>OX465182.1:23557194-24757194 GCA_949987655.1 Polymixis flavicincta | reverse complement strand
GATCAGTTTTGCTATACGAGGTATTACTCTACGCCACTTTAGCAGTGTCCATTAAATGCTCACTCAAAGTTTTACATTTCGATTGAATCTAGACTCGTCCTAGCAGAGTGAAGTGAATAGACAGTTAGGTAAATAGTCAACAAGGGCAGATTAAACGTAGCCGTCTGCGCTACAAAGCGTCCTGACTCAGGAGTGGGTGGTAGCAGGCATAAACTCATAAGAGTCGGGTATGTAGCCTTATTCAGGGCAGTTGGGGTGAATTTGGTACGTGGGTAGGCTGCACGTCAGTGTACACAAAACTAACATAAGCTGGCCTCATAACCTATTGAAGCTTGAGTATACGCTAGGCCAGCTCCAGATTAAAGTGTACAACTAAGTACTGTACCTACTTGTCGTTCACATTATGTCTCCACCATAATGGATCCTCCCCTCTTTGAGGAGTGGTTTTAGAGGCGGCATGGCGTCCTCACCTTCCGCCTGACGCAGGTCCTCACCGGACACGGTTGTTTCGGGAGGTTCCTGTTTCGGATAGGGCGGGAGGAAACGCCCGGGTGTTTTCACTGCGAAGATCGCCCTGAGGACACGGTGGCGGTCTGCCCTGCTTGGGCGGAGCAACGCCGTGTCCTCGTGGAGGCGATCGGCGGCGGCGATCTCTCGCGTCCGGCCCTGGTCCAGGCCATGGTACGGAGCGAGAGGGCATGGGTAGCCGTCACCTCCTTCAGCGAAGCAGTGATGCTTGCGAAGAGGGATGCGGCGCACGTGAGGGAGAGGCAGTCTATGCGCCCTCGCGACCCTAGCCGCCGCAGTATACGGAGACGCCCTGGGCGTCGGGAATCCCAGGCCCCCCGATTTCCGGCCACCGTAGGCATGAGCTTGCGGAAGGCGAGTAATGGGTAGCTCGCTGTCCGGTAAGGACCAAGCCCAAGTCGACGGCGCGTTGTGTTCCACGCGCGCCTCAAAGAGATGTTAGCACAAAATGATGGGGCCCGCAAGGGTCGATGCCTGCCAGGGGTGCGGGTTTGTTCGAAAGAGATACCACAGCCCCTGGCATACGGGCTACTGAGGGAACACGGATGGGTTTTAGTCAGTAAAAGTCTGACACGCCTTCCTGTGTAGTTATTTGATGATTTCCAACCTAAAAAAAATAGCCTACGCGTGGCTACGCTATGGTATCATCAATGTGGTGACACAGTGTAGATGCGAATTATTTATTCATTGCACAAAAGAAATGTATGCGAATATTATTTAAAACAATACTTAGAGACAGCTGCAAACCCCACTTTATAAAAGAAAAAATGCTAACTCTGCCCTCCATTTTTTTTTTAGATATAGCCACTTTTGTTGAGAAAAACCTATTTTTTTTTTAATTTTGATAAGAACGAGCGCCGCAAAACCAAATTAATTCTACCAGCACCTAGACTACAAATGTACAAAAATAGCCCAGAATATCGTAGCATACAAATATATAATAAATTACCAGGACACTATGTGTATTTAAAGCAAGGTTAAAGGCATTGCTCTTACAAAAATGTTACCATAGCATCCTAGAATTTATGGCAGATAAAATGTTAGAATAGAGTTTAAATATTATATCCGTGTGTTAATTTTAATAAATATATTTTTTATGTATAAAGCTAGATATAAGTTTAATTAATATAATATTTTATGTGTGTAAGTCCCTAATCGTCGTGTTACATCTCACTCACAGTCATAATTATGTATTATTAGTTTTAAGTTATCTTGCTACGCCCTAACAGGGTCATGTACCTACCACTAGTTTTAAGCCTAGCTTATAAATATGGTTGTGTACATCGTGAATTTAACAAATAAATAAATAGATTCTGAGATTTTAAAGCAGTTTATGATCGTTTTGTGATCCAGGTATTAATTAATCTTTCGAGGCACTTGGCGTATATTGGTAGATATTTAGACTATAATTTATGGTAGCCACAGCTAGGCGGATATGGAATAACTTCGAAACGATGAGAGGCGATAGAACCTTGTTCGGATAGTATATATCTATCCAACGTGGCAACTGATATACCATTATAATTTAACGTACAGTTTTCTAAAACTTTTAAATTACCTATTCATTAAAGGTCAATAAAAGTCTGAAGTACAAAATTCATCTCAGAATAATTTTGCGAAATCACCACAAAACTGTATCGATAATTGTTCTGAAGTGCCTGAGTGTGGAAGATATACGTTGTAAGGTAGTTGGAAGGTATACGTATTTATTTCATACTATCACCGCCTTTGATAGGATAATGGAAGTCGGGTTTCATATAAACGCTGCAATGGATCGAGTGCTTCATCCGATATCATTGTACAAATGGGGATTTACTGTTCCGCATTCGGATTGCGTATGCTTTGTTTCTCGTTACACCCTTAAATATTGTTTGATTATTATGATTTTTGAACTAATCGGGGTGCAGTGAAATAGCGGAACAGTTTATCTAAATTAAGGATTTGAGAATGTCTACTGTTCGCAACTGTAAAGGAAACCTCAAACTAACTCCAATGTTTCAAACTTGTTTGTGCATTATTTATTAGATACCTAATTTAATGGTTAACGAATCCTATAACTAAATTTATTTTTGTAAATACCTAGAATATATAAATAATCTATTAATAGGAAAAATCGGCACAGAAATACCCACCCCCTCACATGATGTACTTACATTCGCTGTATGTAAATCTCGCGTCAACAAGGAACAGCACGGCATTGATTAGATCCACAATGAGCAGAGTAACGCCGGTGATGGTGAACGGTAGCAAGGTGACATAAAAGCTGCAGGAGCGCTCCCCTTGCGTCACGTTGATGATGGCAAATATCATCCAGATCAGGTGGAGAGATAACCAGAGCTGGATCTTGCTGAAATAAATGTGGTAATGGATAATAAAGTGGCAACACACAAGATATGATGGATTTTAACAGAGGGATATGACAGCACTGTGCGAAAGGGATGAAGTGAGACAAGATGGACGATGAACATATAAGATGTTAACGTGCACCATCGGAAGGGTACTGATAAAATTAAATATTAAATAAGTTAAAGTTTGCTTTGCTCTTTTTTTGTAAAGAACGCTACATAAATATAGAAAGCTCTTAGTATTTGATGTCAAAATGAGCTAGTAAAACCATATCTTTACTTGATTTTCTATGGTTTAGATAGACTTAGCTTTATAAAGTTATTCATAAATTTTTTCAAACGTCTTCCATACTTTATATGTTTGGTTATGGGTCCAGCACGCTTAACAACTTAGTTTTGTGTGAAGAAAACAATTACCTTCATTTTAATGTTACATAAACTCATCCATAAACGCACGCCTTTTCCACATGGGAGTAGGCAAAAACTGCAAAACGCCACCTGCTACGATCCTACAGAATCAGATGTGTGAACGAGGCAATAGGACAATGTTATTATTACACTTAAAAGTGTAAGATTGCTGCAAATATTGCTTTGGGATATTACCCTTAATTAAAATCTAATTACCCCGTTGGTTGACTAAGTTACATTGGAATCCTAAATATCCAAGTTTCTAGAAAAGTAGGATGGTGGAAATACAGGCGGCTACTACTTACGTTCGAAATCTAGCAGCAACGTGATTCTTCACAGGCCACACCACGCTGGTGTAATCCTTCTCAAAGCTAATGCTGGACGTCAGGTTGTAGAAGTGTATCCTTCCACAAGCCTCAGGGTCATACAAGTACAGGATCTTCATAATTGTGATCTCGTGAAGCTCGGACATACTCGGCTCGAACTTGCAGTCCAGAGTCAGCCAGCTCATTATCACGCATAGCATAGCTGAAATTATTTGTATTGAGGAGTGGATGTTCAAATATACTCTGTTGGTGTATTTCATTCATTCTTATTTTTTTGAAGGTAGGCGTATGAAGAAAGGAATAGCATAAATATAATTCAAATATAAACAAAATACTTGGTTTTAATAATCGTTGCTACATAACACAGTGATGAAAATTCATAAAATCAGAAGTACACTTACTTTGATATAAAATTGTCAGCATGCTCCAAAATTCTAATGATCCCATAATTTCGGGTTATTATTGCGACAGTTATTAAATAACATAAACCTTTTCCCATTCAAGGCCGCACTCAAACTCGTTACAAAACGTTTCCGAGACAATCTAGAAGGCAAACAAATTTCAAGTGGGCCGTGTACCAATTTGCTGTCACTAAAATGGGTCCACCCCATGTTTTGATTACAGGTAAAGTCCAGAATTAATGGGCAACGTCTCCCGCCGAGGTGATAATGAAAAATTTAATAGCGTCCTTCCACCAACGTTCGAAATTGAATTCGTTCCAAGAACACCGCTTCATTTCATTTCTCGTTACCTAAAGCCCTGTGGGAAAAATCATTACTTGCTAATCCAAATAATAAAAAACAGATCTTTTTATAATGGTTTATTTAGAAAAATAATGTTAAAGGGTTTTGAACTTTCAATTCGCAGCATTAATAAGGTATACATATGGTTACAGTATAGTTAAGTAGGTACGTTCTTATTATGTATTTAATATCAACGTTTGTCGAAAAAACCAAATACTCCATGTTTTACTTGAGGCTCTTGTTGTCCCACACGGTACACAAGAACATTAGTGGACGCTATTTGAACTTGCTCTGACTCAGGAAAACGTTGATACCTTTCATTATAAAACTTCTTTTTGTGTAATTCTCTCCTTTCAATTTTTCGTCTTATTAAGCCTATTACTCTACAAAAGTATACATTCAGCATGAAGATAACGATACCTCGCAGCCAGCAAACTGAGGCCACGATCGGAAGCCAACCGGCGAAGTCGTCGTACGTGTTGAGTTTCAACTCGGTCCCCCAGCCACTATATCTCAAAATCATGCCTTTGTCTAAGCTTTGCTTGATGTGAGTGACGTAGAGGACGGCCATCGACAAGTCGAAGCAAACCATGAACACGCAGGTGTACAAGAATATGATAAGCGCGACTTTCAATGTGCGCAGGTCCGAGCTATTTTTGATGATGACTCGAAAAGTAACGGCCAATATGAACCATAGAACGTGGAAGGTAAAGCTTAATATTATGTAACTGCAACAGAAAATATAAGAACACAAGGAAGACCTATAAACAATAACATTTTATGTAGATAAAACAAAAGGGTTTTTGCAAAAATTATGATCGTATACACTACAGTTAAGAAATGTGCTTTAAGTATTGCTGGAAATAAAAATGTTTAATATCAGCTAGCTGTAGGTATAATTTTCCTCACATTTCTGCAAAATTCTAGATAATGTTAAAGTAATAATGCAAATGTTTAAGTATTAAAACGAGTTTCGTTCCATGCAAATAAAACCTATCTCAGTATAACGAAGTCAATTTGAAATAAAATATTATTATGCAAAACGCTCTGTTCATTGCATATTCCTCGAGTAGTTTCATAAAACGTAAAAAAGATCGGATAACATGAAAAGTCGGGATACTGTTGATTCATTAACGTAAATGCTTTCTTGAATATAAATATATAAAACTGGATCAATATTTTATTACAAATACTGCGACTATTTGTAAATTGTATGTAAATTGTAATCTAAAAGTGAGAAGCTACTTACTTCCTAGTCTTAGCAGACAGACGAGTAGACACGGACGTTATCGCCGGTAACCATTTGATAGGAAGTATGTCCAGGCCGTAAGTCTTGTTGCTCAGTTGAAGGTTATCTATCTGCTTAGCCTTCTTAAGTTTATGCCCGCAGGCTTGGGAGTCATACAGGTACATAATGCGACTCAGTTTGGCGTAGTCATCAGTTGAATGTTCAGGAGTCCACGCACAGGCAAGTATTGAAGAAGCGCCGACGCATACTACTATACCTGAATAGTCGAAAAGTTAAAGCTCAGTGAACAAGATTTTAAGCTATGTTATCATGAGCTAGTTTATGAAGTTTATTATATAACAGCAGCAATTAATGGTCAGTTAATGGACAAAAGATAGCTAGCCTATGGCGATGGCAATGAGAAATGCCCGAGCTATAGCTCGATGGACAGTTGTCGCGCTTCCATTGTTAGCATACGTAAGATTTTTTAATAAGGAGATACGGATGATAGATTGTGGAGGTCAGATAGACTGTCGCTCCATGTAAAATACTGGTATTCAGCTGCATCTGGTTGGACTGGAAGCCGACCCCAACATAGTTGGGAAAAGGCTAGACAGATTGATTTCAATATAGAGATACGGAGTGCCGCATCAACTGCACGCGTTCGGACGAAATTTGGTTGTCGACTGTTGTGGTTGGTCTCCTCCCAAAAAACGTGCGTTGGTCAATCTATGCTGTAACTTGTGGGATCACAACTATAATTACTTACATTGTAGGCAGATAATATCAGCTATGTAAGCACATTTCTTCCTATCTCTTGGCATCAAAGTGATGGGAGGTTCGTCTACCGGTGCATCAGCGTAGAACATTATTCAAATTATTCCTGTGTGTTCCGTCTAAAGAGCAATTAAATTAATATTGTATTTTTCTAATAATAATTTTCTGCTAGGCTGTCAGAAAATAATTACTAGGTATGACAGTTGACATGCTATTGTGACTAAAATGTACTCTGTGATTGTGACATTTTGTTTTGTTTATTTTCTTTCCCGGCAGTGCTATTTAAGGTCCCAAGGAAGTTTTCGAAAATACTTTATTTATTTTTACAATACAACGTTTGAAGATCGAGACAGTTGATTAATGAAAATATTATCGATTCGATCTTTGACCAGTCCAAATGTTTGGTTTGTTATATCATAAAGAAATCACTGACCTCCACTGGGTTCAGACGTTTTGACTTCAACTCATTTTGAGGAAAACAGGCCTACTCATCACCTTCCATCGGTTTAACAATCTACGTATTAACACCATGGTATTAGTATGTACCGACTAGGTACATTGTATTGGTTAACGCCATAGATATAAGAGAGAAACGCATAAATAAATAAAGTATAAAATTGTAATTTAATTTGTTACATCGCTTCTCTAGTCAATTAGCGACATACTTAGGTAGTGATTAAGGAGAAATGTATTAACCACAAAGATAGAAGGTACATGTAGTCGCTGTAATATTTTAAGACAAAAATAACGCAGTAAAAGGCATCAAATAATTTTACGATTTGTTGTTATTCATGATTTTAAAGACAAAAAACAGGGTTAAATTAAATAAGCAGGCACTACTAAACCCACGTGCTCGGCAACGATATCGAAAAGTAATGGAATCAAAAGAAAACATCCTTCGATGGGCGACCTCAACGCAAGTAATCCTCCAGCTGTTTTTGTACTTCTACGTGGAACACAGACATTTTTTTCGAATTTCCAAAAACCAAAACATACCTAACAGTTGTTTAGTTGCTTTAAGGTTTCTTCAAAAAGGCGCGACACGACAGTGCGACGCGACACGACACTTGTAGAACAATCGCGAACGTCGCGTCGCGCTAGCCTGTACGAGCCTTTAATGTACATTGTAGGTACTCGTACATGTCAGTGTAATTTAAAATTTTGAACAACGTTTGAATAACGATTTTTTTTATCATTATTAGTTTTCGATATCAATAAGCAACATGTGGGTAAAGCTTTGCCAGCTAATTTAATTAGACCCTTTTTAATAAAATACCTACTTGTACTTAAACATTCGCGGCGCACTAGTTTGCGGAGACGGCCATTTGCCTATGAAATTAGAATTTTGAGCATGGCGCCTGGACACAGACACGACTCCGGGTCGCCAGCGCGTTGTGTTCCACACGCGCCTCGAATAGTTGTCAGCACCAACTAGTGGGGTCCGCAAGGGCCGATGCCTGCCAGGGGTACGGGTTGATGATGATGGGACTCCCTTTTCCGCACGTAGACTCCCATTCGGTCCGTTGTGCGTGGAGGGGTACGGGTTGTTCGAAAGGGATACCGTGGCCCCTGGCACACAGGCAACTGAAGGAACACGGGTGGGTTTTAGTCAGAAGAAGTCTGACACGCCCTTCTGCTCTACCCAGAGCGGGAGAAGATTGATGATTCCCCAGCCTCAAAAAAAAAAAAAAAACACTTACACGCCCCTTTGTCACTTCACCTGTTTTTTTAAATATTTCTTTGAGTCTAACACTGCTTTATAAATCATTTGCCGCTCGAATGACGTTGATAAAGGGGGCGCTGTTGGTGAACGTTTATGCATTTTTTTTGTGATAATGTATTGAAAAAAAAAAAAAAAAGATGGCGGCGTTAGTTCTAAGGTTCTGGCCGCGCGCCAAATTATTCTTGTACAGCTATAAGTAAGTACACTGATCTATTGGCTTCTCTCAGATATGAGAAGATGTTAAAGACCTCAAACTTGCTTAAAATTCGAATGGTGATTCAGATCAAACATTAAAAACATGCTGTCCATGCAGTTTTAAAACGACCCTCTAAAAATAAAAAGTTAAAGTGAGCTGTTAAACTAGACGAACTAAGTTGGGAGCTTCGAAGAGTTATGCATGGATGTGGACGTCTGGCTAATTAACAGTCGACAGTTTTATGTCTTCCTCAGACGAGCGTTGGACTAAAACATACGGGGAGGTAATGGGTACCGGCGCGTGCGATTAGGTTTTGACGGAGATTGAGAGGGCAGTTTCTGTCTGTTTGTTGCCACGGAGCGAGCGCGACCATGTATAGCTTGAAAGAAAACAAACACATCATGGTATTACTTACTTTTACGCACTGTGGTGTTTAGCTAATGATAGTTTCCAAGAAAAAAAAAAACGTACGTGATGTAGGTTTGGTGAAAGCCGATTGCTATTATTACTATTGTCCTGATATGAGCAATACAATAAAAATAAATTTAGTTTCGTGACATAAAGTTTGTTACCAAAGTTGGAAGCGGAGCCAACTGTCCATGATAGGATGGATGAACCTACTTGAATATCTAATTTCTAGAAGCAAAAGTATGAGTGGTACAAATGGTTCATGAACTTGCATGTTTGATTCACTATTTAATTGCCGGAATGCATGTTAATTATTTGCCGTGTGTGCTAAAGCAGTTCCTGTTGTAATTAATTAGAGCTTAATAGATACAACATTAATTTCAATCAAGCAATTATCTAGTGTATTGGCAATAGATTAATTTATCAGCCATGCAGGTTAAATATTGTACTAGTCATGTTTGTAATAGGATCAATGAAAATCAGTAATTGTAAAAATGCGATGATAATAGAGCCTATATTATTGTTGAGTTCACAGAAAAGGATGACGAATATTTGAGATTTTCTAGTTGTTGAGTGAGAGGGCTGAGACCACGTGGACGTGGGACAGTATAAGTAAGAGAGCTTTTTTAAAGATACATTACCTAGGAAAGGCTACACTACCTAGATAAGTTATCTTATATCTTTGTGCCAAAGGAGAATGCCCATGGACAGTACTATTCAAAAATGTCTCGTGTCTCAAAAAGTTGAACAGTATGAAATATCTAAAACCAAAATATATTTTTTGAAAGGACTTAAATGATATTTCAAAGTCAAAGCTTTTATTTCAATTACGCACTTAAAAGGCACTTTTGAACGTCAACAATTACATTAACATTGAATTGATTCTAGTCGCCTATTCCAAAATGTAGTTTCATATGGAGAAGAATGGGCTTGAAACTCCACCGTTACTCATTTAAAATGTTTTAAGTACAATATTTAACAAATTGCATTCATTATATAATAATGTGTGAAAACGATGCACCCAGAATAAAATTACCATACCAAAATAGGCAAAAAGAATGCATTTGAAACAATACAGATAAATTAATTTTATGATATTATAGATATGATAGATACATGGTGCTCACAAATTTACAAATATTATAAGAGTAAGTATACAATTTTCCTTGAATATTAACAAGTAATAAGTCAGTGTGCGAGTTAACTAAGTTAGTTAGTTAGTTAAGTGCTGAATATCTCGGAAACGCCCAAGTAGATTAATGTGTTGAATTTTTGAGGAAGTATTTAGACATGTCATCGAGTGTATGAGTATCAAGACAAACAAATTTTGAAATGAGGACATTTGTTCATAGTGCCATGGGCATTCTGCTTTGATCTAAATCAGTTGAACCATTTTGGCGCCCATCCTGAAGACACATCCAGACAAACAGAAAATTACAATCCTCTTAGTAATTACTTTTATTTAAAAAATGTTCAAGCTACGGTTTTATAAAAAAATATAAATGCGAAAGTAACTGAGCCTGTCTGTCTGTTACGCTTTCCTGCCTAAACCGCTGAACCAATCGTCATGAAATTTGGCAGAGATCTAGCTTGGGATATGGAGAAGGACATATGTCGGCTACTTACTTTTTACACGACAACCGACATCCACGTGGGAGGAGCCGCGAGCAAAAGCTAGTTTAATGTAATAGATTTTATGGAAAAGGTCTTCGTCTAGAAACATGTACATTCGCTTAAGAATAAAGAGACAGAACGGTATACAATACATACCAAATAATTATTGCTCCCTTAAAATTAAAGTGATTCAGCCCGTCTCAACCCGTATGTTTACACCTGAACATGTTGACTACTATAAAAACAGGTAGTTCAGCTGTACTATAACTCGCCTCCAGCAAAAAACTTTATAATTATCTCAAGCATTTTATAACTTTTAATCATTGTTGGATCGCTCTTTGATAGTTTTAGTGATTAGCTGAGAATAATGATTAGTTTTAAGAGTACTTAAAACTTTGTTAGAATGTAACTGCTATGAGCTAAACTTAATGCCTTATATTTGTGTATAGTCTCCACATGTGGCGACGCATCATTTAGCAGCTTGCCCGTACCACTTTGTTGACTTGCACATGCAAAACAATTCTATTATGTTTCCTTGAATACAAATCCCTCGGGTAATCTTTCACCAGCAGATTTCAAACAGGCACGCTATGTGTTATTTACCACAGTATTAGCTAGCATAAGAACTAGACCACATTTTCCCATTGCCGGACTTGAAACTCCTCGATTTGCCACCTATAATAATCATACCTAAACATTATTGAAATTTCCATTTTTTGATGAAATTTAATTACTTACCTATTACTGTATAGAATCAAGTTCTTCCAACTTATCAGACAGCTGTGCTGCTGGGGAGTTTGTTGCGCCACTTCTTCTTCCCAGCTAAACCACTAGGAAGTGTCGAAGGGTGGGCGTTTTTGGAGGACTGTCTTATGTAATTTTGACGTTCGAAAAGTGCTGACTCTCAGCCTAGTTTGAATAAATGACTTTTGATTTTGATTTTTTGATTTATTCCTTGTTGACAATGCTTGGCAGATAGATGGACAAATGACCACAAAAGTGGGTCATCTACGGAAAGTATTAGATGTAGTTGCGGTGTCCATAATATGCAATCTCTTAGTAACCACAGACCTACAGGAACTGAGCAAATGTCCTATTATGTGGCTTTGATTACACGTATGTACAACTAGTGGCAGTGGAATTGGATGTCTTCAATCGATATTCCGAATAGGACCTAAGACAGCGCCTTGCAGTAACCATTATGTGGGGAAGAAATTAATGTCGAAATCTTAGATTCCTTGACTATTTTTAACCGACTTCAAGAAGGAGGATATCAATTCGACATGTTTTTTTATGTAAGTAGGTATGTTCGGGCATAACTCCTGTCATATATATAGACGAATTTGCAAAATTTTTTTTTTTTTGTCGAAAGTGGTTTATTCTGAAATGGTCCCATTTAAATTTCATATACTTAGTTAAGATTATGAGTTTCGGAGACAGACAACAGAACTCTTCAAAAAATGATAGCAAATCAATCGCGATTGCTGTTATCGCATAAATATGCATGGTTTTGACCCCGAGGATGATAGAATGTCGAATTGGTGAAACTATTAAAAAAAAAAACAACCGACTTCCGAAAAACACTGCAAAGCGGAAAATAACTTTAATTTAAAAAAAAAGTTTTTTCTAAATAAAAATAAGGTAAGCAATGTTGTGGTAGTTTAGACAATTAGAGATTTTTGGTCCTTTAAAAATAAAGTCAGAAATCATTACAAGAACGGAAAGCTGAAGCAAACTTTCTTTTTATTTATCTCGTTAAAAAAATTGCCAAGCTGAGTTCCAAGGAATATTTTTTGCTATAGTTATTTATAACACCATTTTATTTATCTCTACCATTTATCTGCGTTAAGAACTGTCGTTTTTTTTTTTTCAATGTTTAAGCTTTTATGATGTTCTTTCTTTAACAAAGGTATTGTTACGTGTGATTCTAACGACATATTTAAATATTTACTTATGCCGTGGAGATATTTTTTCTATAATAGTGGTTATCTGCCTATATTGTAGAAAAAACCTAATTTAATTGTGCACTTAGAGAAAATCATTAAAACAGATTTCCTTCATCATTATCTAGCAGTACCTACTAAAGAAAGAATCAGGTTATTCAGAGTAACAACAAAGTGTACCTCCCACTCCTTTTAAACTCAAACCAGCTACTTTTATAATTGCCCTCAATAACATCGAGCCACCTAACCTAAATTGCCACGAAAGCGTAATTAAAATGAAAAGCTACCCAGCAGTACAAACATACACAGATACGTTCAAATTCGGACGCAATCAATCATGTTTGAACAAGCTTACATATTCTCGGTTTCAGCATGTTGAGGGTAGTTGAGGATACTCCAGGAAGGGATGAGTGTGTGGACGGATCATTGTAACATGTCTAAGACTTGGGTCGAGCAGGACGATAAATGTTATACAATTGTAAAGTTGAATCGATATGTTTTGCTGTTAGACAATTCTTTCACTGCAGGGAAGATGGTAAACGAAAATGACAAAAAACAGTTGTTTGTAAAGTTTGTGAATTGCTACGTAATAAAGTCTACTAATTGATATACTTAATTAACCGATTGAAAGTAAAAATGTTATTTGTTTACTATTTTTTTTTTTTTTTTTTTTGGGTGGGAAATCATCAAATAACTTCTCCCGCTCTGGGTGGAGCAGGAGGGCGTGTCAGACTTTTACTGACTAAAACCCACCCGTGTTCCTTCAGTAGCCCTTAAGCCAGGGGCTGTGGTGTCTCTTTCGAACAAACCCGCACCCCTGGCAGGCATCGGCCCTTGCGGGCCCCATCATTTTTTGTGCTGACATCTCTTTGAGGCGCGCGTGGAACACAACGCGCCGTCGACTTGGGCTTGGTCCTTACCGGACAGCGAGCTACCCATTACTCGCCGTCCGCAAGCCCATGCCTACGGTGGCCGGAAATCGGCCTGGGATTCCCGACGCCCAGGGCGTCTCCGTATCCTGCGGCGGCTGGGGTCGCGAGGGCGCATATGCTGCCTCTCCCTCACGTGCGCCGCCTCCCTCTTCGCGAGCATCACTGCTTCGCAGAAGGAGGTGATGGCTCCCCATGCCCTCTCGCTCCGTACCATGGCCTGGACCAGGGCCGGACGCGAGAGATCGCCGCCGCAGATCGCCTCCACGAGGACACGGCGGTGCTCCGCCCAAGCAGGGCAGACCGCCACCGTGTGCTCCACCGTGTCCTCAGGGCGATCTTCGCAATGGAAACACCCGGGCGTTTCCTCCCGCCCTATCCGAAACAGGAACCTCCCGAAACAACCGTGTCCGGTGAGGACCTGCGTCAGGCGGAAGGTGAGGACGCCATGCCGCCTCTCAAGCCACTCCTCAAAGAGGGGACTTACCGCCGCAATCAGGGCGTGCCCAATTTGTTTACTATCTAAAGCCTTTTTGTTTTGATTAGGTTATTAAAGTACCTATTAAGTTTCTAGTTTCGAAGATATGAAACTGTGGATGGTTAAAATGGTTGCTTTTTCTAGTTAAGGGGACACTTTGCGCGGGCTCGAACTCAATGGTGGGCCTGGCTAAAAATCACGCTGTCTCACCAGGCTTCGTATCCGACAGAGATAGTATCAGTGGTGAGCAGTTAGACGCTAATCTACACGCACAGCGTTATTGAGTGAGATGCAGGAGCATTTTTGGCAAAAAATCGCGAAAAAATTAAGAAAAGTCTTTCAGAAGATCGGGTTTTATGAAAAAACCACTGCATAAATCAATGACCAATAAAGTTTATTGAACTTATTGTTAATTGAACTTTGTCGGTACCGTCTTGGTTTTCGAGATTTTACACTCCTTTTATTACTTAATCACGCTCAAAGTTAGGTTAAATTAGCAAGAAAAACGAATCTTTGTTGGCTCATAACTTTTTAATAGGTTTTTATTTTAGTATTCTGTTTCCGTACAGACAATAATAATAACGAGACAAAACCATACCATGTTTAATTTTTGATGTACATAGTCAAACAGTGGAGTAAAACCCTCCCGAAGTTTGTATGGAAAAAATGTGGACAAGTGTCACCTTAAGGCCTCTAGTGTGTCAGCACAAATAGTGATGGGACCCGCAAGGGTCGATGCCTGCCAGGGGTGCGGGTTTGTTCGAAAGAGACACCACAGCCCCTGGCTTAAGGGCTACTGAAGGAACACGGGTGGGTTTTAGTCAGTAAAAGTCTGACACGCCCTCCTGCTCCACCCAGAGCGGGAGAAGTTATTTGATGATTTCCCACCCAAAAAAAAAAAAAAAAAAAAAAAAAAAAAAAAAAAAAAAAAAAAAAGGCCTCTAGTGTGTGTAGTGATAAGATTTAAAATACTTCGTTTATTACGTTTCAGGAATAAACCATACTAGGCCACTGCTGCGCTCTCGGCAATACTAAAAAGTAATGAAAAAACCGTCTAATGAACAACTTATAATCTAACATCCATTTTGTCGTCGACATTGCCTAAATTCTATATTATTCCAGATAAGAAATAACGTTAAAACAAACCCGTAGTTCGAGGAAATGTAATTTATCAAGTCAATACTAAAATCAAATGCTTTTCCCGCAATCGACCATCACCACATCTCTAACTAGGTACCGAAACAGACATTTAGATCAATTATATAGTACGTCAGACATCATGTCGGATTTCAGGAAACCACAGACATGTGGCTACATACCTCTAATCTATACAGCCTACCGAATGCTGCCGACATATTGAATAGTAACATAGTGAGGAACGGAACTATTGTTCATTTATACTTATTCTGCTAAGCTATAGGAGGATAGGTTCATGAGTTTATTGGTATTTTGATGCAAGTGTGCAAGGTTTGTCATTGCTCTCGAGGCGAGATTGCAGCTCAAGTCAAAGGCAAGGGCTAAAAGGAGCCGGGAGAGTTCTAACGTTAGTGTACTATTTATTTGCTGACAAAAACAAATAGTCTAATGAAATAAAGTCATATTTTATTTACTTAAATATTTTGTAAATTCACAAAACTACTAGGTATAAAAAGCATGAAGGCAGGAAGGTACCTGTGGCGTACTTTCCCGCACTAGTGCAGTTTAATACACCATTGTGCACTTAAACGCGGTGCAATAAGAGCGACTTTTGTACCAAGGGTATTGAAAAGTCCTCTGGTTTTATTAACAACACAACCACAGAATTTATAAACACAACTACTCAACTATTTAAAGAAATATGCCTTTTTTCTGTGGGAAATCATCAAAAGTCTTCCGCTCTGGGCGGAGCGGGACTAAAACCCATCCGTGTTCTTTCAGTTGCCAGGTCGGCATCGAACCTAGCGGACCCCTTCCATAATCGTTGACATCTCTTTGAGGCGCGCCTGGAACATAACGCGCTGTCAACCCAGGCCTGGTCCTTACCGGTCGGCGAGGTACACATTGCTCGCCGTCCGCAAACCCGCACCTACGGTGGCCGGGAGTCCGCTATGGACGCTCAGGGCGTCTACTTCAGCGACTAGGGGCGTGAGGTCGCAAAGATTGCCACTCCCTCATGCTCCCCGCTTCTTCCTTTGCAAGAATTACTGCTTCGCAGAAGGAGGTGACGGAATCCTATGCACTCTCGCTCCGTACCATGGCCTGGACCAGCACCGGACGTGAGAGATCGCTGCCGCCGATCGCCTCCGCGAGGACACGGCGGTGCTCCACCCAGGCGATCCATACAATGGTGACATCCAGGCGTTCCCTCCCGCTTTATCAGAAACAGGAACCTCCTGAACCAGCCGTGTCCGGTAAGGACCTGCGTAAGGCGGGAGGCCGGAGCCAGATGGCTATTATGCTCTGGGAGGCGCTCAACCAACGGGCTGGTCGCCGCCCCAAGGAGCGCACCCACACCGGTGCCCCGTAAAGGGCCATGAACCGCACGACCCCTGTGTAGAGCCCTCGGTAGGAGGCGTTTCGACCCCGCTAGAAACATGCCTCTTCCTGTTGAATATTTCTAGTGAAAATAGCAATGTTTGGTAGCAGAATGGTTTAATTTCTCTTCAAATATACTGCAGTATACCGTTTCTACAGAATCTATGTTTACAATCCACAGGTTTTACCAAAAAACAGCTTTTCGGAAACTATTGAATACTACACAACAAAAGACCGGACCCGAATGGTTCCAATTCTAACATTTTTGCTTCACTCTCTTTTTGAAACAATAACTAGTTGCAAATGTGCATTTTTATGACATAACGATGTCATAACGTGCGGTAGTAGGTCCGTAAGTAAAACGTTTCGTAATTACCAAATCGGGACGCCATTTGTTATGTTAATCTGTCGAAAGCGATGTCAGAATTTTGTTTGTTCTGTTTGGGAGTTTGACTTGTTTTTGCGATGCTTTGTGTGTATACCGTTGATTTTGTGACATATGAACAGATGAAAAATGGTGAATTTCAGTCATAAAGATGTTAAACTTGTCAGAATTATGGTTTTTTCTATGAGGTTAAGTCAATTTCAGTCATAAAGATGTTAAACTTGTTAGAATTATGGATGGTTTTTTCTATGAGGTTAAGTCAGCCTCAAGAAGATGAAAACATCGACAAGATTTATTTTGTTTGTCTGCAATCTGTGTAATATTGTATCAATTGATAGCTATAATTATGCTAGTACCAAATGTGTTATTTGTTTGTAGCTTCAATGTTTGTGGTAATCAAATTAATTCTTGTAAATTTTCACATCTTTTTGAGGCTGATTTTACTCTGTTAGGTAATACTATATTAGATTAGATTAAGAGCTTTTTTATTCGATCCAGTGTCTTGAATTCAGCAAGATTTCCGACTACAGCTAAAGTACAAGGAAGAGGTGAAGGTCGGGCTTTTTCGGGAACTGTCTTATGTTATTTTGTTGTTCAAAAAGTGCTGATTCTCCGCCTTGTTTGAATAATTTATTTTGATTTGATTTGGAATACGTTAAATTACAATCATTTTAAAGTATTGTTTAGTTTTTGCTTCCAGATAAATAAATTGTGTTTGGTAACTTCTCAAAAATGCAGCAATATATTTTATTTTAGTAATTATTGCCTCTTGACGCAAGGTTGTTTGATATCATTGAATGCAAATAAATTCAAGATAATTTACCTATATTAAATTCAGTTTTTGTTAGGCAAAAAGTTTCTTCTTTGAATAATTTGAACCTTCGTGATAATGAGATACGATATTTTACATATGTATCTGAGTTGTTTTCACTTCAGATTTTCTTTTGTGTACTGTACCTATTTTTTTTTTAACGCTTTTGATCATTTTTAACTTCGGCTACCTTAAAGAAACATTGTACCTTTTAAATTATTTTCTGTATAAATGTTGTATCCTGTTCTTCTATAAATATTGTACCTGTCTAGTTAAATAGACTTTAAGCCCTTGTATTTACGAAGCTATTACGAAAACCAATCCTCAACAGTTTATTCAAGCAGTTTTATGCAAATACGTTCGATATGCAAATACGTTCGATTTTTCTTCGAAAACATGGAGCTCCATCACATCAACCTTTCAACTACAAAACTCATAAAATAGTCAAAACACATCAAATTATGTAAAACAAAGACATTTATTTACAACCTCCCTGAATAAATTACATAAAAATATATTTGGTGGTTATTACCATTTACCGTACTGAAAACGATTCAGTATAAATATAGGGGAACAACATTGAACAATAAATTCGTTTGAAAAACGGTATTTCCGTATCTCTGAATCGGATCTGGTATAATCCTCGCAAATCTAAATTGCATCCGTTTGGGGGTAACATTGGTTGAAAGGGTCTGGAATTAGAATAATTGTACGTAAGCCGCGGACTGGTATTGGGGCACTGCTGTGTACACATACACTGGGGCGCGGTCTTCATCCTTGTACTGAAGACGGGCAGTGTACGCCATGTTTCTTGCATCGTTCTGCGTTTGGAACTGTACTCTCTGGAGCTGAGCACCGGGCAGCAGCACATAGTACACACCTTGAGCACTCACTACTTCAGTGTCCTTCTGTGGCGCATCTTCAAGATTTGCCTTCTCAAATTCAGCATTTTCTTCTTGTTCCTTGATTTCTTCCTTCTGTTGTTCAGCATCAGCTTCTTCCTCCTCCTTTTCTTCAGCTTCACTCTTGTCAGGAACACCGTACTGAGTTTCTGGGGCACCGTATGCCGTTTGAGGAGCTGTGTAAGTCTTCAGAGGAGCGCCGTAGCTGTCGTCAGGGACACCATATGAAGTTGAGGGAGGAGAAACCTCCTGGCGAGCTGGCAAGTTGAATTCTACTGTGGGTCGGAAGCCAGCTGGAGCGTACGGGGCATCGCCGTTTTGTGATCCATTTGCGTCGCTTTCAGCACCAGATTCAAGTTCTTGCCTCTGAAACCTGAATCTGTATCGGGGAGGTTCGGCTGCCACCACAGCTGCGAGTAGGAGTACACACACAAAAGATTTCATGTTGAACTGATTACTTCGACTGACTGAAGACGAATGATGCTGTAGTCACGCCGCGCCACGCTTATATACATTTCCCTTTTTCAAAGTTTCCGCGATCACCGGATGTGTCATCTCTGCTCCATGATCGATATTCTGGCCGAGTGGACTGCGACATTGGCCTCCTAACCGACGATCATTGGTTGTGTAACGGACGATTAGGACCTGTCATTGTGCGTACGTGATTTGCGTACAGTTTACCTAACAACATTTTGTTTTATCAATATTCATGAATTTGGGGTAAACTGCTTTCTTTTGCTTCACTAATTAGTGAACATTCGGCTGATTTTGGGCATTATGGGTCGGCTCGTGTAATCACCGCCCAAAAGGACTGTAACTGTGTACTGTGTGTGTTGGCTGACGTAATTAAGGCGTCGAGGGTAGAATTGAATAGTGTCGTTATTATGCAAATAACGATTGGCAGCTGGTTGGTACAAATTGAAATTATTCTTGTGTTTCCTTTAGTCCATCTTAATTGTACTATGGATCTATTTATAGGAATTATTAATCGATGAAAGCTAATAATTTCCAGTTGAAAACTAATAAGTACCTTAAATTGAATAATGCTTAGTAGATATTTTGACGTATATTGAAATGGGTCATTAATATTTTATACAATTGATTTCATTACAATAATTCGTGTTAATGGTGATGGTACCTTATGCTAATTATACTTTAATCCTTAATCCTACCTAGAGTTTACTGAAAAAGAAACACGATCTTATTTAATATTGTTATTTACCTAAATAATGTATTATTCTAACATATTAATACTCTTTTTTGATAATCCAATCTAAGTCTTGAAACTTACATTACATTTGTCTTTATCATCATCAACCAAAATCGCCAAAAACTTCATGAAACCGTATCGCAACTACCGCACAATAGTCGCTCGGCTAAGTTGTACAATAGCATCAATTACTATAACGTCCAATGGTTGGCATGTATTATGCATGGTGCACATCTCCTTGGCAGTCAATTACGGCGTTAGTTGGCATGGCATCAGGTGCCAATGTTACTGGCAACATGTGTGACCGAATTCGAAAACCGTGATTCATTTGGGCTATTGTTTTTGTGTTATGCACACCTCAGGGTTCTATAAGCGGTTGTTGGTTCTTTGATGAAGAATGTCTACCATTTCTGCACATTGTATGGTAGATAATGCTACTGGTTTAAATTTAGTAATATTACTTTACCTTCTAAGTAAAAACTGAACTGCAAAGGCAGGATAACAAATTTCCCTCGGAATACCAAGCAAATCCTTAATGATACTAGTGTTTTGTGGCTTAATATTTCCAGTACTTGGTAGGTATTGAATAACTAGACAAAATTATAAAGAAGAGTTAAAATAATTTTCAAGATGTATTAAATCGTGTGAATGTACATATTTTGTAGCATTTCCAGTCGATTTCAAGGGAAACTTTTAGGTATTTTGTTTGTTTTTAACCCTTTAGGTAAAAAAACAAAACAATAAAAAAGATGCTGTAATCAACAAATCAAGACATGAAACGTGTCTTATGAATAAAAGTGTTCAAAGAATCTATGTAGACCTCAAGAAGGCATTCCTAACCGACCTTTCTTTGTGAAATGGTACTTACCTACTTGAAATTTCTAGAAGTCAATTTTCATATTCATTCATGATTCGTTCACACATCATAAGCTTCAAAGGGATCCTGAATTAATATTCGATTCGCATCCACGAATAAATATCAAAAGGCGTTAAAACATTTTCGAGGCAACGCCAACGCGACGCGCCGATTCCCTCATGCATGTTTATACGCAAAATGGTTGCTTGACGTTTAATTACGCGGGAATATGGCGTCTGGCGGCACATGGCGGGAAAAGTCTGCGTTGACTATTGATAGTATACCTACCTATGCTTATCTGTTAGTGATCGTCTGCGGATGATATTTGCTTTCATAAGTTAAATAAACGATATTTTTTTATCAAAATGACATGAAGGCAGTTGACGTTTAATTATGGAGTCAAATTCGTTCAGCGCGTGTTACCGTTTCACTATACCATGTTTTATTTGCATAAAACATGGTATATAAAGTTGTTTTAAGGTACATTATAGAGCATACACGTTTAGCTTATTATCATAGCATGCAAATATTGTTGGTTACATTTAAAAAATATCTCCCGTCAGTAAATTCTTTAATGCTGTAAAAATTATTCGATTTTAACCATTCATACAGTTTTTTTAATGAACAATCTAAGATCTAAAGTTTTTAAGTCCCTTGGAATGGATGGATGGATGGCTAAACAGCTTTATATTTAGCCAGTCGCGGTAAGTCACTTAATAATAATAAGCCTGTGAGGATCACGCCGGTTTCGTGGATATACATCCTCTGCCTTTTTAAATAGGTCTTTATGCTTCTTAACAAACATGCAAACTTCACAAATATAGAGAGAGGATAGCGGTAATAAACCAAGTTCTTTAAATATAGGCCTGCAAGATTCATCAGGTTGAAACCCATCACGAATACACTTTTTTTGGGCAATAAATACCCTATTCCTATCGGTACTATTACAACCACATGATGAACCCATATCGTACTAAAGATTCGACATAAGCATTGTACCTAGGTAGTAATAGTAGTTTTAATGTTTGTTATATTTTTTTACCTTTCTGAGTCTGTATACAAATTTATTTATTGTTTTAGATACATCATCTACTTGTGCTTTCCAATTGATTTCCTGGTCTATTATTACTCCAAGAAATTTTGTTTGTGTAACCGCGTTATTGTTTCTTCTTATTGATTCTTGATAAGTCTGAAAAATACACAGGCTTCATGATTGCGGCGAACAAATAGGTATGGGTGACGAAGCTGAAAGTATTGCTCAAAAAGTTGGTATGTGGGCTTTTTTTTGGGTGGGAAATCATCAAATAACTGAAATAAAAATCAATATGACTGCCTCTCGTTTAATTACGCGGTTAAATGTCGTCTAGCGTTACGTATAGGCATTTTTTTTTTTTGGTTTGGAAATCATCAAATAACTTCTCCCGCTCTGGGTGGAGTAGGAGGGCGTGTCAGACTTTTACTGACTAAAACCCACCCGTGTTCCTTCAGTAGCTCGTATGCCAGGGGCTGTGGTATCTCTTTCGAACAAACCCGCACCCCTGGCAGTACGTATAGGCATTAGGTGCGTATGTGACAGAAAAACAAAAACCTATTTTCAATTCGGTTTTGATCATTTAACTAACTATACTTTGATAAAAGATAACTGACTAAAATAGGACAGATTTATTACTGAGATAGTTTATAAATAATATTAACAAAGAATTGTTCTTGTTTCATTAAAGTTAATGTAGATTTACATTCATCGTAAATTCGTGTTTTTTGTAACGAGATTTAATCCTTATATTGAATAAAGGCTGTATGTGCTTTTAACACTGCGTTGATTTTTTCGTAACAAATTGGAAAACTCTACGAGATACGATTGTATTTTATTTCGACTCGCGCGTTCCTAATTTTATGATGAATCCATTTGGGGCTAATAAATCAGGTTTGTTGTATCGTGTGTTTTTGATCAAAACTTTGTATTTTTTAATTGTATTTTTTTTATGTTGAATAAAGGAATGTTTCGTTTGGTACTAAATCATGGCGTTCGACGAACTGTGGAGTACAAATCTCTTGTTTTTATTTATTCGCTTTATTGGTACCTACTTCTAAATAAGTGCTGGGGGTGCAATAGGGAATGTTTTAGACGTTTTAAATAAGAAAAAAAAAGAATCTTTCCTGGTAGGTAGGTACAAATAAAAGACTTTTTCGTAACATAGTGAAAAATATATTTCATTGTTTATTTCATTTTTTATGGTGTGTGAGGCTTAAATAATTCTAAACTAGTTTCAAATCCCTTTTCATTGGACGGTTGGGGCGCTAAATTGGATGTGATTGCTCGTCGTTTACAATTTGCATACATTTCCCCTGATTTATTACAATTTTGCACGCAGTTGTGAACAATGTTCCCGGACCTGTTATTAGGGGTCCTGATTACGTCATCACTGTCATATTAATTCGATGATGTGTGAAACATGTGGCATAGAACTGATGAATTAGAGTCAGAGTAATTATCGCTGGAATTACATTTTCATATTTGATGGTCTGTTTTATGGTCGAACTCGATATAATTATTCTGGCAGGGTTGACGGGTGAAGTAGACATTAATAATGATATACAAAGATGGGCGAACCATTACCATACTAAAATTTATCGGAAGTTGATAAAGTGTTAGGTGTTCTATAATGACTTAGGATAAATATTTTTCTGGGGCTAGTAGATAGAACGTAGGTAACGTTAAGCCAGCCATCGGTTTTCGATCCGTTAAAACAAGCTCAAAAAAGAGTTGATTTAATCATGATTCAAATTAGAATGAAAGTAACATCTCATCATCTACCAATCAGACGGATAGTCAAAACATAAACTTCTCAATCGGAACACGATTTTCCCGCACGTAGTCAAAGGTAACATTCCGTTCTTCTCGAAGGCTCACTAGTCGAATACTTCCTTTTTGGTAACTTTATATGTCGGGCCGCAAGCTGTGACGTCATGTAACCTTTAATTTTTACGCATGTTCCTTGTGCTTGATGGAATATTTTCCGCAGCATTGGTAACGAGGAAAGTGGTGGAATTGATTTGTTTTTATGCATTTGGTACTAGTTTTCCTAGTGTTCAACCAAGGTTTGTTTGAAGGAGTGTTCGTGATCAAAATAATAGAAATGTAACTAACATTTGTTGAAATAAAATATCCTACAAGAGAAGCACCAGCATCTACTTCCAATCGCCATGCCAAGCTCAATCTGATCAGAGAGCAGTCCTATCTTATTGTCAGGCTTACATTTCCCAACTACGTGTGGTGGGTAAGTATTTAGAGATACGACACAAAAATAACCTACTATTATCTGGGATACCAAATGGTCAAAGTTTTAAAGGTTTTGCTGTATTTTCTGTAAAAATAAAGACAATTTTTTCATGAAACAGAAAATTTATAGGTAGGTACACCTACTTACTTAAATAAAAATAAATCACGCAAATAGTTCGAGCAAGGAACTCGTAATTTTTCTCTTTCACTCAATTACGTTTCGTTCATTAATCATCCCCGAACACCTGAGGTACCTACCCTGCCTAAAAAAACCTACCTACAAAATAATAATAATAATCTTTAAGAACAAGGATTCTCTAGCTACGACGCCTACGACACAAATTATCTTTTAGAACAATGGTTATAAAAGACCATTATGATTAATGCAATAAAATAAAAAAAAGATTACATGGTGCTAGAATCTAGCACCAAAAATAGGGGGTTATTCCCTAAGTACCCCGATCCCAGAGACCCCGTCCCGGAGGACCCCGATTTATTTGTATCTTGTTAAACTAAATGAAAAGTCAGTTTAGCTTAAAAGTACCGTCAGCAGACGATTTGTTAATTAAAATTTCATTATATACTAAAATTATGATTCTTAAGTTCCAGGATCAGGAAAAAATATAAAATCTTGCTCGGCTAACGTAAATATTATAAACAGAGAATGTTGTGTGTGGGGTGCAGTGTTGGGTTTCTTATGGGTGCTTCTTCAATTAAACGATTTTGATGGTACTTTAACAACTGATGACTATATTTCGGACTAATTAATTAATTCGGTGTAGAAAATTAGGTTTAAATCTTAATCTTAATTAGATGCGCACTGGCGGCGCGGCGGTCTTGCTGGTCTCTGGCTCCGCGTCGCGCTAGCGAGTCGATCGTGGCGTTCGCTGCCCCGCCCACCCCGCGTTCATAGTGGTGGCGGCAACATACAGGATAAGTTTTATCCATGAATTCAGCATATCATTGTAGACCCCCAGCACGTACATTTTTCGTCGGTTCTACAAAAAATAATCAGCTGTTTTTATCGCATATGTATTGCACTTTTCTATGATGCACTGCACCACTACGATTTCTTTTTCTTTTATTATTGCAGGTCCAAAGACACGAATTTTTATTTTGTAATGTAAGACAGGCATGCCCGGCATGTACTTAATAGCCACTTTCCCCCTATCTGTTTTTCGTAATTCTTTAGAAGGACCTGCTTCCGACATGTTTAAGTATGATTTGATAATATTGTAACATTTATTTAATATTTTTGATAAATTTTATTCAAACTCCAATTACCTCTATTGAAACTATGATTCGACATTGTACAAAGTTTCAAATGAACTACTTTTTAAGTACTTTTATAAATAAATAAAAATAAAATATTTTTATTTCAGGCATACGAGTATTTGGCCCATACATATTGTTAGTAGAACGACTTAAAACTATGTTAGTATTTAAAATCTGAATTTAAGTATTTTATGTCAACCGTACAAGTTGAAACCATTATTAAAAAGAAATGTACTCATATTTATTGTATTCGGGGTCCTCCGGGACGGGGGCCTCGGGAATCGGGGTACTTACTCAGGGAATAAACCCAAAATAGTTACTTACCATTTTTTCATAAATTATCCTCATTCGTTCTCAGAGGGTTTTTTTTCAGTTTTGTCTTTATCGAGATTTGTTTTCTCCAAATTTTTTTCACTTCATAATCTTTTTACTACACATGAAATGTTCTATTTCGGCCATGACTTATTATTACGTTACAATTATAACAATCACTATCGTCCTTGCCAACGTATTGAGGATGGATTCCTAACCGGATGTGGTTGCCAGTATTTTACATGGACCGATTGCCTATCTGACTTCCACAGCTGAGTGACTGGGTAACACAATAGTCAAGATAACTTTTGGTAAGACTGTCATATTTACGGACTTCTGACTAAATACTTCGGTATTTATCAATATACTTTAAATACATAATATACGTCACATAATATTTATAAAAATACGTAATTGAATCGCTTCCGCTCACCGAAGCGTTTGTCTCGATTTGCTTATATCGAATTATTATGCGAGTCGCGTCTGCGACGTGTTCAATGGTAGCGCTTACAAATTTAAGGTTTTTATTTTATTTTCATTATAATATAAATATAGAGGGAATATGAATGACGTTACAGAACTGTAACAGCTGCTCTCCCTAAAATCTAGTAGGTTGGTATGTTTTTCTGTTCCTAAAGCAACAAGCCTGACAAAAAGAGCTCAGTTCTTAATACCACGTCGATAGGCGAGGTTAAGTTACGACGTTTTGAAGATAGGCAACAATTGTCGAGAAATCATTATGAATTTCTTCCTCGAAGAACACTATAATTATAATAATGAGATTGTTTAGCTATCCAAATAATAAACACAGACACAGTTCAAAACCTAGTGTTAGAAATACAATAAAATTTAGGTCTACAAAGTCTATGGATACAAAAAAAAATGAACCCTGTCTCTTACTAGGAGACCTGTATCTTAAGAGACAACACACTGATGCTAAAGTGTGTGTAGTACCTTATAATAATAATCTTCGATTCATCGTAATAATCTTTTGGCACAAGGTTTGTTTAGCAGCAAGACAATCTTTGTTCTTGACCCTTGCCTTTTACAACATCCATGAAAATATATTTATGTAGACTACACAGTTGGGTCAAACACCTTTACTAATTTAGTACCTATATCCAAAATCAACACGGCTACAAAACCTTGTAGAATCCACAAAGCCCATATTTCATACAGAATGAGTCACATTTCACATTACGATCTAATTTCCGAGAAATAGAAATCAAATAGAGTTCGTCATCTGGACAATGTTAGCGTATTCATAAACCCAATATAACTTTATGTTATGAATTTTAGGTTGTTATTACGCAATTAATTTGGGAGCTTATTTCAATTGTGTGGGGTTTAGAAGCCAAAAGAGCTATGAATGATGTTACAATATCTAGACATACCATACAGTTATGTAAATGTGGTGAATTATTCAATATTCTCCTACGTTATATCTGGTTATCAAGCCTCATTTATGTAGAACGTGCTGAAAATAGCACTAACGAGTGGAATGTTCCGTTACCCTGGAAGGTTTTACATAATTTGCTTCTTAGTTTGGCAGGGTTGCGGTATGTCATTATGGATAGAACCTCAATACCTACACCTTCACTTTGTTTCACTTATTTATACATTCTCTAGGAATGCATTTCCAATAATTGCTGTTGTAAAAACTAATTAATGTGGAAACTATTACTGTATAATTTTTACTTTTAACAATAATAATCAAATCAACCGGCCACGCCCATGAAGTATTCGCAATTACAAATACTTCCACTGTAAATAAAATGATTAATTAGTGTTTAACGGTTAGTAACGTTAATGTACTGGATCAACGCTTTCATTAGGTATTAAACTCCACAATTGATCTCGCAAAATAAACAAAATTAAAATCACAGCTCTTAAAATCGAATTGAGTTACGATGGGAGAAAATGGGAGATTCCAACAAAATGTTAATAAAACAATCACCCCTGACTGTTAGCGGGTAATCAGACCCGGATCGTAACATCGTAAGACGGCAGATCACAAATAAAGTATCAAATTGATTCCTAAGTCTTCGTGTTTCGGCCGATTCAATTTGAAAGTCAAAAAGGGGCTCTGGAAATATTTTCATTGCGCACCCAATACGGTGGAAAACGGCCCGGACCGGCTGGGTTAAGGGTTGGCAAAGGATCAATACTGTTTTGTGATTTGGTTGAGTTACGTTTACATAATAAAAAATATGTATACTACACCAGTTAAGTAAAATATTAGAATATAATTTTTTGAAGAAAGAAAAAAATACCGGCTAAGTGCGAGTCGGACTCGCACGTGAAGGGTTCCGTATCACCGTACAATATTTAACACTACATAAAACACGTTTCTAGCCCTGGAGAGCCCCCTTTAATTTTTCATTTATTTTATTACGAGCCTTTACCAGCGATTTCGCCCACGTGAAGGTTGGATTTTATCCCGCGGGAACGTATTACCGATATAAAAGTATCCTATGTGTTAATCTAGGTTATAATCTATCTGTTAACCAAATTTCATCCAAATCCGTTCAGCCGTTGTTGCGCGATTGAGTAACAAACATCCAAACATCTAAACATCCAAATATCCAAACATCTAAACATAAAAACTTTCACATTTATAATATTATAGTATGATTTGTTGTTACAGCGGAAACAGAAACACACATTCTGTTAAAATGTCAACTGTCTACCTATACTGATCATGATATACAGCCCGCTGACAGACAGACAGACGGACGGACGGACGGACGGACGGACGGACAGTGGAGGCTTAGTACTAAGGTACCGCAGGTTACCCTATCGAAACGCATATTACAATAGGTACACATATTATTAAAAAAGACAAAATGTACATTAAAAAGTAGCTAAAAGCCTCGTTTTAAGGGGGAAGTTAGCGCATCCTTCTTACGATTTTTTATATCTAATTCCCACACGATACTGCTGATATTACTCTTAACGTTCACCGCCCTAATTGTAATTTACGATACCTACAAAAAGCAAAGTGTTGACCTCGTCTCATCGACTCGCACAAAACGGACCATTGCAACCATGTGACCACTCTATAAAAACGTATAAAAAACAGGAAAAAAAAAACTGCCACAAATAGCAACAAGTTGAATACAACACGTTTTTTGATGAAACATCAAAGCTGGGGGCAGCCCTAAGCCCTTTCGGCCCCGTTTGATCCCCAACAAATGGTCCGCCGTATTGTATACAAATAAACTGATTTCCTACTATCACGCATAAACAATTTATTTCGGCAGCGTTTCACAAAATGTTTTTGATATTGATATATTGGCCAGTACAGATTATGCATATTTTAGCAAACTAAGATAATAATGAAACAAATTAAGTGAGGTATAGGTATGCTAAGCCAGTTTTAAGTTACTTTTTCGTGTGACATTCTGATGTCTCACCAAAGACGATTGTACCTAAGATAATAAAATTATGTTATGTACAATCGTCTTCGATAGAATCTAATAGCAGGCGTACCATATTTAAACTGTTTTCTGTGTTCTATATTCAATGGCAATGGCACTCGGATGATAGCAAAAAGCATGCATTTCATCTGATCCTTACACAAAAGCGTACAGACAGACGACGCATTCATGTTATAGAACGAATGCTGAGGCAATGTGGGACAAGGGCCTTTCTTACCCTTTGCCATATTTTAATGTTAGCTGCTAGTGCCTGCCAGGTCTTTCGGTAGGAGTCAACTGCGTCACGCCAAGATGGATTAAACAAAAAAAAAAAAAGATTTGCGTGCTAACCAGCAAGCTGCCATGCTTACGTGGGGTTGGATCGGACATGTCTGCCACATGTCATAATACTATAAACTGTGGGTGTACTACAGGCTAAAACATCCACATAACACCGCGGTAAAAAAACAATGAAAACCGTTTAGATTTATATTTGTCGCAGTAATATTGGTCATATAATAATAAAAACTTTTACTGGAGTGGACGTTTTTCGACGCGCGTCATTGCTCGTGGTAGCCATTGTGTGATGGCTATTATACTATCGTAGTGGTGATTGCTCTTTAATTATTATGCCACTGTGATTCAGCACTCTTTACAACGTGTGGTAAAATAATAATATTACGAAAAGCTAAATTGAAAGATAGGTACTGAAGAATCATAGGGAAACAACCGCTTCGTATAGAGGGAATCGGCTATTTTCCTTATCTCTCGGGCCATGTATTGCGGTATTTTAAGGTAATATACTTTAAATAACGTTTCCCACTCATATATGTAGAAATCAATCACAACAATTTCTTTGAGAGACATCGTGAATAATTGAGATTGATTGGTACAATTCATTTTATTTTGATCTAATTATTTATTTGTAATTTCCGCCTGTAAGGGTGACCCATGAACAGTTAAAAAAAAAAAAAACTTTATGTATTCAATATGATTCATCGGTAAATTAAAAGCAGTTGAACTGTCAAAACCATTTGATTTGCGCATGCAAATGGCCGATAGTTGGAACCGCAATACGAGCGGATTTGGTGATATTATGAATTACACGTTCAACGGGACGCCCGAAGGGCAGATAGTATCTCCATTATTTACTAGTAAACAAGTGCTACTACTTACTAAAAGACTTCCTATCAGACAAATAACTGCTCCAATATAGCCCACCTCAGTCATGATGCGTTCGGTGGCCCAATTATATGTAACCTACAACCTACCTTAATTCGTTCCATTTTATTTTTATTTTTTATGTGAAATATTAATGTGATTCAAGAATTCTGTACATAATGTAATCCTAATTTTTATGTAACTGTTGTATGCCCTAACGGCGAGACGTAGCTGATCACAATTGACTATTTAAGACCTGTATTACGTACCTACCTATCTATATAAATAAAAAGAAAGGTCCTGACTGACTGACTCATCAACGCCCAGCCCGAACCCTTGGACCTAGAAAGCTGAAATTTTGCACAGAGGTTCCCTTTATAATGTAGACAAGGAATAAGGAAGGATTTTTCGAAATTCAACCCCTAAGGGAGTTAAATAGAGGATGAAAGTACCGCGCGGGCGAAACCGCTGGCAAAAGCTAGTTATCTATATACATATATAAAAGGAGAAACTGACTGACTGATCAATCAACGCACAGCCGAAACTACTAGGACTAGGAACGTGAAATTTTGCACACGGCTTCCTTTTATAATGTAGGGGAGCACTAAGAAGTTTTTTGAAATTCGACCTTTAAGGGGGTGAAAAGGGGGGATTTTATTTGTATGAAAAATCTTATTCCTTGAGTTAATAAACTTGAAACTTGGCACAAATATTAAGTTAAGTAAATTATGAGGTTGGCCATTTATTGTTTTTCTAAACTACCCCCTAAAGGGGGGGGATTGGGGGGTGTCAAAGTTTGTATGGAAGAATTTTAACGCGCGGTCTGATTAACTCCAAACTCATTATTTATACCTTAAACCAAAAATAAAGAATAACATGTATCAGGGTTTCTCGAAAATCTACCCCTAAAAGTAAAAAGGGTAGTCCGTTATATTAGAAATGTGAAAGTTTGTGAAGATGATTGGATGTTTGTTACTCAATCACGCAAAAACGGCTAAACGGATTTGAATGAAATACAGACAGATTATAACCTAAATTAACATATAGAATACTTTTTATCCCGGTAGTACGTTCCTGCGGGATAATTTCCGCCTTCCACGCGGGCGAAGCTGCGGGCGGAAGCTAGTTCTCAATAAAGATATTGAGATTGAGCATAATATATTCACAAGCACAGAAGTCAAATTATATTTTAGAACGACGACGTAGGAATATACGTATATCAATAGTTCAATAACATAAATGAGATAGGAACTCTGTATGTCTGTCTGTTACCTTTTTACGCCCAAACCTCTGAACACATCATTATGAAATTTGGCAGATGAGTAGCCTGGGAACTAAACAACATAGACCCAAAAGGAGATAGACTATTTCATCCTGGAGGTATAGGAAAATAAATGGCAGTTAGCGCATAGATCAAGCACAATACAGTATACAATAATTATGTAGCTAAGCTACCCATTTCATTTTATTCTTAAAGCTTACATCCGATGAAGTTTGGTTCATTATCTACTCCAGTCCCGTAACACCCACCAAAAAATTCTAAAAAATCTAAATCACGATCCAATAAATTCCTACATCACAGAACAGGTCACCAAATCCAATCTGAAGAACAGATTGGGCCTTTTAATTTGTCAGTCTCGTCGGATCCGGTCGCAGCTAACTAATGGAGTGGGAGACAGATTGTCGCTGTGTCGCTCTGTCGCTGCTGCGACTTTACCATTTGTTTGAGAAAACCCTTTGTTAGATTCGGTTGAAAAACTAGTAGTTCCTCTGTTTTTCTGTCGATACAGCGCTTTTTTTTCTGTCAGTTGTTATTGGATGTTCGCAAATTGGAATGTCTTGTTGAAGTTTTCTGAGTGTTTTGAACATGTAATTGCGTACCATTAACGTTGACGACTACGCGTTTTAAAAGTAACTGAAACTTTTTTTGGCAATCAGTTGACAAATTCAATTTAGGTCAACGTGTAATTAAATAATAATTACCCTTAATTCGTCACTTACGGAGGAACCAATTAGCCTGTCTCTTCTGCATAAAAAATCCAGAGGCTCACGAAAAGCTTTGTATTTTGTTTAAATGACTTGTAGAACTCAAGATTGCACGTAATCAAAACAAAACCTTAGCTTTAAAATATGAATAATCCTATGAACCTTTGTTGTTGGACACATAATTATATTTAGGAAATTCTAGTTCTAAATGGAGCACTCTCTCGAGTCAGTGTGAGAACAACTCTTATCTAACAGAGTGGACACAGAGATATTGGCACTACAGCGCACTTTGTGATAAAACTTGCGCTTTTATTTGTAGCCACCCTTTGTACGGCGGCAAACGTGTTCCTGTCTCCTTCAGTACTTTGAAGAGTTCCTTTGGCTTTCGTTAAAATGGAGAAATCACTCGTGTCTTGTCTTTGAAGTTTCTGGATTTATTATATTTAAACACTAGCTATTTCCCGGGACTTGAACGAAGAAACATGTCCTTTGGCAGTCGGCTTTAGTCAAGAAGAAGTGTTTTAAATCAGTGAAGTAATTTTTATAATCGAATCGGTAATTTCAGAGACTATCTCTTACAAACAAACCAACAAATTGACCTCTAAATAATATTATTTTAGATTAGATAACAATTTGTCAATCTGGTAAGACGAGAAATGGAATCATGAGTGTGATTAAGTTTACATTGATTGACAATATTATTTTCAATCTAACGCCGTATTTGTACTAATTTGACTAATGAAGTATCTATAGTATCGTAGAATTTGTCTTTAGTTACTGTGTATTTATTTAGGGCTGATTTCACCTAAGTCACATAATTATCTTTTATTCCTGGGATAAAATTGACGTCTGACAGTTCTAGTACGGAAAAATGGTCAAAAAATCTGATATCTATTCTCAAGATTTATTCTACTACTACTAAAATTCTGTTAATTTTCAATTCACTGAGAGTGTCGCGAATATAATTAGCTACCAATCTAATGGACAGTTGAAAATGGACTATCTGTGTTTGTTCACTGTCAGGCGCGACGGACTGGTAGGAAACAAATACTATTAGCGAATAAACCTATTGGGCCCACTTGAATTTACTGATTGGTACGGACTTTTACAGTTCGGTCTTTATGTGAGTTCATTGCATGAGTGTGTTTTATTGGATGTTATTTAGAAATAGAAATAAAAAATATAAATAATATTTATTTGCATGAAACATGGTATATAAAGTTTTTTAAGGTACATTATAGAGCATACATGTTCAGCTTATTATTTAATGAGGATAATTATTTAAAGTTCCATTCGGGTCCTTTCTCCACAGTAATATACCTATTTGTACAAATCGAAATAATCCCGAACAAACTAAACTTCATCTCTTAAATTAACCGGTATTAAGTAACGGTGCCACTTATTGTAAATCTGTTGACTTTAGTAGATATTATAAAGTGACCACCCGAGCTCAGTTGTAAGTATGTAAGCTTATCATATTTTTGAGGGTATAAATAAAGTACCTATTTTCATGATTTGACATAGGATAAGTACATATTTATTGTTTTTTTATTAAAAAAAATCTATGTTCTGGACGCAATACTGATTTGTTATCTAAAATCACGAACACATCCTTTTCCACCCTGTATAATCTTCCCATAGGCTATAATTGCCCGCGGGTCTGCCGTTGTCTACCCAAACGAAGCAGTTAAAATGTTAAACAGAGCTAATATTGCCCAAAGGTGGAGGGATTGGCATAATAGCTATAACCCCGCAGGGATTAATAGTGGATTTAATACGTGTTCGGGATCTGCCATCCACTCGGGAGAGATGTGGTGACTGAAGGCATCCTCCACAACCCTGACACCTAAATAAAATATACACACACGTATTTGAATCTAAACGTTATTTGGCTAAGGTATAATTTCCTTTGATAGAAATTATATAGTGTGTTTATAGTATGTAGATTTAAAACTGAATAGGGTTTAATATCAAAAGAAGGAGACTTTTGAAAAAAATTCAAGAGAATGTAAAAATGTGAGCTTATAAAGTCATAGCTTAATATATCTTGTGAGGAAGCTGCTTCTGTAGTGGGAGAAATACTCGTAAAACAAAACTAATATACGTTGCTATTTGAGATAATAATATTATTATGATAATCAAGTGCACAGTTAGCTGTCCAGTATCCAGTTTTATCGATATCAGACCAATAAAAAAAAAAAAATAAGTGTCTGTTGTGTAATTCAAAATAACAGCTTCTTACCAAATGCATATGAAAGTATTTACGGCACTTGTAACAAAAAAAAAAAACCTTTCTGTCAGACTGTCTGTCTGTTTATTCCGGCTGGTTGCCGAAACGGCTGGACCGAATTTAACGGGACTTTCACTGGCAGATAGCTGAGGTTAATAGGAGTAATATAGCCTATATTTATATTATATAGGCTATATTTTGGTTGCATGGGATAATTTTCGATGTCCATGTAGGCGAAGCCTTGGGCACAGTTGGTAATGAATAATTAGGGCATTATTTAGCCAATAAGTGCATTTCAACCTACATTTAAAAACCACGAAGAACAAAGAACCCAATTCTTTTTTCCATATCAATCTTTTCTCACATACTCACAGTGCATAAACACTCCATTTATTTCCACCGTGCTCCTGAATTTAATTCACTCGGCTAAAAGCCAGGGAGGAGGAAATAAAATTTTCTTTCGCACATAAATCAAGAATTCAAGAAGTTTAATTACCCGTGGCGTGCTGGGTGAAGGTCTGTTTGAGAGCAGGGAGCGGAAGCGGGAAGATTGTGAAAATACGGGATGTCTTATGGCTTGATGGAAATTTGAAAATTGAAAATCTGCAATGCAATCCTTTTGTTTAACAACAGTATTGAACAAAACTATACTGTATGCTTCACTGAACATGTTAATTTTAATCTCAAATGAGCTCTTAATAAATTTGCTTCGATTTCTTGAGTAACATTTCCTGTATAAATATATCAATGAATTACTTCTATTAATAAGAAACATTAGTATGTACATAAAATGTAAAACAGCTTTTTTTTCCGTGTTCGCCAATCTTCATTAGATACTTAAAATCGATTGATTATGCAAACGTGCACTCGCCGCTGCACGCTGTAAAGACCGCTCCCTAACATGTACGGTTTGCAAATTATAATAGCTTACTTAAGCAAGAAGAATGTGGTGCTAGGACGAAGTGTTCCCCTGCATTCAACCTGCGCTTTTCTTAAACGTAGCGACAGGAAAAATGCTTCAGGTGAGAAAATAAAAACCTGTTAAAAATTACAAGATCTTAGCATTATGGAAAGGAAACTAGAGTACAAATATAAAAACATGTTGCAAATACTCTGGACCATTAGTTTGGTTAAGATTTTTATATCGTTGCAGAAATTTGAGGCGAAAAGAAAAAAAAAAGACCCAAAAATCAATGGAATCCAAACTAATGTTAGAAATTTGAAAGTAACTCGATCTGTCTGTTACCTTTTCATGACTAAACTATTGAATCAATCGTTATGAAATTTAATAAATAGGTAGCCTAGGACCGAAAGTAAGACATCATAGGCTATTTCTCATCCTGGATATTTGTGAATCACAAAATACACTCAGACAATGACGTGAGCTGCTAGTACTGATGAAATAAAACGCAAAAATCGACAGTAAATGTTACAGTTCTAATGATCCAAAAAGTTAACACGAGCGTAAACTTCAAGAAACTCGAAATACCAAATTATCTACACGATAAAGCAGAAACTCCAGTTCGATTCATAAAACAGTGTCAGCGAATTGATCCGAACTTTTCAAACTTTAATTAACTAGAACTTTTTTGCTGACGGTATCCGATGTTGTGTGAAAAGAAGCCATTACTGTCGGTGGCGTGCGCCTTTTGTTTCAGCAAAGCGTGTCACTTCTTTGGCTTTTCAGTTTCAGTACCTTATGGGGTTTTGAGGATCTTAGAGCACTGAAAACTGGGAGAATTGTGTGTGAAGAGATGAAAACAGGTTTATGTGGTACTACTTCAAGTACTTGTTTATTGTGTGCTTGGTAATTGAAACACGGCTTAGCAATTTTATACAATTTAGCTTGGGATTATTTTTCGTTGACTCTATGTTCAATTTATTAACTCGTCTGTTACGAAGTTTTTCCGGGAAATACATGTTTTGCAGAAATCTCTTTGTATTAATATCAGTATATATGTATAGGTGAAGTAAGCGGCAGCTTAAAACACTTTCCATTAGTTCACCTCTAGACCTGTGCGTAATATCAGTTATAGAGATATTACACAGGAAACTAAGAAGCTCATTTAATGCCCAGATTATAAAATTACTTCAGAATTTACAATACAGAGTTCTCATCCAACTCTTAATATACTTTCACCGTCGTCACACAAACACGTGTCAACTTTACCTACCTACATAGCAGAATAATCCCCCTCCTCACCCCTGTACCCTCATCTACGAGAAACTATAACACTCATTATAAATTTCACATTATAAGGCACAAGTTTAAAATGTCGTTTACTAGCGGAGCTCAGCCGGCTCACTCTAACTTGAATTTAAGTTGCAACTTAGAACTATGGCTTAAAGTAGGCAAGTTTCAATTTACAGTTTGAGAGTTTTTAAGTATAGGGTTCATTATGGTCCCTAATGCAGTGTTCAGAGCTAAGAACACTATCGTAGACCCTTTATTAAGAGAGTCATAGCCGAGTAGACACCATAAACTGATATAAAAGTGGTTTTGGAAGTGGTCCTCTTAAGAATTATGTAAGTAACTTACATTCGTTTGGGGATAACGCACTATCTTTATATAGAATAAAGGACGAATTTTAGCTCATAATATTAACAAAACCAAGGTTATCTCGGTTTGTTCTAAGGTTAGACTACGATTACAACTAAACAAGCTGATTTGATGGTTTGCGCTTTTTGGTAGGTTTAAAAATAAACAGTCAGTGGGCGTTAACATAAAACATTAAAAACTTTTCAAGTGAAGTAGCCGCAGGTACAGCTCGTAAAGAAAATAATAATTATACTTATTATTATTCAGCTTTCAAAAAGTCATGAATAAATAACCATACTTTAATTAACATTATCACATTTGTCGTGCAGTGAAATCGCGTAGAAGTAAATATTAATATCAGACGCATCTGACTGCTGCAGTTAATTCATGAGTGTTTGCTTGCACACGGCTTATGAACAGAATCTCATTGTTAATTTATTTCATAATGCACACAGTTTCAGCGAGAATTGAGGTGACGTATGTAAGCTAATTATAACATCAAAACTGACCTATGTAAATGATTTAGTAATGAACCCTTTAAAATACCTTGTACGAAAAATATTAGGTACATACAATATGTAGTGTAATGTGGTGCCTGCTAGTCAGTTGAATTACATCCCATTCTATATTCTTCTCCCCATTGTATTCCCGAAGATTGATTATTTTAATTCTTGCGAAAACAAAGAGCCTAGGAAAATACTCCTAGCAATGTGGCAGTTATGCTGTATGAACATCTTAGTACAACCAGTAACGTTTTGCCTGACCTGGAAATATAACCCAGAATTCGGCATTTAGCACACGCCACCCCTCGAGCATTGATTGCCCATTTAAACTAAAAAGAATAATCTTTCAGTTCATTTATTTTTTCAACTCCAGCTTAAACATATTATTTCAGTTGTTCACACCTGGTTCCGAGAAACAGGCAAACTGAAACTGTAAAGTTCTGGGTAATCGAAAAAGTTGTGAGAAGTGTGTTCATTAGTTTACCTGAAAGTGCAATAAACCATCCATTCATATTTCTGGCAATCGATCGAAATTAACAAAGATGAAATGACTTACGAGTATCCTAATATAATTTGAAATAAGAAATTTTGCATGTTCGGTACTCAATCACGTAAAAATCGCTAAACGAATTTGAATGAAACTTAGCACACTTAATGTATAACTTGGATTAAAACATTTTAATACTTTTTAGGGTTCCGTACCTCTAAAGGAAAAAACGGAACCCTTATAAGATCACTTTGTTGTCCGTCCGTCCGTCCGTCCGTCCGTCCGTCTGTCAAGACCGTTTTTCTCAGGAACGCGTGGAGGTATCAAACTGAAATCTATATGATACTTAGTTCTACTGTCCCTGGAAGCTGTAGAAAAATCAACCTTCTAAGTCAACGCAATCAAAAGATACAGCCATTTAGGCCGCAGATTTCCGCAAATTTTCGAAACTCGCACGGGAATCAAAACCTACAGGGTACTTCCCGTGAACTTAGAATCTTGAAATTTTGTACGAAGTCACGTCTTATAGTACAGATATAGGAAAAATTACGAAAACCGTAAATTTTTAGTTTCGTCATATAAAAAAAAATATTTTTGACAATTTTGAACTTTTACTTATATACCCACAGGTTTGTACGGAACCCTCGGTGCGCGAGTCCAACTCGCACTTGACCGGTTTTTTTCTTAACCCATTAGTACATTTCCGAAGGGTATTTTCTGCGATCTACGCTGACGAAGCCGAGGGAAAAATCTAGTTATCAATGAAGATGATTGTATGATATATCCAAGCAGATTATGTAGGTTTATAATAATATGAAATTATGTCTAAACAACAACCTTTCATGAACCTTTCATCATTATTTGCGCTAATTTTGATACACAACATAGAAAAATCACGATACAAATCCTACCTCACAAACATTTGAGTCCCACTCATGCAACTCACATCAAAAGAACGTTTCCCATTTCTGTACTAATTCTTAGAATTGAGGTATTTCTTCAGATTGAACAAACGTAGGACTCGAGTGAGCATATTGACTGACGAACAAAGGAACCAGCCGACCTTAGTAATATGCTTACTGACGATATGAAATGTTTAAAAGTGGTTGTGTGTTGTGAGTTTAAGGATCAGAATTAATTGGCTTTTCTACGTGTTTGTAGTCGTCATCGATTTATAATTTGAAGTGTATTGAAACTGCAAAAGCTTGTTCCATTAGAAGTACGAGGTTCATTGGCAAGGGCAGTTCAGCTATTAGTAGAGGAGAGCTGCTAGTATCCAGGGTGGTATAAACTTAGGAGTTGGTTTCACTGTTGTGCAGTATGATACATCAAGTTGAAAAAAAGTTCTGTTTTGCTTTGTAGAGCATCTTAAAATATGTGTTATAATTTGTACACTAAAACTGAGAACATTTTCAACTTTGTCCCCATTGTGGGCAGCTGAGAAGCAATACTTTTCAATGGAAAATTTTTGTTTTAACGCCAGAGAAATTCTTTGAAACATATCTGAAGAAATAAAAGTAACTCAATATCTAGGTGTGTTCCTACGTTGTAAAATGCAACTTTATTAATGCGTTTTGTCGCAACATCTGGCGAGTGCCGCGGCGACTTTTGGCCTGGGGCGTCTGTTCCGGCGCGGTCGGAAGTCAGCGCGACACTGCGCTACTGCACAAAATCATTAAATATAAATACTTATTGCAGTAGAAGGTATATTGCGTGAAACATACGTGTACGTTAATGTACACTACGAAGGAACTGAAGAAAAGTTTTATTTTTACAAGAATTGCGTCCTACGAATTTACAGGCACACGAGGTATTTCAACTATTTCAAACCTGGTGCTTGTAATCACTAGCCCATTTTGTCGTAACAATCTACCTAATCTCTTGACAGTTGACACTCCAAAAACGTCTTTCCTCGTACCGATTTTCTATTAAAAACACCTTTAAAACGACCCCCCGGATATCTAAAGTAACCCCCCACAAAGATTCTCAGTGTCAGATTACGGGATGTTCAATAGAAGAACGATTTTTTATCGATACTCAATCTAGGGATCGGTAACAATCGTTTAGCAGTCGATTAGACTCGGCTGCTGTTAACAGCTGATAGTGTTATGTAGATTTGAGGAACAGAATCATAGTGGTCTCAAATTGATTTGGAATTCCTGTCAGTATTTCGTAGTTACCGTGTTTATGTGAAACTGAGAGAGAGATATTCTTTATGTGGTTAAAAGCGTAGGTACCTCATATCTAATTACTTATTAGATACTTACCATTTGTGTAAAACAATTGATGACTTAAAAGGGTTAAAACGTAATAAACAAAGAGAGATTTCTGCCATTGCTTTACCTATCTCATTCTGTGTATAAACTTTAATATATTAGATAATTTTAGTAACACAAATACCTAATACCAATTGCCGAATACCACTGCGCTGAAAGGGAGATCCTTTGAAGGACAATAGTAGTGACCTCATTGGTGATGTTCTTCAGAAACGTCAGTACTTGCAACCGGTGTGCGTGAATGACCTGAGGGGCAATTCTACTAATTTTAAGAACGTTCACAGTCTGATCTCAGTGTCAATCTGTCAAAAATTCCTATACATTTTTGTCAAATTTTTGAAATTCGATTGTCGCCGAGATGACACTGCGAACGTTTTTAATTAGTAGAATTGGCCTTCAGATGTAAGAACATAAACGAAAGGAAAACGTGTATAAAAGTATTTATGCTGGTGGCGTTCTGTGGTTTCGGCCATGGGGGCAGAAGGCGTGAGTTTATGTTTATCTAAATACCGAATGCAAATAACGTGACCAATTATACCAAACTATAGAGATGGCCAAATAATATACCGCCAACAGGAGTCCTAACTAATTAGGTCACTTTTTATCATTGACGAAGTCACACGTTAGCTTCGTGATTGATTAATCTACTGAGAGCCTTCGGCAGACTGCGATAGGCTAAGTTGATTTATTGCCGCCATCCCTTATTGAGATATGTTCCAGAATATTCGACGGTCAATTAAAGTAAGGGCACGTATGGCACCTCAAATTGCATTTTTCTATCCTAAAAATCATATTGAACACTTTAACAAAGAATACGCCTTTTTGTGAACCACAATTTATTTCTTAATTTAGGGGCTCTAAAGAAAAAATTTTTGAGGATCAATTAACTGCTTTAAAAAGTCCTCACGAGTGGAGAGAGACGTTCATACAAACAAGCTATTAAGTACACAGGCAAAAATTATAATTTTCCATTCCACAGTCAATATTCATTTTTATTACGTGCGTAATTACTTTTAAGCTTATGGCGTAGATAAGTAATAAGTAAAAAAATTAGCACACTAACAATGTTGTTTAAAAGCAGTAGCAAGTTAGCTGCCTGTATACCGTGTTACTTAATTGACTGTACATCTGGTGCACCCTGGGTTACTGACCAACATTTTTGGCTCAACATAAGACGTTAGGTATCATATTAGTAAAGCTTCTATCTTCTATGTTATTCGATCTGGTTTCCGCACTTAGTCCTTTAAGTGGACCATTGTGCGTGAGCCATGGCGGCTGTCAGTGGTTATTCCAACCAGCCCACCTCCCTCCAGAAGCTAGCTATAACTTCTGGTCTGTTGAGAACATCCGTGTAAGATTTGGGTGCCCCGAGGGTTTCTGTTCTAATCTGGGCTACGCCTGTACATTCGAAAAGCACATGCGCAACGGTTTCCTCAGCCTCCATGCAGGCCCTGCAAAGGGGGCTGTCCGTTATGCCTATTGTGTAAAAGTGTTTGTTTAGCGGAGAGTGTCCCGTGATGGTCCCGTCACCAGACGCAGGTTCAAGCGTCTGGTCAGCCTGCCATTCAAAGATGGCATTGCTTCCTTAGACTGCCTGCAGCCTCGTGTCGAGGTCCACCAGCTTTCTGCTTGTGTATGTGTGTGCAGTCCTGGAGCCACCTGCGTATCTATTATTAAAGTTTATATACCGCTCTATTGTCCATAGGTACCTGCGAGAGACAGAGAAGAATTTAAATATTTGAACGGTGATAGAAAATGTTCGATATTTTTTAAACCAAAGCTGAGACAAGCATCGGTAACATTTTGGCCATCGATTAGACACGGCTGCTAGTAACGACTGATCCTGTTATGTAGATAAGAACAGATTCAGGTCGTTGGTAATGCGAAATCTATGAGGTGCGGCGATAGCAGTGCCTACTTAGTGGTTGTAGAAGCTGTGGGGATAAAATGTGATAGAATATCGAAAGCGTAATCATTAAAACCAAGAATGTCTCGTTACCAAAATCTTGACCTATTTAGGATTTTATGCAACGAATAGAAATGTTGATGAAATGTAAATATCTATCCATAATAATATAGAGTGACTTCATCTTCCTTAAAATCAAATTTGGAGGTTAGATAGAGCCTTATCTATTGGTTACAGATTTTAAAAAAAGATCTTCAATAAGCGCAGCCATGGTGGTTCCACCGTCGCGCTTCGGTAGTAACTCAATAGTCACACACAAGCAACTGTAGACTCTGATGTGAATGCTGTGTGTTTCTTACAACACTTTATTCTGTCTTAATCCACTAACACAAACACCAGACTATAACTCCCTTAGCAAACAAATCTACGCCACTAATCCAAAACCAAACAAGGGGAAGGCTTCACAAGTTATCTCTTCACGAATTAATTAGGAAGGTTTATTGATGGCAACAGAATAGACTGAACATGTTCAGGCACAATTATTATAATGTTTGTATTGGCTGTTGTAATTAGTAGGTGCACTGTTTTAGTTCTATTAGGATTGAAGAGGTTACAATAGGGGTTATTGTTGTGTGTGAAGGATATCCATTGTTCAACTATAATTTTGATAGGTCTGTAATCGATGTCATTATATCCCGTATTGGCGTTTAGACACAGTCAAGTATTCTACAAGTTTTGTCTACTGTTTGCGTTTATCGTTAAAGACGTAAAGATTAAATAATAGTAAACAAAACTTGTCACAAAAGTGAACAGAATTAACCGTAGTAAAAAGTACAATTTGCGATGTTTGCAATCAGCACTGGTAATAAATAAATAAATAAAATAAAATAAAAAAAATAAAATCCATTTATTTCAGGGGTTCCCATATTCACATCACAAGTTCACGTTCACAAAATCATAAGTTCACAAAATCACGAGATAAATACAAAACACAGAGTAAAAATAAAAATAAAAAAATAAAAATAAAAACAATGTCATCTAATTAAAATACAATGTCAAATAAATATAAACATTTATAATGATTTGGAAATTAATATTGTAAAATACAAATTAAAATAAAAGTTTGGGGAAAATTTTGTATAAAATTAAAAACATAAATTAATAAAACAGCACATGACATATCGTGACATCACTTAATTACCCTGCCCTGGCTATATGCCTACTGCAGCACTTCCTAATATAGGGGCAGTCCAATCGTCCAGCAATCATCATCAGGACAGCGTTGGAGCTGACCCGCACCCTGCGCACCAAGGACGCGCACCGCTTGCGCATTGTAGTGTGGAAACAGTCGGTGCGCGCTTCCGCAAACATGCCCGAGGCACTGCAGAAGCGGGGCAGCCCCAATACTGCCCTGAACGCGTTGTTGTACTGGACGCGGAGGGCACTGTAACTCGCCTGTGTATAGCTAGCCCACAGGCTACACGTGTACAAAGAAGTGCAGTATGCTTTAAAAAGTGTGATCTTAACTTGATCAGAACAGCGTGCAAACCTGCGCGCCAACATATTCCCTCTTATTGACAAGGCCCTCCGCTCCCGTTCGATGTCAGCATGGTCCCTGAGGTTAGCCGTGACCAAATGCCCTAAATATTTAAATTGTTTCACCCAGTCTAGGGGAACACCATTCAGAAATACTGGTGGTATACTTTGCGGGCATTTGGCACTACTCGTCTCAAAGATCACGCACTGGCTTTTGGTCACATTATATTTAAGGCCGTGCCCACTCGCGTACTCCTCACAGATTTGCATTAGTTTCCTCAAGCCACAGACCGAAGCGCTCAGCAGCACCATGTCGTCAGCATAACTAAGGTTATTGACGCAAACATCATCAATATGGCAGCCAACACGGACACTGCTGAGCGCAACGATCAGTGCATCCATGTAAAGGTTGAAAAGGGTTGGGGAGGTCAATCCGCCTTGCCTCACGCCGCATTCCAACCTATATGGCTCCGACATAGCCCCCGCCCATCTTACGCTGTTGACCTGGTGCGCATACCAATATTTAAAAATTCTTACAAGTTCTTGTGGTAAATTTATGTCCTCCAGTTTTTTCCATAGAACATCGTACGCTACCAGGTCAAAAGCTCTGGACAGGTCGAGGAAACACGCATACACGGGTGTTTTACGATCCACGTAGTATCTGACGGTATGCTTAAGACACAGTATCGCACTCTCTGTAGACAGTTGGGGTCTAAATCCAAACTGATTATCATGCAGCGCTACGAACTTATTTAACTGCGTATTAAGCAGACCGTCAAAAACTTTAGCTACGATTGTGGCTAGTGAAATAGGCCGATAGTTACTTTTATCTGCAAGGTCGCCGGTTTTGTTTTTCACTACAGGCACTACCACAGTCCTCATTAAATCGGATGGCAGGTAAGAGTGGCTCACGCACAGCGAATAGAACATTGCCAGTACCCTAGATATATGAGGCCCCGCGTGCTGCAGGTGCTCGATGCTGAGACCATCATGTCCAGGAGATTTGCCTTTGGTCATATCTTTAATAATTCTCGACACCTCGCTTGCAGTGAAACAGACGCCCTTTGCCTTATTTGGAATGTCAGCACCGAAAACCCCACACGCCGGACCCAGTGGCGACTGCACAGAAAAAAGATCTCGGAAGTTATTGGCAACGTGCCTATGGTCACACACCCCGTCGACGCTCACCGGAAGACCAGGTTTTACATTTACTTTGCTCGTACTCTTCCAGAATCCGCGAAAGTCACCCTTCGAATGCAGTTGAGCAAGTGCGTCCATTTTTAGTTGGTCTTGGTGGTCTTGGCACCATTTCAATCTAGACTTAAACAGTCGCCGGCTCTCACTCATTTCATTAAACATGAGACCAAACCTCGGCCTACCACAGGCTACCCATTCGATAAACTTATTCCTGGCCGCCCGATGAGCCTCTCTGACGTGCGCGTTCCAACCCACCACGCGCGACCCACTCACACCAGCCCTCGCGCTCCCTCGACCCACGACAGACGCGTCGCGCAGTGCGGCCACAATGTCAGAGTACAGCCTGTCAAGAGCAGGCGCGTGGGCAGGGTCATTACAACAGAAGTCAGCACAGTTTGCACACTCTGCAGGAAAGTCAACCTTCCTCAATCGTTCATGACACTCACTGGTATAGCTAACTACCTGTTCCTGATTTCTTACACCCCAAACTACATCCTTGTTGTTACAGTTTGGTATTTGAGGTAACTTTGGTGTTAAAAGATCAAAGTTACATTCAACGACTAGGGGAAAATGGTCAGACCACAGAGTGTCATATTTCACATAAATATTTACCACAGCTTGTTTTGCCGCTTGACTCACTATACAGTGATCTAACCAGCTACAAGACCCGTGTACATCACTTATAAAAGTATATGTACCCGAGTCTGAACCCAGAGAGTCAATATCGATACATGACCAGCACTGTTCATTGCAAAAACTTACAAGTTCGTTAAAAAACAATCCATAAATATCGGCATTATAATCACCCAACACAATAACAGATTCAATCCCGTATTCGTCTACAATAGCACTCACCGTACTTAAACAATCCGTAAAGTCAGGCAGGTTTTCCACAGAATTGGTAGGCATGTATATACTCATCACTATCACTGGACGGAAACTCATTATTTTAATGGCACATATACGAGGATTATTACACTCCACAACTGAAACTTGTTGAAACACACTGTTTCTCCACAGAAGAGCGACCCCACCATAAGGTCTACCGCGTAGTATGCCGGCGGACGTGTCCACTGCTGAGGTTCCAGTGTAGCCAAAGCTACAATCGATCGTGCTTAGGTATGGTATTTCCTCCGGAAGTAGCCATGTTTCCTGCAGTGCTACTAAATCACAGGTCGACATAAATCCCTAACACTGTCTACAGAACGTTTTACGCTCTTGCAGTTGAAGCTGGCAAAACGATAAGGGCATTTATCCATTTTTACTGCTATTCAAACCGTTATCAGATAAAAATCTGTCCGATTTTCGACGATTAAAATTCACAAAACGTCGAAATATTATACCGTCTGGCCACAAATTCTCGTCCAGGTATAGTGGTAATTTGGACTCAGATACAAAGAATTTGTAGGCAATATGGTTCCTTTCTTTCTTCATAATTACTTTTTCAAGATATACTGTTTCCTTAGTCTTGCTGCGAATGTAAGTAATTATATCAGTAGCAGTCGTTTCGCTGTGAATATTCGTGATAAAAATGGGAACTTTCTTCTCAGCCGCTTTGAATTGGCACTTCATATCTCGCGCTTTTCCTGTCTTGCCCATATAGCGGTATTTCGGTACTTTCTTACGATACGTTACCCTTTGCCACCCTTCACCGCTTTTATTTACATTAGAACACGGTAATGTTGGTCTCCAACACAACTATGCGACTGGTGCAGTATTTTTCGACATAGCGAAAGCCTTCGACAAGGTCTGGCACAACGGCTTGATTTACAAGCTGTACAACTTGGCGTGCCGGACCGACTCGTACTCATCTTACGAGACTATCTGTCGAACCACACCTTTCGCTATCGCATCGAAGGGGCTCTCTCATCCCCCCACCCGATTCGCGCCGGCGTCCCTCAGGGCGCCGTGCTATCCCCTCTCATCTTTACGCTGTTCACCAGCGATATCCCCAAGAGTGGTAAGGCACAGTTGGCTCTGTTCGCAGATGACACAGCCATCTACCACTCTGGGCGTAGTTCCAAAGCGATAGCCAAATCCCTCCAGACTGCAGTCAACGTACTCAGTGCATGGTTTAGGAAATGGCGAATCGAATTAAATCCGGACAAAAGCCAGGCGGTTCTCTTTAAGAGACCGCAACGCCACCTCGACCCCCTCCGGCCCATCTCCATATTCGGCAAGCCGATCCCTTGGGAAAAGCAAGCCAAATATCTTAGAGTGATTCTAGATCAGCACCTCTCCTTCTCTGAGCATATCAGGAAGGCGCGCTCACGCGCCGCCTTCGCTCTCGGAAGGTTGCACTCTGTTCTGAACGCACGTAGCAAATTGTCACTCAAGTGCAAATTGCGTATTTACACGGCGTGCATAAGGCCCATCATGACGTATGCATGTGCAGTCTTTGCACACACGCACCCCCGACACATCCATAGGATGCAAACCCTCCAAAACCGTTTCCTCCGCCAAGCCACAGGCTCCCCATGGTTCGTTCGGAACGAGATCCTCCATCTCGATCTGAAAATGCCCACTATTGTTCAATTTATGAAACGCAACTCGAAGCGTTTCTTCGATAAAGCCGAGTTACATCGCAATCCCTTGATTGTGAAGGCCGCTAGTTATGTCCCCAGTAGAATCAGTAGTATTCGCCGGCCGAAACATGTCCTCTCCGATCCAGATGACCCCATCACTGTTCTCCAAGAAAAGAATAGGGCCAGCAGTACAGTACACAAATACAAACGACGACCGTCCTACCGACCTCGCCGCCGAGGTCCTCGCACCCCGCGAAGGCTCCCGAGTAGCGATTAGACCCCCGACCGTCCCTTGCTCGTTGATGCGCCAGCCCGCGCCGCAGCTGAGCCAGTAGCTTTAAATTCCCCGTCTAATAATCATGAAAATAATATCTTGATCCAGCCTGTCCCCAGTAGTACTAGCTGCATGTTTATTATTGGAAAATTAAAAAGAAAACTACATAATTTATTTGGGTGGGTTATTTGATTATTTTAATGCAAAACCCAGACACAAAGCAAAATAAATTAATCTAATAATTTTGACAAAGAAAAATAATTACTTATTCAACAAATTAGTTCACACTCAACAAAACACATTTTAATTAACAATAAATTATACGTTTTATCCTCGCGAGGTTCTGCAATATTAATAAATTAGGGACAAACAGAAAGATAAAATGTGCCGCTGCGACATTTGACCCCTAGGCCGTTGGAGCAGGCATATTCAATTAGGTAGGTACCTACTGGATTTAGGTCTGCGAACCTTTGCTTATCTAATTTTTGAGTTTGTGCTGACCTTAAGAGATGAATTCATAAATTGTTCAAAGAACATTTGCAAACGAGTTTTAAAAAGAAATGTGACGGTTTTACAGATTGTTTTCAGTTTTATGATCCCAGATTGTTCCCTCGGTTCAGTACGAGCGCCCATATTGCAGGTTCCGGGTGGCAGGGTCACCAACGCGCAAACTGCCACCATGAATTCGGCACATGGTTCTAGTTCGCTACGGTTATCAGAAAAAAAATCGGCCATTTCATAGAAAAGTGCAATACCGATGCGTCCAAATGTTTGGAACAGCTATTTGGTTTTACTTGTGTTTCGCACGCATTATTTGTAAGTATAAAACTAATTTATTCCGGCAGGTTAATATGAATAATAATAAACCTGCCGGAATAAATTCTCTAAATGATCGCATCAAAACTCGTTGCGAAATTTAGAAGAACACAAACAGACACGAAATAGGACTTCAATATATAATATACTAGCTTCTGCCCACAACTTCGTCTGCGTCAAATTTCTTGCTCCCCGACCCACACCGTCGCATCAAATCGCCTGGCTGTGCGAGTACTTTGTATTCGTGACTTTTAAGGGCTCTAGCGTGATATATAGCACAGCCTTCTTCGATAAATGGGCTATCTAACCATGAAAGATGGACCAGTAGTTCCTGAGATTAGCGCGTTCAAGCAAACAAACTCTTCAACTTTATAATATATAAAAAAAAAAAAAATAGTATAAATGTATAGATGAGGACATTGTCCCATTCTGCGGTAGAAAGTTTAGCCAGACAGCCCAACGGAAGCGCAGCTAACTACCCATTCGTGACGTCACTCGTAAATGCTCCTTTATTATATAAGCTGTCGAAGTAAGCAGAAAATTATTCAAGACTTATCAACGTTTTTCAGACCACTTGTATGCAAAAACGAAATGCAAAATAGTAGCCAAGTCCATTGTTCATGCAAGTTGACTTGGCACTTAAAATAATTGGCGTCTAAATAGGTGCCAAATGTAGCTACTAAACTGCGTAACTACTAAGGCCAACTAACACTGTTGCCAACGAGAAAAACTCAAATCACGTTTTGTTAATATTAAAAACAAAAGCTCGCGTAAAAACTAGGTATAGAAAAATAAAAAGCCTAGCTTGAAACTATTGACGATGTTTGCAATTTTTGATGATGATGATTGATAAGTGTTATGATAACCCAACACTTCTGTTTCTGTCTTCATGTTATATAAATGGAACCACCGAGTTATAACATCACAACGAGAACACGCTCACAGTAGTGAAAAGAAAAACAAACAATTTTCCACACCTACAGTATTCATTCAATACCCAACAAAAGACCTCACAGCGAACTGATGACGCAACTCTAACATACTTCAATTTCGCTATGACGTCACAGCCATGGCGTCATATCGCGAACAAAACACATTCAGCCTGACTCACACCCCTTAGAACTGAAATAGAATTACAGCTCCTTTTACAAAACTGACAATTTAGCACTGGACTAACTTGTCAGTTTTGTAAAAGGAGCTGTATTTCGATGTCAGTTAGGTTCTCATTTAAAAAATAGGCTCGAAGGTTTAAACCATACCTAAAGAAAAACCTTGTTCTGTAATAAGGGGGACAAAGTTGAATTTGGATGGTTTTAGCTAGCACTCATCATTGATGCTCTTAATAAATTTGAAGCACATTCACCTGCCTAACAGATGTCGGGCAAAGCTGGATGTAGCAGAGGGAATTGTAATGTAATATGTGTTAGTTACGTGTATTATAGTAGTTGAAAAGAAATTATTAATTAAATAGGTCAGGGAAATTAGTTGCTTATCACTTTGACACTCTACGTCAATTGTCATTTCATACAACTGCCAAGAATAGCCGCATTGATTTGAATATACAGACATTTTAAGATGTTAGTTTGATTTATCAGTTAATTTCCCTGACTTCACTAAATCAATTTCAAATTAAAATAAAAAGTAATTTATTCAAACTAGGCTGAGAATCAGCACTTTTCGAAAAATTACAAAAGTCATTGCCCCAAAACGCCCGCCCTTCACCATCCCTTCTTGTTGCGCCACTTCTTCCTAGCTTAAGCTGGGAAGAAGTGGCGCAACAAGGGGAGTTTGAGCAGCACAGCTATCTGTTTAGTTAGATAGACTTAATTCTGTACATAGGTAGGCAAAGTAATTAACATTACGAGACACAGAACATGAATGAAGAAAGTTATGTCCGCTAGCCATGCCACTAAACCAACAAAAGATTAAAATTTAAAATGTTAACAAAGCAATAATAGGTACCTTTCTTAATCTAACTTGTTAGAATACAGATTGTTAATTTTTATTGAAACTGATTTATTCTTATGAAATCATAACAGTCACCTATCATAAAACTCGCAATCCGCAACATTTTCGGCACAGTAGGTAGCAATGTATCATAAACAAATGACCAAATGGTTTAATGACTAAAAGCTCAAAGACAATAAAACAATTATTCCCTTTTAATTGTGGCTATAGTTTTAACGAAGACATCTTAATTAGTTTTAGAGTTATTCATCTAGTAATCAAATCAGCAGTAGGTACTCTGCGAGTTTTATATTACAACCTGGCCAATAGATGGCGTTAATCTCAAGGAAACCAATAGACACTAACTGATGCATTCAAATGGTTATAATAGTGTCCCAGCGGACACGAGCACCGGCTTACTGGTGTTATTACAATAATTATAATAAATAGTTACGAATAAGTTTATGTTATAATCTTAACATGTAGGCGCTTTCGCGTCGACATACCAAAATAAAAGTGTCCTGGTTTAAAGGGCGTCATCATCATCAGCCTATAATGTTCCCACTGCTGGGACACAGCCTCCTCTCTGTGAGAGGGATTGGACCGTAATCCACCACGCGGACCCAATGCGGTTTGGTAGATGTCACATGTTTTCCGAATGTTTTGTTCTAGAACATGCCGGTTTCCTCACGATGTTTTCCTTCACCGTTTTGAGAGCAGTGGTAGTGAAATAATTTACAGAAAGTACAGCGCCTGGCTGGGTTCGAAAAGGGCGTGATAGCTTACATATGCAATGCTGTATTATGTTCGCATAGCTGTTACGACCCAAGTTAAAACTCGGCGCCACAAAAAACCTAGGACCATCGACGTAAAAGAAATAAATAAGTAGGTAATTATTAATAACAATAACAAAATCATAGCTAGCAAGACGACTAATCACCACAAGCAGCACCCGTTCACGAGCATAACGCAAAGATCAGCCGCCTCCCTCGCCATATATGAGGGAAGGAGGCAACCCGACCCCATTACGACGACATAACATTATACTGGCCTACCACTAAAGCAATTAAGTGTACCTAAGTATACCTATAATTTATTATAATTCTTTGTTTATTTTTAAATGAAGAAACGTTTGAAACTATATTATATCATTTCACTAATTGCTACGTCTACAATTTAGACGTCTGTCATACCTAATTTATTGTCTGCCCGAATGTACCTCAGGCAGCAAATTGACAGGTTAACATGTTAGAACGTAATTTCCTCAACTATTTCTAACGGATCTAATATCCTAGTAAGTTGGAAAGCACCGTATATCGCCTGTCATAAGATAAAGACTCGTGATATGATGAAGCTAAAGACTGACGTGTATGTGATCGACACTGATTGCTACACATTCGTTAAAGACTGATACTCAACTAAGGGGTTTATTTGTAAATGTTGAATAAAGTTAAGAGATGTGTAAACGTAAAAAAATTAAGGTTAAACAGTCGCTTAGAATTACTTTAGGCACTGTAAGTAGCGTTTATAAATAGGTAAAGGGGTTAATGTCCCAAGTTATCGTTGAGTCTCGCGTTCTCACATTTACTTACAGCTAAATATTGAGTCAGTTAAATATGTGTGGCATGTCTTTTTTAGTAAATTGTAAATAATCATCAAGTCTCAACGTTGACAACTCAATGGTGGATTATCAAAACCCTGGATAGAAATACTGGAAGTCAGGGATGTAGGAATTTGCATCCCAGCTATGGGATGATACAGGGTGGCAGTAAACAGTAATCAACGTTGAAACGCATCAGTAAATCCCTTTGATATTGGAAGTGTCGTGGCTTGTTTGTCAACCTTTTACGCAGAAGAGGCTATATTAATGGACCAAAGCAAAATACCGAGAAATATACCCCGCAAAACTGCGTTCCTTGCGAAGCATGCGTGGTGTATGAATATCTGAATGATAGGCTGAGGACTGATGCGATAAGACAACGCTGCGAGTGCGGTGACAAAAATTGAAATCAAAAAATCAATCAAAATATTTTATTTCACATAAACCTGCATGGGCTATTATGAAACGTCAGAAGCTAGGTGCACGGTTCCAAATTGTCGCTTCCTATGGAGAAGAGCCGGCAAGAAACTCCACGGTTACTATTTTAAAAATAATTGGCTTTAACAATATTTTCAAATTACAGAGATAAAATGTATGGGAGGACAGCGCAGGCCTGTCAATAAGTACCAGGTACTTAGACGAATACGGAATAGAAAATCGTCTACAAATCTACAGTCAGTAAGGCCTACAACGTTCTCTCATTCACAATATGTAAAATAATCTACTTAGATAAAATGAACCTAAATAAAATTTATGTATAGTGACAATTAATGACGAGGATATGTCAGCATTGTAAAAATAAAAAGAATAAAAAAGAACATTGTATTTGAGAGCAGTTAGTAGATTTTCACATAGTTATGCTGTTGATGAGGTACCAGGGAAGCCACATGTGCAGAAGGAATTAATGCCAAACTTCCCTATCTTCAACGTAGTATTTTATAATAGGTATGGGAGGACAGCGCAGGCCTGTCAATAAGTACCAGGTACTTAGACGAATACAGAATAGAAAATCGTCTACAAATCTACAGTCAGTAAGGCCTACAACGTTCTCTCATTCACAATATGTAAATAATCTACATACATAAAATGAACCTAAATAAAATTGATGTATAATGTCAATTAATGACGAGAATATGTCAGCATTGTAAAAATAAAAAGAATAAAAAAGAACATTGTATTTGAGAGCAGTTAATAGACTTTCACATAGTTATGCTGTTAATGAAGTACCAGGGAAGCCACATGTGCAGAAGGAATTAATGCCAAACTTCCCTGTCTTCAACGTAGTATTTTATAATAGGTATGGGAGGACAGTGCAGGCCTGTCAATAAGTACCAGGTACTTAGAGGAATGAAAATACAGAATAGAAAATCATCTACAAATCGAGTCTGTAAGGCCTACAACGTTCTCTTATTCACAATATGTAAAATAATCTACATAAATAAAGAGAAAAGAGTATGCTTAGATGGTTTTTTCTGTGGTTTGGTCATGTTGAGACGATAGGTTTATGAAGGGCGGCTAACAAAAGGTATTTACAAGACGCATGTGAGTGGAAACGCTGACAGGGGACGCTCGAGGAGGACATAATAGTGACCGTACTGGAGATGTTCTTCAGAAAGGCGAGGTGTGCACTCGCAACCGGAGTGCGTTTACACAAATACAAAAAAATACAAAAAGTTTTATTGGCAAAAAGGAAAAGGTGATGGTTGACAGACAGTTATGTAACTTAAAACACAGGTAAGTTAGAACAACACAATATTGGTTAAGCGTTGACCCCCAAACTAAGCAGGGCTTGCTTCTTGGGGGACAGAGTGCGAATGAGCGGCAGATAATATATTGACTTACAGGGCTAGTTCAGTAAAACGTATCACGTTGTGTGTGTGTGTATATGTGTATATATGTGTGTGTGTTTGTTTGTTTGTGTGAGTGACTGTGAGGGTGAAGAGAGTTGTTTGCTGGCACTTTGTCTTGTCGGCAAATGTTAGAGAAAGGATTCGGTTTCGGAATAAGATAGCTCCAGAAGCCATTTCTTTAGGGCAGTTTTTAGGCGAAGGTAAGCAGGTGTTTGATGTCCAGTACTTTGCAGACCTTGTTGAATGTGTGTAGGTGAGAGTAAGCTGGGCTCCGTCTGGCCAAAAGGGACTTTGCTGGCGGAGTAGGGATTCTGAACATTCGCTTTGTCAGAAGTTCTCTATAGTCAGCTCTTTTGGGGAGGGTCTTGTGAGTGCGGACGATTGCAGTGGCGATAAAAAGTTGCCTCACGCAGAGCACTTGGATTTCTCTATAGAGCTTGTCAGTTGAGAATCTGAATGGTTTCCTAAATGTGCCTTCAGGAGTGCCCTCTGGGCTCTCTCAACGTAGATCATGTGGCTTTTCCCGGCACTTCTCCAGACAGAGACGCAGTACTGTACTATGGGCTGACAGCAGGCTTAGCACGAGCACCGATTTGTCGACGGAAGAATAGACATGACTATTAAATAAATAATGTACAATAGGATAAGATAGCTATGTTTTTCTATTCATTATCACAGTTATGCGTTCTAAACGAATCATGATTTTGTAGATAATCGTATTACTTTGTGGCCGTCGAGTAGAAAGTTTTGTTGTCAGCGTGATTTTGACAGTTTGGGAAGAAATATTCTTCTGAAATAGTCTACGTTTATAGGGACCTAGACAAATATCGTTAGAAGCGAAAGACTAAATGCCAGATTGTAAAAGGATTTCTATGGTGCGATAACAAAAATGTAGGAACGAAATGTCACTTTGTATTGAAAACGCGCTGTCTATTCTTCGTAGAAATACAAAGCGTCATGCTAAGCCCGCAGATAGCTAAATAGACCTTTCTTAATAGGCTTGGGGGCAGGCAGTCCCGAAGAGTCTTCACTATGTAAATTAGTTTCCTTGTCCTGCCAGCCAAAGTGGCGATGTGTGGCCAGAAAGAAAGCCTTGAGTCTATAGTGACACCCAAGTATTTTACCATCGAGGTCCGTTCAATCGACACTGCATGGAACGCCTTTGCCAGGTCCAGAAAGACCGCAATGCATTTATTTCTGTTATCCGTGTGAGACGCTATTTCATTAACCAGCAGTGTTATGGCATCCTCGGTGGACTTACCCCTAAGAAACTCAAACTGTCTGTCTGAGACCAGTCGATACTTTTCTAGATAGTTAACTAGACGAGTGTTAACGACTTTCTCTGCTTAACACCTTAGACAAGGTGTTAAGCAGAGCAATAGGCCTATAATTTTCTGGATTCTTTTTGGCTCCGCTTTTATAAATTGGGGTTACGGCCGCTACGTTCCAGCATTCAGGGAAAGTGCCTGTCTCTAAGCTCAGGTTGAAAATATGCGTTAACGGTACAGCTATGGAGTCGAGGGTTTTCTTGATCAGAGGAACAGTAAGCGAGTCCGGGCCTGGAGAGCTGTCATCCTTGAGCTGAGTGATAATATTTTTAATTACATGAGGATCAGTAGGGTGAAGAAAAAGCGTGTGTTCTTATGAACAGATGTATGAACGTAAACGAGGCAAAAGGAGTATGTAAAGATCGTAGTAGGTGGCTTTCAGTAGTTTCTACCCATCTCCATGAGAAAATGTCGTGATTTTATGTCTGTGTATGTATACCTCACAGTCGCTTATGTCGACGGCAAAAATATGTCAGTTTTTCCTCTATACGAAAAGAATAAACACATAATCTATACCAAACACCGCACCGCCCTTGCCGCTGCCGGGATTTCCATGCGTGATGTTTTTCTGTGAACTACGTGTGGCAGTTCACGCTAGACATGTTTGCACGCTACGCAGAGCTAAAACATACATTGATTCTGCGTGTTGCTTGCTAGTGCGTATTCTATGCGTGGTTTATTCGCTAGATCTGTTTGTGTATGAATGTAACACTGTTCGACGAACATCGAATTTGATTGGTGGATTGGTAGTGGTTAGGTATTTCGGTTCGGAACCGTGCTTTATACGTTTAGTATGTAGACTTTATATTCCACTTTATGTATTTTTTAAACCCCATGGTGTCTGCAAAAAATACATGTTCTAGTATTTATAAACACAAAACAGATAACCTGTATGGAGGTCTAATTCAGAAAAATATTTTAAATGAATTGCATTAGGACTGTAAAAATGCACTTAAAAATTTCGGCAGTGTTTAGATGTGCGAATAAACGAGGGGATAACTTTCCGCATCCGATCTACCACAGCGGAATAAAATAAATTCACCAAACTAATTCAAGTGACATCAAAGTACCAGTTTAACGATAATTCAATTTCCATGTCCATCCCAAAGGAACTTAATCCCATCGTATATCTACTCAGCCATTTCTTCAAAGATAATATTATCTACCATTCAATAGAAGACTGTTGCTCTGCGAAGCGCCCACACACTGGAGTTATTGTCTTTAATAAAGTGCTCTAGAAGCGCGCTGTCGGTTCCGGTCGTCGTCAAACTCATTAATGTCCTCTTTACCGACTTGGTACACCTCTTCCTGTAAATGTACTGTTCAGTATTGTGTAAGGAGACGTTGAGAGCAAATATTTTGCTGAACGTTATCCGTTGGTACTAGTGTTAATTTTTTTAGGTTGATAATTATACTGGTAAAAGTCTTAATATTAACGAATTCATCAAATAATTACACAATGTAGAACACTCGTGTATTTTTTCCTACTGTATACATTGGACTTTTTGAGAGCAGCATTGATATTAAAAAAATACAGGTGACCCTGTGCACAGTGTGCACCCCACCACTGAAACTAAAACTCAATCATTAATATTTATTAATATAATAAATAACTCATGTACTTACTTTGGATACGGAGCCATCCAACTTACACCTCCGTATATTTTCATATAATTTGTCGTAAGATGTCGGCTAATGTTTCCGCTTGTCAAGACGGCGACATTGCGCTATGCTGTTTATCTCGACGCGGCTGTTAGCAGCAAAGACTGACGCCTCACTCACGGCACAGTACGGTTGGCAGCTAAAGTCGCGACATTAATTATTATTATAAAAGGCAACAAGTTAAAGGGAGATAGAGAATTGGGAAAGTGCTGTCCAATTTTCAGTAACTCATACAATAATCCCATAGAAAAATGGATGATCTGTTTATTCTGAATTTAATAAAATAATTTCGTGAAAAACAGAACGTCCGTTTAAAAGTTTTATTTTCATACAAACCAAATTCATACAAAACATTGCCGGATCGGTCGAGCCTTTCTCAAGTGATGCGCATACCAACTTTTTCTTGCAAACTGTACCAGTCTGTTTTGTTTAAGAACATAATTGTTTCGTATTCATTCCGGGAAAATAATGCGATTATACCATTGTGACCGCGACGTACTGTCGAAGCTGCGTGAATACGTACGTTACGCTATGAAGCTAAAGCATTTATTATTGAATTACTTCGTCTAGGGTGCAGGAATTAATCCTAGTCTGGAATTTAGGTAGAATTGAAAATTCGAGAACAATCTATATAAATAAACAGAAAAGTCCTGACTGACTGACTCACTCATCAACGGCCAGTCCAAACCCTTGGACCTCGAAAGCTGAAATTTTGCACAGAGGTAAATTTGTAATGTCGGCAAGTAATAAGGAAGGATTTTTAGAAATTCCACACCTAAGGGAGTTAAATAGGGGACGAAAGTACCGCGCGGGCGAAGCCGCTGGCAAAAGCTAGTAATATACAATATTTTGTCTCATTTCATGTAAAGACTAGCTTCTGCCCGCAACGTCGTCAGCGTGAAATGTCTTCCTTCCCGACCCAGCCAGTCGCATCGACGCCTTTGTATTCGTGACTTCATTTTGCTCGGCTGCTAAAGGCCCTAGCGAGATGTTATATAGCCTATAGCCTTCCTCGATAAATGGGCTATCCAACACTGAAATAATTTTTCAAATCAGATCAGAAGTTCCTGAGAGAGCGTGTTCAAGCAAACATACGAACAAACTCTTCAGCTTTATAATATTAGTATAGATAGACATAAACCTGCGTACCCTGATAACTGTAACTAATATTGTATTTTCTTGTTTCAGAAATATTACCAGTCGCGCTAAGATTGGGTGAGTTACTTCTATCACTTTTTCATTTTATTTTCTATTTGGCACAGTAGGATTTGTCTGTCGAAGTACTTGATGGATTCGCAATAGCACTCATTCTTGCGGCCAAGAGATAGCTGTCGAATTACTACAGTGTAGTAGGTATGTGAGTCGAAAAAACAAAATAATAGCTTTATTTAGGCCTACAAATATTGTTTTTAGTCTGATGTAAGATGTGTACCTGTAAAAGTGTCAATGCAGATACATTTCAAGGGATCTCTTTTTACATAGAAATAAAACTGTAAGTACTTCCATTGTATTAAATCTGTCCTTACACGACCGACACATAAACTACGTCCTTCCTTTTATAGAAACGCATTTTATGTACGAAACATTTTTCTAAGTAAATAAAAGTGCTAATCAATGTGTAAAATGACGATTTCCGTCCAAAGGGTGAGACGTCGCTGGGGTGGTGGCAGACGGGGAGGCAATCAGGAAGTTGGATGGAATTACACATCAACGTACGATATTAATGTTATTTCTATGAATTTGAAATAAAGTAGGTAGTAAAAAGTTTAGAATAGTTCGCAAATTGGACCAGAAAAATAACAGCATTTATAACGAGAGAGCTGATCCAAGTTAAGAGAATGTTTGTATGAAATGCTTCAGTCAGTTATTTCAACAGAGTTTTCAAAGAATCTCGGGTGAAGGGTAAGGGTGTAATTAGTTTGTAATAATAACAATAAGACTTTTTAATGAGTTTATTTCATGGGCAAGCATGCAAAAAAAAACCTATATTATTAAAGGTATCTACGACACAAATAAATTTAATAATGAAAACATCTTTTAAAACTGAACCAATCATAACCTGCTACCAATCTCATAAATACCAATTTCATATATGAGAATTTGTATTATTTTTCGTACGGACGCGCCAACGCGACGGTAAGTACCGGTCCGTCCGAGTGAATACCGGACAAGGTTCGTAAGAGACGTTGACACTCGTTTAATTTACTAAGGAAAATGCAGGACGGCGCCTTCACGCTCTTTATGGGATTGCTTGTAATACCTCCCTTGAGCAAAGACATTTTCTTTAAAGAAAGAAAAGAAAACTGTTCGTCTAAAGCCTTTTACAAGGCGAACTTGGGCACTCTCCTTTATATCTTGTCGGGCTTGTTAAAGATTTTAAAATTACGTTAAGTAATTTTGTTTCCTGTAGTTACCTTGATATGCTAATTGATACAATTCCGTGAATTAACTCAACTGCTATCTATATAAATAAAAAGAAAATTCCTGACTGACTGACTGACTCATTAACGCCCAGCCCAAATCCTTGGACCTAGAAAGCTTAAATTTTACACAGAGGTTCCCTTTATAATGTATACAAGGAATCAGGAAGAACTTTTCGAAATTCTATCCCTAAGGAAGTTGAATAGGGGATGAAAGTTCCGCGAGGGCGAAGCCGCTGGCAAAAGCTAGTTTCTAATAATGTCACCATATGGTTGTAAACACCCTTTTTTTTTGGGTGTTAAATCATCAAATAACTTCTCCCGCTCTGGGTGGAGCAGGAGGGCGTGTCAGACTTTTACTGACTAAAACCCACCCGTGTTCCCTTAGTAGCCTGTATGCCAGGGGCGGCGGTATCTCTTTCTCTTTCTTTCTCTCGCAGATTGTGAACATCCTTAGTTTATAATCTATCTCGCGAGATTAATGTAACGTTTATTTGGACTCAATAAAAATATAGCCTAATACAATAATATTCCCAGGAACTAGAATACAAATAATGTAGGTGAGTAGACGTCTAAAAACTCCTGACTTCCAAACTAGGTAAGAACCTATATCTTGGAAATCAGTGCTCTTCCGAAGTGAATTTGGTGTAAAAACGTTTAAATCACGTACATGACAAATTCAATTTTAAATGACTTTGACTATAAAATATATAAATCTACTTTAGTCTTAAACCTGACGGGTGAGTGATACAAATTAATGCGAGAGATGTGTGTAGTGTGGGTCTAGGGTATGAATGTGTGTGGTGTGTAGTGTAGGTAAATTGTGGGAATATGTGTGGTGTATGTAGTATAGATAATGGGTGTGAGTGTGTACGCTAACTTGTAGGTGTGTTTCGGCATGTTAGTTCCATTTTAAAATATTCAGTGTTTTTTCAGTATTGATATAATCAAGGCCTGGAAGTCATTTGGTGACCACTATTTTACATTGTTTCGTTAAAGGATATATTTCTAAGGTATGATTGATTTTGTTGTACAAATGGCCACCTAAGAAGTTGAAAAATATCTTTGCAAAATGGGTGTGGCAAGCTTTACATACGCTGTCTGTATGTTTCCTAAGTTTCTGTTTAAACGCAGCATGGTCATACTTCAGTGAACCATGCATTTTGAGGACAGTGTGAAGTATGAAAAACTGTCTTACTGTTAATACTTCGCAGGTTTTGTATAAGTCGGTAGTGGGATTAAAGAATGGCTGGAACACACTAACTTTAAGAAGCGCTCTCTGAGCGCGCTCATGTTTCAATATTATTGATTTACACGCACCTCCCCAGGAAGTTATATTTGAAGTTGGGGGAGTGTGTGTAAGTGTACGAGTGTTAGTGATGAGACCGTCAAGTCAATGCCGAGATAGTGTAAAATATTTTGGTCAATCAGATTGTCCTTACATTTAAAATATCGTAACTGGCTTAAGGCCTTGATATTAGCTAAAGCATGACTTTACCGCCTGAGCGGTAAAGTCATGCTTGAGTGAGATTTAAAATTTCTTCCTCATTATCAACACGTATGGTTGGTTGATCATCACTTTTCTTCATGTAGATTTTGCCATAAGAATGCGAGCAACCCTTGAAAGAGTTTTTTTAGCATGTGGAGCATATGGAGTACGAGACTCAGATATATAAACAGGTTGCATTGGACCGTTAATCATTAGGTGTGAACTATTAAGCTTATTCTCTCTGTTGCTCTTATTAAACAGCTTAGCCTTCTGAATAATATTTTCTTTTACCGACGTCGAAGCAAATTCAACTATGATTGGAGAATTAGCATTACTTTTGGTTTTCAATCTGTATGTATCTCGAATATCAGAAAGCTGATGGATTGCTGAAGCATCTCGCCGACTTTGCTTATTGTTTGGTAAATATTATCCTTGGTTTCAGTCGGTGACTGCGGCACATTTCTCAGCTCAATAATGGTGGACCTGGCTTTTCTTTCCAAAAAATCAATCCTTTGTTCAAGTGATTCAACCTGAACTTTATAGTTGTAATTTTCCTTCTGCATTTTACCCAAGCTTTCCAGTACCTCATCATACTTCTCTGACATGAAGTTTACGGACTTTCTCAGCTCCGCAGTCTCTTGCTTCAATAGTGACATGGCTTCAGTAAGAGCATCAAATCTTGTAGTTTGTGACTTGGAGAATTCATCAAATAGTTCCCTTATTTCAGCCATATGCAAGTCACCTTGTTGTTGTTGTTTCCTCGAATTCCAGCTGAATCGCTATCAGAGACTATTCTATCGGATGCAGTATCAGAATCGTGAAGAACATGCAAAGGATCAACCACCTTTTGATTTAGATGTTTTAGGTGGAGTACGTGATGCCGACATGTTCACACACTTTTTTACAGATCATTAATTTTTAATTTAATAAGTGTCAAGTTCATTATGATTATGCAGCCGTTACGTGAGATTTGTAGTAAGTGGGAATGAGTTACCTCGCGTAGCTGATGTGGTATGCGTTGCTTGGACTCGTAGCAATTTCGTAGCGGAATCCGGTATAGTAGCAAGTGCTACGGAGTGTGGCAATGTTGGGTGAGTGAAACAGCAATTGTGTCAGAATTCTCTCGTTTCCCCACAGCGCGGCGTATTTGTAGTATGCGCTGGCGGTTTCGCGCGGCGTGATAAGATGACGTTTCTTCGCATGAGTACGACGACAATTATGGCGCTGTTTCTTTTCCTCGCGAGGTGCGGGTGAACAGAGGTGCACCGCCGCGATATAGGTGTTAAATTACTTGTGTACGTAAACTTGATGAGTAGGATACTTAGAAATATGCACTAATATCGCTTGTTATTTTTAAAATAAAACTGTATTATGGAGTAAATAGAAAAACGTCTGTTCTCGGTGCGAGTTCGAACGGAAGGAGATTATACAATATAACTGTCGATAAATTGTGAATTGTACCATACTGCTTATAATATAAAGTGTTAATTTTCGATAGTTTATAAACGATCTATGTCAAACCATCAAATTGTAAACGAACCTGGACTTACCGACAGGGTTCACAATCTGCCTGATTTTAACACCCGTTAAATTGTGACCCATCCAATCGTGATGGTAGCCGAATTGGTTGCAGTTATTAAGCCAGGGCCCTGACCGAATAGGTTAGGTTACTGATCGAGGTGGCCCGCAGAGGCGGGCTGGCACTAGCCGGAAATCGCGGAAGTCGCATTATATCCCATGATCCCCGTTGCATGTGTGGGATAGCACACCGGGGTGGTTTTAGTCAGTAAGAGTCTGACAGACCCGCCATCCTCCTTAGGGCGGAGGACATCCATGAGGACTTACCCCATCATCGAAAAAAAAAAGTTTAGGTTAGTGCGACCAACGGCGCACGAGCCGAGCGAGCGCTACTTCCAAGTTAGTGGCAGTTACTTGGTTATTTAGGAATAGCGCAAGGCATCTATCCGTCGCATGCAACTTTCATACCAGTGCACAATTTGTCGGTTTGCCACAGACAGATTGTAAACTATCGAAAAATAGTGTGTTGAATTGTAAATGGTTTTTGCAGTTCACAATGTTTCGATTCTTCGTAATCTCGCGATATAGATTATATACTGACGATGATGCTCATAATCGACCAATGTTAAAATATACGCCAGTAGAACTGTGGAAGGAAGCTTCGTAAATGCTTGTGTAAATTGTTGCACTTTTATGAACGTAAGAAAGCACCCTGAAACTTCACAATGTTTGCGTTCGTATTATTTGTGGAGCCCATTCTATACATGAATTATTTATTATGTTTGACAAAAGTTGGCATGTTTGCGAAAGGTATTTGAGCAAAAGGATCGCCAAACAGACGAAAATCACTTGACAAATATCAGAAATGATTTGCAAAAGAATTCTAATTCGACAAAGGTAGTGTAAATAAGAATGGGTATAATTTACTCGAAAAGGGTCCGGAATTCCAGATGAATTCGACCAATTTTAAATTTGACGTGAATTGAGCTTTCAGCATCAACTCCACGTAACCAAAAAAAACACAGGTAGTTAGGTTATAAACAGGTTTTCTTTTTAAAGAAAATAAAAAATCCGTCGAGTGCGAGTCAGATTCGCACACAAAGGGTTCCGTACCATAAGGCAAAAAATTCCGTAAAGATCGTTTCTTGCATGGTAATTTTGTTTTTATTATTATATTTACACATAAAGCGGCAATAGAAATACACACTAAAAAATTTCAAATGTTTCTATTACAGTTCACGAGATACAGCCCGCTGATAGACTGACGGACGGATGGTCAGCAGAGACTTAGTAATAGGTAATAGGATAGGATAATGAACCATAATTTTTTATAAAGAACCATAAACCTACAGATTTTTAAGAAGACAGCAAATTCAAACTGAAATCTAAGAGACAAGTGAAAATTCCTTATTCGTTCTGTATTATCACATTTGATGCTTGTAAAAATATAATATCATTTGTAAGTAACGTGAGCTGTTTCTGTAGCGCCCCATCATTCACGTTCATTTCCTTCAGTTTAAATTGAAACTTTTTGTCACCAGTTACCATCACCAGTCTAAATCTTGCGGGAAATAAAAGTTTTTCTACTTTAAAAGGACAACAAAAATACTCGAACTAACAGAACGTACCATAATGTATGTAAAATTCCGGCGTTATGTTACATTTTACACGTTGGCTGATTGCCAAACGGTCCGCCATTTTATCATCTGCCAATATTTTCATTCGGTGCCGGTATAGCGCCAAAATTGTTATTATAAATCTACGAAGATTTTAATATTTATTTTGTACAATATGGGTTTTTTATTGTGTTACTGATTCATTGAAAGAGACGTAAAAACGTTCTGGAAATTAATGAAAAATTATTGATTGTTTTGATTAAGCGTTTTTATTTCACAAGCGATTTTCCTCGCAACTTGTGTCGCCGGCAACATCGCGCAACGTTGCTTGACATCGTCAAGGCATTTTTAACGAACAAATCGAACAGACATCAATTACGAATCGTCAAGCATGAAATATCAAGTTATCGATGTCAAATGTCAAGGGGATTGATAGAACGTTGCAAAGTATTTCAATGCCTGATTTTCAAGGGGGTCGGAAATATGAAAAAAAAAAACTCATTACCTAACTACCTACTAGACGAAATGAACTTGTATTGCGTAAGTGAAAATGAAGACTATAATGTAATGTACTTACCTAAATGCTAAAGAATCTACTAACTATCACAATAAACTAGATATAATTCACACATTTTAGAAAAATATAATAATTATAATGTTTTACATCCAATATACTTAGTTATAATGGTTCTGAAATAGTCAATATCTGGATGACCGAGCATTGCTAGGTTTTTTTTTTTGTTTGATGTTTTCTAAAAATGAAACCTAGCTAGATCGATTTATTGCCCCTGAAACCCCATGCATACTAAATTTCATGAAAATCATTGGAGCCGTATTCGAGATTCAGATTATACCTATATACATATAATATATACAATAATTGCTCGTTTAAAGGTATTAGATAGATATGGCGACGGGTGTTCCTATACAGGTGGCAGACATTAGTACCGTTCCCAGCACCTAGAATGGCATACGTTATTACTGCCGCCCCTTACTATAATTCCACTTGCTTCCTTTCACAGTCGTAAATTCCCTAGCGGAATACTGCAGTCTTAAAAATTTAAATAGTTTATACAAACAGGTTCAGTTTTATAAAAGAGGCGAATAAAAAGAACATATACCTAAACCTATAATAATTTACGATTTTTAAGCAGGGATTAGAAACATAGTAAGGTACAGTTGTAACAGAGGGTTTTTACAGATTAAATGAAAACCTAAGTTTCCGAGTTTAGTATATCAGACGTTCAAAATTAAAATCCAAATCAAAAGTCATTAATTCAAACTAGGCTGAGAGTCAGCACTTTTCGAACGTCAAAATTACATAAGACAGTCCCCCAAAAACGCCCACCCTTCGACACTTCCTAGTGCTTTAGCTGGGAAGAAGAAGTGGCGCAACAAACTCCCCAGCAGCACAGCTGTCTGATAAGTTGGAAGAACTTGATTCTATACAGTAATAGGTAAGTAATTAAATTTCATCAAAAAAATGGCTTATTCCACTATTCCCCCCTGAGAGAATCCCCCTCAGGGGGGAAAACTGGACTCTAATATAAAATCAATCCAGAAAGCCCCCTTATCATTTTAAGTTATTCCACTATTCCCCCCTGAGAGAATCTTTCTCAAGGGGGAAAACTGAACCCGAATATAAAAAAAGTCCAGAAATCCCCCTTTTCATTTTGGATCATTCCACTTTTCCCCCTCATTATTCCCTCATAAAGTAAATAAAAAAATAGTGATTTAGATAAAATGTAACTAACAAAAAAACGACATTATTATATGTAATCATTAATCAGTCTTTTTTTCACAGAATTTTGTTTTGATTTCTACGCTCTTAAAGTAAATAAAAAAATTGTGATCTGATACAATGTGATAAACAAAAAAACGACTGACTATATTTGCATTAATCAGTCTTTTTTTCACAGAATTTTGTTAAAATAAAATATGATGAAGAGTAAAAACAATCACAAACAAACAGGGATGAGGGAAATCGGTTGATTTTTGTAAAAATAATAATTAAAACAGTTTAAAACAAAGTACACACGACTTACCTAGAAAACTAAATTATTTAGCATAAAAAGTGAAAGTTTTCCTAAATAACATCAGTTAAACAATTATCAAGTTTTTCAATTAATTAATTTTGTTGCTTGTGTCTTCGGTTACATTGGGTTCCCTAGGGAATTTTAACGTATCTATGTAGTTTAAAATTTTGAAACAAAAGTATTCTATGTGTTTTCGAATCTCCAAACCAAGTTTCATAAAAATCGATTGGGCCATTGTTGCGGCAGCGTGAAGAGAAATCAAATCAAATAAACAAAAAAACGCACTTTCGCCTTTAAAATATTATAGTTGTAGAGTAGAATCCTTGCTAATATTTTAAATGCGAAAGTGAGTTTTTTTTTAATATGCTTTCACGCTAAAACGGCTGAACGGACTTGGATAAAATTGGGCCATGGGTAAACCATGACCTGGATAAGAACATAGGATTATTGATCCCGATATGCCTACAGGATCGAGCGAGACTGCGGGGTTAACCTCGGGGCGCAAGGCGCAACTAGTTATTAATAAATAAAGAACAACAACATTACTGCATATTTAAAGTATTTAAACTCGATTAACATAAAATAATTCAATAGGTGTACATTTTAATATTAGCTTTATTGACTATGTCAACGAAGGCCCGCTTGGCGGTGCTTCTATTAGTGTTTACTTTGAATGGTAAAAAAATATTTTCAAGCTCGCTTCGCTCGCTCCTGCATTCTAAGTTAAATATCTGCCGGCGCCCGCGGTAAATATTTTAGCAACCAGCACCGACGAACAAGTCGGTGCCCAGCGCTGGTAGTAGCAGAAGCACGCCTTAAGCGTTCTTAAATTGTAAGGACGTCAGGGGGATTTCTGGACGTTGATTTTTTCAGAGTCCCGTTTTCCCCCCTAAGGGGGATTATCAGGGGGGAATTCGAGACTTTATTTTTTTGATTCCAGTTTTCCCCCTCAACGGCACTTTCAGGGGGGATTTGTGGAATAACTATTTTTTTCGATTCCAGTTTCCCCCCCTAGGGGGGATTATCAGGGGGGAATTCGACACTTTCTTTTCATAGATTCCACTTTTCCCCCTAAGGGGGATTTTCAGGGGGGATTTGTGGAATAAGCCAAAAAAATTCACTCATTCATTCATTCACTGACGGGTAACACAGCCTGAACCGCTGTGTCTAAAAAAGTTTTTATTTTTCACTTTTTAGTTACCTACCCCATACCAATTCGAAATTTCATCATCCTTGGGGTCAAAACAATACATATTTATGCGATAGCAGCATTCGCGGTTGATTTGCTGTAATGTTTTGAAGAGTTCCGTTGTCTGTCTCCGAAACGCATCATCAGATCTATATGAAATTTATATGGGACCATTTCGGAATAAACACCTTTCGAACAAAAAAAGAATTTTGCAAATCCGTTTATATACGACAGAGTTATGCCCGAACATACATAAAAAAAAAAATATAAACATGTCGAATTGATAACCTCCTTCTTTTTGAAGTCGGTTAAAAAGTATGAACTTTTGCACGAGAATTCCTGTACTGAGGGAGGATTTTTTGAAAAATCATCCCCAGGAGGGGTTAAATGTGAGTTGGAACCGTAAGGGGTTCCATGGTACCGTAGAATTCTCTAGAATCTATATTTTCCTTTCCTAAACCTTAACCCCACTAAGGTCACTTTCCCCTAATACCGGCAGTACATTAGCGGTATTATGCGATATGTCACCGGCAGTGACCGTGGCATGCTTGGGCGCGGTCCAACACCATGTTCGTTCAATTATGTGCATAAGTTACGTCACCCATTATGTGGTCTCATTGTTGCCAACAGACCGACAGGTCAAGACTTCGCTGTGACGTGGTTTGTGTCTACGTCATATTGCAGATACTAACTTAAATGTCCATCCCGCCTTCAGCCCGTAGAGTGCTACAAGGTCCTTTTGGCCCTTGAATGACATTGACAGGGGGGCATTGTTGGTAAAAATGTGAGTGAAATTGAATACAAATAAATAGAATAAAATAGTAATTAGAATAAATAAAATTGGTTATAAATAAGATGGCGGCGTTAATTCCGATTTTTGCCACGTGTCAAAAGATCTTTGTACAGTAACAACTGTGGGGTGATTTCGTAACACTCATAAAATTATATTTAATCATGTTTTCTTTCAGTTTGACAGTTCAGCCACATTCATTGCGATATTTGCGTTATTCAACAGACGAATTTACTAAACCTATGAAGCAGTGGATTAGAAATATTCTTTAAAACTCTCGGATTGTGAAAATGCGTTAGGTGCGCAAATTAGGGTGCACCGTGAAGTACAAAGAGTTGCACGTGGCCCATTCAGAGAGTGCTTAAACGAGCATAGGTCGATATATTTTAGGTCACAAAACCTTCATGGGCACTTATGAATCGTCAGAAGCAAGGTGCACGGTTCCAATTTGGCGTTGCGTACGGAGAAGAGCCGGAAAAAAATTCCTAAAACTACAGTGTTCTTTTAGATAACGAAAGACATTATAGGCCTGTTTAAAGTGCTAGGTATTCATCAAATTTTAAAAAAAAAGCTCCTAACACAATAGGTAACCTAAAAGTGCCGCAAGAACGACACACTGGGTCATCGAACGGAAGCAACTCGCATTTTATGGAGACAATAACTTCAATCAGAGGAGTGCTACATTATGTCGTGCCGTACCTACCCCTATATTATTATGTCGTGTCGTCTCGTGCCGCTCCCATAACGCGGACTTATGGGAAACTCGTACGACGTAGTTTAGCTATGGGGGCCAGTTTCTAAGTCTTCTTTTACGTTTAACTTTTGATGGTTTGCGAAGTTTGTGTTCATGGTAGTTTTATCTTAGTTGCTAGTTAATAAGATTATTAAGACTGAGTTAATGGGAAAAGGAAGTTATGTGTAGTGACGGATAGATTTATAGTTAAGTACCTACTAGCTAAAGAAAAGATGGCACAAAACCATTATCCATAACAAATTTGATAAAACAACAATCTAATTGATATATACTTCTTAAAATTTTTAGTGATCAAGTTTTTTATAACCGAGACGGACTAAAATACTGAAGTACCAATAAATGAAAAAAAAAAAAAAAAAAACTAAAGTAGGTACTTGAGCAGCCTGTCTAGACCAATTAATTGTAAGTTTCAAGCACTTTTGTCTAAAGATCATTCGATTGCAATTACACTGAAGTAGTATCTGTTTATTGATAGACTAGCTTCCGCCCGCGGCATCGCCCGCGTAGAAGTCGGAAACTATCACGCGGGAACGTACTACTGGGAAGTATCCTGTGTGTTAATCTAGGTTATAATCTATCTGTGTGCCAAATTCCATCCAAATACGTTCAGCCGTTTTTGCGTGATTGAGTAACAAAGATCCAATCATCTTCACAAACTTTCACATTTACCTATAATATTACGGACTACCCTTTTTACCCCTTTAGGGGTAGATTTTCGAAAAATCCTGATACACATTATTCTTCATTATTTTTGGATTTAGGCATAAATACTGAGTTTCGAGTTAATCAGAGAGCGCGTTAAAATTATTCCATACAAACTTTAACAACACCTAATCCCCCTGTAGGGGTAGTTTAGGAAATCAATAAATAACCAACTTTATAATTTACTTAGATAATTATTTGTGCCAAGTTTCAAGTTTATTAACTCAAGGAATAAGATTTTTCATACAAACAAAATCCCCCCTTTTCACCCCCTTAAAGGTCGAATTTCCAAAAACCCCTTCTTAGTGCTCCCCTACATTATAAAAGGAAGCCGTGTACAAAATTTCACGTTCCTAGTCCTAGTATCTAGTTTCGGCTGTGCGTTGATTGATCAGTCAGTCAGTTTCTCCTTTTATATACGAGTATATAGATGAAAAGCAAAGTATTCGAAGTTTGGGGGTGGAGTTGAAGAACAATTTATTTGGATTAAGAGGTTCTACGAATTAGAGGACGAAGCGCTTCTTTTAGTTGATGTTTTAAACCGATTGTTTTAGGGTATTAATTCGAGTGTGGCCTTCACTTTATAACTGCTGTAAGTACAACTTAAATAAATTAATATTTTTATCATGTTTGGATTGACACCCGTGAAATAAAAATGCATAATGAACAATTATTGTCGACTGTCTATACTCTGAAAATAAGATTTCTTTTCGATTTTCCGGAAATAAAATGTGTGTAGGTAGGTGGTCCTTAATTGTCCGGTTTCATCAATCCGGTACAGTAATTAACAGACAGAATGTTAGAAACATTTTCATTTCTGGTTTTCATTACAATATTATTTTACTTAGTCATTGGAACTGTTTTAATCTGCGCTACGTTCGCCATGGAAATCTATATGTATGTGTCCGGTATTGGGTGGAAACGGGGGCAATTAATATTTTTGTACTGGTACATTTTCGTGGTACATTAAATACTATATTTTTTAAACTATTATTTATTTATAGTTAATTAAAACGGTAAGCACCAATTACAATAATTAACGTAGAAACAATATTTATAACGTGACAAATAACTATGTTAAGACATTTAAATTAAAAACTAACATGGAACAGTGGACTCCCTTGCATACTTTCCCTCACAGAACACCAGACATATACGCATAATTTTATTCCATTCATCCGCAAACACATCACATTCAGGGTGGGCAGTCAGAAGGGCATTTAGCATCTTAAGGGTACGAAAGACTGGGGATTTGGCTCTGACTACAGTTTTACATAGCAGTTGCGCAAACAGATTGTGCCGGCGGTTCTGACGGTGTCCGATGTATTTGTCGTGCACAAATAATCGGCAGAAAAGGCCATGGAGCTCTGGGCAGTCCATCATCATCATCATTTCAGCCGAAAGACGTCCACTGCTGGACATAGGCCTCCCCCTTTCGGCAGTCAATACGTCCCCGTAATGTCTTACAGGCTACCGTGAGCTGATCAAAACCTCTTCTCACCTCTAATGAGTTAAAACCCGACGTCCCTAAAAGATAGTTGGTAAGGTACATAAAGGGAAAGAAATTATAAAACCTTTGGAACAGGCATCTTAGGACAGTTTTCTGTACCTTTTCCAGCATCAGTGTCTGGGTCACGGTATAGGGATGCCAAACACAGGCACTGGGGTCGAGTTTGCTGCGAACCAAAGTAGTGTACAACAGTCTAATAATATTTGGATTGTGAAAGTCACGAGCATTCCTTAAAACAAATCCCAAGCGCCTGAAAGATTCCTTCGCAAGAATAGAAACGTGGTCTTTAAAAGTCAGACCACGATCGAAAGTCACTCCCAAGTCTTTTATGATGGTTGACTCGAGTAATAACTTCACCACCCAAACTATAGTTGCAATGAATTGGTCGCAACCCTCTACCGTATGTCATGACGGTCCCAATACGGATCCCTGACTTACGCCCGAGCGTGTATTGTAAAGCTTGGACTCAAAGCAGCCATGTCTTACAAACTGTTTGCGATCGCGCAGGTAATCTGAAAAGAAGTCAAGAAGCCTGTACAAGAAGCCGCTTTGTCAAAAGTACATCGTTAGCAACTCTGTCGAATGCTTTCCGGAAATCGAAACAGAGAGCATCAACATGTCCACCGATGTCCAACCCACGGGAAATGAAATCCACGTGAAAGAGTGGAGTATGTGCTCGATAACCTTGACAATAGTTGGCAGGATCGCAATAGGTCTGTGTTCTTCCACTGATGTTTTATTACTTGTTTTAGGAATTGGAATGACTCGGGAAGTTTTCAATTGTTTAGGGCATACGCCGGACTGAAGGGCGAGGTAGAAGACATGACATAGAGGGGCTGCCAAGATATTATTATAATATAAATAATACCACAGCGTGAAACTTTCCATTTATGGTGTAATCTGGTTTTACGTTGAGTATTGTTTACAATACTTTTAGTAAACCAGACTGGATAGCGCCTTTTTCAACTATCATTCGTTTCTTCTTTGGAATGGAAGAATCAAATTGTTTCCAATATTTTGTATGTCAAATAAGTTTACATGAAAGTATGGTTATCGTGTTGGACTCAAATCTCGGTTCTCAGAAATACCTATTACTGACAGTGGCTTGTAATCGATACTTAGTTATCGAAACAGTAATTAGTAGCGTTTAATAATGACAATCTCCCAGTCCGGGTTCATCAAATATTTTAAGTCATTACCAATTTCCCATTACGTGGCTTGATTGGATTTTAATTATGTTGATAAGTGTCTTTGTTTATGATCGTTGATCGTTCGGAAAAAAACATAACGAACGATTTTATAGGAAAATATTGGTACTGGTAAGCAATTTAATATTATAGACGATTGGTTTTAAAAAGTTTATGGAAAAGTTTATGAAGGTTTTATAAAAAATTACTACAGGTTTTTACAGTCAGTATTTTCTTGTTTCTCAGAGGAGGATCGAAACAGTCCAAGTCACGTTTTGTTAATAGTAGGTATTTCCATAGATTTCAAAAAGGTTTTTGGTCAATTAGCGGCTCTTCTTTTCTTTGATAAATACTATATTTTATACCTAATTCCTTTTGATAAACTGATCATGACCATTGACATTATAGAAATCCTATTCATTAAGTAAACACAAACATATATCCGTACGAAAATGTATCCGAAAAAATATATTCTAGTGTCAAAATAAGCAGTAAGCAGCTTATCTGTTGGAAGCAGTCATCAGCTTCAACCGAACGAAACAGGTCACAAGCAGTCGAGCAGAAACCAGTAACTATCGCAGTCTTTTAAACCCGTTCCATTATTGGGATACGTACCGGAACTGATATCACAGCCATACAGGAAAACATAAACGAAACATTTTATGTTTATGGGACTCTTTGGCTGTTAGATGGGACGCCGCTATGGTATTGTGGATTAACGTAAATGTGAACGTGAACGTAAATGTATTTTAGTAGTAAAATCATTGCTGGCACAATCGTTGACCACATCATTGCTTTTTATTTTGCACATACATTTGTAAAACAAACGCTATGTTTTATTTATAAATAAATAAATAAAATATAGGCTTTATCTTTTATTAGCTTTTGCCAGCGGCTTCGTCCGTGTGGAAGTCGAAAATTATTCCACGGGAACGTACTATCGGAATAAAAAGTGTCCTATATGTTATTCCAGGTTGCAAACTATCTGTGTGCCCAATTTCATCCAAATCCGTTCAGCCGTTGTTGTTTGATTGAGTAACAAGCATCCAAACATCCATCCAAATATCCAAACACAAACTTTCACATTTATAATATTATAGTAGGATCCCTTGCACATATTATGTAGTTCTTATCATAGTTTTTTGTCATGTAGGTGCTTATAAATGTATTTGTTACTTAAAATGAGGTTAGTATTGTTAGGCGAAGGGCCACCTTTTGCGGTGAAAGCTGTTTCAAAACCGTCCCAGGCGGCTTTATCCTTTGCCCATTCGGGTATATAAACACTATTAGACTTTCACAGATAAATTATGTTTTAAAACTAGGTGAGACCGGTGTTTCCTACCAGATTTCTCTGAGAAGAAACACTGAAATAAAATTAAGAGGTCAGTCTCTTGTAAAGTTCCGGCATAATCTTGGTCAGGCCATAAGAGAACCATGTAGATTAGTGTCTGAGATGGTCTTTTGAGGAATGAACAGTAGTTGTTATTAAGTTCAATAGTAAACGCGAAGTTTTACAGTTCAAGATAAGAAAAGTTCCAACCTAAAATTAAAATACCAAGGCATAACAAGGGCAACTCAAGGAGATTGGTCAAGGCATTGCACTGACGTATAGCGAGTGTAAACAGTGTGATGTAATGCAATTTAGGAGATGCTTATCGTTGCTTATGGCTGTTGTATTGTAAGTTTCGTCCTTGTCATTGTGAAGTGTAATGGCAGACCGGAGCGACGCGGCGCTACTAGAACCGATTTCTATGAAAACATCATTGACATCGATGTCACAGAGTCGAATCGTGCCGGTCTACGGGAGCCTTAACTCGCTACTAAATACTGATTTACATTTTCATTTAGTAAGTACAGTGTGTACATAGTAAATGCAAATGTAAATCAGTCTTTAGTAATAAGTGACACTCCTAAACGCTCTTCTCTGCAACAGCTTTATTATATTAATACTAGTATGTGTTAGTGAAGAGTTGGTTTGTTTTTGTGTTTGGACGTGTTAATCTCCGGAACTAGGTACTTACGGCTACACATCAAGCAATACATTTCCAGTTTACGCTGATTTCGCTTTGTACGGGAATCTTATACAAAGCGAGATCAGCTTATACTGGAAATGCATAGCTTGATGTGTAGCCGTGCGTACCAGTCGGTTTTTTTTATTCATTTGAAAGCTCAATTCTCGAGGAAGGGAAACGAAAAAAAAAACGCGCGAACGAAGTCGCGGGCAGAAATTATTTTCCAAATAACGTTAACAAAAGCATACTCGTAAGAAGTCGTTAAAAAGCGATATAAGCTTACTAACTACGAACACCATAATTTTTGCTCATTTGGGACAAATCCTTCGTCACTTCGCCACTAAGTGACGCTGCATTGTCTAAGTTTGGAGACAGCCGCACACAATTTGTTGTCGCCCAAAACTTTCCACGATCCATTTCCCCTTTACTGAAAAATAGGGAAAGTTTTATAAACCTCAAGCAATTTTTTTTTTTACTTTTAAACAGTTACAATTTTGTTATAATTGTAAAGGTGTATGTTTGTTATTATGTTAATTGCTGAATACGATATTTTCTTGTTAAGTAAAGAGGACTTTTAACTTATTTATAGGTGCAAGACCTACATACAACGAACTATCAGCCGATAATGTTCCCACTGCTGGGACACAGGCCTCCTTTCTGTGAGAGGAAGTGGCTTGTAATCTAACACGCGTGCCCAGTGCGGTTTACTACATGTCCACGAATTTTTTGGTTTCAAAACATACCGGTTTCCTCGTAAGTTACTGTATTTGTCAGTTCTCCCCTAAATTCAAAGGTCGTCAAAGTTGGCAATTCCTGAGTAAGAAGAATATAAAATTGATCGAATGCAATAATTCTAACCGCAGCTTGAAAAGTCTAATAGATAAAAACAATGATACTATTCCGTATTCTAGAACGAAGCCTGGAGCAATCGGGTTCATAATTATTTCGACTTAAACTATATATAATTTAACATAACATCACGTATGTATCATTATTTATGTATATATGACCGAAGGGTATGGTAATTTTATTCTGGGTGCATCGTTTTCCGTATGGTGCCGGAGGTAAAAGAATAGCACCATCCCATTTCTTCCCGTGGGTGTCGTAGAAGACGACTAAGGGACTTACTAGAGAATAGGCAGCAGCGTTCTCTATGCATTTTACCATCATACTGCGATTGCCAACCCGCCTACCAAGCGTGGCGATTATGGCAAAACGTCCCTTTTGTGAGACGACTATGTCCACCAGTGGACGTCTTTTGGCTGAAATGATGATGATGATGATGATGATGCATCGTTTTCACATTTTATTACATATGTAATGAATGTATGTTAAGTATTGTACTCAAAACATTTTAAAAGAGTTACGGTGGAGTTTCTTGCCCATACAAAACTACATTTTGGAAGGGGCGACTAGAATTATTTCTATTTTCAATATTAAGGTTGACGTTCAAAAGTGCCTATTTGATATAAATAATATTTGCTTTGACTTTCACATAAAGCTTCAGAACCTACTCGTATTTTTCTTTTAGGACTTGACAAAAGCTCAAGCAAGGGTTAAAAAACTGGCTATCCATATGGATACCATCGTTTAGCCTAAATCACTTAAATGATTTCCACGTATTGTTGGGTTTGGTTGTCTGGGTTGCGGGTTCAAATCCGAAAAGTACTAATGAGACTTTTTCAATTGATAAGTACTTTTTGAGTTTAACTTCGACTTTTGGCTAGAATTTATTACTCCAACACTCAATTTTGCATATTTTGTATAATATCCGTTCCAAATGCAGTCCAAATAACATTAAAATGGCTGGCTACAAACAATTTTCTTAATATTTTTCTTTAAAGTGTTTGAGTTTTTGTTCCATGACGTGATATTGTTCTGGAGTTGTATAACGTTATAGCGGCAATGAAAGCGCTGCACCTGCTTTATATGCAGTAAGCACGATTGCCGGATTTACGTCTCACTGGGTTCGCTGTTCATACTGCATTATACTTGTAAATGTCACTAAAGTATGATTGAAACATTTCCAATTGTTTTAACAATATAATTAATAACGTACATTAAAGTAGCTCTCTTTATATCTTGCAACATAATAAGTTTTAAAAACGGTTCTACAAATTCTAAATCCTATTTATTGACGAAAAACAGTTTCATTTAACGTTAATTCAATTCCTTACAACCGTTTCGAGCGAAACAACGCCGGAAAAGCAGTTTGTATAAAAAAGCTCAAACAAACGAACAGTCGCAAGAAAGATAGTTTCAAACTTTTCCCTCTTCCAAAAGGAAGACAAAAAAAAGAAAAAACATTTCCTGACAGTTGCATCACTATCGTTATAATAGCTATTAAGCAGCTAACGTTCTTAGTTACGAAGATAAGGGGTCAGGCACATGTTACACAAACCTCCGTATCCATTACTGTGAACCCACCCTTACGGAGATGAACCCGAAAAACTCACGAACTCATATTTACGGGTTTAAGGAGGAAGTGTTAATATTCTTTTCACTTTAACTTTTTTTATTGCTTTGCTAACTTTGCTCTTTTACAGAATTTAATCCCCTGATGTTCGTTTTGATCAGGCGTTACGTTGGCTTTTTTTTTTTTTTTTGGGTGGGAAATCATCAAATAACTTCTCCCGCTCTGGGTGGAGCAGGAGGGCGTGTCAGACTTTTACTGATTAAAACCCACCCGTGTTCCTTCAGTAGCCCTTAAGCCAGGGGCTGTGGTGTCTCTTTCGAACAAACCCGCACCCCTGGCAGGGCGTTAGGTTGGCTCAGTCGTTATTATGAAGCTTAATAAAGTTTTAATAATGGTTAATTTATCATCTTCTCCCAATTTTCTTTGTGTCTGTTTTTGTTAAGAAGACTGGTTAACTTTTTTGAGCATATTTAATCGGAGGAATATAGGAATAGTGATCGTTTTTCTAGTACGATATAAACTGGAGTTTATTTTCTCACATCTGGGGACGAAGCAATGAAAAAATTCCAGCCAAATATTACGACTTTATTATGAACACTTTTTGTCGAAGATTTATGGCCACATTGGCAGCTTGTAGTAAAAATAACATCAGTTTTTTCTATTTTGTTGTATCCAACTACTGTGAAACACAAAAGCTTGTGAATTCGACTACTATGTTAGTAACACTACCGATTAGATTACTAGAGAAAATTCTACTAACGAGGTGTCACTGAATTTGACTTCTTTTTTCGCGTCACATACGATTGTAATTTAATTTTGCGTCAACTTATACGTGTCCAGACTTGATGTTAATTAGCTACTTTTAAGTACAGTTATATAATTATTGTTTAGAGGTAAAATAAGCCCATTTGGAACTGCTAACAGTTGGTTTCATTTAAAAGATGAGCCAATAAAACCTGCACAGTCAAGTTTTCTCTCCCCCAAGTGCTTACAAGAGTTCCTCTCTTATGCGAGTATCCACCCTCTGCCTCGTGGTACGCGTCCAGCTCATCTTTCTCGCCACCTCCTTCTGGGCCGTTTCGGTGGAACCAAAACAAATAGCACTCAATGGGTGTCTGAAGATGGACATTTTCAGACACCCATTGAGTGCTATTTTTTTATTTAATAATAAATTTATGAATATCCACAATGATGTTTTAGAATCTAATATTACGATCCACGTTTCATATAATTTTATTAGATCGTTTTCAAGCAACGTTTGTTTAACCTTTCACATCTCCTGTTTTTATAATCTAACATGTCTTATATTTATATTAAGTCACAAAAACCACAGCCGCAGCGTTTTAAAAATCGAGGTAGCACAAGGCAAAAACATCTGTGAGGGAGAAAATTGCGTGTGTATAATCATTTTAAACAAAAAAACTGCCTAACACGATTGATATCAATGGCTTGACTGCTTAACGCGTGTGTCAGAATAAGTGGCTATATGAATTTATAAGTGTGTCTTTATAAAACATCATCAAGCTTTAAATATCAGAATGGTTACTGCTTATTTACTGTGTATTAAGGTTCTTATGAATATGGTTTCTGGGAAAGGGTTTCATGAAGTAAAGCACAGAAAGACAAGACTAGGCATTTATTTCAATTAGGCTTGTCATTATTTAATCAGAAAGCTAGTCGTCCATTCCAAAGCTAGGTCTTCATGGAGAAGAAGGACAAGAAACTCCATGGAAACAGTATTGATATATTCCATCAACACATCTCTTACATTGCTATACATTTAATTACAACTCTTGGAGCTTTGTCCAAGATAACTCGGCATTATTACAATATTGTTATAATAAGCTACAATTACAGTATAATATTAAATAACATAACTTACATGACATCTGGTCGATCTATTCGACACAACAACGGCACTAGGACTATGCCACTGAACGTCTACCGAGCAACTGACTCGATACCGTCATTACAATCCTTTTTATATCCTATTGTGTCAGTCATTTAAATCAGCGTATTTTATTAAATAACAATAGGAAACCTAAAATATATTACAAGGATAATTAAATACTACGTAATCATTTATAGTAACAACCTCCAAGTTATTTTCAAAAGTTAAGACAGTTAGTTTTGTAAACATGTAGTCAAATTAGATACTTGTACATTTGTTCAACGGTTCGTTAATGTGACAGATGACATTATCCACCAAACAATATTACAATATCAAAATAAATAATCTAACACGTGCACAATAAATGTTAAAAGTGGTCTATTTACCACTTTGGTTGCATTCTCCAGCTCCACCCCATACATTTAATGGAATAACAATGAAATAACAAGGCAAAAAACATTAAATTATGTAACAGTTAGCGTGCAGACTGCATCGATCCGCACCTTCATAATTCAGTGCTGGATTTTCCATTGACTCACTTTACGGTGACCATGAAAATGGATGAGGCGGTGTGGTCGTAAAGTTGTCGTTAAGTGTTCACTTAATGTTATTAAATTTCTACTGTTACAATCTTGATTTCTAGATGTGGAAAGATTTTGTTTGACCCGCTATACAGCAGAATTTCCAAAATACATACGATTACTTTGTTGTTTGTAAAAATCCCTGTTTCCTGTCAGTTACATAATAAAACATTCTGTGTCATAACTACAATAAATTATTTTATGGTTTTTATTTTCTGTGTCTAAATATTCGACAGTTTAAATCTTGTAAAAAATATTTTGTTCAATAGCTGCAGAATTTGCATTCAAAGAAATGATATTTAAACCTTTTGTTGCAATTAAGGTAAAATCTGAATAGGAAACGCTGCCGGCGGATTGAGTACGTTATGTCGTGTGTCTGTTTATTATTTTTAATATGAAGCCGGTATGCTTTAGATATAAATATGATAGGTAGTACAATTATTTTTATTCAATGATATATCACAAATGATTTTTATTCTATAAGTAGGTTTGTACAAACACTTTTACACGTCAATGATATTTTTGAACCTAGATGAGGTCAGCGTTTTCTATTTGACTATTCTGAGAAGAAGACCAAAACAAACTCAGAGGTCACAATCTCTTTTAAAGCCCAGATATCGTTTTGGTTAGGTCATGTAAAGACTATGTCGAACGGTGTCTAAAATGGTCTATTGAGGAAAGCACCACACAGATTGAGTGGACCTGTCCAGTCTGTGCACGCATTTGTCAGTTTATTTATTAGTAATTTTACTTATTCTAGCAAATTATGTAGACTAAACAGGCTATCTACGCGTAGCTAATGTTATTGAATGAAATATTAATATTAAAAAAAGGAAAAACGTAATAGAAGAACTCGTGAGCTCGACTATAAATAAATAAACACATTAATTTATTTTAAACGTCTAATTAACATTTTGTTAAACTCGTAGCAGTTTTCGGGAATTTCTTGCTTGCGAAGCATTTTAAGAATGTAGAAAACAGTTCCAAGAAACGGCTAATGGTGCAAAGGCGTCTCTTGTGATCGTTAAATTGAAGTATTACCTTTTGAAGATTGCCATTTTGTTTATCAATGAATTTGAGCCACAATTTGTTATACCCACATGATTGTACGCTTTTTTGTATTTTGAAAACAAAAAAATACTTGGTAAATTTCTAAGGTCATGTAAAACTTTATAGAAGATTAAAATAAAGCAATAAGTAGCTACAAAATAAGGCTGAATGTATAATATATTAGTATAGAATATTTCGTGGACACCCCAAAATACACCCTGTATTGATAAAACCCGTACAGTAACAAATGGTACAATCACGACAAAAACATTTTTCGCTATCTTATTCACGGTACACGTGAATACAAAAGTGTTTTCTGTTGTTCACCCTCTGACACTTCCTCTTCATAAGAACGAAACGAGCTTTCAGCACATGTACTAAAGCCCAAAATCGAATAACTCATTTGGTAGCAGACTCGTATTGTTGAGAAGTAGGTACCTATATCGTTGTAGTAATTTAATTTTAATTGGATCTTATACCATATCAATAAGACTTATATTCGAATAACGCGGATATTATTAAAGTATACCTATTGTTAGGTAACAATAGTCAAACTAGAATGTATACCAATTAATTTTACGTCGAATTTTCGTGAAGTAGGTACAATAATATGTTTGAAGTTTAGAAAATCTTTTCTTGAAATTGAATAACGTATGTACAATGGAAACGGTTGAAAACAGTAATCATTACGTTAAATACTGGCTTTAATTGATATGTAAAGGGTAAAATGTTTATATTCTTATGCTTGTACCTAGGTACACATAAATACCTAGTCACAGACGTTTAAAAAATGCACATGTCAGAATCGGATAAGTGTGTTTCGAATGCTTTTCGAGTTCCTAACAATAATACAAAAGCAGACAAATGAATAGGGAGCGCGGAAGTTACATTATAGAAATGTTACACCGCTGTACAATTTTGTAAATAGTCTAATTTTTCACCTATAAAATCTATAACAATTTCCCTGCTCTTTTCTCATTACATCCGTAGCCTGGTACGCTCATTTGCTCCAAAGACATTAACAAAGTGTCCAAGGAAGCTGCCAGCCAATCAAATGACAAAGGAGTGAGGAAGTCCCGCAAAATTGGTATTGGACTAGAAAAGTAATTCGTTGAGAGAATGAACGGAGACTGATTAGTGTGGAAGTCTCTTTGAGCGAAGCAGTAATTGAACTAAAAGGGTTGATTTGGATTTATTTGTACAAAGTTTTAGTTTTTAGTGGAAGAAAACGTCAATACGGGATGAAAAAGCAGTTTTTGTGATGTCCTCAAACTTAAAGTAGTAATTCTGTTATTTTAAGTAGGTTGTTAACACTCTTGACTATTTAAACAAACAGCTAAATGTATATTTCTACTTAATTTATTCTAAGTTAGCACAAATGTTACGCTAGGTTAATGTTACGTCATATTCAGCTCCAATTTAATTCTGTATTCATCCACAAAAACATTGAACAAAATCGTGACATTCTTTATTAAAATGAACAAAAAAGAAACTTCGGTTTCATCAAATCCAGCGCTCTGAGGGTAAAAATTGTGATTTTCCTCCTAAAAAATATATGTACAAATTCTCCTGCCTTTTCAGTGCGTTCGCAAAAATGAAGGTTGTAATTTAGCACGTCAGATGGCCGTGATGAATGAGTGACGTCACTGAAACGGGGTGAACGAGGGGTGGGGGAAGAAATAATTGATAATCTGTAGATCAAATACTTTTGCTTTTCACATATTTTTATACTTTTGATATTGACTTGATCTGTGTGTTTCATCATGAACATCATCAAAGTCTTCCTACCCCTCTACAGGTAAAAAAATAACTTGGAAAGCCGATGCCACGCTTGTGATATAGTCCTTCGAAAGTGTTTCTACACATTAACCTATCCTTATATACAACGTGTTGTTTTGCATCCTCGTCAAATTTCAGGAGGCTGTCATGAAAGAAATAAATAATCAAATAAAATTACGATACTTGCTCACTGATGAATACACACTTGTTTTTTAAGTTATTTAAATTTAACAGTATTTCAGAAAACACCTCTTTCAAAAACATAATCGCCCCGTTCCGTATGCGGTAGGCAGTGTCGCACAACTATATCGCTGTGTGTTATAGTGCGGTATCACACGGGCCGCGTTTTAACATGAGTGTCCTAAAAAAAAAATGCCAAACGCCGTTTTCCGAAAATATTAAAAAAAAAACCTAATTAATTTATTATTGATTCTTGTCGAGAATCATTAGCATAGTTACCTCCTTGAATATGACGAGGATGCAAAACAACACGTTATATACATAATATTATAAATGTGATGTTTGTATGTTCGGAAGTTTAGATGTTTGGATATTTGTTACTCAATCTGGCAAAAACGGCTGCAGGAATTTGGATGAAATTTGGTACACAGATAGTTTATAACCTGGATTAACACATGGGATACTTAATCCCGGTGGTATGTTCCCACGGGATAATTTCCGATCTCGAAGCCGCTGGCAAAAGCTAGCGGTGTATTAAATAAAGTTTTTACTATCTATCAAACTTTGAGTATAAGAATACTCTTTATTTATGAATTTAAATAAAATCAGTCTATGATCAAATAAACATTTCCAAATCTATCACAAACACGTCCAAATTCATCTAGTATAAAATCCATTAACATCATAAATTGGCAATTTTCTTCAAAATATTTATAATCTTCATCCCCTCAGAGAATTCTCAATATTGTTTCACAACTTAAGTACCTATAGATTTTGGATCCAATCCCCCACGTATTATAAAAAAAAGAAAATTGATTTCTTTTTACTTATGATTGAAGGGAAATTACTTTGGGGTCTATTAAAATCCTTTTTATTTAAACACTCGAGGGCTGAAAGGTTTTTGTGCCCTTCTATATTTTTGGGGGCAAGTTGATCCATTATTACGGATTTCTATTGTACTTAATCATTTTACTCTCTACAGGAATGTCTTACGATAACAACTCAATTCAGGCCTAGATATTACGGAAAAGGGCAGCGCGATGTCTACAGTCTTCATTGCATTAACACAGAGAGTTCAAGCCAATTACAGTAAATTTCCCATTAAATGGCTATAGCCACCACCTGGCAAATAATCACCATCAGCGTCAGTAATTCGAAAACAAAACCAAGTCCGGAGAAATTGCAAGCGAATTGGTAATGCACCAAAGTACCCCATTTGTACCCTGAACAAACTCCCCTGAACAGCCCCCTGTCTTTCGCCAATTTTCCCCTAGTCTCCCCTATGATTAGGGCACGGACACATTTCGACATTGTATTACGCCATATTTTGTTGTTTTTGTAACTTAAAATGTTGCCCAAATCTGAAATGGTACTTATTAATAACGTTAAATATGACATGGTGCATTTTCAATCCTCACATCCTTGCTAATCCTACTAATATTATAAATGCGAAAGTTTGGATGTATGGATGTTTGTTACTCTTTCACGCAAAAACTAATAAATGGATTTCGATGAAATTTGGCACACAGATAGAATATAACCTAGATTAGCATATAGAATACTTAAAATATCTCCTCTGATAGGAGCGATACGCCGAATGTCAACCTGCATTCCTAAAAAAGTTCGCACAATGATCTACAACTCTCTTGTTGGGCCCCATATAGAATATCTCGTTGAGTTATGGGGATCTGCAGCGAAATCAGACATCCAAGAAATACAAGTTTTGCAAAATAAAGCAATAAAAACACTTTATTTACTTACTATGACTACTTAACACCAACCACCAAAATTTACAATGACACACAAATACTTAAAATCAGCCAATTATACATACTTAAAACATGCACTCTAATACATAAAATCATAACACAAGGTACACATTCGCAATTAAACTTTAAAAAGAAAACTTACACATACAACGCTAGACGACGAGACAAATTAGAATTAAGACAACCCAGAACTAACTATGGAAGGAAATATATACTGTACGAGGGAGCAAAACTGTATAATGAACTACCTGATAATGTAACCAATACTGACACCATGTATGCATTCAAAAAAGCCCTAGAAGAACACGTTAGGAAACAATATTAACAATACCGATTGTCACCTTGAACTCCTAACTTTATTTTTGTGAACACAGGGAATCGCACTTACTTTTACTTTATTTATAATCTTACTTTTCTCAATATGTTAAGTGAACTGTAACGTTCTTTTTTTTTTTGAGAAATCAATGTCTTTAAACCGAATATCCCGGTAGTACATTCCTGTGGGATAATTTCCGACTTCCACGCGGGCGACGCCGCGGGCGGAAGCTAGTATATAAATACACTAGACTATTTCTGCAGTGAAAGATGCGAGATGGTAAAAGTATAATTCTTTCATTCGTACGTAACAAATTAGTTTGTGACCCACTGACAATGAATAAGCAAATAATAGCAACACACCTACTAAAACTTACAATGCTAAAACTTTGTTCAATATTCTTAAAACAATACAAAGGTTTTCGAAAGCGTGTTTCAGCCCTAACCCTGGACGTCCAGTGACAAAAATATCAATAAAATAAATGAAACGATCTCAAAATTTACAATCTATAAAGTAGCAAGATTATTTCACACACACATTTATTTATGAATATCTGTTCTTTGATTAAATTCCTTGAACTGCCGGAAATGTTATAAAGTAGTAATATTTGTGTTGTAAAAAGTAATGACGTTACTAATTAAACTTTCGTCTTAAACCGCCATTGCATTTGTGAATATTAGCATTGTTTAATTGTAAAAGAATTAACTGATAAGCATTTCACCATTGTTAGTAAATATAACACTAACTAAGTAATAAGATTCTTTCTGTGCGATACGCATTACTTCCGCCCACTTGAGGAGATGGTCGAGAATGGCGGCCGGACAGTATCGCTATGAAAGTGTGTGAAAGGGACTAAAATTATAATTGTGGAATAAGAAACCTCTGTAACATAATGTTTTGATTTAAAAGAGTTTCTTGCCCGTTCTTCTCCATATGAGACCTACCTTAGCTTTGGAATGGGCGCCTAGATTCCTTTTTAACTCAAACTGTCTGATTCGCTGTTCTATGAAAAATCCAAAATGCGTGTAAAAGATTTAAGTGAAAATAAATGGTTTGAGTTAAGTGTTGTGTGTGATTGTAAACCAACTACCCATTTACCAACGAAGAAATACACCAGAAACATCAAAGACGGCATGCAATGGGTTTCCCCCCGTCTCATATATAATGCGAGGCTTAAGTATTTGTTTTTTTGACTCTTGGGTGTTCCGCGCGATCTATCTGCCTTTGTTTTATAATCTAAACCAAACAAAAAACAAATACTAAAGCGTCGCATTGTATGTTACATAAAAGTGAGATAAGAAACTATTCGAGAAGATATTAATTGCAGCATATTAGTCACCATCGTTTTAAATTTTATTAAAATCAAATTAAGATAAATTCTTTAACTCAGTTTCATGATTACTTTTTGGTAATTTTAGAATAGGTAGTTTTTTAAATAAAACTATCAAAACAACCCATCAAAACAAATTAAAAATGCATTAATTGACTTAGCGCTCTCTGCTCTTTAAAATGCTATTAGGTAAATAGATGTAGACGTACGCGTACATTAAAAACATAATAGAAAAAGCAATTAGTCTTCATTATATAAACTAACAACATAAAAATGTGGTATTATGTAATTGGATTTCAACCAATTCCAAAGGTGAGTAGGTAACAAAGTTACCTATTTTTATTTTTATTTATAAATAGGAAATCTGAAACTAACATGGAAGTGTTAATATAAATATATTTACTACTTGTTGTCTCTTGTCAGAACAGTTTACGCCACAACAGTAATTTATTAAATTAATTTTTCACAGCATTAAAAATGAAGAAAAATATTTAAGACATTCATTCAAAATTAAGAGGCCGGGTGCTGTGTGTCTAATTATGATTGTCCCCCTCACTCAAACCTCACTTGAGCTAAATTTAATGTTCTCCTCAGACCACACTTAATCACTACTTACGAACGAATTAAAAGGTTTCACGGAATGGATTTTTTTTTACTTTGAGGTACACATTTCTTGATTCAATTTAATTTTTGCGAGCTTAAGTGTTTCAAGGGTTTTTAACATTTGTAGGGACATTAAATAAACCTTCTATTTTGTTACGAATTTTATGTTATATCCAAATTTATTTCAATTTAAATAAAGACATGTTACAGTTATAGGTACATTCGCATTTTTAGTGGAAAGATACACTGTATTTCTAACCACTAGTCTCCAATTTGCGTTTCATTTGCTTGACAACTTTCCATTTACGCCACAATACCAGCACGCCCACACTTGACTCTTTCTTTATTTTCTAACTAACACACAGATGAAGCTGCTTCTCCTTACACTTTGCGTGATCGCCGTGACCCACGCCGACATGCGGTGGGACCCCAGCGGACAGTATCGGATCCTAGTCACCGAGCCTGTTGAAGATGACACTCGACTAGAGTTCACGTTTGACACCAATCCTAGCGAAGAATTCAAACTTGAGTCCACACCTATTATCAAGAACTATAAAGTCGTCCATCTTGATAGCAACATGTTTGGAAGCCACCTTTACCCTAGTTACCTTTACCCTAATTTCTCTTACCGTGTAACTCAACCAGGATATTCTATTTCTTCTCCATATGTTCTTCGTGGTTATGCACCTCTCCATTATAACTACAAAGTTATAAATTGATTAAAAACCGAAAATCGTGTTGAATAAAGATTTATAAGAACATTTTGCATATTATTGTTTATGTTTGAAACACAACATAAAAGAACACTCCTGTTTTCCCAAATGTAAGGATCCGTATAGCACCCCCATGTTAGGTACTAGTTACGTTTTTTTCTTAGAAGGTCTGTGTTGTAGGGGCCTAATGCCGTTGGGCATAAACCCAGAATCGATTCAGAGGCTTATGTAAATACTTATTGAATATTAACAAAACTATCAAAAACAACGACTTACTCTAAAAATAGAAGTTACTATATGAAGTGAAGTTTGTGTTATTCCCGCGGATAGTTCTACCTACTGCTACTCGAACATTCAGCTCGAAATCAAAGAGTAATGAGCTCCAGTTAGTTGCCATTCCTCTCAGTTAGACGTTGAGAGGGATTCCCTAATGATACAGACAAATGTGTTTCTAAATGCTGGCTACTAGAGCACGCTACATTATTGGCAGGTTGCTGATAATAAACGTTAACTGCTATTTTTAGTACTTTAAGAAACACTCAATTATAAACCACTAACTTCCTAAGGGTCCTACCGTGATGTTAAGTTCCTCGGAACTGAAATGAAAAAAAATGTTTTTTTAATTCTGACTGATACCTACCTAGATCCAGAGATCAGCGCGTTCAAACGAACAAAAATACAAACAAACACTTGAGCTTTATTATTAGTATAAACGTACACGTGCATTTAGATAGAGATTAAAAAGCCTAAAGTGGGAAACTACGCGATATCACAGATTTAGTTTTGCATGCAGACAGAATTTGTAAAAAAATTCAAAGCACGTGCTTGATCATCATCATCCACTGCTGGACATAGGCCTCCCCCAGGCTCCTCCACTTTGACCGGTACTGTGTTTCCCACATCCAGCGGATTTCCGCAGCAGGTGCATTTTTCAAACGCCTGAATGGAAATCGTTTTCATACTTATCAAATAAATGATAGCGATATTTTATTTTCAGCAAAAAATTGATGAAATGTATTCATTCTCATTAACTTAATAATATGTAAAGTGTTCGCCACTAAAGTTATATCATTGTAAATCATACAGTTATCAAGCAATAATAACAATGCATTGATCGTATTTTTTTAAGTACTTTCACGAGTTGTAATAGGTAATTGTGCTATGCTTGATAAACTCAAACTCAAAGCATTTATTCAAATAAACCTATTTCAGGCACTTTTGAATTGTCATGGGTTCGGTCAGTCAGAAAATGAAGCTAGTGGCTTATTCCAAAGCCCAGTAGGTATCTATGGAGAAGAACGGGCAAGAAACTGCATGTACACATTTTTAAATCAAAATATTTTACAAAAACATTGCTTAGGCACATCATTTACGTTGAAATTATAGATCTGGGAGCTATGTAAAGAGACGTGCACATTTAACATGTTCGTAATTAAAACGTCAAGTCTCCAAAATGGATTACTAACCTAGTATGATACCTAATTTTTGTTACCGCGTATCAAATATTTGATAATTTGGTAAACTTATAAGAAATCCTGATAAGCGACAAAGTACTCTCCAATCATAAAATAATAGTTTAAAATACGAAAAAAAACGCTCTAAACTATTATTTATTTTCTACTTTTCAGTTCTGCTAACTATAAAAGCGTGATATCGCAATTTTTTTTTCAATGTTTTTCATTTTCTTTTTAACAAATTGCCAAAGTACACCGAAACTATTGATATAACGAAAAATGTTGTTACGACATAGATTGTAGGAAATTTTCTTTATTTTAATTTTGTTTCAATATTTTCCTCGTAAAATTATTCGGAAAGGAGATTTCGTCAAAGAACTGCTTTTCGACGCCATTTTTCCAATATGGCGGTGCAACCGACAAAGATACGAGGTGGCAAAGTGGAAGTTCGAAAAGAGCACCTCAAAATCACGCTATATGAGAAATTACAATGGGGACCTCATATAACATCTCTTGCCGGGCGGCTAAGCTCGGCCGCTTATGCTGTTAAATAGATCAGACAGTTAACAGATGCGCGATGTGATGTATGGGTTACAGGTGCGGTATTCAACATAATGCAGAAGAAGTAGCTCTTCCACAGCATTAAGTCGAATAGCATTTTGCTGTGGGGTCGGGCTGCTGAAATTGAATCCATCTTTATTTTGCAAAAGAGAGCTGTCAGAGACATTTATAATCTACGTCGCCGCGAATCCCATAACGAACTATATCAAAGCATCCGGTCACAGACATAAAAGCCCATTACGTCAGAGCCACTCAAGCCCACTCAAGCCCCGCTGTTATGTGACACTTGAGATGTATAGGTTTTTTTTTTTTTGGGTGGTAAATCATCAAATAACTTCTCCCGCTCTGGGTGGAGCAGGAGGGCGTGTCAGCCTTTTACTGACTAAAACCCACCCGTGTTCCTTCAGTAGCCCGTATGCCAGGGGCTGTGGTATCTCTTTCAAACGAACCCGCACCCCTGACAGGCATCGGCCCTTGCAGGCCCTATCATTTTTGTGCTGACATCTCTTTGAGGCGCGCGTGGAACACAACGCGCCGTCGACTTGGGCTTGGTCCTTAACGGACAGCGAGCTACCCATTACTCGCCGTCCGCAAGCCCATGCCTACGGTGGCCGGAAATCGGCCTGGGATTCCCGACGCCCAGGGCGTCTCCGTATCCTGCGGCGGCTAGGGTCGCGAGGGCGCATATGCTGCCTCTCCCTCACGTGCGCCGCCTCCCTCTTCGCGAGCATCACTGCTTCGCTGAAGGAGGTGACGGCTCCCCATGCCCTCTCGCTCCGTACCACGGCCTGGACCAGGGCCGGACGCGAGAGATTACCGCCGCCGATCGCCTCCACGAGGACACGGTGGTGCTCCGCCCAAGCAGGGTCTGCCCTGCTTGGCCGGAGCGCCACCGTGTGCTCCACCGTGTCCTCAGGGCGATCTTCGTAATGGAAACACCCGGGCGTTTCCTCCCGCCCTATCCGAAACAGGAACCTCCCGAAACAACCGTGTCCGGTGAGGACCTGCGTCAGGCGGAAGGTGAGGACACCATGCCGCCTCTCAAACCACTCCTCAAAGAGGGGACTGTATTTTCTTATTAGAATACGAACCTTATTAGATTCAATTAGAAAATTAGTTATATAACTCCTTTGAATGTTCGATCAATTTTGTATTTAAATATTATGAAAATGTTGAGATGGATTCCCAAAAAAATACTGCTGTTCGAATATTAGTCTGTTCAATAAGTAAAATCTATAATTTCGAGCAAATTGAGACAGTAGTTCTATGAGAAATCGACATTACACGGGATCAAAGACATGTTCAGCCATTGTCTCTAATTTCCATTGTATTTAATATACTACAACGTATTTTAGAACGACGCACAATATTTATGTTATGGTTTGACTATTCAGGAAACCATAAAACTTATCTCTAAGTGGCTGGAGGCAATAAAAAATCAACCCGTTTTTTTTTTTTGCTCGCCGAACGTAAACATCTCAAGTGTCAGATAACAGCGGGGCTTGAGTGGTCTGACGTGATGGGCTCTTATGTCCGTGACCGGTTAATTACGCATAAATAAGGATGCCTACGACTCGTTACGCTCAACGCTTCTTCTGTAAAACAGCGATAGCAATATTCCGACGAAACATTGTCTCCATCGGGAGTCGTAGTTGGGAGCTATGACTGATAACAGTGATAACTAAGGGCCTCTATCCCTAATGTGTACTTTCATTGTTGAAATTCGCCCTAAAACATTGGTCTAAATAAAACAAAACACAATTAAAATAACATCAACCACTTTATTCTAATCAATCATTGTTCAGGGTAGTGTCCGTATTGTTTGTAGAAATACTCCGGGTCATATGACTTCACTATGACATGATGTACTGGTACCGGATACTCATACCAATGCCACGGATACTCCATCGAAGCCGGGTCGCTAACTATCGGATATTGGCCATAGTCGGTCTTCCATTCGATTCCTCTGGCTTCGGCTTGCGCGTAGGTAATTGTCAGTACTAGTAGAATTAGGGCATTCATCTATAAATAAATATAAAAAAGAAATTGATTATGAAATTCAAACTAAAGTGCTTTGATTCGGGCAAATTAATTAAAACTCACTAGCCCAGTAGGCTAAATTCGACCATAATTAATTTAGAACGTAATGTAATTTGTAATGCATTACTTTTCCTCCTTGTCCATATAAACTTTAACAGTGTCAAATATCATACTCCGCTGTCGGCGTAATTTTCGTAAAAATGGGTACAAAGGTTTTGCTTCACTTATTAATAAATAGATTTCAAAGTAACTTTTAATTTTTAACTTCAACACTAAACTTATAATATTAAATACTACTGCAACTGTACAAGACAAACCGACAGAAAACAGTGGACAGCAACAAAAATGCTATGAAAAAATTCATCCGCATTGCTATAAACGAGGAACGTGCTCAAACCACTGGCAGCTTTGCCATGTTGATTTTGATATGAGTTCGTATAAATGTCTGCTTCAAAACGTGCACATAAATCTATATGCCTTACCTTTAAAAGTATAATAATTGATGATGGTTAACGGTATCCTTCAACTGACGACAGAACACAAAATAACATATTGTTATGTAAACAGTCGCTTTATATCTTACGTGGTCTATCAAATAACGATTAAAAATAGATGAACTCATTTTCTTAATTATTTTACCAATTCCCTAAGCGATGAGACGTTTCAGCATACCAACCCCCGCCATGGGATCTGGAGGCAAAGGTCCTCGCGCAAATATGGGAGTGGCGCGAGGAGGCCAAACGCCGGGGCGTAACTCCGCTGCCGCGGGAAATCGTTGCACAGCGGACAGAGCTCCGGCGGGATCTCATGGTGACATGGAGAGAGCGATTGTCGCAACCCAGTGCTGGGCACGCCACGATTGCGGCGGTAAGTCCCCTCTTTGAGGAGTGGTTTGAGAGGCGGCATGGCGTCCTCACCTTCCACCTGACGCAGGTCCTCACCGGACACGGTTGTTTTGGGAGGTTCCTGTTTCGGATGGGGCGGGAGGAAACGCCCGGGTGTTTCCACTGCGAAGATCGCCCTGAGGACACGGTGGAGCACACGGTGGCGGTCTGCCCAGCTTGGGTGGAGCACCGCCGTGTCCTCGTGGAGGCGATCGGCGGCGGCGATCTCTCGCGTCCGGCCCTGGTCCAGGCCATGGTACGGAGCGAGAGGGCATGGGGAGCCGTCACCTCCTTCAGCGAAGCAGTGATGCTCGCAAAGAGGGAGGCGGCGCACGTGAGGGAGAGGCAGCATATGCGCCCTCGCGACCCTAGCCGCCGCAGGATACGGAGACGCCCTGGGCGTCGGGAATCCCAGGCCGATTTCCGGCCACCGTAGGCATGGGCTTGCGGGCGGCGAGTAATGGGTAGCTCGCTGTCCGGTAAGGACCAAGCCCAAGTCGACGGCGCGTTGTGTTCCACGCGCGCCTCAAAGAGATGTCAGCACAAAAATGACAGGGCCTGCAAGGGCCGATGCCTGTCAGGGGTGCGGGTTCGTTTGAAAGAGATACCACAGCCCCTGGCATACGGGCTACTGAAGGAACACGGGTGGGTTTTAGTCAGTAAAAGTCTGACACGCCCTCCTGCTCCACCCAGAGCGGGAGAAGTTATTTGATGACTTCCCAGACAAAAAAAAAAAAAAAGCATACCAACCCCCAAGCTGTTATAAAAGCTTTTAAAGATCTTAAAATTAAATCAACAGGGGATCTTTGGGGAATGTCTGTAAAAGTCTGTAGTGCCATTATCGAAACCATATTGCGCCCTATTTAGCTTTCATATTTAACACCAGTTTAGACCAAGGAGTCTTCCCGGATCTCATGAAACACAGTAAAGTAGTTCCGTTGTTCAAATCCGGTGATAGTAAAGAACCCAACAATTATAGGCCCCTGTCAATTTTGCCAGTCCTCAGTTAAGTGTTTGAAAAGTTGATTCTCAATCAAATGTTACGTCTCTTTAATGAAAATGCCATCTTTCATGAACAGCAGTACGGTTTCACCAAAGGGCATTGTACCACTTACGCTGTTGTCACCCTAATAAAGAACATTTTTAACACCTGGGAAGAAGCAAAAGATGCTATTCGAATCTTTTGCGACTTCTCCAAGGCGTTCGATTGCGTAAACCATGAGACACTTTTGCTGAAATTGGAGCACTATGGGATTCGAAATACAGCTCTAGATTTATTAAGATCATAACTAAAAGACAGAAAATTAAAGTTAAAGTAAACGGCATAAACTCACCAGGGACTGAAATGGTAATGGGCGTTCCCCAAGGTTTAATATTGGGTCCATTCCTCTTTTTAGTTTACATTAATGTTTTACCCTATTTACTTCTAAATCAACCGAAGATGGTGTTATTTGCAGATGACACATCATTGATATTTAAAACAGACCGACGTACACAAAATCTTGACGACGTGAATAACTCTATTCTTCAGGTCCAAGGTTGGTTTACGGTTAATAATTTGGTACTAAATGGCACAGACACACATTAGAAGTAGCGAATGTGACATCATTTTGAATGGATAAAAACTGGAATTTGTTAATCAAACGGTATTCCTGGGAATCACGCTAGACGATAAATTACAATGGGGACCTCATATAACATCTCTTGCGGGGCGGCTAAGCTCGAAAGAGATGCTGTTAGAAAGATCAGACAGTTAACAGATGTATAAACCGCGCGTTTGGTCTATTTTAGCTTCTTCCACAGCATTATGTCGTATAGCATTTTACTGTGGGGTCGGGCTGCTGACATTGAATTCATCTTTATTTTGCAATAGAGAGCTGTCAGAGCCATTTGTAATCTACGTCGCCGCGAATCCCTCAGGTAACTGTTTAAAAGGATTAATATTATGACGGTAGCTAGCCAATAAATTTATGAAAATGTCATGTATGTAAGAAAAAATCTACATCTTTTTAATAAAATGAGTGATAGACATAATTTTAATACTAGAAACAAAGACAAAATAGATCAACTACTTTCAGATTAGCGAAAGTACATTCATCTTTTATGGGGTACTGTGTAAAATGTTATAACAAAATACCTTGTGATATATTGCAATTAAATGAAAGGAAAAAAAGTCATATCAATAGTAAACTGTGTAAACAAGCTCACTATAAGTTAGAGGATTATATCCAAGATAGGAATGCTTGGAAACATGCTGGTCCTGCTCCATAGGACAATCTAGAGTCTAGACAAAATCAAACTGGTTGCTAATTAAATTGTACAAATAATTATATTTATGACATTGATTAACTCACACACTGACATAATACTTGTTAATATTCTAGAAAAATCGTATATTTACTCTTACAATGTTTGTAAATATGTGAGCACCATGTATCTATCATAAAATTTATTTATCGGTATTGCTTTAATTGCATTTTTTTTACCTACTTTGGTATACTAGTCATTTTATTCTGGGTGCATCGTTTTCACATATAATTAAATAATGAATATACTTTGTTAAATTGTATTTAAAACATTTTGAAAGAGTAACGGTGGAGTTTCTTGCCCGTACTTCTCCATACGAAACTACATTTTGGAATGGGCGACTAGAATCAATTCTATTTTAACGTAAATGTTGACGTTAAAAAGTGCCTTTTAAGTGCCTAATTGAAATAAATGCTTTGACTTTGACGTTGACCGTATTTACTTGCTCTTTTTTCCTGAGTTCTTCGCTAGTAACATTCATATAAATTGGCATCTTATGAGATTCTTTAGGCTTATATTGTGGTAACCAGTCGGGCTCTTGCCACCACAGTGAATAATTGGCTAATTGAGCAGCAGGTACACCGCGGCTTGCGCAATCTGCGGGGTTTTCTTTGGATTTTACGTAACTCCAGTTAACTATAGGGATTGTTTCAGTAATAATCTTCACTCGATTCGCAACAAAGGGTTTCCATTTCTCCCGTTCGCCACTTAACCAACCTAGAACTGCCGTTGAATCAATCTCCCCTCTTTGAGGAGTGGCTGGAGAGGGCGCACGGCGTCCTCACCTTCCGCCTGACGCAGGTCCTCACCGGTCACGGTTGTTTTGGGAGGTTCCTGTTTCGAAAAAGGCGGGAGGAAACGCCCGGGTATTTCCATTGCGAAGATCACCCTGAGGACACGGTGGAGCATACGGTGGAGATCTGCCCGGCTTGGGCAGAGCACCGCCGTGTCCTTGTGGAGGTGACCGGCGGCGGCGATCTCTCGCGTCCGGCCCTGGTCCAGGCCATTGTACACAGCGAGAGTGCATGGGTAGCCTTCCTTCTCCGAAACAGTGATGTTCGCGAAGAGGGAGGTGGCGTACCTGAGGGAGAGGCAGTATATGTGCCCTCAGGGCCCTAGCCCCCGCAGGAGACGCCCTGGGCGTCGGGAATCCCAGGCTGACTCCCGGCCACCGTAGGCGTGGGCTTGCTGACGGCGAGAAATAGGAAGTTCGTTGTCCGGTAACGACCAATTAAAAGCCTGATACGCCCTCCTGCTCCACCCAAAGCGGGAGAAGTCATTTGGTGATTTCCCACCGTCAAAAAAATAAAAAAGGCTTGCAATTCTCTCATCAGAATCACCACTTCTATATTTAATTAAAAGGGCGGATAAACCAGTCTTCATATTTTCTCCAGAAAACCTGGGAACCAGGTCCAATAAAATTCAAAAGTTTTGTCTTGTCAAAACTGGGTGGGGCCCAGTATTGCAACAAACTGTCATCTATGTTAAGGATTTCTTCAAAGTTGTAATTCTGGCAAAAGATACCTAGTTTGAAATAAAGGATGACTAACTAACTGACACACTGAAAATGTTCACGTTCAAAAGTGCCTTTAATGTGCACATAAGAATAAAAATAAAAATATTTTATTGTCAGGCATCAAGGCCCATAGGGTGTTAGTATTATATCTTAAAAACTATATTAGTAACATGCTAAAATACTAAAAAGAAAGAAAAAGAAAATCACAATCAAAAAGAGGGAAGGTTTAACAAGCTTTGTTGCCAGCATGTATGTAGCTTGATAAACCTGCCCATTGTAGGCCCATCCAGCCTTTCTGCAAACACTCGCGATATTACTGAGGCAACTTTCTTCCGCATTATCGCAAAGTAGTCGTCAGTGTGCGCATCAGCAAACATACCTGACGCACTACAGTAAGGTGGCAGTCTCAACAGCGCCCTGAAGGCATTGTTGTATTGAATGCGCAGGGCGTTGGCTGCTTTTAGGGTGTGGTTATCCCAAAGGCTGCTTCTGTAAAATATTTGGCAGTAAGCCTCAAAAAGAGTTAGTTTTACGGGAACTGATCAACCATGAAACCTTCTGTAAATTATATTTCCCCTCACAGCCAATGCCCTGCGCTCTCTTTCCATATCCAAGTCGTCTTTTAATTCTTCGGTAACAATGTGGCCTAAATATTTAAAGTGGGCAACTCTCCGCAAAAGTTTACCATTTAGTTCTACAGGAGGAACAAATGTTGGATTTTTATTCCTACCTCGAAACACCAACAGCTCACTTTTTGTAGGATTATATTTTAGCCCATGTTGTTTGGCATATCTTTCACAAATGGAGAGCAATTTTCTAATCCCACTGACAGTAGGGCTCAGAAGCACCATGTCATCAGCATAATAAGTTAAGGTTGCAACCTGGATTTAGACATAGGATACTTAACCGATTGTACGTTACCGTGGGATAAGTTTCGACCTCCACGCGGGCGAATCCGCTGGCAAAAGCTAGTAGGCCTTAAATAAATTAAAAGCTTCCTTTTAGTGCATATCGATGCCTTACGGGCGAAAAAGGATAACCGCCTCTTTTCAAATTTTACAGGGGAGTGATTTAAAGTTCAAAATAAACGAAAAAAAATCATAAAAAATTAAGTATAGCTCCCGAAAGCCTGGAAATGAGTTTTTATAATATTTAGCATGCTATCTATAAGATGGCGTTTTTATTTTTACGTAATTCAGCCTGCAAGAAGCAGTTACTGTCGGTTATCCCCAAATGGTCTTTATTTTAAAATCACCCAAAATGTCGTAAATTGAATTATCAAATTATCTGATGCGAGTAAAAATGACCTAAATTCAACCCATGTTTTATTTAAATTAAGGAAAAAAAGGTCAAGTCTTGGTTTTTAGAGAAAAAAATGTGATAATATAATCTAACCAACAATGTAACAATAGTTGACTGAATGGAAAATTGTATCAAGCACATTTTTTGAAAAGATGTCAATTATTTAGTGGATGTATTTTGATTATTTTACTTTAAAAAACTGTTATCTCTGCATTTAACATTTCAAGTTCACCCAAGAGGTATAGGTATACAATAAAAAACCATTTAATTAGGTAATCAGCTCAGTCTTTAATTAACATAAAAATGGCACCTCGCACTTATCAAATTAAAAACAAGAGTCTGCAAAATGCGGCCAAAACGGAATAAACGACTAATTATGTTTTAAACACGAACAGGCATAACAAACTAAATACATATTTCTGAATTTATACTTCCAGCCAAAATAGTTTAACGTACAATCATTAAAATATTACAAAAAGTCCAAAGGGTGTAACTTCTTTATTCTTAAATAATTCGTAGATCAAACACCAAAAAAATAATTTTACAAAAATTGAAGTCGTTTACAACGAAATAAATTGACAGAAGTCTATATTTTTCCTACCGCGTAACAGACAAAAAGTTTCACGTAGGCAAACGTTACCTAGACCAATCGACGCAGAAAAAAAAGGCGATTCTAAGTATGTATATAACTGAATTTCTCAAAAAATGTCGCTTATCCCTTTTCGGCCGTAAGACATCGATATGCATAGTGTAGGTTATGGTAGGGTGTAGTCGATCGTATGGGGAAGTGCCGCAAAAGAAGAGATTTGCTGTTATTTTCAAAGTGTACTTGTACTTCTTTCTTTTAATCACACACAACATTTGATGTGGTTATTATGTTTATGTTTAGATAATCTTGCGAAAAGTGAGACAAGAAACTATTCGAGGAAATACATATATTATTTATTCACCATCGTTTTAGAGTTAATTAAAACCAAATTAAGATAAATTCTTTAACTTCGTTTTATCATAACTGTTTGTTAATTCTAGAATAGTTTTTTAATCAAAACTAATTAAAAATGCATTAATTGACTTATCACTCGCTGCTCTTTTAAATGCTATTAAATAGATGTAGACGTACGCGTACATAAAAAAAAAAAGTTATAGAAAAAGCAATTTAGTCTTCATTATATAAACTAACAACAAAAATATGTGGTATTATGTAATTGGATTTCAACCAATTCCAAAAGTAAGTAGCTGTACGTAAGTTAAGTTTTCTTAGTTTTATTTAAAAATAGGAAGCCTGAAACTAATATGTTATAAAGTGTTAATATAAATATATTTAGTACTTGTTGTCTTTTGTCGGAATAGTTTACGCCACAACAGTTTATTAAATTATTTTTTCACATCATTAAAAAGTAACAAAAATATTTAAGACATTCATGCAAAGAGGCCGGGTGCTGTGTGTCTAATAATGATCGTCCCTCTCACTCAAACCTCACTTGAGCTAAATTTAATGTTCTCCTCAGACCACACTTAATCACTAATTGCGAATGAATTAAAAGGTTTCAGGGAATGGTTTTTTTTATTTACTTTGAGGTACACATTTCTTGATTCAATTTATACTTTGGGAGCTTAAAGTTTTTCAAGGGTTTTTAACATCTGTTAGGACGCATTCGATTTTGTTACGAATTTTATGTTAAATCCAAATTTATTTCGATTTAAATAAAGACATGTTAGTTTAAGGTACATCCGTATTTTTTTCCAGCTAGTAGAAAGAAAGGCTTTCTTTTTCTAACTCCTAGTTTCTAATTTGCGTTTCATTTGCTTTGACAACTTTCCATTTACGCCAAAATACCAGCACGTCCGCATTTAACTCTTTCTTTATTTTCTTAAATTTATTTTGACACTAACACACAGATGAAGCTGCTTCTCCTTACACTTTGCGTGATCGCCGTGACTCACGCCGACGTGCGCTGGGACCCCAGCGGACAGTATCGGATCCTAGTCACCGAGCCCGGTGATGATGACCTTCCACAAGAATTGAAGATTGACACCAAACCTAGCAAAGAATTAAAACTTGAGTCCACACCAATGATGCAGAAGTATAAAATCGTCGATCTTGATAGCAACACGTTTGGAAACTACCTTTACCCTAGTTACCCTTACTCTCATTTCCCTTACCGTGTAATTCAACCAGGATATTCTATTTCTTCTCCATCTGCTTTTCGTGGTTACGTACCTTTTCGTTATAACTACAAGGTTACAAAATGATTCTAAGTTGTAAATGATGTTTAATAAACATTTTTGAGAAGATTTCTTTTTTTTATTTTTGGTTTGTATTCCAATAAATAACACGAATATAGTTCACAAACGTAACCAGGTGTACCTGCAAGAGGTACCCTTATGGTGCTTCTTTCGTTATCTTACTTTTATTAAAAGTTCCATGTTGTAGGCGCCTAATGCCATTGGTAAAGCATGAACCCAGATCCTATTTGGAGGTATAGGTGCCTAAATACTTATTGTATATTAATAAACCAGTGGACGTCTTTCGATTGAAATTATGATAATGAAGATGATGATGATGATCAAATTCAAACTATTTATCAAACAAACCTATTTCAGGCACTTTTGAATTGTCATGGGTTCGGTCAGTCAGGAAGATGAAGCTAGTGGCTGCTTCAAAAGCCCAGTAGGTCCCTATGGAGAAGAACGGGCAAAAAACTGCATGGACACAGTTTTATTTTGAGTGAGCTCGGCTGCAACTGTGCCGATTGTCGTATCAGCCAATGGACTGGTGGCCGAAAGCCTCGATCTACATCACTCGAGGCTCTCGTTGGGCGGTTGGATCAACCACGCCTGGTTGCCCTGATTCAGAAGGCAAAACTCCTCGATACGGCTCCCATCGTGAGGAGGTTCCTGTCTCTGGAGCCCTAACCACCGGTAGCTTGGATCCTGCTCCCGATACCAGCGGCCCACTATTTTTATGTATTTTTATGTTTTTTGTTAGCTTACTTTTATAAAAAATGTTTAAAATGTAGTTAATAAGGATTTAAAATAAGTAAAGGACAAAATCTATACTAATAATAAAGAGGAAAGATTTGATTGTTCGTTTGTTTGTTCTAATTGAACGGGCTCCGAAAATACTGAACCGATTTGAGAAATTATTTCACTGTTGGGAAACTACACTATCCCTGGGTGACATAGGCTATATTTTGTCCCCGTATTCGCACGGGAACGGGAACTACGCGGGTGAAACTGCGGAGCGCTGCTAGTGTTAAATAATTTATTCATCTTTTTCCTGTATATTTTAGAAGCAGTAGAGTCCAAGTAATTTGTGCCAAGCCCTGTCCCAATAAGTTTGGGATCAGCTTCCAGTTTAGCCGGATGCCGCTGAATACCAGGGGTTCTAAAAAAGCCTCTTTGGCAGCATTATAAAAGGATCATAATAAGAATAATATAAAAATCCTAAAATGGTAAGAAACTGACTATTCATGATATTAGGTCTTTACCTATGAAATTGCCGTTCTGCAGTACTGGCCATTTCAAATCAAAATAATTTTTGTTTGGCTAAGAATTCTAATTTCAAATTAATTTTATTTTAAAAACATGGATTTTTTTTTCTAAAAGTAGTCATTTCTTTATTGATTAGTGTTACATTTTCATCGCATTTCAATCTTTTTCGTCATCATGGATACGTTAAAAATTCGAGTAATTATGGAATATGAGTACCGTCGTGGCAGCAACGCGGCACAAGCGGCACGCAACATCAACGACGTTTACGGAGCTAACACTACAAACCAACGCACCACCTGTTATTGGTTTGCTCGCTTCCGTTCTGGAAATTTCGACCTGAAAAATGAACCTCGCGGTCGTCCGAAGACTTTGGTCGACAATGACGAATTAAAGGCGATTGTGGAAGCTGATGATACACAATCTACGGCTGAATTAGCAGCAGTTTTCGACGTTAGCGTCAAAACAATATTGGTCCATTTGCGTCAAATTGGCAAGGTAAAAAAGCTTGACAAATGGGTGCCCCACGAACTCAATGATCGGCAGGGCGAAGTACGCGTCGAGACGTGCCTTGCACTGCTCAACAGACACACAAATGAAGGAATTTTGAACCGCATTGTTACCTCCGATGAAAAATGGATTCTGTTTGATAACCGTAAGCGCTCAGCAAGTTGGTTGGATCCTGGTTCAGCACCTAAACAATGCCCTAAACGAAAACTTACCCCTAGAAAAGTGATGGTCACTGTTTGGTGGTCTAGCGCCGGTGTGATTCATCACAGCTTCTTACCAAACGGGGTGAGCATTACTGCAGATGTGTACTGTGAAGAACTGAACACAATGATGGAGAAGCTGGCGCATCTCCAACCAGCATTGGTCAATCGCTCGTCTCCGCTGCTCCTGCACGACAACGCGCGACCTCATACTGCACAGCAGACGGTCTCCAAGTTGCAAGAACTGGGGTTGGAAGCTCTCCGTCATCCGCCCTACTCACCAGACCTTGCGCCTACAGACTACTACCTACTTTTTCCAGAATTTGGATAACTTCTTGGCGGGAAAAAAATTTAATACCCGAGAGGCAGTACAAAATGCCTTTGAAGAATTTGTTGCCTCCCGTCCAGCTGATTTCTTTAAGAAGGGCATCAATAAACTGCCACTGCGATGGCAAAGATGCATTGATTGCATGGGTGATTACTTCGATTAATACAAATAAAAAATTCATGAAAAAAAATCGTTTAAATTTTTTCATACAAAACGGCAATTTCATAGGTAAAGACCTATTATTAACTGCATACAATTCATTTCAAGCAATTCATCAAATTTTCAGTAAATTCATAATATGATCCTTTTATGAACCTGCCAAAGTAAGCGTTTTAGAGCCCCAGTATTTTACATGGAGCGACTGTTTATCTGACCTCCACAACTCAGTACTGGGTAACACGATACCACTTAGTAAGACTGGTTGTCAGACTTTGGGGTTTCTGACAACCCGTAACGACTATCAGAGATCTACAAATGACTGCCGGGACCAACGGCTTAGCGTGCTTTCCAACGCCCGGAGGGGTTTTGGTATAATGTGGTCACACATCCACGAACCAACCGCGTCAAGCGTAGCTTATGCTGATCGAACTACACACATAATAATTAATTATACTAACGATGCAGCTGCATCTTCCTACTTTCTCTCAAAACACTATCTCTTCGATTACATGAGATGGAACTTGTTATTCACTATAAAGCCTTACAGTCTATTTTACTACATTTTTCATGACAAATCCAGCAGTGATCTTTACGGAAATAAGTCTTCATCTAACCTGAGAATAAACAATTCACTCCATTCTTCATACAGCATTAGAGATGTAGAAATCCCATAATCCCTTATCTTACACCGAAGCGAGCTTTAATGAGAACTTGAGACTGCAAATATTGCGGTGGGCAAGACAACGTTTGTGTTCTTTCACCAGAATTAGCTTACCTACCTACCTGTTTATTTTATTTGACTATTTATACCATTCTTTTTTTGAATTTTTATTAATTAAATTTAAATTTTTGATGAACGTTAATTACTTACTTACAACTGTGTTGCTGGGGAGTTTGTTGCGCCACTTCTTCTTCCCAGCTAAAGCACTAGGAAGTGGTGAAGGGCGGGCGTTTTGGGGGACTGTTTTACGTAATTTTGACGTTCAAAAATTTCTGACTCTCTGCCTAGTTTGAACAAATGACTTTTGTTTTTGATTTTGATAAAGATTTCGGGGGCGCTATAGCATGCGATGAGGTTAAAATGAAAATCCAAGATGGCGGACGAGAATTTTTTTGAATTTTCCGTCATGGGTGTCGTTTTCGTAGTTTTCGGGGATGCTAAGGTGGTAAGGGTGAAGCTGAAATGAAAATCCGAGGTAGCGGACGAGAAAGTTTTCGAAACTTCCATCATGGGTGTCGTTTACCTGGTTTTCGGGGAGCGTGTCAAAATCCAATGATTTTGACACGCTCGGGATTTTTAACTCTCTGAGTTGAACCGAGCACTAAAAGTCCAACAGAGTACAGCATGAGTGAGTCTCAGGGTGTCGAAAAAATACAAACGATTTTCAACTCTCAGCGCCAAGCCGTGCGTTGAAGATCCAGTGCGCGAAAAAATCCCACCGGGATTTTATTACGTCATTGGGTGGGAACGTGGACTTACACATTACAATGCGGCTACTATAAGGCCCGCTCGTTTTTTTTAAACATGTGTTTCAACAGGTCACATTCCCTCTATAATAGACATAGCACATTTAAGAGTATTAACTTATTTCTTATCTTATAGAAATTAATTGCTTTATGGCTTTCGGACTGCCTCGTTGGTCTAGTGATCGCAAGCGCTACTACGGAGCATGAGGTTTTGAGTTCGATTCCCAGTTCGGGCATAGTGTTAATGTTAATTCAATCTGAAATTTCTCAGTAGCCGCCCAGAGTCTGGGTTTGTGTCCAGTTGATGGCAATAGGCGACCCTGTTAAATTTGACTCAAAACATAACTAACGAAATGTGGGTGTTCTATTAGGTACACCCCTGCCCAACCATTCGGGGAAACAAGGCGTGTATGTGTTGCACAATTATTTTTCTTAGCTCAGAACACTATTATTTATCTGTATTAACGCACATATAAATTACTAGCTTTTTTTCATCCCCTATTTAACTCCCTTAGGGGTTGAATTTCGAAAAATCCTTTCTTTTTACTTGTCTACATTATAAAGAGAATCTGTGAGCTAAATTTCAGCTTTCTAGGTCCAACGGTGAGAGCTGGGCGTTGATAAGTCTGTCAGGACTTTTCTTTTTATTTATAAAGATTGGAAAATTTGTATTTTACACAATAATTCTTTGCTTATATGCAACACCTTTACTATTTCGTTTGTAGTTATTTTTTTCATAACAATTACACATATAATAAATAATAATAAAACCATTTATTTTCAGGTTACAAAGACCCATAGATAAATACCTTAACCTACATATACATATTAAAATAACAAATTATGTTAGTAAATAAAACTTAAAACTATGTTAGTATCACTTTTTTGCACTAAGTCTTCGTGCGTTCCGGTGGCACTAGTCCGCGAAAGCGGCGGAATACCACATCCTGTGGCCAAAAGCTTTCTTCCATCACCAGATTCAGGTAGCATGTTGGTATGCGCACCACAAACGCCTTAAAGTTGACGTTGCGATGTGACTCCAACAGCTGCACTCTCGGTGCGTAATTCAGCCTTTGGCGCACGTACTTCACGATGTCTTCCGCGTCGGTGGTGTAGTGGAGTCGGGAAATATACACCGGGGTATTCGGCTTCGCAGCAGCAGTTTTTCGTTGGGCTCCGTAGTAGCCTTGCCGCAGCGGTTCTTACATCTACTTTTTCGGCGCTTCCTCCTTTGCACAGTCACGAAGCCGTCATCGTCAGCCCGGTTCGTTTTCTTTGTAGCCACGGGCTTTGCGGGGGGAGCAGTAGGGGTGCTCACAGTGACCAATGGGTCAGATAGTCGCGTCAGTCGGGCAGCGCTGCGGGGAGGAGCTGCGGGGACGGGAGCGGGGCCACGAGGCACGTTTACAGCGCAACACGCAGACTCAGCAATCGACGCCGGCGACAAAACTGCTGACGCAAAACTCGTGACCGATGTGTCTGGGCAGCCAACACCTCGACGCGTATTTACATTGTTTACGCGCACCGGTGACCCAATAAACGCCACTGAGTTGCGCAACTCATCGAGTTCTGTGCGCAGGTCTGCGACGGTAATCTGTCTCCAACTTCCTCTGCACATCAGCTAGACTAAGGTTAGTCTAGCTGATGTGCAGAGGAAGTTGGAGACAGTTTGAAGGTTCAAAGACACAATGTCTTTCAGCAGGCTCGTAACGTCGACGTGGTCGAATGTGACTGGAGGTAACTTGTTCAGATCCCTCGCCACAAACGTCGGCACGTCATCAGGATCGGTAGCCTTTAGAAACGTGATGATGTCTTGCACACTTTTCTTTGTCCCGTCGCGCCGACGAGACACCATCTGGTCGATTTTATTAAGCGACCGGAATAGCAGCAGCTTCGCAGCAGCAATGTCGTCCTCGCTGAAGTTCGTCACACAAAATCAAAATCAAAAGTCATTTATTCAAACTAGGCTGAGAGTCAGCACTTTTCGAACGTCAAAATTACATAAGACAGTCCCCCAAAAAACGCCCACCCTTCGACACTTCCTAGTGCTTTAGCTGGGAAGAAGAAGTGGCGCAACAAACTCCCCAGCAGCACAGCTGTCTGATAAGTTGGAAGAACTTGATTCTATACAGTAATAGGTAAGTAATTAAATTTCATCAAAAAATGGAAATTTCAATATTTAAAATAAAATAAAAAATGGTATAAACAGTCAAATAAAATAAACAAAGAACACAAACGTTGTCTTGAGTTAATCACAGCGACCAACAATTCTTATCGTTTAAGTAGTCGTTGATTGAATAGTATGCCTTCGAACAAAGATTTGATTTTACTTTAGATTTAAACGCATTAAAATGTAAATCTAGCAAAGAAGAGGGAAGCTTGTTATAAAAGGTGATACCGAGCCCAACGAATGAGTTATGAACTTTATGAAGCCGGTGAAAGGGACCACGTAGTTTGTCCTTATTTCTGGTATTAATATTATGAATATCACTGTTTTTAGTGTATAAGTGTATATTTTGCCTAATATATAAGATGTTAGCGAAGATGAATTGTGATGCCACCGTGAGAATACCAATATCTTTAAAAAAATCTCTCAGAGAAACTCTAGCGCCTAATTGGTAAATTGCACGTACAGCTCGTTTTTGCAGAACAAAAATATTTTGAATGTCAGCGGCTTTGCCCCACAGCAGAATGCCGTAGGACATAACGCTATGAAAATAACTAAAATAGACTAACCGAGCTGTATCAACGTCAGTGTATTGTCTTACTTTCCTGACGGCGTAGGCAGCCGAACTGAGCCTTCCCGCTAGGCTTGATATGTGTGATCCCCACTGAAGTTTGGCATCTACTGTTATGCCCAGAAAAACTGCCGAGTCTACAGTTTCAAGCACCTCATTTTCTAAGACGATAGAATAGAATAGAATATTTTTATTTCAGACAAAGTCCATAGGGTTAGTAACAATTTTGCTTATCCTCTAGTGTTAGTACAAATACAGATTAATATTAAATAATTAAAAATCAGCGTGGAGCTGCATCCACCTTCGCAACATCAGGGAATCCCACCGATCTGTGAATACACTGAGAACACTGTTGGTGCTGCCGCGCACACGTGACATCAGGGATGCACATCTCTTTCTAATAATGGCGGCAAAACCATCAATGTTGTTATTTGCAAACATCTCTGACGCACTACAACGCTACGGCAGCCGCAGCAGTACTCTCAGTGCATTATTATATTGAACACGTAGGTCGCTGTATGCCCGCTGAGTGAAGTTGACCCACAGGCTGCACGTGTAGAAGGACTGACAGTAAGCTTTGAAAAGCGTTACTTTAACTGCCCTCGTACATCGCGCAAACCTGCGGGCCAGCATGTTACAACGGACAGCCAGCGACCTACGTTCCCTTTCAATGTCACAGTTATCTTTAAGGTCTTCAGTGACCCAGTGGCCCAGATATTTAAACTTGTCCACTCTTCGCAGGGATTCTCCGCACAGTTCAACATGGGGAATACACGAATATGTCACGTTGCCTGCTTTGAAAACTATAAGTTCGCTCTTTGTGACATTATATTTGAGCCCATGATTCACCGCATAACATTCGCATATACCGATCAGCTGCCTCAGAGCTCCGATCGATGGGCTCAGCAACACCATGTCGTCAGCATAAGATATATTATTAATGCACACCCCGTCAATATGACATCCGACATTGGTGCTGCTGAGCTCAAGGATCAGCTGGTTCATGTATAGGTTGAAGAGCCGGGGTGAGCTGAGGCCCCCCTGCCTCACCCCGCACTCCAACCGATACACGTCCGAGTGCGAACCAGCCCACTTCACGCTATTATCTTGACTATTATACCAGTACTTAAATATTGACACTATCTCAGGTGGTACAGTAGTTTCACGTTCTAGTTTACGCCACAAAACATCGTAACTCACGAGATCAAATGCCCTTGACAGGTCCAGAAAACAGGCAAAAATAGGAGTCTTCCTGTCCGTGTAGTATTGAACAGTCTGCTTGAGACACAAGATTGCATTCTCAGTTGATAGCCCAGGCCTAAAACCGAACTGGGCATCATGTAATTCGAGGTGTTTAGCCAGTTGTTTGTCAAGCAGACTGTCCAAAACTTTAGCTATTACAGTGGCCAGGGAAATGGGTCTGTAATTGGACATGTCAGAGGCATCCCCCGTTTTATTTTTTACAATAGGCACTACCACTGTATACATTAGATCGTCCGGTAAGTACCTGTGACTAACGCACATGTTAAAAAACAAAGCAAGTACACGTGGCAAGTGTCCCCCCGCATACCTCAGGTGCTCTATGCTGAGGGCATCATTACCCGGGGATTTACCCCTCTCCATTTTCTTTATAATGGCTGCAATTTCTTGTGCCGTAAAAACAGTAGAAATGTCTCCAGAGTTGGTCCCAGCATCGACCACCTGCACAGGTTTAGTAAGACTAAGAGGTGACTCAACTTGGAAATGACGCCGGAATGCATTGGCTATGTCCGTCGGATCATGTACACCCGCTACGCCCACAGGGGGACTCGACTTCGGATTCAAACTATTTGTTGATTTCCAAAATGATCCAAACTTCTTTTTAGTGTGATGTTTAGCTAAAATATCCATTTTTATCTGCTGTTGGTTATCTTGACAATATTTCAAATTGGTCTTAAAGGTTCTTCTAGATTGGCACATTTGATTGTAAACATAACCACTGGCAGGTTTACCATAAAACAACCAGGTTTGGTAACACAGTCGAGCCTCTCTGTGAGCATCACGGACATGTTTGTTCCAACCCGGAATGTATCTTTTGCTATTATGACGCATTTGTTTACATACATAAGTACGGTCGGCACCTTCCTTTAAAATGCTAACCATACTACGATACATTGTATTTAACACTTCCATGTGATTAACGTTAGAACACATACTATGCGCACAATACCGAAAATCATCTGGAAAATCTATTAATCTTAATTTAGAATTACAAAAATTGGAATATTCATTAATTTGATTGAGATCTCTTTCACCCCATATTACCCTATTGCAAGCATAGATTGGGCTTACTAGTTTTGGTATTATTAAATCAATATTACATTTAATTATTAAAGGAATATGATCCGACAAATAAACTCCATACAAAACTGACGCGTCTACAACTAAATGTCGTGCCGCACTGCTTACCACACAATGATCAAGCCAGCGCAATGCACCGTTAGCAGTACTTTCAAACGTAAACGTGTCCTTAGGAAGAAGTTCCATGTCAACACATGACCACGATTGCTCCCCACATACAGTTAACAATTCATTTGAAAAGCGCTCACCTGGATGTGCATTAAGATCACCCAATATAAACACTGACTCAACATTACTGTTCTCAATTATAGCTATAATTTCACTTAAGCACTCTGTAAACTCAACTAGATTCTCAGCTGAGTTAGTCGGCATGTACACTGAGAATATCAATAGGGAACGTCCCGCGTGATCAATCCTAATAGCTAACAGACGGTCACTATTATGTTGGGTCCCAGATTTTTTACATTCGGCAAAGCGAACTTTATACATTTAGTTTTCTTAGCATTGAGAACTAAATTATTCGTGGTAAACCAATCCGTAACCATTGACAGTGCACTGTTTACGTCGTCAAAATCTTGTCTATTCCTGTCTACTTTAAAGATAAGAGAGGTATCATCAGCAAACAGTACAACGTCACAGATACCCTTTAAACAGAATGGTAAATCATTAATGTACACTAAGAATAAGAATGGACCCAGTATTGAGCCTTGAGGTACACCTAACTGAACTGGTAGCCCGGAAGATTTCACACCATTAATATCTACACATTGGTGCCTATTATTTAAATAGGAGTTGATTACGTTAAGCGCTTCATTTTGAACACCGTAATGACGTAATTTACGCAAAAGCGTGTCATGGTGCACGCAATCAAATGCTTTGGAAAGATCACAGAAAACTCCAATAGCATTTTGTGAGTTCTCCCATGCGTTAAATATGTGTTTCAGCAGGGCAACACCCGCGTCTGTAGTCGAACGACCTTTTGTAAAACCATATTGTTCATCATGAAGGAGGCTATTTAAATTAAAATGCCTTAGCAACTGCTTGAGTATTAACTTTTCAAATATTTTACTAAATGCAGGTAAGATAGAAATGGGCCTAAAATTGCCAACGTTATTTTTATTACCCGATTTAAATAATGGTATGACTTTACTACTCTTCATGAGGTGAGGAAACGTTCCTAAATCAACACATTTATTAAAAGTAATAGCTAGATAGGGGGCTACGATGTCGATTATTTTACTTAAAAGTTTAATAGAGATGCCCCAGTAATCACCAGTGTTTTTAGACTTAAGTGTGTTAAAAATATTAACTACATCACGAGGCGTTACATGTTCGAAACTAAATAAGAGACTACATTTGGGCACACTACTATGCAAAAGGTTTTCCGCTTCAGACGGGGACGAATTTAAGGTGCGAGTCGTAGTTAAAGGTATGTTGGCAAAAAACTCATTAAATGCCTCAGCTACGTCAGCAGCTTCATTAATTAATTTATTGTTGACTATAATCTCTAGTTGCTTTTCCTGTTTAACCGACTTACCCGTTTCATTATTAATAATTTTCCAAGTGGTTTTTACTTTATTATTGGAATTTTTAATTGCATCGCTTAAAAATTTTGATTTAGCAAAGACACAGATTTTTTTAAATAATTTTGAATAATTTCGGACATACTCTAGAAAAGGACTATCAAACCTGTATTTTTTCAAACCATATAACTCGTATAGTCTCGCTCTACTTTTATAAATACCTGGAGTGGCCCATTGGTTGAAGCCAACGGAGGTGCCATTAATCTCAATGGTTTTGATCTTGAAAGTAGATTGGTATTCTTTTTGCACAACTTCAAAAAGTGATCCAAAGATTTTATTTGGATTCTCGTGCTCTGCTATAGATGGTGTAATTCTATGAGCTACATTATTTTTAAATTTGTTGCAACGACTAGCTGTTTATGGCCTGCATTCTACTTTATGCGGCTTTTTATGTAATGGTACAGGGAAGCTAGCCAATAATCCACAGTGGTCAGACGTCAAGTCAGATAATACTAATTTATTTTTGGCATCACAATCACTAAATATATTATCAAGACAAGTCGACGTAGAAGCCGTGATCCTAGTAGGTTCAAAAAACAAGTTAATTAAATTAAAAGACCTAAACAGATTAAGTAGTCTAATACTTAATGGAGAAACATCTAAAATGTTAATATTAAAATCTCCACACAAAATTATACTTTTATTACTTGATTTTAAATTATTGAGTAAATCCTCCATTACCGATTCAAAACTAATAAAATCCCCAGAGGGTGGACGGTAAACGCAAAATATAATGTAACGCTCGAGTTCAACACAAGACAACTCAATAGTACGCCCAACAGAAAGATTAACTAAATCTAAACGTTTTTTACATTTCAACTTGTTTGGAACAAGGACTAAAGATCCACCGCGAATAGCAGTCTTTCTTACAAATGCACTTTGTACGGTAAAATTATCATCATTAATAAACACTACTTCGTGTTCTTTCAACCAGTGTTCAGTCAGACATAGCACCTGAACATCATAGTTCTCCAAAAATAAGCTTAACTCTTGCTCTTTGCCGGATAGACCCTGCATATTTTGATGAACAACATTCAACATAATATGCGGCTTATCTGTTGTCGCACCTAATAGTTTAAACTACTAGGCGTATCAAAAGTAGTGTTAGTAGCACTACTAACAGTACGCGATGGTAAACTACAGGTACCAGTGTCATGGTGTAAACTGTATGCTAAGAGATTAGCAACTTGTCTCCTACAACTAGGTGGCAAATACATAGAATAATTTGTCAGCTTGTAATCAGAAATAAATTGATTACAATCAAAAAATAAAATGGCGTCACTGTGACGACTTGTCCTATTAAAAATTAACATATTTAAATTATAAATGTGCCTATTTTGCTCATAAGATAAGTAATGTGAATAAGGCAATGCACATAAAATAAATTTACAATTATTGGTCTCATTGAGATGTAACATCAAATGGACACATTTAATTATGTCCTTTTTTCTAACATTAGCTATCCCCGCATAATAATATTACAGTTGAACTGGGGTTTATTTTAGACAACTTAATATTACTTATTAATTGGCTAATACTGGCACCGGGTGAACAATTATTAATTACATATTGTTGAGAACACTGATTAAATATTTTACCTAAACCTTGACCAAATTTGTCAGAAAATACACATGTTGTGTTAATCAAATTAATCTTACTATTATTACCATCACAGCTACCTACTGGCTGAGCTGCTGAGGTTGTGGGTGTGACAAGTTGAGGCTGAGGTGCCTGAGAACAGGCACAGCTAAAAGAGAGGTTATTTGTTAGAGACTCGTACCTCTCTGCATTGTACCTGACTAAGTCAGCCAACTCACTAGCCTCCTGCATACGCTTACTCAGGTCTTGTTGAGTAGCCTCATATTTACTGAATATATCCTTTAGAGCATGTTCCCTAACAAACAATTCATCCTGTAGGTGCTGAGTATCAGTAACATACAAGGTATTACATAATTGCAGTTCATTATAACATTTATTCAATTCTCGTATTAAATTTAAATTTTGTTGCCTAAGTTTTGTGTTCAATTTGTTAACTTTTTGCCTTTTTAATGATTTCTGATATTTTCTAATTAGTCTATTAATTTTAATATATTTTTTATTTTATTGTGACTAGTGAACAATCTGTTTTTAGTGATGGTATCATCAGTTAAGTCTATCGTTACAATTGGTTCAACATGCATGGGTTCAGACCCGCTACCAACCAACTCATCATAGAGACTGCTGGTGATCGCAGACTCTTCACTGGCTCTGAGAGATGCCGCATGGGTGATTGTGTTGTGGGCCCTGCTTAATTCCAGTTCCAGTTCAGATAGACGTCTCAGAGCCAGTTCGTGTGTATCAGTACAATGATGGTAATTTGATACAAGTTGACGGAGGTGTTGATGCTGGTCAAGTATGTCCATATGGTTTACATGTAGTTCAGCCAATTGGTTCTTAAGCTCAGTGTTCCTCTTATTGATTAATTCTATTTCGACCTCGCTGTCTTCCCTTTCCTGTATCAGTTGATTGCACTGCTTTTGACTTGATTCTACTTCCTTCAACGTAGCCCTCAGTTTTTCTTCTAAGGATGCAGCTCTACGGGTCAACATATTAACGGATTAACCCTAGAGGCACCCTGGAATGGGAGAAGAGAAAGCTAAGTGTGTGAAACGAATAAGAGAGAGAGATGAGATGTGGACAGTATGTACTAGGATGAAAGGCCTATAAGGAAGTTCAATAAACAAGTAAACAAAACAAAAGAATAAAAGGTTTGAAATGATAAATGATAAATGATTTTATTTCTGTAAGTAGGTTTGTACAAACACTTTTACACGTCAATCATATTTTCTAAACTAGGTGAGGTCGGCGCCCCCCAACTGACCACTCTGAGAAGAAAGGCCGAAACAAACTCAGAGGTCACAGTCTCTTTCAAAGTCCAGACATAATCCCGGTCAGATCACGTGAAGACCACGTGGATCGGTGTCTGAAATGGTCTTTTGAGGAAAGAAACCACACAGATTGAGTGGACCCGTCCAATCAGTGCACGCATGCATCAGCAATCATACGGCTCAACTCAGAACCCGAGGAGCTCAACGATTTGACGAACAATACCAAAGAAAGGACATTAGGGTAGGCCACATAAAGTACTCAAACTGCCAGATTAACTCTAAAAATGAACTGAGAAAGAAATGAAACACAAAAACAAAAATACCACATAGTCCTCACATTCACAATAATTAAAGCAAAATAATATTATACTTCTCAAAGTAAATATTCATGTCAAAGTGTATATAATAATAATCAAATGTCAAAGTGTATATAACAATAATCGAATGTTAAAGAGCAAAATAAAAATATAAAAAAAAAAACTGTATACAAAATTGGAGCAGGTCAATCCCAAGCTTTTTTGTCCTCAATATAATCTTTAACGGTATAAAAGGCTTTCAGGCACAACTTACGTTTAATGAATGATTTAAATTTATTGAGACTTAGATCTTGAACATGGCTTGGAAGTTTATTATAGAAGCGTATACATTGACATCTGAATGACCCACCTATTTTCTTGAGCCTTGTTGATGGTACAACAAATTTGTGTTTGTTCCTAGTATTTATACTATGGATATCACTGTATTTTTTAAACAATTTAATATTTTTATGGGCATATAAAATATTTTCATAGATATACTGTGAAGGCACAGTCATTACATTAATCTCCTTAAATTTATCTCTGAGAGAGTGTCTCGGACTTAATTTATAAATTGATCGAACAGCTCTTTTCTGCAAGACAAAAATAGTCTGAATGTCGGCGGCATTTCCCCACAATAGAATACCATACGACATTACACTATGAAAATAGCTAAAGTACACTAAGCGGGCTGTCTCTATATCAGTTAAATTACGAATTTTTCTAACAGCGTATGCTGCAGAGCTTAGCTTTTTCGATAATTTGGCTATATGTGGGCCCCACTGAAGTTTGGCATCCAAAGTTAAGCCCAAGAATACAGTGCTATTTTCAGGATTCAATTCTTCGCCCTTTATCAACACATTCGTTTTCACCTGCTTGAAAAAAGTAATCACAAGTTATGGGATGAAAATTGAATTGTTCATAGGGAAAATAATAATAAATATTAAAAGGAGTGTCTAAATTGAGATACTTAGTAATTTTTACGATAAAAGAGGGAAAAGAAACAGCAAAATAAAGTTTGCATAAATGGTTGGGGGTAGGTTGATAAATTATTGCAAATCCAGTTTCTAACATCAATTAATTTCTATTAGTTCTAATTAAGTACTTATACATGACATAAATATGTAAGGTAATAACGTACAGTGATTTATAAGGGGTTTTTAACGTAATTTGAGTGATTTTATCCTACTATTGCATGAACTTAGTGTAACAAGACTTATCTATATGAGGGTAGATTTATATTACTAATCTTATAGTGAACTGTGCATGGATGGGTCTTGTTATAGTCGAGTTACGTTTGTATCATTTTGGCAAAAGTCACTGTCAGTTATCAAATCATTTTGACATTGAGTTAATTGTCAGTTTAACGAGTTGACTATAACAACCGACATGTGGCAGTCTTGAACGAGCCACCGGAGTGACAAGATGTAAGGTTAGTGAAATAATGTAAAATGTACTGAACTATGTTGAATTATTGGTATTAAATATTGTTACTGCGTTGATTTATTTGTTGTTTAAATTCTATGATTCCCTTCTGAGATAAGTTTTACATCTCAGAAGTGGGATTCGCGAGACATTTTGTTTTGTGATGAACCACCCCACGAGCTCGACCGCCAAACTGTATTTATTTTAAAACGGAAAATCAACGCAATAACGAGAAGAAAAATAAGAATATAGTGTAGTTTAACATTACATGATAACAATATGTACCCGATTTGGCCGATTGAACCGGATGCAGTTTCTTTTTGAAAAATGTATTTGATTGTTATATTAGATTGATTAGAAATATGGAAATATTAGTCTAAAATGGCAATCTTGTATGGTTAAAGCCAAGGCATGATAAAATCCTTCTAAAATAATTAACAGATTTCGTGATGAATACAGATTAAAAAAAAGTGGCTAACTATTTTCTTTCAATTTTGTGTCCCCTCGTTCGAGGTAGTTTATAGAAATAAAAGTTTAGAAGAGAAATATAATGAACCTAATAACTAGAAATAATTAAAGAACCCCAAAATGTGTAGCCATTTTTGTGATGCATACAGATTGAAAACACAAATACCGTATGTGTAAGAGAAATAAATAAAAATGCAAAAATGTTATTATAAACTGAGACTAAATAAATGGTTTTAATGTAATGTTGAAATATCTACGTTAAAATTAAATTCGGTGACTTTGTTTTGCAAAAGTAAATCTAACAAAGAACAGGGAAGCTGAGTTATGAACCTTATGAAGCCGGTGAAAGGAAGCACGTAGTTTGTCCTTATTAGTACACAATACATTAACAAAATGTTCTGAGTTCCAGAAAAATGAGCGACAAAGAACCCAATGCGGATTATCGACGCAGCAGCAACTTTTTGGCAACTACGAAAGACAGAGGAAACATAGCAGTGAAGCATCCCGAAGTCTAAAGCGGAACCTAGGGGAAATCGAAAGGCGCAGTCGTAGCCGCAGTCGCAGCGGCCGCAGTGATAACCCAAAAAAAAAAAACGCAAGGATCTTGGAGGCGCAGTCCAGTTCGTGATCATCGGCACAGCAGCGCAACGCGTCATCAGCTGAGAAGCCGAAGCATAAGCAGCACGCGAACGCTACTCGATAAGAAACGTGAGTTGTGCAGGGATAGGGAAAAATTCAGAACCCTTGAAAAACCAGGTACGCAAAGAACGGGAGAGATTAATGGAACGGAACAGATCACGTAGGCGTTCGAGACGCCTGAGTCTGGCCCGAGCAATCGTGGGCAGACAAACGCTAGCAATGAAAGCTCAACTCTGTACCGATCCTTAATCACTCCCGCGAAACGACACACGCCCAGTGATGCCCACAAATGAAGCACATGACAACAGGAAAACAAAATATGTGACTACGGACCTGTTTGAGGATTTTTTTTTGTAAAACTTAAGCCTAAAGCAGGGGATCATGAACCGTTTTCGACTGCAACTTTGAATAACGACGTTCCTGGCTTCGACCCTATGTCGAAAGAACAGACTATTAATATTTGGCTCGATAAAGTCGATGAATGTTTCGAGATTTATAGTTGGAACGATAAGCAAACAGTTCACTATGCCCTGCCTAAACTCACCGGACTGGCTAAGAAATAGTTCCAGGGTCTGCCCTCTATTAAGCATATTTGGCTTGAATGGAAGTCGATGCTACAGGAATCATTTCCTGCAACCGAAAACTATGGGGAACTCTTGACAGATATTCTTAATAGATGGGTACGCTCTGGAGAATCTTATGAACTTTATTATTTTGCGAAAATTAATTTACTAAACAAATGTAAGATTTTTGGAAAGCAAGCAGTGGATTGTTTACTCTAAAATTTGATAAACTAGAAGGTGTACTTAAATTCTTTAAAACGATTAAGTATCATAATATAAGTCAGTCGGACTTTAACAGAGATTTTAATAAGGAGCGTCCGAGCAGTGCATCAGTTAGTAATAACTCAGCCAAGGATGCAGATAATACGGGGCCAAACAAGAATAGTGGCGTGAGTGGGTCAATTAATTACTTTAACTGCCAGGGTGTTGGTCACACCAGATTTAAGTGTCCTAAGCCGATCGTCAAGTGCACTAACTGCACTAACTATATATTATTTTTATCTGGCTTATGCCAGCGGCTTCGCCCGCGCGGAACTTTCATACCCTATTTAACTCACTTAAGGGTTGAATTTCGAAAAATCCCCCCCTTTTCCCCTGTCTACATTATAAAGGGAACCTCTGTGCAAAATTTCAGTTTTCTAGGTCCAAGGGTTTGGGCTGGGCGTTGATGAGTCAGTCAGTCAGTCAGAACTTTCCTTTTATTTAAATAGATGACACTTCCCACTGTCCTAGATTAAAGGTAGGTTAATCCTAGGTACAAGATTATGACAAATATTAAAGACATCGCTACATAATGTGCCAACTGGATTCACAGGTAGTCAGGCAACATTAATTCGTAAAAATAATGCTTTAAGATTAAGTTTGAAGTGGGGAAGCGTTAATGGCCCATGTTTAAAAGGATTAGAGAATGTTCCATACTTACCGCTAGGGCGTCCTTTTGTGAATATAGATGTGCAATGTATTTCGAAAAGGGATGTTGAGGTGTTTATTGTAGATGATCACTTAATTAATTACGTCGCGTTGCTTGGACATAGCTTTACTAAAAGATCTACACTTAAGATTATTAAAACTCCAACAGATTGAATATGTGAAGGGGTAGGACAAGATGACTATTCTAAATTACATCTATAAGCAACTTGTGATGCTACATTGGACGCCGGTATGATGGTATCAGTCCCTATAAGGTCTCGAACACGTAAACGTTGCTTGTTCCGGAAATGTCTATGTAGGCTGATCGGTAAGGGGTTGCACTGGTCATGAATACTATCTATTATCGGGAGAAAATACCCTCAAACACACATTTACGCTCACACCTAGACAAAAACACTCGCATTCTCAATACAGGCTCTTTTAACCGTGTTTAGTTTATTTTCCTTTTTGTTTTGTTGTTACCACATTCTTTTTATTTTTTTGTTATTCTTTCCGCATAATTAAAAAGTTGCCAAACGATCGATTCTCAGTTATAAACACCCCTTGGACAAGAAAAGGGGCTAAGTATGAAACAATTGATGCCATTGAAAAAATATCCATGGTTGCATTTTTAAACATAATTTATTACATAGCAAACAATTCGGTTTTAAAGGAGTAGCTCAACTACTGATGTCGGTGTTGAACTCTTAGGGCATATCTACGTACAATGCATGGGAAAATAAATACGATGCCTTGGGCATCTTTTGTGATTTATCTAAAGCATTCCACGTATAGCTAATTGTGGAAAAAGCTAAGCTCTGCAGCATACGCTGTTAGAAAAATTTGTAATTTAACTGATATAGAGACAGCCCGCTTAGTGTTCTTTAGCTATTTTCATAGTGTAATGTCGTATGGTATTCTATTGTGGGGAAATACCGCCGACATTCAGACTATTTTTGTCTTGCAGAATAGAGCTGTTCGATCAATTTATAAATGAAGTCCGAGACACTCTCTCGCAGAGAAATTTAAGGAGATTAGTATAATGACTGTGCCAACACGGTATATTTTTGAAAATCTTTTATGCCCATCTAATCATTAAATTGTTTAAAAAAAAAGACAGTGATATAAATAGTATAAATACTAGAAACAAACGCAAATTTGTTGTACATTCAGATGTCAATGTATACGCTTTTATAATAAATTTCTAAGCCCTGTTCAAGATCCAAGTCTCAATTTTAAATCATTCTTTAAACGTGAGTTGTACCTGAAAGCCTTTTATACCGTTAAAGATTACATTGAGAACTTTTGTCCTCAAGCTTGGGATTGACCTGCTCCAATTTTTGTATACTGAATGTTGTTTTTTTTTATTTATGCAAACTTATACTCTCTGACATTTGATAATTATTATATACACTTTGACATGAAGACTCTTTGACATGAGAATAGTATTTCATTGTTTTTAATTATTGTGAATGTGAGGACTATGTGGATCATGTTTTGCTTTTTCTTTTGTTTTGATGTTTCATCTCTTTCTCAGTTAGTTTTTAATGATAATCTGGCAGTTTGAGTATTTTATGCGACCTACCCGAATGTCCTTTCTTTGGTATTGTTCGTCAAATCGTTGAACTCCTCAAGTTCTGAGTTGAGCTGCATGATTACTGATAAGTGCATGCACTGAATGGACAGGTCCACTCAATCTGTGTGGTTTTCCAGATACCAATCCAAATGGTCTTCACGTGACCTGACTAAGATTATGTCTTGACTTTGAAGAGACTGTGACCCCTGAGTTTGTTTCGTTCTTTCTTCTTAGAGTAGTCGGATAGGAAACGCCGACTTCATCTAGTAAAAAAAAATATGATCGACGTGTAAAAGTGTTTGTACAAACCTACTTACAGAAATAAAATAATTTATCATTTATCATTAATGCCCCTGCTTGCTTGTCCAGCGATGACAATGATGAGAGTGGTAGCAATTAAACGAATGATTTCTTTATTTGAATTATGTTGGTATATTTGTGAATTAGTTGATTTGTTTGTGACTTATTATTATACATGACCTCTAGTTGATTATTTGGGATGATAGCGATGTACTAGCTCGATGGTGTCTGGCATATGAACTTGCCAGCACATAAGAGATAAGTGTGGGTGCTTTGAGTCGGGCAGGATTGGCGTTGGGATTCGCCGCCCAGGATTGGCTCAAAGTACCGCTGCCGATGACGGAGTAACGGTGAAGGAAGTAGCCTCACTTCGCTCGGCAATAGACATGACATTAGATTAAGTAGGAATATTTGAACTGGGCAGGATTGGCGTATGATCTCGCCGCCCATGAGTAGTTCAAAACATTGCGGCTCGAGCGGTGTTAGAGTGAAGGAAGTAGCTCTCACATCGCTCGGCACTAGACATAAAATAGATTAAGTGAGAGTGTTTGAACTGGGCAGGATTGGCGTATGATCTCGCCGCCCATGAGTAGTTCAAAACATTGCGGCTCGAGCGGTGTTAGAGTGAAGGAAGTAGCTCTCACATCGCTCGGCACTAGACATAAAATAGATTAAGTGAGAGTGTTTGAACTGGGCAGGATTGGCGTATGATCTCGCCGCCCATGAGTAGTTCAAAACATTGCGGCTGGAGAGGTGTTAGAGTGAAGGAAGTAGCTTTCACATTAAATAAACGAAAATGATCATCTAGAAATATATTTTTGCAAGAATTGAGACAAAACTGAAGCATTATGTTATTATTGTTAAATAGTACCTAACCTAATTATGTAGGTACAGGTTTATTTTTATAAGTGTTAATGAAAGATAATTGTTGGATTGATAGAAGATACTCACCAAAACTTCGTATACAAAAATAAGGAACGAAGGGACTCGTTCATGAAGGATGGCCGACTGTAACAAGACTTATCTATATGAGGGTAGATTTATATTACTAATCTTATAGTGAACTGTGCATGGATGGGTCTTGTTATAGTCGAGTTACGTTTGTATCATTTTGGCAAAAGTCACTGTCAGTTATCAAATCATTTTGACATTGAGTTAATTGTCAGTTTAACGAGTTGACTATAACAACCGACATGTGGCAGTCTTGAACGAGCCACCGGAGTGACAAGATGTAAGGTTAGTGAAATAATGTAAAATGTACTGAACTATGTTGAATTATTGGTATTAAATATTGTTACTGCGTTGATTTATTTGTTGTTTAAATTCTATGATTCCCTTCTGAGATAAGTTTTACATTAGTGTCCAGCACCGTATTATATTTTATAGATTGTTTACAATGTAGCTCACTGAGACGAGCAGTACAAACGTTAAAGGGGAAAAGATGCAACGAGAACTAATAAAATTATGGATAAATAGGCTTAAATTAAAAGAAATACTCCCCGGGTTAAGTGGTGATTTCAAATCCGTCCGCTGGATGACAGCTGGTACTAGTTAGTTGATTTTTTTTTTTGATTTTGCAACGAAATAACTCACAAACACATATCCTTATTATTTATAACTACATATATCGAAATTAAGTACGTTTTTGGTTAAATAAACGCGAAATACATTAATTTTACAATTTAATTCTAACACCAAAATATTTGACGGCCGGCTGCCACTATTGCCAGCCTAAAACAGATCTGGATGGCGGACACCTCGTCCATCACGTCCAGTTTCTGCTGCAGAAACGCCAGCAGTTCATTTGCCACAAGTTTATCACTCATGGCACAAAATTACGAGCGTCGGCTTGCGCCAGCATACTATAACATTAACAGTAAAAGGAATGCAATGCCTTAGTTTTGTAAACTTGAGTTCACCCTAAATTTGTAGCTGCTTCATGTATTTGTATTTATTGAACAACACCATATTACAGAACGTCACTCAATACTCAAGCATTACTTAAAACTAGATTCAAGCCATTTGATTGGTTGAAACTAGTTTTAAGTAATGCTTGTGTACCGAGTGACGTTCTGTAATACGGGCATAAGAGCATACAAATTCACCATTGGTTTTCAAAAGTATTTAGGAATTGGTGGTTTGTTAGAATTTCTCTACAAGGCCAAAATCTCGGAATATCCTAATATGCTGAGATCCCGGCATTGTAGAGAAATTTCCAAAAAACGCATTACAAGTCTGTACATTTGCTAACGATTCCTCCATAGAACTCAACAGAACAAAGCAAATGATGAACATATCTAGTTAATTACGAATAAATAAGAATGCCTACGACTCGTTACGCTCACACACACAGCTGCGCATCGCGCTTCTTTTTAACCGACTTCTAAAAAAGGAGGAGGTTATATGTTCCACTGTATGTATTTTTTTATGTATGTTCATCGATTTCTCCCCCATTTGTGGACCGATTCTCAAAACTCTTTTTTTATTTGAAAGAGTATAATCCTGAGATGGTCCCATTGGTACCAAGTCAGGAGCTGATGATGAAATCCCAGGGAAATCGAGGGCAACCCTCAAATTTTGTAGGGATTAACAATGTTTTTCATATATTTTCTAAAGCTATTGAGACATTTGCATATGGTCATCATCATCTCATGACGCTGAGCTGATGAAGGAAGGTAACGGTTAGGAGTTAGGTGGAGATGCGGGCAGAACTCTGTCATAAGTCCGATTTGCAAAATTCTTTTTTAGTTTGAAAGCGATTTATTTCGAAATGGTCCCATTTATATTTCCTAAAGATCGGATGATGCGTTTCGGAGACAGACAACGGAACTCTTCGAAAAATGACACCAAATTAACCGATAATTGCTGTTATAGCATAAATATGCATTGTTTTGACCCCAAGGATGATGAAATTTCAAATTGGTGTGGGGTAGGTACTATAACTAAAAAGATAAAATTAAAAACGTTTTTCAAAGAAAAGCATCCGACTTCCAAAAAACACTAGAATGTGAAAACTAACTTTAATTTCGGAAGGCGGTGACAAGAAATTTATAAAATACATATCCAAAGTCACCGATTTCCGATATTAAAGTTATTTTTCACTTTCTAGTGTTTTTTCGAAGTCGGTTGTTTTTTTTTGGAAAAAAGTTTTTAGTTAAACAGAGATAGCAATATTCCCACGAAATATTTCCACCGTCTGGAATCGTACCTGGGAGCCTTACTCGTGGCGCTGCCTGGTTGGCTGATAACTAAGGGCCTATTTCCGTTATATGTACTTTAATAGGTTTAATTCGCCCTAAAACATTAGTCTAAATAAAACAATACACAATTAAAATAACATTAACCTCTTTATTTTAATCGATCATTGTTCAGGATAATGTCCGTATTGTTTGTAGAAATACTCCGGGTCATATGAGTTCACTATGACATGATGTACTGCTTCCGGATACTCGTACCGATACCACGGATACTCGATCGAAGCCGGTTCGCTAACTACCGGATAATTGCCATAGTTGGATTTCCATTCCATTCCTCTGGCTTCGGCTTGCGCGTAGGTAATTGTCAGTACTAGTAGAATTAGGACTTTCATCTATAAAAAAAATATTAAGAGATTCAAACTAAAGTGCTTTGGTTCGGGGAAATTAATTAAAACTCACTAGCCCAGTAGGCTAAATTCGACCATAATTAATTAAGAACGTAATGTAATTTGTAATCCATTATTACATACAAATATTAACTGTTTACTCCTTGTCCATATAAACTTTAACAGGGTCAAATTTCATACTTCTGTCCGCGTAATTTTCGTAAAATGGGTACAAAGGTTTTGCTTCACGTATTAAATTATATAGATTTCAATGTAAATTTTAATTTTCAATTTCAACGTTATACTTGTAATTTAAACATACTGCAACTGTACAAGATAAACAGACAGAAAACAGTGTACAGAAACGAAAATGCTATCAAAAAATTCATCCGCATTGCTATAAACGAGAAACGTGCTCAAACCACTGGCAGCTTTGCCATGTTGATTTTGATATCAGTTCGTATAAATGTCTGCTTCAAAACGTGCACATAAATCTATATGCCTTACTTTTAAAAGTATAATAATTGATGATGGTTAACGGTATCCTTCAACTCACGCCAGAACACAAAATAACATATTGTTATGTAAACAGTCGCTTTATATCTTACGTGGTCTATCAAATAACGATTAAAAGTAGATGAACTTTCAAAATGTTCTTAATTATTTTACCAATTCCCTAAGTGATGAGACGTTTAGTTATGTACTTTAGTACGTTACTTTATAATGTCTCATCTCATGTTGATAATAATAATAATATTAACCGCACCAGCCTGGTATTGCAGGATCGAGCGTCGTATCGATGGGGCCAGGGTACTCATCGGCGAACTATCAGGGAGGGCAATACACGACCACGAGTGATGCGCTTTGTGAGACGGGCTTCCTCGGGGACTGAAATGAATAAGCAAATAATAATAGCAACACACCTCCTAAAACTTTCAATGCCAAAACATTGTTCAATTTCGATAAAACAATACAAAGGTCTTCGACAGCGTGTCTCAACCTAACCCTGGACGTCTAGTGACAAAAATATCAGTAAAATAAATGAAAGGATCTCGCCAGCGCTGCGGGGCTGACACCGCAATTTAGGTACTTGCCCCGACGTGCGACGTGCTCTGCTCTCTGACACATGTCGGATTGAGACAGTCTCCCTTTAGCATTATTATGATGGTCGACAAAGACAAGATGTAGACTGACGCGATTCTTATGCTATGGCAACATTTTCGCGAATACACGCTCTCTCGACGAGCGACGTCTCGTACAACAAAGTGCTCGCGAAGTGTAAGTTCACGTAATTGCGACAATGTAGCCGTGACATGAGAGTTCCGGAAACGTGTCTCTAGTTTAGTTATGAATATTCGCCATTTAGGTACTGCAATCCTTACTATAATATTATACAGGTGAAAGTTTGTATGTTTAGATGTTTGTCACTCGATCACTCAATCACGTAAAAACGGCTGAACGGATTTGCATGAATTTTGGGCAACAGATAGGTAAGTTAAGGTTGTAACCTGGATTAACATTATAAGATACTTATTATTCTGATTGTACGTTACCGTGGGATAAGTTTCGACCTCCACGCGGGCGAATCCGCTGGCAAAAGCTAGTAGGCCATAAATAAATTAAAAGCTACCTTTTAGTGCATATGCATAGTGTAGGTTATGGTAGGGTGTAGTCGATCGTATGGGGAAGTGCCGCAAAAGAAGAGATTTGCTGTTATTTTCAAAGTGTACTTGTACTTATTTCTTTTAATCACACACAACATTTGATGTGGTTATTATGTTTATGTTTAGATAAGCTTGCGAGAAGTGAGATAAGAAACTATTCGAGGAAATACATATTATTATTTATTCACCATCGTTTTAGAGTTAATTAAAACCAAATTAAGATACATTCTTTAACTTAGTTTTATCATAACTGTTTGGTAATTCTAGAATAGTTTTTGTTCAAAACAAATTAAAAATGCATTATTTGACTTATCACTCGCTGCTCTTTTAAATGCTATTAAATAGATGTAAACGTACGCGTACATTACAACAAAAAAAAAAAACATAATAGAAAAAGCAATTAGTCTTCAGTATATAAACTAACAACATAAAATATTTGGTATTATGTAATTGGATTTCAACAAATTCCAAAGGTAAGATGTAACTAAGTTTGTGGTTTTTAATTTTATTTAAAAATAGGAAGCCTGAAACTAACATGTTATGAAGTGTTAATATAAATATATTTACTACTTGACGCCAATGATGTGAAAAAATAATTTAATAAACTGTTGAGTTTATAAAATTATTTTTTCACATCATTAAAAAGAAGAAAAATATTTAAGACATGCATTCAAAATTAAGAGGCCCGTGCTATGTGTTTAATTAAGATTGTCCCTCTCACTCAAACCTCACTTGAGATAAATTTTATGTTCTCCTCAGACATACTTAATCGCTACTTGCGAACGAATGAAAAGGTTTTCAGGGATTGATTTTTTTTTATTTACTTTGAGGAACACATTTCTTGATTCAATTTTTTTTTTGGGAGCTTAAAGTGTTTCAAGGGTTTTTACATCATCTGTAGGGACGTTAAGTAGTCATTCGATTTTTTTACGAATTTTATATTAAATAATAATTTATTTCGATTTAAATAAAGACACGTTTGTTATGGGTACATTCGTATTTTTTCCAACTGGTCGAAAGAAAGACTTTATTTTTCTAACTCCTAGTTTCTGATTTGCGTTTCATTTGCTTTGACTACTTTCCATTTACGCCAAAATACCAGCACGCCCACATTTTTTTTTTTTGGGTGGGAAATCATCAAATAACTTCTCCCGCTCTGGGTGGAGCAGGAGGGCGTGTCAGACTTTTACTGACTAAAACCCACCCGTGTCCCTTCAATAGCCCTTAAGCCAGGGGCTGTGGTGTCTCTTTCGAACAAACCCGCACCCCTGGCAGGCATCGACCCTTGCGGGTCCCATCACTTTTTGTGCTGACATCTCTTTGAGGCGCGCGTGGAACACAACGCGCCGTCGACTTGGGCTTGGTCCTTACCGGACAGCGAGCTACCCATTACTCGCCGTCCGCAAACCCATGCCTACGGTGGCCGGAAATCGGCCTGGGATTCCCGACGCCCAGGGCGTCTCCGTATCCTGCGGCGGCTGGGGTCGCGAGGGCGCATATGCTGCCTCTCCCTCACGTGCGCCGCCTCCCTCTTCGCGAGCATCACTGCTTCGCTGAAGGAGGTGACGGCTCCCCATGCCCTCTCGCTCCGTACCATGGCCTGGACCAGGGCCGGACGCGAGAGATCGCCGCCGCCGATCGCCTCCACGAGGACACGGCGGTGCTCCGCCCAAGCAGGGCAGACCGCCACCGTGTGCTCCACCGTGTCCTCAGGGCGATCTTCGCAGTGGAAACACCCGGGCGTTTCCTCCCGCCCTATCCGAAACAGGAACCTCCCGAAACAACCGTGTCCGGTGAGGACCTGCGTCAGGCGGAAGGTGAGGACGCCATGCCACCTCTCAAACCACTCCTCAAAGAGGGGACTTACCGCCGCAATCGTGGCGTGCCCAAGCACGCCCACATTGAACTCTTTCTTTATTTTCTTAAATTTATTTCGACACTAACACACAGATGAAGCTGCTTCTCCTTACACTTTGCGTGATCGCCGTGACCCACGCCGACGTGCGCTGGGACCCCAGCGGACAGTATCGGATCCTAGTCACCGAGCCCGGTGATGATGACCTTCCACAAGAATTCAACATTGACACCAAACCTAGCAAAGAATTAAAACTTGAGTCCACACCAATGATGCAGAAGTATAAAGTCATCGATCTTGATAGCAACATGTTTGAAAACCACCTTTACCCTAGTTACCCTTATTCTCATTTCCCTTACCGTGTACTTCAACCAGGGTATTCTATTTCTTCTCCATCTGCTCGTCGTGGTTACGTACCTTTTCGTTAAAACTACAAGGTTACAAAATGATTATACGTTGTAAATGATGTTTATTAAACATTTTTGAGAAAATTTGTTTCTTTTATTTTTGGTTTGTATTCCAATAAATAACACGCCTGTATTTCACAAACGTAACCGGCACCCTAATTGCGTAACTCACGATTCATCATAATCTGTATCGTTTTGAAACGGATTGTTAAACCATTGCTTCATATGTTCGAAAAATGTGTCTGTTCGACAACATAAATAACGCAATGAATATTGTTTAACTGTGAAGACGAAACCAATTATGATCAATCGTAACTTACGCAATTAGGGTGCAGGTGTACCCACAATGGGTACCCTTATGGTGCTTGTTTCGTTTTCTTACTTTTATTAAAAGTTCCATGTTGTAGGCGCCTAAAGCCATTGGTAAAGCATGAACCCAGATCCTATTTGAAGGTTTATGTGCCTAAATATTTATTGAATATTAACAAAAACAGTGGACGTCTTTCGGCTGAAATTATGATAATGATGATGAAATTCAAACTCAAACTCAAAGCATTTATTCAACCAAACCTATTTCAGGCACTTTTGAATTGTCAAGGGTTCGTTCAGTCAGGAAGATGAAACTAGTGGCTCCCTCCAAAGCCCGGTAGGTACCTATGGAGAAGAACGGCCAAGAAACTGCATGGACACACATTTATTTTGAGTGAGCTCAGCTGTAATCGTGCCAATTGTCGTATCAGCCAATGGACTGTTGGCCGAAAGCCTCGATCAACATCACTCGAGGCTCTCGTTGGGCGGTTGGATCAACCACGCCTGGTTGCCCTGATTCAGAAGGCAAAACTCCTCGATACGGCTCCCATCGTGAGGAGGTTCCTGTCTCTGGAGCCCTAACCACCGGTAGCTTGAACACTGCTCCCGATATTGGCGGACCACTATTTTTATATTTTTAATATTTTTTGTTAGGTAAAAATAAATAAAGGACATAATCTATATTAATAATAAAGAGGAAAGATTTGATTGTTTGTTCTCATTGAATAAGCTTCGAAACCACTGAACCGATTTGAAAAATTATTTCGCTGTTGGGAAGCTACACTATCCCCGGGTGACATAGGCTATATTTTATCCCCGTATTTCCACGGGAACGGGAACTACGCGGGTGAAACCGCGGAGCGCTGCTAGTGTTAAATAATTGATTCATCTTTTTACTGTCTATTTTAGAAGCAGTAGAGTCCAAGTAATTTGTGCCAAGCCCTTTCCCAGCTTGTTGGGGTCGGCTTCCAGTCTAACCAGATGCCGCTGAATACCAGGGGGTCTAAAAAAGCCTCTTTGGCAGAATTATAAAAAGATCATAATAAGAATTATATAAAAATCGTAAAATGGTAACAAACTGACTATTCATGATATTAACTGCGTACAATTCATATCAAGCAATTAATTAAATTTTCAGTCAATTCATAATATGATACTTTTGTGAACCTGCCAAAGTAAGCGTTTTAGAGCCCCAGTATTTGACATGGAGCAACTGTTTATCTGACCTCCACAACTCAGTACTGGGTAACACGATACCACTTGGTAAGACTGGTTGTCAGACTTTCGGGTTTCTGACAACCCGTCACGACTATCAGAGATCTACAAATGACTGCCGGGACCAACGGCTTAGCGTGCTTTCCGACGCCCAGAGGGGTTTTGGTATAAAGATGGTCACACATTCACAAACCAACCGCGTCAAGCGTAGCTTATGCTGATCGAACTACACACATAAAACATTAATTAAGTATACTACCGATGCAGCTGCATATCTTCCGACCCTCTCTCAAAACACTATCTCCTCGATTACATGAGATGGAACTTGTTATTCACTATATGCGGACGAGAAAATTTTCGAATTTTCCATGATGGGTCTCGTTTTCATGGTTTTCGGGGTGCTAAGGTAAATGGTGAGGTTAAAATGAAAATACAAGATGGAGGACGAGAAAATTTTCGAATTTTCCATCATGGGTCACGTTTTCATAGTTTTCGGGGGTACTATAGCCGATGACGAAGTTAAAATGAAAATCCAATATGGCGGACGAGGAAGTTTTCGAATTTCCCATCATGGGTCTCGTTTTACCTGGTTTTCGGGGAGGCTACAGCCATTGTTAGGGGGTCAAAATGTAAATCCAATGATTTTGACACGCTCTGGATTTTCAACTCTCTGAGTTGAACCGAGCACTAAAAGTCCAACAGAGTGCAGCACGAGTGAGGCTCAGGGTGTCGAAAAAATACAAACGATTTTCAACTGTCAGCGCTAAGCCGTGCGTTGAAGATCCAGTGCGCGAAAAAATCCCGCCGGGATTTTATTACGTCACTGCGTGGGAACGTGGACTTGCACATTACAATGCGGCTACTTTTATAGTAACCACATTGTAAAAAAAACGACGTTTTTTTTTAAACATAATGCTTCAACAGGTCACATTACCTCTATGATAGATATATCACATTTTAGAGTATTTACTTATTTCTTATCCTATAGAAATTAATTGCTTTATGGCTTTCGGACTGCCTCGTTGGTCTAGTGGTCGCAAGCGCTACTACGGAGCATGAGGTTTTGGGTTCGATTCCCAGTTCGGGCAAACTGTTATTGTTAATTCAATCTGAATTTTTTCAGTAGCTGTCCAGAGTCTGGGTTTGTGTCCGGTTGATGACAATAGGCTAATTAAACAGGTGAAGACCCAGTTAAATTAGACTTAAAACATAACTAAGGAAATGTGGGTGTACTATTAGGTACACCCCTGCCCAACCATTCGGGGAAACAAGGCGTGTATGTGTGGCACAATTATTATTCTTAGCTCAGAACACTGTTATTTATCTATATTTACGCACATATAAATTACTAGCTTTTGCCAGCGGCTTCGCCCGCGCGGAACTTTCATCCCCTATTTAACTCCCTTTGGGGTTGAATTTCGAAAAATCCTTCCTTCTTCCTTGTCTACATTATAAAGGGAACCTCTAAGCAAAAATTCAGTTCTAGGTCCAAGGGTTTGGGCTGGGCGTTGATGAGTCAGTCAGTCAGTCAGGACTTCTCTCTTTATTTATATAGATAAAGATTGGAACATCTGTATTTTACACAATAACTCTTTGCTTATGCAACACCTTTATTATTTGGTTTGTAGGATTTTTTTTTATAACAATTACACATAATTATTATAACATTAACAGTAAAAGGAATACAACGCCTTAGTTCTGTAAACTTGAGTTCACCCTAAATATGTAGGTGCTTCATATATTTTTATTTATTCAACAACACTAAGAGCATACAAATTCAACATTGGTTTTAAAAAGTATTTAGGAATTGGTCATCATCATCTCATGACGCTGAGCTGATGAAGGAAGGTACAACTCTTTAACGGTTAGGAGTTAGGTGGAGGTTCGGGCATTACTTCGTCATAAGATTGATTTGCAAAATATTTTTTTTGTTCCAAAGGGGTTTATTTCGAAATGGTCCCATTTAAATTTCATATAGATCGGATGATGCATTTCGGAGACAGACAACGGAACTCTTCGAAAAATGACAGCACATTAACCGAGATTGCTGCTACTTATAGCATAAATATGCATTGTTTTGACCCCAAGGATGATGAAATTTCGAATTGGCGTGGGGTAGGTACTAGGTATAACTAAAAAGTGAAAAAAAAAACCAAAAAAAAAACAACTGTCTTCTAAAAAACACTAGAAAGTGAAAAATAACTTTAATTTCGGAAGCCGGTGACAAGAAATTAATAAAATTCATATCCAAAGTCATCGACTTCCGAAATTAAAGTTATTTTTCACTTTCTGGTGTTCTTTGGAAGAGGGTTGTTTTTTTTGTTTTTGAAAAAGCTTTTTGTTAAACAGAGATAGCAATATACCGACGAAATCGTACTTGGGAGCTTTACTCGTGGCGCTGGTTGGCTGATAACTAAGGGCCTATTTCCCTAATATAATATGTACTTTAATTGGTGAAATTCGCCCTAAAACATCGATCTAAATAAAACAAAACACAATTAAAATAACATTAACCACTTTATTCTAATCGATCATTGTTCAGGATAGTGTCCGTATTGTTTGTAGAAATGCTCCGGGTCATATGACTTCACTATGACATGATGTACTGCTTCCGGATACTCGTACCGATACCACGGATACTCGATCGAAGCCGGTTCGCTAACTACAGGATAATTGCCATAGTTGGACTTCCATTCCATTCCTCTGGCTTCGGCTTGCGCGTAGGTAATTGTCAGTACTAGTAGAATTAGGACTTTCATCTAAAAAAAAAAAATATATTAAGAGATTCAAGCTAAAGTGCTTTGGTTTGGGGAAATTAATTAAAACTCACTAGCCCAGTAGGCTAAATTCGACCAAAATTAATTTAACACGTAATGTAATTGTAATGCATTATTACATCCAACTGTTAACTTTTTACTGAGGGCATACTGCAACTGTACAAGGTAACCCCCCCGAGTGGGTTCCCGCATTGTCGTTGCGGGGGGGCTCAGTAACTGTGGATGCCGGCCACGGTGAAGCCAAGAGGAACCCAAAGGTGGGGCCGCTCGTCAGGGCTTTTGCCTCAAAGCCGACGACGTAGCGGCCAAAAAGTAGGTTGCGGTGAGGTGCACCGCAACTGAGGTGGGCCGCGATGTCGAATGGGAGGCATCGCGGCTGAGGGTTACGGGCTGCGGTAGAGGAGGGGTGCCGGTGCTTCTGAGCAGCGCTCTTCCCTTCCGTGGCCTGGACGGGGCCGCCACCGTTTGATGGCGGACGCGGTGGGGCCGCAGGGGAAGAGGAGTGTCGGTATAGCGTTAGCCGCTCTCCCTATCCTCTGCGGCCGAAAAGTGGTAGACGGGACGGCGCGTTGTGTTCCACACGCGCGCCGTCAAAGATGTCAGCAACCACCGATGGGGTCCGCAAGGGCCGATGCCTGCCAGGGGTGCGGGTTTGTTCGAAAGAGATACCACGGCCCCTGGCATACGGGCTACTGAGGGAACACGGGTGGGTTTTAGTCAGTAAAAGTCTGACACGCCCTCCTGCTCTACTCAGCAGGAGAAGTCATTTGATGATTTCCCACCCAAAAAAAAAAAAAAAAAAACTGTACAAGGTAAAAAAACAAAAAACAGTGTACAGAATAAACTTTAACAGGGTCAAATTTCATACCTTTGTCCACGTAATTTTCGTAAAAATTGGTACAAAGGTTTAGCTTCACGTATTAAATTATGTAGATTTCGATGTAACTTTTAATTTTCAATTTCAACGTTATACTTGTAATTTAAACATACTGCAACTGTACAAGGTAAAAAAACAGAAAACAGTGTACAGAAACGAAAATGCTATCAAAAAATTCATCCGCATTGCTATTAACGAGAAACGTGCTCAAACCACTGGCAGCTTTGCCATGTTGATTTTGATATGAGTTCGTATAAATGTCTGCCTCAAAACGTGCACACAAATCTATATGCCTTACCTTTAAAAGTATAATAATTGATGATGGTTAACGGTATCCTTCAACTCACGCCAGAACACAAAATAACATATTGTAATGTAAACAGTCGCTTTATATATTACATGGTCTATCAAATAACTATTAAAAATAGATGAACTTCCAAAATGTTCTTAATTATTTTACCTACTCCATAAGTGATGAGACGTTTATTGATGTACTTAAACATTACTTTATAGTTTCTCGTCTCATGTTGATAATAATAATAAAATTAGCCGCACCAGCCTGGCATTGCAGGATCGAGCGTCGTATCGATGGGGCCAGGGTACTCATCGACAAACGATACTGCTTCAGGGAGGGCAATACACGACCACGAGTGATGCGCTGTGTGAGACGAGCTTTCTCGGGGACTGGAATCAGTCCTCCAGAATACATGTTTCTGAAGTAGGGTTGAGATGAATTCATAATACGAGTACACAAGTGTTTACTAAAAGAAAAATAAGAAAAGTATTTATTTATACTAGCGCTATACCCAAACAAAGAAATACAATAGAATAGTCCTAGTTATATTACAAATGTGAAAGTTTGGATGTTTGTTACTCAGCCACGCAGAAACGTCTGAACGGATTTGTATGAAATTTAGTACACAGATAGTTTGTAACCTGGAATAACACATATTTAGAATACTTTTTATATAATTGTCTACCAAAAATCAAAAAACAAAACTTTCAAGCCCCATATGAGGCAAAACGAGATGACATGCAGTCATAATCTGAATCTGACGATAATTTGACAGAGTTTCAATTTCAGGAAATAACTTTGAGGGATTGATTACGTTTTGATATTTAGTTCTGTGTTTTGTTAAAGCTTTTCCTAAAATGTTAGGTTATTTTGTTCCAATTTCTTTTAGAGTTCATATAATATAAAACACTTTAAACTAGATCATTTTCATTCACAAATTGAAATTAAAACATTTAATAGAAGTTAGGTTTTATATTAATTTTAATATCCCTATTTTTCGCATTATCAGCATCTGTCCCTTGGGCATAGGCTAAATATTAATTCATTATTCCACTATACGGATTTTACTTAGTACTGTCTTTAACTAAGACGAATATTAGACGGATATTAAAGGGATGTTCGAAGTATTAAGAAGCTTTTAAAGTATCAACGATTCTGTTGGGAATTGAAATGTTTTTTTTATTCACGAATGATGGTCCGTAATTATTTATAGGCAGGCCTACTAGCTGTGCCACGAGGCTTAAATCGCAAACCCTGCCTGCATACTTCTCAAGATATCTAGATAATTATCTGCTGCAGTTGATCAAAATCGGTTTTGTATCTTCGTCGACAGAGACAAAAGTTCAAGTGAACATATTTTATTAGTAAAAGTATGCATGAAATTTCCGACTTCCACGCGGGCAAAGCCACGGGCGGAAGCTAGTATATAAATACACTAGACTTTTTCTACAGCGAAAGATGCCAGATGGTAAAAGTATAATCATTTTAATTCGTACGTAATAAATTAGTTTGTGAGCCACTGACAATGAGTAAGTAAATAATAATAGCAACACACCTACTAAAACTTACAATGCCAAACTTTGTTCAATATCGATAAAACAATACAAAGGTTTTCGACAACATGTCTCAGCCCTAACCCTGGACGTCCAGTGACAAAAATGTCAATAAAATAAATGAAACGATCTCGCCAGCGCCGCGGGGCTGACACCGCAGTTTACTTGCTCCGACGTGCGGCGTGCTCTGCTCTCTGACACATGTCGGATTGAGACAGTCTCCCTTTAGTCTCTAAAATTATGATGGTCGACAAAGACAAGATGTAGACTGACGTGATTCTTATGCTATGGCTACATTTTCGCGATAACGCGCTCTCTCGACGTGCGACGTCTCGTACAACAAAGAGCTCGCGAAGTGTAAGTTCACGTAATCGCGACAATGTAGCCGTGACATGAGAATTCCGGAAACGTGTCTTGTGAGTTTAGTTATGAATATTCGCCATTTAGGTACTGCAATCCTTACTATCCTACTATAATATCATGAAGGTGAAAGTTTGTATGTTTAGATGTTTGTAACTCAATCACGCAAAAACGGCTGAACGGATTTGCATGAATTTTGGGAAACATATAGGTAAGTTAAGGTTGTAACCTGAATTTACACATAGGATACTTATTATTCTGATTGTACGTTCTCGTGAGATAATTTTCGACCTCCACGCGGGCGAATCCGCTGGCAAAAGCTAGTAGGCCATAAATAAATTAAAAGCTACCTTTTAGTGCATATGCATAGTGTAGGTTATGGTAGGGTGTAGTCGATCGTATGGGGAAGTGCCGCAAAAGAAGAGATTTGCTGTTATTTTCAAAGTGTACTTGTACTTCTTTCTTTTAATCACACACAACATTTGATGTGGTTATTATGTTTATGTTTAGATAATCTTGCGAAAAGTGAGACAAGAAACTATTCGAGGAAATACCTACATACATTATTTATTCACCATCGTTTTAGAGTTAATTAAAACCAAATTAAGATAAATTCTTTAACTTCGTTTTATCATAACTGTTTGGTAATTCTGGAATGGCTTTTTAATCAAAACAAATTAAAATGCATTCATTGACTTATCACTCGCTGCTCTTTTAAATGCTATTAAATAGATGTAGACGTACGCGTACATTAAAAAAACTTAATAGAAAAAGCAATTACTCTTCAATATATAAACTAACAACGGAAATTACGTGGTATTATGTAATTGGATTTCAACCAGTTCCAAAGGTACGTAAGTTAAGTTTTCTTAATATTATTTTAAAATAGGAAGCCTGAAACTAACATGTTATGAAGTGTTAATATACATATAATGTATTTGCTACTTGTTGTGTTTTGTCGGAATAGTTAAAGCCAGAACAGTAATTTATTAAATTAATTTTTCACACTATTAAAAAACTAATTCACGAATTTTATGTTAAACCCTCATTTATTTTTATTTAAATAAAAACAGTCATGTAAGTTATAGGTACCTACATTCGTATTTTTTTCCAGCTAGTAGAAAGAAAGACTTTGTTTTTCTAACTGCTAGTTTCTAATTTGCGTTTCATTTGCTTTGACAACTTTCCATTTACGCCAAAATACCAGCACGTCCGCATTTAACTCTTTCTTTACTTTCTTAAATTTATTTCGACACTAACACACAGATGAAGCTGCTTCTCCTTACACTTTGCGTGATCGCCGTGACCCACGCCGACGTGCGCTGGGACCCCAGCGGACAGTACCGGATCCTAGTCACCGAGCCCGGTGATGATGACCTTCCACAAGAATTCAACATTGACAACAAACCTAGCAAAGAATTAAAACTTGAGTCCACACCTATGATGCAGAAGTATAAAGTCATCGATCTTGATAGCAACATGTTTGGAAACCACCTTTACCCTAGTTACCCTTACTCTCATTTCCCTTACCGTGTACTTCAACCAGGGTATTCTATTTCTTCTCCATCTGCTCGTCGTGGTTACATACCTTTTCGTTATAACTACAAGGTTACAAAATGATTATACGTTGTAAATGATGTTTATTAAACATTTTTGAGAAAATTTGTTTCTTTTATTTTTGGTTTATATTCCAATAAATAACACGCCTGTATTTCCCAAACGTTAACAGATGTATATAGGAAATCAATAAGGTGCTTGTTTCGTTTCCATTCTTTTACTACAAGTTTCATGTTGTAGGCGCCTCATGCCATTGGTAAAGCATACACCCAGATTCTATTTGGAGGTTTACGTGAGTAGTATATTATTGGGCATCCCCAAGAATGCCCAATAATATAAATGAAATCCTACATAGTGCGGTAACATACTGGTTCGGCGCCTATTCCACCCGATGGATTGGATGGAACTTATCAACATAATCTTTTCCTTTCACAGCATTTAAATACAAGCAATCAGGAAAGTGTGTTGCATGCTGCAACCAAGGATTATCGTAAATCTCCCAATCTTTGATACTGCCTCCACAAGAAAAACACATGACTTTATCGTTTACACCATTTCCACAATAAAAAAAACCTGCATCAGCCATTTCTATCACCAATCTTCTTTGTGAATCGGTTGTCGCCCAATAATGTCTGAACGAGAATACACGAATTTGATGTTTGTTATAAATTTCATATCTAGGACAGTATTTTTCTTTATTCATTTCAAGAGCTCTTGATATGTCTGTGTATAAAAGTTTAATGAAGACAACTATTTGTAGTGACTAATAAATATACAATAGAGATGTGTGGACACATTGTTAATATAGATATCTGATGACTGTAATGTGTTGACTTACTTTGCTCGATCCGTGCATAGGTATAATATGCTTACATACTAAATAGTAAACTAAACGTTCACAAAATTCATAACAACATATAAATGTCGATGTAATCGATTAATTGACCCATTGTTGTTATAATCATTTCAATGAGACACCATGAAATTTGTAAAACAACCACATTCGTTAAATGTAAAAAAACTTTGCGTTCAGTCTGAGGAAACTGGTTTTCGTCATGGAGAATTATTACCTAAATCCATACGATGCATCATTTGTGGACCGTCAAATTGTGGAAAAACTAATTTATTAGTTGGTCTTCTTATACATGAAAATGGATTAAGATTTCAAAATGTTTATGTTTATTCGAAAACCTTGCAACAACCCAAGTACGTATTTTTAGAAAAAGTTTTGCAACGAGTACCAGATATTTCGTTCCAGAAATACCATGAAAATGAGCAAGTAATAAGTGTTCAGACCGCAAAACCAAATTCTGTGATTGTATTTGATGATGTTGCTTGTGAAAATCAAAACAGTATGCGCGATTTTTTTACAATGGGGAGACATAAATTCATCGACTGTTTTTATCTAAATCAGACATATAGTAAAATCCCTAAGCAACTAGTAAGAGACAATGCGAACCTTATCGTACTTTTTAAACAAGATGAAAAAAATATGAGACATGTTTATGATGAACACGTCAACACTGACATGTCATGGATTGAATTTCGTGAAATGTGTTCAAAAATATGGAGTGAGCCGTTCAATTACGTTGTAATTAATAAAGATTGTTCCAAAAACAGAGGGTGTTATAGAAGTAAATTTGACACGTTTGCAGTCTTTGACTAAGAACACGAATACGTAAGTATATAAGACCATTACCTGCATGTCATTATTATTCACCTTACAACGCTAAATCAATTACGACGACGATATTCTACCAATATGGAAAAATCATTGAAACGACAAATTGTTGATGCGGCAGAAGCTGTAAAGATAAAAGTAAGAAAAATGAGAGATGCTGAGATTACCAATAAACAAGCACTGGAATCTGTTTTCAAACCTGTAACAGAACCTCTCAACCTAATTGCTAATGCTAGTAAGCAAACTCCGTTTCTGCATGCTAGTAATGATTTTGGCGATGTTCCGTTTACCAACGAAACTTTGCAGAAAGAAGGAACTGGTAGCGCAGGAAATGATGGTAATAATGACGATGAAGACAAATATGAATCCGATATCAACAGTGAGTCTTCTTATGAATCAGTAGTTGAAACGAATCAAGATTGTGATACGTCATCCTGGTCAGTATCTTCAGAAGCGTTGGTAGATATTCCATTTGGGGTTAGAGCAGACCGCGGGAAACTAATGTTAGGTTCTGCTTGCATAACAATCAGCGATCAATACATTATCGTGGCTGGACGTAAATACCGAAATACCTCTGGTTTAAAACAGTTGTTGCTTAAGAAAGATGTAGACTTAAGCTTGGTTACAGATAGCGATATGCAAAATTATAAGTCGATGCTACTTGATACAAATGCACATCGTCGAGACTATGAGCCAAATAAGCCAATAAAAAGTAATAAAGGACAAAAATATTTGCAAGTTATTAAACCTCTTTTTAAGCTGAAGAATGCAGTTCAGGGAAAGGGTCTACCATTACTAAAAAGGTGGAAAAAAAACGTAGATTTAGTGTACTGGGATAATCCTAATGAATTAGTGGAAAGGTTGAAATTATTAATTGCGTCTAGAGATGCTGGCAACACAGGATTAGATAATGAAATTATATCTATCATTGAAGAATTGCGTGAAAGTAAAGTTATAAATAAATAAATATTTTAAAACGTGTTTATTTTACTAATAACCTTTCAATACAATACACCTTAATCATGAACGTAGACAAATTCGGACACTACATTCACAAAAGAATGCGTTTATCAGAGTTATTCGAGTTTAATGAGAATGCATTGTTAAAATCGGAAAACGGAGATTTTGATTTAAAAACATCAAGACTAAGAGGAATTAGATCTCCAGTAGAAGCAGACGATGCTGTGAACAAGGATTATGTTGATCGTATCAATGATAACACGTTAAAAGAATTAAATAATTTGGCTGTGAATAAGGATTATGTAGATCGATTGAATGCTAATATGCTAAAAGAATTTAATAATATGATTGGTTCATTGCGTTCTCAAATCATAAAAGATGCAAAAGGTGCAGTTCAAACTACTTTAAAAGCAAGAATACCTGAGGTTTCAAATCATTTGCAAGATACGTTTTATACTAAAGCAGAGGTAGATAAATTACTTCAAAAAACTCCGTAATGGTAAAACAACAAATTGTAAATGAAATACACAAAGCGGCTCGGAGAAATTTCCTTCGACGTTCTGTTATTTTGAAAGGAATCCACGACTTATGGCAAGCAGATTTGATGGACATGCAAAACCTGAAAAAGTATAACAAAGGTTACAATTTCATCTTAGTGGTGATTGACTGCTTCTCAAAATATGCCTGGGCTGAACCATTAAAATCGAAAAATAAATTTGTCGTTACTCGTGCATTCGAACATATTCTGCTTAGTAGCCATAACAATCCTGTTAACTTACAAACTGATATGGGGACAGAATTTTATAACACCACTTTTCAAACACTTATGAAAAAGCATAATATTAACCATTACTCATCGTTTTCTACTAAAAAAGCATCAATTGTAGAGAGATTGATTAGAACTGTAAAAAATAGATTATATAAATATTTTAGTTTCAGTGGAAAATATAAGTGGTTAGGTTTACCATTGGAAGATACGATGAAGGAATATAACAACACAAAACATCGTACTATTCAATTTAAACCGGTTGATGTGAATAAATGTAATGAACAAGTAATCAAAGAAAATTTTAAAAAAATAAACAAATATGATTTAGTTCAGTGGAAGCCTAAATTCAAAGTAGGTGATTGTGTTCGTATAAGTAAATACAAACATAATTTTGAGAAAGGTTACACTCCTAATTGGTCAACTGAATTATTTATTATCAAAAAGGTAAATAAAACATTACCAGTGACGTATCATATAGAAGATCAACGAAAGCAAAACATTTTAGGAGCTTTTTATGAACAAGAACTGCAAAGATCTAACTATCCTGATGTTTATTTAATAGAAAAGGTTTTGAAAAAGAAAGGAAATAAATTGTACGTCAAATGGTTAGGTCTAAACAGTGCAGAAAACAGTTGGATTGAAAAAGCTGCAATAATGGACTAAGATGTTATATAATCATTTTTCATTTAAAACCCTATCATTATAATTTGGGTAATGAAAGGGGGTGGACTAGTTATCAGCATAATCAATCGTCTACCATTCGAAGTTCATTTGCCAGGATACAATTATTGCGGACCAGGAACCAAACTTCACAAACGCTTAGCACGAGGTGACCGAGGTGTAAATAAGCTAGACGAAGCTTGCATGCAACACGATATTGCGTATACAAACCATACAGACTTATCAAATCGCCACAAAGCCGATTTACAACTACTTAACATGGCTAAACAAAGACTTAAATCAAAAGATGCAGGAAAAGGAGAAAAACTGAGCTCTTGGCTAGTGAACAAAGTTATGAAAGCGAAACTAAAGTCTGGATCCGGCATTAAAACATTCAAAAGCTTAGTTTCAAAAATAAAATCAAAAATTAAGAAAGTCAAAAGCAAAGATAATAAGACTTTAATAAAAGCAGCTTACTTAACCGCAAAAAAGTTATTTCCAAACATTCATCATCGAATTCGAGTACCCCGAGTAATACCCATACCAAAGACTGGAGGAATTCTACCTTTAATTCCAATTTTCGCTGGTTTATCGGCTTTAGGAACTTTAGCTGGTGGTGCAGCTGGCATTGCAAAAACCGTCAATGATTACAAAGCAAACAAAAAAAATTTGCAAGAAACAGAACGACACAATAAAGCCATGGAGGCTTTAGTGTTGGGCAAGGGTTTATACATTAAGCCGTATAAAAGTGGTAAAGGATTGTTTATAACATCTTCAAAAAACTGAAAAATATGCTACCCAATCGTCCACTAACTAATGTAGACATCCGAAAGTTTTCAAGAGACATCCCATATTTTCGTGGGGTTTACATGAAGGATCGACTACCTCGGATGCCGAAACGCATTGAATGTGGTATCAAATGATAAATGATAAATGATAAATGATTTTATTTCTGTAAGTAGGTTTGTACAAACACTTTTACACGTCAATCATATTTTTTAAACTAGGTGAGGTCGGCGTTTCCTAACTGACTACTCTGAGAAGAAAGGCCGAAACAAACTCAGAGGTCACAGTCTCTTTTAAAGTCCAGACATAATCTTGGTCAGATCATGTGAAGACCATGTGGATTGGTGTCTGAAATGGTCTTTTGAGGAAAGAAACCACACAGATTGAGTGGACCTGTCCAATCAGTGCACGCATGTATCAGTAATCATACGGCTCAACTCAGAACTTGAGGAGCTCAACGATTTGACGAACAATACCAAAGAAAGGACATTTGGGTAGGCCACATAAAGTACTCAAACTGCCAGATTAACTTTAAAAATGAACTGAGAAAGAAATGAAACACAAAAACAAAAATACCACATAGTCCTCACATTCACAATAATTAAAGCAAAATAATATTATACTTCCCAAAGTAAATACTCATGTCAAAGTGTATATAATAATAATCAAATGTCAAAGTGTATATAACAATAATCGAATGTCAAAGAGCAAAATAAAAATATTAAAAAAAAAAAAAAACACTGTATACAAAATTGGAGCAGGTCAATCCCAAGCTTTTTTGTCCTCTATATAATCTTTAACGGTATAAAAGGCTTTCAGGCACAACTTACGTTTAATGAATGATTTAAATTTATTGAGACTTAGATCTTGAACATGGTTTGGAAGTTTATTATAGAAGCGTATACATTGACATCTGAATGACCCACCTATTTTCTTGAGCCTTGTTGATGGTACAACAAATTTGTGTTTGTTCCTAGTATTTATACTATGGATATCACTGTATTTTTTAAACAATTTAATATTTTTATGGGCATATAAAAGATTTTCATAAATATACTGTGAAGGCACAGTCATTACATTAATCTCCTTAAATTTATCTCTGAGAGAGTGTCTCGGACTTAATTTATAAATTGATCGAACAGCTCTTTTCTGCAAGACAAAAATAGTCTGAATGTCGGCGGCATTTCCCCACAATAGAATACCATACGACATTACACTATGAAAATAGCTAAAGTACACTAAGCGGGCTGTCTCTATATCAGTTAAATTACGAATTTTTCTAACAGCGTATGCTGCAGAGCTTAGCTTTTTCGATAATTTGGCTATATGTGGGCCCCACTGAAGCTTGGCATCCAAAGTTAAGCCCAAGAATACAGTGCTATTTTCAGGATTCAATTCTTCGCCCTTTATCAACACATTAGTTTTCACCTGCTTAACGTGAGGTAGCGTAAACTTAATGCATTTGGTCTTTTTTTCATTAAGAAGTAAATTATTAACATTGAACCAGTGAACTACTTTTGAGATTGCGCTATTTATATCGTCATTAACAAGTTGCTGACGTTCAAGTTTAAACAAAAGTGAAGTGTCATCCGCAAACAACACTATATCATGATTATCCTTTATGAGGTAAGGCAAGTCATTAATATAAATAAGAAACAAGAAAGGACCAAGAATCGAGCCCTGTGGGACTCCCATTGATACTACGGATCCGGGAGATCTTTTTCCGTTTACATCAACACACTGAATTCTATTACACAAGTATGAAATAAGAAGATCCAGAGCGGTGTTCCGGATCCCGTAGTGGCGGAGTTTCCTGATTAAAGTTTCATGAAGCACGCAATCGAATGCTTTAGATAAATCACAAAAGATGCCCAAGGCATCGTATTTATTTTCCCATGCATTGTAAATATGCCCTAAGAGTTCAACACCGGCATCGGTAGTTGAACGACCCCTTGTAAAACCGAACTGTTTGCTATGTAATAAATTATGTTTATTAAAAAATCTTTGCAATTGTTCTAAAATTAATTTCTCAAAAATTTTACTAAAGGTAGGTAGTACTGAAATAGGTCTATAATTAGTGGGGTCTGATGTACTACCTGATTTAAACAAAGGTATTATTTTACTATTCTTCATTAGGTCAGGAAACTCCCCACAGTCTATACAATTATTAAATATAAGAGCTAAAGTAGGTGCTACAATGTCAATAATAGACTTAGCAACTTCTACAGAATTACCCCACAGATCTGCAGTCTTTTTTACATTTAAAGTGTGAAAGGTTTTAATTATATCTCTACAGCTAATATGTTCAAAATGGAATTCTGAATCACAAACATTAACATTTTCCTTAAGTAAAGACTCAGCAACAGAAGGTGATGAGTTTAGTGATTTTGTAGTAGAAACGGGAATATCTGCGAAGAAATTTTCAAAAGCCGCGGCGACTTGCGAGTCTGATGTGATTATGTTGTCATTGATAGACAGGCTGTAGTCAGTATTTCGGTTGCTAGACTTTCCCGTTTCACTATTAATAATATTCCAAGTCGTTTTAATTACATTACTACTGTTTTTAATCTTAGAACTCAAATAACGCGACTTGGCCATCCAACAAACTTTTTTAAATAATTTGGAATAATTTCTAACATATAAATTATCGTTAACTTAGACGATTCTAAGAACGAAGGAACGCATTGGGTAGCTTATGCTAAAGTATATGATCACTGCGAATACTTTGATAGCTATGGAAATTTAAAACCTCCAATGGAATTGACGCAATATTTCAAAAATTGTACTGTGTTTTATAACTATACAAGATATCAAAAATTTAACGAAGTCAATTGTGGTCATTTATGTTTAAATTATTTGCGGACTTTTTGGAATAAAAATGTATTATAAATATATGCTTTTCTTTTATTTCAATCATTTGCAAGATGTCACTCACTTTGTCGATAACTGGAGACTCGTCAGTATTAACTACATACTATTCTAATACGTTGCAACTAGATGGAGAGTATGAATGTGCTTTATTACACTTTTCAACTTTTAATTCTATTCCAAACATTGATAAAAGTAATAATAAGTTCTATTATGGTTTAAATGAAGTTATTGAAATACCGGAAGGCACTTATGAATTGCAAGATATCAGCGATTATTTAAAATCCGAAATAAAAGATGCAGCGATCAAACTGCAGTGCAATAATAACACTTTAAAAACTGCTATATTCTGTACCAAAGACATTAATTTTATCAAAGAAGACTCTTTTAGAGGTCTGTTAGGGTTTAACACACAAATCTTGAAAGCAAATAAATGGCATGTGTCACAGTCTCCAGTCAGCATTCTACCTACGACCGTAGTCAGGATTGAATGTGATATTGTAAGCGGTTCATATGTAAACGGTGAACCAAGTCATATTATTCACGAATTTGCACTTAATGTGCCGCCTGGATACAGGATCATAGAAATCCCGAAGAACGCAATATACTTTCCAATCAATCAAAACAACATAAGCTGCATACATATCAGACTGTTAGATATAAACAAACGATTAATCAATTTACGTGGTGAAGAAGTACAGGTATATCTGCATCTTAGAAGAAAAAAATGATTGACTATAATAAAATTGTGTCCCAACAAGTAAAGAATATCAGTTCTGCTCGAGCTACCTATCAAATAACACCTGTCTCTAAGAAGAAAATAAAATTAACCAAAGGCAATAAAGCATTCCTTAAAGCGATCGGATTGTTAAAATGAATATCTTAGACGTTCTATCCGCTCCGACTTACGATAATACTATAGAAGGAATCGAATTTCATTCCTACAAGCCATATGTAACGAGTTTCAACAGGAACGATGAAATCCGCATACCTATCAACCAACAGGACTTGTACATATTACCATCAGCTAGCACCCTATATTTGGAAGGAACTGTTATCGTTAGCAAAAAAGATGTGATAGACATAGCTACTAGTGTTAATTTCACGAACAACGGTCTACTCTACTTGTTTCAAGACATTCGGTATGAGCTAAATGGAGTAGAGATTGATAAAATAAAAAATGCAGGTATAACAACAACCATGAAATCACTCATTTCAATGAACGAAAGTGAGTCAAAAATATCTCATGCCTGGGGCTGGAATATTGATGGCATTAAAAATACCAATGGAGGAAAATTTTCTGCTTCCATACCACTTCGTAACCTCCTCGGCTTTGCTGAAGATTTTAAAAAAGTCGTGATAAATAGTAGACATGAACTGATATTGTTACGAAGTAACACTAATTTGAACGCTGTAAAACTGAATACTGGCGAAGTAGTGGATGATGTTCAGATCAACAAAATCATATGGCGCGTGCCGCATGTTAAAGTATCAGACAAAGAAAAAATTGGTTTGTTAAAAGTATTAGAAAAAGATCGACCACTTCAAATGATATACAGAAATTGGGATCTGTACGAATATCCATCTTTGCCTAAAACTACAAAACATACCTGGTCTATCAAAACTTCATCTCAAATAGAAAAACCAAGATACATTATTATTGGCCTACAGACAAATAGAAAAAATAATGCAAGTTCTGACATGTCTCAATTCGATCACTGTCATGTTCGAGACGTTAGAGTGTATCTCAATTCAACTTATGAGTTTTGCTAATAACAAAATCGCTTTATTATACGAGCAATACATAAGATTTCAACAGTCGTATTGCGGACGTCGGTCGGAGCCCATACTAAGCGAGAAACAATTTAAAGATTTAGCACCGCTGTTTGTAGTTGATTGCTCTAGACAAGCGGATAATCTAAAGACAGGTTCGGTTGTGGATGTGAGAGTAGAAATTGAGAGTGATTTAGAGATACCAGATCAAACTTCAGCATACTGTCTCATTCTGAACGATTGCATTGTTGAATACAAACCATTAAGTAACATTGTTAAGAAGATATCATGAATGCAGATACCATTATAGTAGAACTCCAAGGATTTAAAGATTCTATAAATAATTTTATTGTTAAAGAATTGGCTATTGCGAGTCAGGATCATACACAGACGTTCTTGGTAAAACCACCATATTCATTCCATTATCTAACACAAGAAGAAAAAAAGCAGGTGCGGTGGTTAGAAAGAAATCGTGGAATTTATTGGAGTGAGGGTTACATAGACCACAAAGAGTTTCAACGCGTCATTTTACCATATTTAGAAAATAAAAAAATTATGACAAAGGGTTTGGAGAAGATTAAGTGGATTAAAGACTTATGTGCAAACTGTGAAGTGATTGACGTAGGTGAGAAAGGGTGTCCTAATTTTTCAACATTAAAAAATAATTTCTGTAAAAACAAAGCTGATTTTAATTGTGTGAATCATAAAAAAAATTGTGCATTGAATAATGCGGTGTGCATTAGAAAATGGTATGCCGATAATAATATGTCTGTATTCAATTTATTTTAATCATTATTGATTGAACATTTAATAAAAATGTATATCTAAATAAGAGTGTTTTATTTAATACAATCAGGGTAACCTACATAACAAACTTTAAATTATCTGCAGTGAAATGATATTTCTTCTTCATTTTAAACGATGATTCTAATATGAAATATTGAAGGCAAATAATCTATAATTAACAATAATTATATCATTACACTAGATCTAATTTAGAGTTCGAGTATACATAAGTATAATAAAACACAATTTAAATTATGAAAGAAAATGTTTTTATTTGCTTTTTACATTATTTTCAATTATTACAAACTAATTATAACTACCTACCCTATAATAATTCCTCACATAGTTATTTAATGTTTTCTATAAATACTTAACTTACAAATTGTGATCATTATCCCAACTAGATTAAACAAAGAAATTTATATTACCTACATTTATTTTTTATTTATTGTTATTATATTTTATATATACATTTCATTTAACTTTATTATAATTTTGTACTATGTACATGACAAAATAAAAAGTTCATTACAATAAATCTTACATTATTAATATTTCAATAACCTATACATTTTAAATTTACACAACATAAAAACCTATGATGTTTAAACATTAAAGAATAAGAAAACAGATAAATGTTAAACATACCTAATAATAATATATCTAATAACTATCTATAATACTACTTACATAATTTATTATTGCTTATTACCTAAAAATCTTACAGAATAACTTATAAAGTATTTACAAAATAATTACACTAGTTAATAATAACTGTCCCCACAAAGTTTTTTTGATATTTTATTAATTAACGATTGCGTCTCCTCCATAACATGGTCCACCGATTCAGTCACTACATACTGAGCACTTAACACTACCACGTCCTGATTGTCACTTGCAGGTTCTTTTTGATCACTTATATCCAAAACTTGTACCATGATCAATCGTAAACCTTTTTTCTTCTCATTATTTATAACGAAGGATTGACATGTAGGCAGATATGACTTTTGTTTTAGACATTCCCGTCTTGTTCTAGGCTTTTTGTTAGCAGGTCCGCAGTCTTGTCTTGCTCTAGGCTCCTTGCTGATAGGTCTTTGTTGTTCTGAGAAATCTGGGATATGCCAACTTAAACTCGGAGTCGGAAAACCTTGAGCGTATTGCGAGAAGTCGATAATATCTGGAGAATCGCACATTAACAATAATCTGAAACAAACGAAATAATAGTTAAGTATAATAACATAAAACAGCATTAGAAAATAATTTTATAAGTACTCATACGCTTATAAAATAGGTACTTACAATTTGTTTCGTTTTTATTCGATGTGATGTGACCGGTCCGGCTGACTATCTTGTGATGAATGTACTAATCATATTATTATGAAATGCAAACTCCATAAAACCTTGCGCTGTGAATCAATTTCATGTTTCAACAAGTTCAACCTGATGCGCTTGCACCTGATCGGTGTCAAATACTACACCGCGCGAACTTCGAGCCATGAGTGCTTTGTCATCAAAAATAGATACATGTTTTATAAAGTTGGAACCTGTATCCTCATGAGCAACACGCTGCGAGCCCTGTGTGCTTGTCATCAATCAGGAATGGAAATGAAACAGATAGAATTATGATCATAAAATACTATTTATTTATTTAAGTATTACAAATAAACTAAAACATAACACGACATTCCATACAAACTTAAGTACAAAACTTTTCGAAATAAACAATATGATTTAATAAAACTTGGTACGTTTATGCAGGATACAATATAAAAAGTTAGTAGAGAATGTTTTGATAATTTTTACGAACTGTCATGTCGGGTGAACGCTCTTACAACGAAATAAATACGAAATAAGTTCTAAAATTATTTGTTACAAGTAATAGTTAAAATAAAAATATTATTTGGGGCACCAAAAATTTAAGTTTTACAATAACATTACAGATTATTTGACCCAACTTTAAGTAATTGTCATTATTAAGTACAGACGCCAGCACATCAAGCTACTCCAATCTGTCAAATTTATTTGATAGATTTTCAACTTTATACCGTAAGCATAAGGTTCATGTCCAATTGGGAAAATTTGACAGTTTGGGGTAGGTTGACCTGCTGGCGTCTGTACATAATATTTCCTATCTTTACATTTTGAACGATTTCTAATAAAATACAAAGTAAAAAATGTAACTACTAAAAATACTTGTTTTTAAAAATAACGGTAATGCATTACACAAATATAGTTGCATTACCCCAGGCTAAAGTAGATACCTTATCAATCGATAGCAACCGCTTATCATCATTGCTTGAAAGTGCTATTTTAATTACATCCTGAGTGAATATTTCATGTTTTATTGACTTAAACAAAACATTTTTTTTGCGAATGACATTGCAATTGTACAACACGTTTTTATAATCTAACATATTTAAATTTTTCGTAACACTTTTTTTTGTACCTTTTGCTTTCTTTATTGTTTTGTCTATAGTTTTAATACAATAAAGCTTTGAGCGCAGTCCTACGAATTCTTTGATAATTTTGCCGCCCATTTCATCCTTAAACAGCCCTGGAATCTTTTTATTAATAATTGGTAAGTTAAATATGTTGTTTAAATCATAGTTGCTGGTATCAAAATATTTTAGAAAATGATCATTGACATCTTTATAAATGTCATCGGTATTTACATCATATATTAAACTATCCGTATCAGTATAACACAATTCAATTTGGTCACCATAGAAAGGTTTTATGATTGAATAGTGGAAGTCGTACATGTGAGTCTTAGATAGTTCCAATACAGTAAATCCTATGTATATTGGTTTATTAAGAACAACACGAGAAGGTTTCATTTGGATTGCTACTAGATCATCAGAAAATACAGAGGCGCTATGAAAATACGGATTGCTGATCAATTTCTCAGCACAAGTAGTCTTTTTTGTTTTATTGTTCAAGTCACACCACTTGTTTACCAACTTAACATCTATCCGATGCTCGTTATTTTCCAGAGTCTTTCCAAAAATACTATTGTTTAATAATTTGAAAAAATCTTGCTCAAACGTTGACTTTGCTTTTTGACGTAACCGAGTGTTAATATCAATATATTGTTTTAAAAAACAGCTTTGCTTAAAAACAATTGCACGATGAATCCTTTGTAATACCAATCCATGTTGCAAACATTTTTTTAAATGAACGTAATGAATAACGTGGTGGTATTTGTCATACAAATTCGGTATTAATTTTTTATTCTTGCCACCCGGTGGAACAAATTTTTCTGGACAAAATGGAAAGTCGTTATGATCAATGTGCAATGTTTTAGGATATAATAAATCAACTTCAAGAATATACCCGTTTTCCGCGTTATCGCTTATATCTATTAAGTTCAATTGCAAATCATCTATTTCCTGTCTACTCATGAATCTAAAATCCGAATAAGGCAAATTTTGACACATGCTATAACCATATAAATTGTTACAATCTAAATAAATAATAAATGAATTCGGAAGGGACGGATCGTAAGAATCCAGGTATTTATGATTGGCTTTAACATGTCTTCTGGAACACATACAAATGCCTCCTCTAATACCTTTTTGTATCATCCTAAAAATTTGAACATCACTAATCAATTCTAATTTAATTCTAGTTTTCAAAAGCATTGCATCGAATGATAGACTTGGTGCTGTAAGATAGAACGCGGGATCGAGATTATAATGTCGTTTACAAGTTTTTCTAAAACTTTCAAACACGTCTGTAAGCAAAAGAACGTCGGTTTTAAGATATAAATCTGTATACATACCCATGTTACGAATATTAAATACTGACCAAACGGACTGAGCGTGTTCATAGTCTTCATCAGTAATTGACTCATTAGTTAAAGCGTTAAAAAAATTTTTTTTAGAGGGTAAACACGTATCTTCGTAATGTTTCCATTGAGACATGTAGTCGTATGGATAAACTCCTTTACGGGTAAGCAAATCAAATTGTGTTTTTTCAGGAAAATAAGATTTTAATTGTTTAAACTCTTGTTTTTTCATTGTACTAACCAACTTTTCTAAACTTGTTCCTAAAAACTTGAAAGAATCTACAAATCGTACTTGTATGCTTTCAGTATCGGAAATCGGAATGTACTTCGTGAAAGAAATATAATTTTCTTTTGTTTTAGGTACCTATGAGTTTAATAGATCCCGGAGCTTTCCCTAATTCTTTTATAAAGAGATGACAATCATAACCCGATAAGTTATGAAAAAATACAGGTAGAAACTTAGGCATTTTATATTGTAGGTTACAGTAACTGTGAGCTGCGCCACGATATTTACCGGTCAAATGACAATGATCGCGAACCCTATCACCAAACAAGAAATTCTCACAAATATGACATGTATCAGAGTTTTCAAAGTCGTCAGCATTCTCATTCGTGTAAATCATGGGAGCAGTATTCATTAAAATTCTGTAAAGTTTTTTAGCATCTTTATAGATAGACTTCACAAATTTCGAAACACAATCCGAGCCACGATACGAGACATAACGATTATAGGTTTCATCTAGAGTGCACGTAATATGATATGCGAAAGCGATTGGTACATGTCTCTGTCTGGTAACGGTGTTCGCCTGAGTTGGGTCAGGTTCGCAAAAGTCATACCGCTCTAGCATTGTTTCAAAATCTGCGTATATAACAAATGGCACAAATTGCTTTCTACCATAATTTTCAAACTGAATGAAAGAACCTTTTGGAGGTAGTTCAGTAGCAACTCCTCCACAACTGTGTGAACTAAGATCATCACATGAATCAAAGAACATTAAACAAACATCACAAAAGTATAATTTACTGTGGTGCTTTGTTATTTGATTCTTAACAAGACGCGGTAAATCCTTAATGAGACAGTAATGTGATAAATCATCTTTTTCCAAGTACAGTAAATGAATCACTTTTCCCTTCAAAGATTTTGGTTTATAAAAAGGTCCAATCACGGTATTATTTTTTAAGCCATATATAAATATACAAATTTCAGGGTTATTTAATTCGAATCGAATAATATCTGTCAAACTCAATGGAAATTGAATGTCTTTTATGTTTAACACGCTTTGAAAATCGGGGTAAGACGATACTCTTTCAGGATGAGATTTAGCTGGATATAAAGCAGCAACAACTGACCATAAAAAGCAATAACTATCTTTATTACGAATATTAATACATGCTTTTTTTGATTTAATTGCTGTCGGCAACTCGATAAAGCTTGAACCGCGCAAGGGTTGATACTTGTTAACATTAACTTCCAAATGCAAACTGTTTAAAAATGTCCACCCACTGTCACGATCTTGAAATTCTTCTAATCTCTTTTTCAACGTGTTTCTAACCTGAGATGTCAATGTATCATATTCATAATTCTGATGTACTACATAATTCTTTGTAGCAAATGATTTCACTTCCTGAATATCATTTTTAACCATCAAAAACAAAGCAAAATATTCAAAATTAATTTTTAGACAGGTATGATCCTTAAGACATTTGTTTATTAATGTTTTGATTTTTTGTTGATTGTTATTGAAAAACGAATCTAAAGAATAATTTTCAATAGTATCAATAATTCTATAAGAAGCTATACGATTTAAAAATGCAGAATTAATTAATTCAACACCTTCGCAAACATATGAAATATTTTTATTTTTATGATCGGTACTGCGTAGATGACCTGTCCAGTGACTGCGCTTAACAGTTGTGTTACAAACAGTGCAGAAAGGCATTCTAGTGTAATTAATTACCTGCCAAGTTTAAAAATAAAGATTTAATTTTATGTAATATTTAAGTATATTTAAAATGTATCTTAGCACTGTAATATACACCCTCTAGGTTATTGAACAACTCCTGAGCCTTTGCATGAATTTAAAGTATTACCCTAATTAATTACCTACTAAGTTTAAAAATATATTTTGGATGCCTCAAATTTAAATTTTATATTATTATGTAAGTTTATTTAAAATGGATCTTATCACTATAATATACACCTTCCGAGTTATTGAACAACTCATGAGCCTTGTGCATGAATTTTTGTAGTGAGTTCCATTGCGAGCTACCTTTATCCAGTTGCAGTTTTAGAGCAACTTGTGACTTCTTCCAGCGCTCCTCGGGAGCAGTGGAGATGATATCTTCTTTATGGTATACCTTGAGTTCCACGTAGAAGGCACCCCTTAGATCCGCTGTCCGTCGTACCTTCCCGTTGGCGACGCGGGACAGCAAGGATGAAGCTAACTCCGACTGCGGAGGAAGGGTATCCAAATCTTCCAAACCGAAAAGGTCGGTGCTCCCCGGTTGCTTGTTACTGTAATGAAATAAAAATAAAAAATATTTTAATAATCTAGAAGAAACACATTTCTAGATACAAACTTAATGTTGTATGAAAAATAAGTATGTTCTTAAAATTATTTTTGCAACTCAAAGTTCTCTATTGAGATCTACGTTTTATTAAAACATATTAGACTAATGAAAAAGGAAAATTCAGATAAAGAGTACTCATAAACTACCTTGATTCTGATTCCGCGACCGAAGAAGCTTTGCGCTTTGTTGTTTTTTTCGTAGGCAGGATCTTGCTCGGCACGGCTTTTTTAGCAGTCGGCGGGCTCTTTATGTAGTCGGACACACGGGAAACGTCGGAGTCAGACCTAATATAGAACATAAAAAATACCATAAATAAGAAGTCAAACAATTTACAGACATACAGGATGATAACAGTTACATCAGCCGGCAGGCAGAAACCGGGTCCGTAGCTGAGTTGTAGTCACAATGGATAGGTGGACATGATAGTTACAACAGCCGGCAGGCAAAAACCAGGTCCGTAGCTAAGTAGCAGTCATGATGGAAAGATAGGACATGATAATTACAACAGCCGGCAGGCAAGAACCAGGTCCGAAGCTGAGCATTATGACTACAAATATTAAATTAAGAAGTACTCACTTACATGTTAGAAAGTCGATTTGAAGAAGGTATTGCTAGTACTACTTGTCACTTTGAAGATTCTGGAGCGAATGTAATTTATTGATTGAAATTAATTCGTTTATATACACAAAAAATACTATTTCAGCACAAAAATATGTTAGTTCAATTTTAAACTCTGTATGTGTCATAAAGTTGTGTGAAAAAATATGGCGTTTACGTCATATTGAACCGTATTGATTGCATACCAATTTTACTAAATTGCAATTTTCGTTAGTAATGAGAACTGAAAAATAAAGCCGACAAAGTAAACCCGATCCCTGCTAAGTTATATGATTCATTACTAAAATAATATGTATAATCAATTTAATAATTGATGTAGGTTTGTTGAGAATTTTAAACATCACAATTACGTTTATGTGAGAGGTGAAACTAACAAATGTCAAATTAATTCTCGTAGGTAGGTGTATATTTTATATTTTTTAATTCTCTCGTCGTTGAAAGTAAATTTGTGAGCATAGTTGACTCACTAAAATCAGTTAAGCAGTTGGTTAAGTTCAAGTTGAAGTAGTTGAAATTAATCTAACGAAAAAAAAAAAAACATTTAGTAATACGCACAAACCAATCCATGTGATTGTTAATAGTAAGTTGCAGTTAAACTCGAGACTTTTTATCATCACATAAAATATTATTGTGGAGTAAGTTCGTTTAAATAGATACTAACTAACATCATTTTCATTTGTAATATATAATAACCACCTAAATCCGCAATGAAAGAATCCAAGAAACTATTGTGTGGGAATCGAACGCACGTTTCCGAGTTATTTTTATAGTTATCCGATTTATCAGTAACAACTTTAGTTTAATTCTATTACAATACTCCTAAATAACCTTATTGGGCACAGATTCTCTTTTTTCAAGACAGATGATTTAACCAATAATAGGTATGTGTCGTACTTAGTACAAAATATATTATAATTATAAATAATCATAGTACCTAGAAGAATGAAACATGTTGAAATTAGAAGCGATTACAAACTTCAAAAATGAATCTGGAAATAATATTTAGGAAGTTCTATAAATGACAAATTTAGTGTTTACAACATAACGTTCATGTTACTTTACAATATAAATGCATGGAATGCAATTTATGTTTGCGTGGGAAGCGCGCATTGCATTGACATTGAACTTTGCCGATTTGAACTACAAAGCAGATTTATACATAAAGCTAATTTACATGTAATTAACAACCACCGGATACGGTTACCGTCAACGGAACTGTTTACAGCTGCGGATTCACACACAGTTTGTACGCTAGATTGAATAATGTGAGAAACGTTTCTGATCCGGCTGCCGTTGTCAAGTGTATCTGCACCTTAGCTTTATATTTATATACGGATACTCCATCATTGCTTTACATTTGTAAAGCAATGATGGAGTATCCGTGTGACCACAATTACCACTTGATCGTTACGTGTTGATGTAAAAGGATGTAACGTCTGTAATGTGTTAAATTAAAATTTAGATGTCCTCGAACCAATCTGGTCACAGACAAAATGTTTGTGGAGAGACATGAGACAATCTGTTCTAAATTTTAGTTTAATGTACGCGGTAGCTTAAAGTTCAGATGTCCTCGAGCCAATCTGGTCACGAAAACAGGTATGTGTGTTATCCTAAACGACAATGCACCATCCCTAAGTATGTGGAGAGACATGAGACAATCTGTCCTGAATTTTAGGTCACTGGTTCGTTCAAATATAGACCTGATTATGCTACGAAAGTTTGTGTATGTTTGAATCAAGGTATGGTAAAGTTTTATAATGTACGCGGTAGCTTAAAGTTCAGATGTCCTCGAGCCAATCTGGTCACGAAAACAGGTATGTGTGTTATCCTAAGCGGCAATGCACCATCCCTAAGTATGTGGAGAGACATGAGACAATCTGTCCTGAATTTTTGGTTACTGGTTCGTTCAAATATAGAGCTGATTATGTTAACGAAAGTTTGTGTATGTTTGAATCAAGATATAGTAAAGTTTTAGCTGTTGTAACCTGGTGAGTATAATTACATGAATCTGAATCTGCGATACCTAGTTGATAGAGGTAAGCCATCGATACTAACAGTATTTTACTACACTATGTAGGAATTCATACTTCACCTTCCGTTCCCATCGAGTGGAATAGGCGCCGAACCAGTATTTTACTGCACTATGTAGGTTTTCATTTATATTATTGGGCATTCTACTCCACCGAGAGTGACGAGGCGAACGAAGTGAGCCGATGGAACGGAAGGTGGAGTAGGATGCCCAATAATATACTACTTACGTGCCTAAATACTTATTGTATATTAACAAAAACTATAACTACTCTAAAATCAGGAGTTGCTATAACGTTATTCCCACGCATAGTTCTACCTACTGCTATTGGAAAATTCAACTCGAAATCAAAGAGTAATGAGCTCCACTTAGTAGCCATTCCTCTCAGTTAGACGTTGAGAGGGATTCCCTGGCTAATAGAGCACGCTACATTAAAAATCATATAATATAATAAAATCGTTTATTAATAAAAGGGACATACATTATTAGCAAGTTGCTGATAATGCACGTTAACTGCTATTTTTTGGCACTTTTAAAAACATTCAATTATTATTATAAACCACAAACTTCCTAAGGGTCTTAACGTTAAGTTCCTCAGAATTGGGCTATCAAGTGAGAAAATAATTTATAATTCCGACTGGTACTTAGATACAGAGATTAGCGCGTTCAAACGAACAAAAACACAAACAAACTCCTTAGCTTTATTATTAGTATACACACCAGATATAAATGTACAGACGCCAGCAGGTCAACCTACCCCAAACTGTCAAATTTTCCCAATTGAACATGAACCTTATGCTTACGGTATAAAGTTGAAAATCTATCAAATAAATTTGACAGATTGGAGTAGCTTGATGTGCTGGCGTCTGTACATTTATTATATAGATTAAAAAGCCTAAAGTGAGAGAGTTTACGCGATATCACAGATTTTGTTTTGCATACAGACATAATTTGTAAAAAAAAAAACAAAGCACGTGCTTGACCTCTCACGTGATTATCTGCCGTCTGATCATAGTGGACAAACTATAAATTTTAAGTTTAGAACACCTTTGCAAAAAGTGCTAATACAATTTAGACCAATAACGACAGGCAAATTAAATAAATGCAATAGTACCACATACAATAAGTTCAATTTTCTGGGCGTTCATAATATGGACGATGCAAATAAACTGTATGAGAATATCTTTTCAGTAGTGCACACTGAATTCAGTAAATTTTTTGAAAAGAAAGCATTAAAGATATTTGCCCTCAATTTGTATTTAGTGACTGGGCTACTAGAGGTATTAGGATAAGTAGGGAAAGACTGTTCAAAGTCAAAGCATTTATTTCAATTAGGCACTTAAAAGGCACTTTTGAACGTCAACATACATTGATTCTAGTCGCCCATTCCAAAATGTAGTTTCGTATGGAGAAGAACGGGCAAGAAACTCCACCGTTACTCTTTTAAAATGTTTTACATACAATTTATCATAGTACATTCATTATATAATTATATGTGAAAACGATGCACCCAGAATAAAATTACTATACCAAAAAAGGTAACAAAATGCAACTGAAGCAATAAAGATAAATTAATTCTATGATAGATACATGGTGCCCACATATTTACAAACATTGTAAGCTGTTCGAGCTGTATGGCCTTAAGCCTAGGTTGTTCCGGCCTGTGGGCCTTTGAAACGCTACCTCCGCCTCCCCCAAATGCGGCATGACGTATTTATTTACGATGAACTGTCAACCATTTAGCAGAAAATCCATGCCATAGTATAACATATTGCAGTTGATCAACTGAATTATTTTTGCTTAGGTTCGAAATTTTTTCCTTAGTTTTAGGTACGGTATGGTAAAACTAAAAATATTACTTAAAGTTCCCTGTGTAGGGTAAGTGTCCTGTAAGTTACCTATTGAGCGTTTTCATATTATCATATATTGACACCAACCCGATACCGATAGGTCGGCAGCTGTACACATACCGATTCGAAACCGATATATTTATAATCGGCCTGATGATATTGGTGAATATCGATGACCATCGCGACTCACCAAACGACCACAGTAGGTACAGTACCTAAGTATCGACGTCTCGAAGTCAGCAATGCGAATAAATGTGTTCAATTGAAAGAATGGCCAGTTCTCTCACCTCTATTGTGCTGCAGGCTTAGCATGAGAACCGTAGACAAGCGTTTTGTCGTCGGAAGAGTAGACAAAAATAATGTTTCCATATAGACAGTTGACAGTTTTGTACCAAGAAATGTAGACAAGCAATTTCTATTCTACAGAAGAGTAGATATAGAAAGCGTCATGCTAAGCCTGCTGGAATCGGAGACAGTCACTGTCTACGACGACATAGGTGACAATGACAACTCTATGTAAAAGTGTTTATTAGGTACTAAATTTATGCGAAAATCTAATCCCCGGTATCGTGGCGGTGTCGGAATCGACTTTAATTGTGCTTTAATGTGCTGTGTTGTTTGTAATTTAATGTAATTGTTAAAGTGATGTAATCAACTAGTTTCGAATGAAAATCAAGAAATGTATTTTCATTTAAAACTAGCTTTTGCCTGAGGTTGGTAGAAATAGCGATTTCAAACATTTATAAAAAACAAACCCTTCAGCTTTACTATTATTATGATTGCTACGGGTCTCAACCTCAGGACTAGCTGCTTCTCACACGGACAACTGTACGTCAATTGATCCCGCGACACCAGTCCTGTTTGCTTTGTTTCTTTGTATATTTAGGCTGTTGAGAGCAAATCTACAAATGTGACATGGTTGTGTACAGGGAAGTTTTATACATATAATGTGGCACAATAGTGGTGTCTTACGACTTCTACGCGAATGAAGTCACGAGTAGAAGCTAGTTACAGATACAAATGGTTTTGTGGTTGTAAGGTGAAACTGAAAAATTACAATGGTTTCATTTGGAAATCATGCTTCAAGACCTTTCAACCAGATTATTTTAAAAAGTTTTAGTTGTCAGTGAATTTAACAATTTGAATTCGAACTGATGGAACACGGGTGGGTTCAGTAAAAGTGTGATAAGCCCTCCCGTTCCGCCCAGAGCGGGAGAAGTCATTTGATGATTTCCCATTAAAAACAAAAAAATACCCTTGTGCAATTTGTTTTTTGAGAAAACAAATGTCTTTAAATGTCTTTAATTCGAAATCATGCAGAGGTTCCCAGAGGTTAAGGCTAAGCGTAAGTTGTCAGTGAATTCAAGAACTTATAAAGTAGACAAGCTGTGTGTCCGACGGTATTTCTCTTCTTCAAAATGGTAGATTTCCATACAAATCATCCACTATTTTATTTACATCTTTGGTGGCAGAGGTTTCAAAGATCCTGATTTTCAGATTTTTATCAAGTAGAATACGCTTAAATGGTCATACTGTTTCGGTTACACTGTAACCATATTCTTTTGTTTTTTTGGTGTCTGCCATCGCTCAGAAAGAACCGTAAATATTGTGAGCTACATATGAAGGAACAATTGCCGTACTTTATTGTCTAGTGACGTACCTACTGCTCCAGCTATAATTTATCGAAACTATTATTTTAGGACATCAACATTAATATTTTAAAATCACGGATTCGAGAAAAAATCTTGTATTGCTAGCTCCGCTATTCGAGAAATATCAATAAAGTTGTTATCGTGTTCCTTCCAATTTGTCGTGTACCCTATAGCACTTTTGTCTGAGCAAATTTTTTCCTATTTTCTCTGTTGGTGTCAGACTGAAAGTTCTTTATATTATTAGTATACAACCGACACCCAGACATATTGTATAATATGTAATATTAATGTAGGATATGATAGTAGCGAACACAGTTCGGTGCAGAGGAAATTATCATAGTTAATATGGATGAAACTGATTAAAAGAATCTTAGAAAACTGTGATTTGTACAAACTTCTTCATAAACGACGAATTCGACTCTCACTTGACTATTATTTCATCGATAATAATTTGTAATGTGTCAACACTATTTTAAGATGACAATTAAATGTCATCATGTTGCCTAGAAATAATCACATTTTCGAAAACAATTCTATGAATTAAAACTATGATATAATTACAAGATATTTTTTCTGAGCTATCGCAATTTCATAAATTAATTAGTTATTATTTTACTAGATTTTTTTGTACAGGCGCAGAATGAGCGAGTTTTTGAAAATGTTGACACAGGCCCACCCTCGATGACGTCCCGCAGGACTCTGACAGACTCTGAGCGTGAGCCGATTCAGCCGGATTTAGATCTTTTTGAGTTTATTCAAAAAATATCTACTAAACTAAAAAATTGAACCTTTAGATTCCCTCTTAAATACGATTCCCTCATCGTACATGCAATTTTCACATAATTTTGTGCTCTTATTACGAAATGAGACCTGTTTCGGATTTTTTTTTCATCGAGCAAATTGCAATGTTAATCGTGTTTTGAACCTTTAATTTCCCTCAAACAAGGATCTATCTATGACATATATTTTTTTCAGGGCCTAAATACACGAATTTGATCATTTAATCTTGATTCTGAAACAGGCAATTTGGGACAACCCCCCGTACTTACACTCTCTCAGAGATAAATTTAAGGAGATTAATGTAATGACTGTGCCTTCACAGTATATTTATGAAAATCTTTTATATGCCCATAAAAAAAAAACCAAAAAAAAAAAACAACCGACTTCCAAAAAACACTAGAAAGTGAAAAATAACTTTAATTTCTGAAGTCGGTGACTTCGGACATGTATTTTATTAATTTCTTGTCACCGACTTCAGAAATTAAAGTTATTTTTCACTTTCTAGTGTTTTTTGGAAGTCGGTTGGTTTTTTTTTGGAAAATGTTTTATTTTTCACTTTTTAGTTATAGTACCCACTCCACACCAATTCATCGTCCTTGGGGTCAAAACAATGCATATTTATACGATAGCAGCAATCGCGGTTGATTTGCTGTAATTTTTTGAAGAGTTCCGTTGTCTGTCTCCGAAACGCATAATCAGATCTATATGAAATTTAAATGGGACCATTACGGAATAAAACCCTTTCTAAAAAAAGCATTTTGCAAATCGGTCTATATATGATGGAGTTATGCCCGAATCTGCACCTGACTCCTAAGTTAAAGAGTTGTACCTTCCATCATCAGCTCAGTGTCATGAGATGGTGATGACCATACGCAAATGTCTCAATAGCATTAGAAAACATATGAAAAACATTGTTAAAATTATCATTCAACAAGTATGTTGCTACATATTCCAATTTTTTAGAAATACCTGCAAGTTAGCTAAAGCCTTGTACATTAGCAACAAGATCAAATCAGCAGAGAATAAATTAAAAACAGTTTGGAAAGAAATTAATAACGAAACTAGTAGGAAAAAAAATACGAAATACGGATTGGAGACTTCGCGTGATGCCATAAGCTCTAACATAGAAATAGCTCAAGAATTTGTATAATTCTTTACTTATATACCTTCTAAAACGACGGAAGCTTTAAATTCGTCCCCCGATGTCTCAATTGATTTATTAATAGCGAACGTTCCAAGCTGTCCGGTTTTTTTTTTTTTGGGTTGGAAATCATCAAATGACTTCTCCTGCTGAGTAGAGCAGGAGGGCGTGTCAGACTTTTACTGGCTAAAACCCACCCGTGTATATAAATACAAAGAGAAGTCCTGACTGACTGACTGACTCATCAACGCCCAGCCTAAACCCTTGGACCTAGAAAGCTGAAATTTTGCACAGAGATTACCTTTATAATGTTGACAACGAATAAGGAAGGATTTTTTGAAATTCAACCCCTAAGGGAGTCAAATAGGGGATGAAAGTTTCGCGCGGGCTAAGCCGCTGGCAAAAGCTAGTATTAAATAAAATTATCACATGCAGAAACAATACATTTAAAAGCCTAGTTAAAATTGAAGTGAAAAGTTAGTTTCAGAGTCAATTTAATGCTCAATCAAATGCTTAATCATTTTAACACCAACATAATCTTACACAATAAGCAATATGGTTTCACCAAAGGACTTTGTACGACTGACTGGGCTTTACCTTATTAAAAGCCATATTTACAGCTTGGGGAGGGGGGGGGGAGGGTAATAATAAGTAGACATCAGTTTGACACGTCACACAATGTCATAACAAGAAAATTATATGTAAAAAGATGGAAATTTCTAATGTAAAATCAGGTAATTCTATTTAGACGAATCGTTTCAGACCGATTCACAGAGTGCTACGAGTAACACAGAAAACAAAGTACGAAATATAATAATGTAAGAAAGTCGTAAAAGGATACTAAAACATAAAGATGATATGGATGAATGAAAAGGAAGCGTAAGTACAGTATCAGTAATGAACAGATACTATAGTACCTATTATAAAAGTTAAAATTAGTTCAGTCTAATAAATCGTTGAATAATTGATTCATCTTTTTCCTGTCTATTTTAGAAGCAGTAGAGCCAAGTAATTACACGCCATGTGCCTAGCCTTTTCCAAAATTGTTCCTTTTTAGGGTTCCGTAGCCAAATAGCAAAAAACGGAACCCTTATGGATTCGTCATGTCTGTCTGTCTGTCCGTCCCTATCGTCCGTCACAGAAACTTTTTACGAAACTATAAGAACTATGCTGTTGGAACTTGGTAAGTTTATTGTAATTGGTAGTATTCTGTGAACCGCATTGAGATTTTCACACAAAAATAGAAAAAAAAAACAATACATTTTGGGGGTTCCCCATACTTAGAACTGAATATGTAGTTTGCGCGAGAGACACTATTAAAGTGGTAGAATGTCCCGCCCCCCTGTAACTTCTAAAATAAGAGAATGATAAAACTAAAAAAAAATATAATGTACATTACCATGTAAACTTCCACCAAAAATAGGTTTCAACGAGATCTAGTAAGTGGTTTTTTTATTTAATACGTCATAAATCGTAAACCGCAGTTACATCATTTAATAAAAATATTTTTAATATTTCATAAGTTAAGTAATGTATAATAGGTTTGTTCGGAACCCTCGGTGCGCGAGTCCGACTCGCACTTGGCCGGTTTTATAAATTGTCATTACAAAATTTAGATTAACTAAAACTAGCAAGGTCATTTCTAAGGTGCCAAAGTCAGTTACAGAACTCGGCGATGGAAAGTTTAAAACTCACATAAAAACGTATCCCTAACAAAAAAGCATATTATAAGATAAAAGACTAAGTTGAAGACAGGGAAGTTTGGCATTAATTCCTTCTGCACATATGGCTCCCTGGTACCTCATTAACAGCATAACTATGTGAAAGTCTAATAATGGCTCCCAAATTACAATGTTGATTTTCATTCTTTTTATTTTGACATCGTCTGATATATTCTCGTTATTATTTGACATTTAATACATCAATTATAATATCGACTATTTAAATTGGAAATCATGTCACTTGCTTTAAATGGGTCCATTTTATTTATGTAGATTCTTTTACAAATTGTGAATAAGAGAACGTTGTATGCCTTACAGACTGTAGATTTGCTGACGATTTTCTATTCTGTATTTTCATTCCTCTAAGTACCTGGTACTTATAGACAGGCCTGCACTGTCCTCCCATACCTATTATCACTGTAATTTGAAATCATTGTAAAAGCCAATTATTTATAAAAGAGTAACCGTGGAGTTTCTTGCCGGCTCTTCTCCATAGGAAGCGGCAAATTGGAATAGAATAGCTTCTGACGTTTCATATGTGCCCATGCAGGTTTATGTGAAATAAAATTTTTGATTTTATTTTGAAGTGGAAAATTAAAACTTACGTTGAAATCTAAATATTGATACGTGAAACCTTTTTACTTTTTTTTTTCCAAAAATAACGCGGACAGAGTATGAAATTTGACACTGTTAAAGTGTACTATGGATAAGGAGTAAAAGCTAATATTTGGATGTATTACAATTACATTAAGTTCTAAATTAACTAAGGTCGAATCACCACCATTAAGAACAACCACTGGGATAGTAGTACAGTCATCTGAAAGTTTCACCTGGAAAGTTTTCCGGGAATTTTTAAAATGAGTGATTTCATAGATTTTGAGGTGTTCTTTTCGAATTTACACTTTTCCACCTCGTATTTTTGCCGCTCGCGCCGACATATTTGAAAAATGGTATCGAAAAGCAGTTATTTGACAAAATCTCCTTTCCGAATAATTTTACGAAGATTGAAACCAGGGACCGGCCGGATACTCGTTGAAAGGGTTTTTGAAGGGGTTTTTTTAAGCGCTTAAAAAATAAACCCTTTGATACATGTTACACCGTCGAATGGGTGCAATGTAACCCCTTCCGAACAAGTTAACCTTTCAATACCCTGTAACACTGTAACAGGGTAACCCATTCCATTCCAACACATTGTAATATCCACTCTTTGTAATCGACATAAGTTTGAAAATTGTATAACCACGACCGCACGTGACATCTTTCTGCCCGGCGGCGCCATGGTTGCATGTACCGAGCGACTTGTAAACATGGAATACTAATTATTGCCAATATGATTTTACAGTTCAATTTTGTTTGTCGCACATGCTAAACATTGTAATATTTCTTTTTCGTGTCTATACTTGTTTACATTCGAATTCTCATCATTCGTCATTTAATTCGAAACTCGGACGGAACTACTGAAGATATTAAAAGCAATTTAGCTATGTTTTTGTTTAAGTGTGTGTGGTATTACTGCCTATTATATTTCTTATTACTTACGGGTATATATGTATATTTAGTTACTGTTTCTGTGAAAATGCACAGCCGAGGCGAGATGCTGGACACCGTTATTATAGCCCGGTCAAATTAGCCCGAAAAATAGGCGTACCTACTCTTGCGTAAATTCCCAAGAAGCATAAAATTGTTGCATATACCATTAAAATGAAATTGTGAAAAGTCGTCCCCATCGTTCCCCTGTGTGCAATTTTTTTATACAAGGTCATAGTTCGCAAAGATGTTTTTTTTTTGCGAAACGGTTAGTTTTATGATAAAATTAGCTCACTCACAAAAAATGTAGATCATGCAATTATCTAAGTACATACATAAATTGTCCTTACACTTTATACCCTAAGATTCAACATTTCTGAGAAAAAACGATTCTAAAATATACTCTCTGTCCGTCAGAGCACCCCCTACAGAAACCAAACCGGTTCCGATCAGATCAGATCCGGCCCCTCTCTTGCCATGTTCTGAATGAGAAGGTTTGCAATAATTCTCTCGAAGAGTTTTTCCACCTCATCCAGCAACACAATGGGTCGGTAAGCGGATGGAGAGCCCGCAGGATGTCCTTCTTTTTTTTAGCAGGACCAGCGTTCCAGTCTTTCACTAGCGTGGAAACTGGCCCCTCTCCAAACATGCACTCAAGAGTCCTACTAAGCGGGGCTAGAGAGCCCTCATGGCCAGAACCCATGCACGACCAAGAATGCTGTCTGGTCCTGGAGTGTTTTTGGCCTTAAGCCTTTGTACTGCTGCTCTCAGTTCTACCTGGGTCACTTCAGGCGCGTCGTCATCCTCGTTTTCCGCGTTGGGCACTATAGTAGGCGGAACCATATCAGGTGGTGTGTGCTCCCCTTGAGAGGGGAATAAAGCGCTCACCACTCTTTCTAGCAGCGTTGGAGGCTATGGGACAATGGGGGCGCCCACGAGCGAAGTTTGCCCCTAACCAAACGGTAAGGTCGCCCCCACGTATCCCGTCCTAGAATTGCCAGCAATTTATAATGAGCTTCGGTTCGTGCCCGCTTAATTTCCATGTGAAGAGCCTTCTTAAGATAAAATATTTTTTTATTTGTCCAAAACATGAGTATAGCACACACACAGCATGCAAGATGTTACGGCAAATTATGATTAAGACAGTCATGTTTTGCCTGAACGGCGTACAAATATAAGATGTCAGACGCTACACAGCATCAATTGATTCTAAATTAGTCCATTAGACACAGCAAATAATATATCAATTATCAATCCAATTTACCACCACTCCGCCACCGCCACTTTGTACACCTCACACCGTTCCGTCTCTCTTTCTAGCGCTTCTGGTGTTCGTCGGCGGATTCGTCGGTGCCTAGTGTACGGACGCCACGCCGCTATGCATGCGATGTGCAACTGCGCAATATCTTGTGACGTCCAATACACCTGGACCCTGGCAGATGGAAACTGAACGCGGAGCAACACAGCATCACAAATTTGGGTTATGGCCTCCCGGAACCATTCTGCTTCGTCCTTAATATCGATAGACCTGACTGGTGAGTCTAACCAGGCATGCACCATTGAGGCCACCAGCTGATGAGCTTCCTGGTTCAATCACTTGACCACCCATCGCCAGTCATCCTCAACCCGGGCCGGGGCCGCTTGGACCGGGCCACTCGAAGTCTGGGCGGAAACGTCAAACTGGATGTATCTGTAGTCCGACAACGTCTCCACCTCCTATAATACACGCCAGTCCTGAACAGAGCGTGCCACAGCAGGACTAGCAAACGATAAGTCCACTATAGACCCACCCCACTGCCGCACACATGTCTGAACAGATCCCCGGTTTAGGAGCAGTAGGCCTGACTCCATCGCCCACTCTTGTAATAACACACCCCGTGCATCCGTTGCTGGGGAACCCCAAGTTGTGAACTCGGCGTTGAAGTACCGTATGAAAAGGACGGGGTGGGGACGGCTTCGACTGACGACTGGGTTCAATTCCGAAATAAAGTCTCAAAATCAGCGAGAGGTCGGTTGGGTGAGAAATAAATCTCCACGTCCATAATATTTTCGACTAAGGCCGCTACAAAAGCCCCGTCCCGACTGAAGGTCTCTAGGGATAGAGTGCCAGCGGCCAGCCTCAAGATAAGTGTCACCAAGCCATCAATGTCACCCATCCTGTCATCCTTGGGAGGACCAAAGTATGTTTCGGCGGCGATGGCAACGTTGATCAACCACTTGGCCGTGCCTGGAGCAAAAGGTCCTGAGCCCTGGCGCAACGATTGATATTGGCTTGGAGAAGACGAAGGTCTGGGGCCGGATCTTTCTTTCTATTACTGGGTAACTATCACCTCCCCGTTAGCCCTTTCCTGGGCGTTATTGTCGGCGGGCGGTGAGCGACCTGACTTCGAGGGCCCAATGTTACAATTTGAGTCAGCTTTTTTATCTCTCGTGCATGCCTTGCTGCTCGTCTGGTGGCCAGCCGGCCTGATCAATAGCGCTTAAAAAAAACGCGTCAAGTAACACTACCTCGTAGGTGGCGTGGAAATGAGTGCACATTATGGCGAATACCTACAACTTAAGTAAATTTTAGAATCGCTTTTTCTCAGAAATGGTGAATCTTAGGAGATAAAGTGTTCCGGCTAGTCCCGGGATACCGTCCGAACTCCGGTGAGGCAGCGAGCCTCTTTGCCAGATTGCCACCATGAGATCTGGAGACAAAAAGTCCTCGCGCATGTGTGGGAGCGGCGCGAGGAGGCAAAACGCCGGGGCGTAACTCCGCCGCCGCAAGAAATTACGGCACAACGGACAGCTCCGGTCGGATCTCATGAAGTCATGACGTCATGAAAAGTGTCGCAACCCAGTGGTGGGCACCGAGGGGAAGGGGGGTCTCGGCGTCTTCACCTTCCGCCTTACGCTGGTTCTCACCGGACACGGCTGCTTCGGGAGGTTCTTATTCTGGATAAGGCCAAAGGAAACACCCGGGTGTCACCATTGTGTGGATCGCAAGGAGGGCACGATGGAGGTTTGCCCTGCTTGGGCGGAGCACCGCCGGGTCCTCGTGGAGGCGATCGGCGGCGGCGATCTCTCGCGTCCGGCTCTGGTCCAGGTCATGGTGCGGAGGAAAGTGCATGGGATGCCGTCACCTTCTTTAGCGAAGCACTAATGCTCGCGAAGAAGGAGGTGGAGAGCGTGAGGGAGAGGCAATCCGTGTGCTCTCGCGCCCTTAGCCGCCACAGGAGACGGATTGGGCATCGGGACTCTGTAGCGGACTCCCGGCCACCGTAGATGCGGGCTTGCGCAGTGCGAGCAATGGATCGTTCACCGTCTGGTAAGGACCAGGCCCGGGTCGACGGCGTGTTGAGTTCCACGCGCACGTCAAAGAGATGTCAGCAATAATGAAAGGGGTCCGCTAGGGTCAATGCCTGCCAGGGTCGCGGATTTGATCGAAAGAGTTACCGTGGCCCTGGCACAGGCAACTGAAGGAACACGCGTGGATTTTAGTCAGTAAAACTCTGACACGCCTTCTCACTCCGTCAAGAGTGGGAGAAGTCATTGATGATTTTCCATCCCAAAAAAAAGGGGAATAAAGTGTAAGGTAAATTTTTGTAGAGACATAATTGCATGATCTACAATTTTTATCTGACCTATTTTTATCATAAAACTAACCGTTTCGCAAAAAAATCCAAAAAACTCATTTTTAGCAAACTTTGACCCTGAATGAAAACAAATTGCACACATGGGATCGAATGAGACTTTTCATTATAATAGTATCCCTAACGTTTATGTAAAAATTCAGCTTCTTAGGAATTTGTGCAAGGGTGAATGTCTATTGACCGACTTGACCGGACTATCGCATATCTATCGTCACTTTGTTGTCAAATTCCCAATAACTAAATAAAAATAGTAAGACGAAGAGGCGCCACACCGCCGCGCCGCGTCGCCGCTAGGGTACAAGTATAAACATGCAGCTCAAGTTGATTAGGTAATTCAGGGTAACATGAATAAAAGCTTTTCGTGAAGGTAACCCCTTCAAAGGCTTAAGACGTTGAAGGGGTTAACCCCTTCACGTGGTTACCATAGTAAAGGTGTTAACCATTTCGCTGGGTTTCGCGCATGAAACTCGAACAAAAGGTAACACTGCGATATGAATTACCCCATGTACGGGTTACCCTGTCAAAAGGCTTAACTCTTAAGCGGGGTTGTCCGGTCCCTGATTGAAACACAAAATTCTAATAGAGAAAATTTCCTACAATCTATGCCGTAACAATATATATTTTTTTCGTTAAATCAATAGTTTCGGTGTACGAACGCCGCAAAGTGTTAATTAATAACAGTAGTGAGTTAGGCGCGTATTTTTTTATGTTGTTTCCCTAGTAGGCCCAAACCACTTGTCATGTATGATTCGGAAATTTATCGTAATCTTCTTCGTTTAGATCTTCTTGATGCACACATGGCTACACATCAAGCTATACATTTCCAGTTTACGCTGATCTCGCACTGTACGGAAATCTTATACAATGCGAGATCAGCGTATACTGGAAAATATAGCTTGATGTGTAGCCGTGTGTACAAAGAAGAGAGGGGAGCCCAACACAAAGACGGCCCATTCCGTTATACCTAACAAGGTTACCATTCTAGTAACCTTACCTACAACTCATAGTATACGTATAAATTACGTAAATATAACAAAAATATGTGGTACCGCAGATGAATAATATGGTGTGCTACGCTCACTATAACTCAAGGTGGTGTGTTAACGAGTTATTCAGCATAACCACGTGTTAAATAACACCTTGCGGCGCTCGTACGCCGAAACTATTGAATTTATGAAAAAAAAATGTTTAATACATGGACTGTAGGAAATTTTCTATAGTTTAATTTTGTATTCAGATATTTTCCTCGCAAAATGTCAACATCGTCATCGGAGACATCGTCAAAGAACTGCTTTTCGACGCCATTTTTCCAATATGGCAGCGCGACCGACAAAGATACGAGGTGGCAAAGTGGAAATTCGAAAAGAGCACTTCAAAATCTATAAAATCATCTATTTTAAAACTAAAAAACCTTTTCAGATAACCCCTTTTGTTAAACCAAATGTCTGACTGTATAGTGAGTTTTAATTAAACCCCCAAATCAAAGCACTATATTTTGAATCTCTTAATCAATTTTTATATTTTATAGATGAAAGTCCTAATTCTACTAGTACTGACAATTACATACGCGCAAGCCGAAGCCAGAAGAATCGAATGGAAGTCCAACTATGGCAAATATCCTGTAGTTAGCGAACCGGCTTCGATCGAGAATCCGTGGAATCGGTACGAGTATCCGGTACCAGTAAATCATGTCATAGTGAAGTCATATGACCCGGAGCATTTCTACAAACAATACGGACACTATCCTGAACAATGATCGATTAGAATAAAGTGGTTAATGTTATTTTAATTGTGTTTTGTTTTATTTAGACCAATGTTTTAGAACGAATTTCACCAATGAAAGTACATGTCGGGGAAATAAGCCCTTAGTTATCACTTTATCAGCCAGCCAGCACTTAATTTAAAAGAAACTTAATGTTTCTATGTTAATATGTAAAATGTAATGAATTTCTATCCAGGGACACAAACATTTATTAAGGGCCTACTAGATCTTGAGTAATTGTTTAATGCACATAGTTTACTAGATATTCCATATCTTTATACCTAGCAAGAGATAGCTCACAGCACCCATTCTTTTAAGACGACGGTGTAGCCACAACATGCATCTCGGCTCACATGCTTGTGCAAAAGTTTCGCCAACACATATAAATTCTAGCGCAACTGAAATTGCTAGTCTGAATACTTTCCGTCCTATGCGACTGTTCGTTTAGAATACATTAGAATTCTTTGGAGATATGTAAGTTATCCATTAAAAGTTTGTCATGTGGCTGAAATTCTGTTAGGTTTTCGTTTGGTCTGAGTTCGAGATGACAAATTTTAATATAAATGGGTTTGTTTTTGAACTGCGTGGTTTGATTTTATATGATTTTATATGTTGGCTCTGCCATAATAAATATTGTCTTCGACCAATATTGTTAGATTTGTGTCTTTATACTTGTAGACGACAATAAAGACAAAAAATAAAGTTCAAGTAAACAACATAAACTCGTTATGGTCTGAAATGGCACTGGGCGTTCCTCAATGCTCAATATTGGGTCCATTCCTCTTTTTAGTTTACACTAGCAGCGCTCCGCGGTTTCACCCGCGTAGTTCTCGTGCTCGTGGGAATACGGGGATTTAATATATTTATTTCACCCGGGGATAGTGTAGCTTACCAACAGTGAAAGAATTTTTCAAATCGGTTCAGTAGTTTCGGAGCCTATTCAATGCAAACAAACAAACAATCAAATCTTTCCTCCTCATAATATTAGTATAGATTAATGATTTACCCTATTTACTTTCTAAATCAACCAAAGATGGTGTTATTTGCAGATGACACATCATTGATATTTAAAATAGACCGACGTACACAAAATCTTGACGAAGTGAATAACTATATTCTTCAGGTCCAAGATTGGCTTACGGTAACTAATTTGGTACTAAATGACACAAAAACCAAACGCATTCGATTTGAAACTTAGTGATGTCCATGATTAGATAAGTGTGGCCTTAAAGTGGCTTTACCGGGGTGATTGCGTACCACACTAACAGTAGGAAAGTCTTTGATTTTGACAGTTCAACAATATTCATTGCATCATTTACGTTGTTGAGCGGATACATTTTTCGAACATATGAAACAATGGATTTGTAATATACTTCAAAATTGTACAGATTCTGATTGGTAGCGTGTTTCGCAACTAGGGTCAGAGTTTTGACCAATAATCAAAATCAAAAGTCATTTTATTCATACTAGGCTGGTGTCAGCACTTTTTGTACGTCAAAATTACATGAGTTAGTCCCCAAAAACGCCCGCCCTTCACCACTTCCTAGTGCTATAGCTGGGAAGAAGAAGTGGCGCAACAAACTCCCCAGCAGCACAGCTGTTTGTTTAGTTAGAATAACATGATTCTAAACAATAATAGGTCAGTAATTAACATTACAAAACACAAAATATAAGAATAAATTAATCGCCATAATTATGTCAGCTAGCACACGCCAATATACCAACGAAACAGTAATTAAACAGAAACAGGTAAATAATAACCGTAAACAGAATTAAATACTTTTAAAATCCACTCATAAAAATTATACCCACTTTATTTCAAAAAATTCAAAGAACAAATCGTACAAGTACATAATAAACCCTTGCTTTAAGCCATAACAGACCTTTCTCCCAGAATAATAGCAACTGTTACGAGAAGGATGAGGTCTCGGATAACATTAGGGATGAAAATTCTTAAGGTGACACTTGTCCACATTTTTTCCATACAAACTTCGGGAGGGTTTTACTCCACTGTTTGACTATGTACATCAAAAATTAAACATGTTGTGGTTTTGTCTCGTTATTATTATTGTCTGTACGGAAACAGAATACTAAAATAAAAAGCTATTAAAAAGTTATGAGCCAACAAAGATTCGTTTTTCTTGCTAATTTAACCTAACTTTGAGCGTATTTAAGTAATAAAAGGAGTGTAAAATCTCAAAAACCAAGACGGTACCGACAAAGTTCAATTAACAATAAGTTCAATAAACTTTATTGGTCATTGATTTGTGTAGTGGTTTTTTCATAAAACCCGATCTTCTGAAGGACTTTTCTTAATTTTTTCGCGATTTTTTTGCCGAAAATGCTCCTGCATCTCACTCAGTAACGTTGTGCGTGTAGACTAGCGTCTAACTGATCACCACTGATACTATCTCTGTCGGATACGAAGCCTGGTGAGATAGCGTGATTTTTAGCTAGGCCCACCAGTGAGTTCGAGCCCGCGCAAAGTGTCCCCTTAATGAACTTCCATGCGTTTGCAGGAGCACTAGACAATGACAAGATAAGACAGTACAAAGCAGCCTTATTTATTTCCAATTAGTAAGAAAGCGGCGCAGCCATCTTCGAAAAGTTCTTTTAACGACTCGTAGAGATGCGCTTGCGTTTCTTTCGACTATAGGTTCCACAAGCACTCGAGTATTGGGCGTGAAATCGATTATTGAGTATCGACTGGCTGTCGATTTGATGTCTTGAAATCAGGAACGCTGTTTACGCTTACCATCGCGCTTGCTTATATCTTAATCAGTGAATATGTCCCGTTTGGTGTCCGGGCGTAAAAGAATAGCACCATCCCATTTTTTCCAGTGGGTGTCGTAGGAGGCGACTAAGGGACTTACTAGAGAATGGGCAGCAGCGTTCTCTATGCATTTTACCACCATACTGCGATCGCCAACCCGCCTGCCAAGCGTGGCGATTATGGCAAACCCCCAAATTGAGGGAGGCCTATGTCCAGCAGTGGACGTCTTTAGGCTGAAATGATGATGATGATGAATATGTACAAATTGCAAACGCTTAGAAATGAACGAACTAACAGTTACAATGTTCCAATTTCCTTTTTAGATTTTTAAATTAATACATGAACAAAAACACCAAAATTTACAATACTTAATTTAATTTAAACTCAAATTCAGCGATTTTAAAGGACATCATCTGATTTGAAAGACATACTCAGTGTATGTCATTCAAATCAGATGATACCTAGACTTGTTGGAATGCGTGAAAAATGTGGAGGTGGCAATTCGTAAACGATTGAAAAGAGTATTGAATCAACATGCTACTTTCAATGGATTTAATAAATGTTGCGTAGGTACTTTTACATATTTAAATAACATAAACTTTTTATAGATTATTGATTCTTTTTCAAATGTAAAGCATTAAAATATCTTATATCCGAACCTTAATATCATGATTCACATAACATTTAAGGCGACAGTTATGCTACATAATATTCTGCATAGTCCTAACTATATTAGTTATTTAGATACCTAGCTGCCCGGCTGGATGAAGACAAACTTATAACACAGAACAGAATACCTTCACTAATTGACTTCTAACGAATGATTGGCAATACAAAAGAAAAGGGAGTGTAGGGACAATATTGGGGTTTGGTCCCTGAACTAAATGCTGTCAATGGGATTCCTCTAGAAGACATCATTTACAGTAAATTATTCTTGGAATATTACAATGTTATTCTTTTGTTTTCATAGCAAAATGTGCACACGAGGACTATCAGTGCTTTCCCGCATTATGTTTGATTTTTACGGATATTTTTTAATTTCCTGCTAGCTTTTGCCCACGGCTTCGCCCGCGTGGATATCGAAAAATATCCTACGGTTACGTACTACCGGGATTAAAAGTACTTTCTGTGGTTAGCCAGATTATAAACTGTTTGTATGCCAAATTTCATTCAAATCCGCTGCTGTTTTTACGCCAAGTGCATCCAGACAAACAGACATAAATTCTTGGTACAATTTTTTTACATTTATTAACTATCACACGTGAAGTAAATACTAAAAGAATTACAGACATTCCATTCAGTTACGCGCAAAACTTTGGTCCAAAGGTCCAACTACGATATGATCAAATTGGATGTAGGCACAAGAGCTCTTTGTAAAAGGGTTCGTCCAAGGAATAATAATACTATTTGAAAACAACATTCATGTGTTCTGGTTTCATGACTGTAGTTATTTGCGAAAACATAGCCACTGAAAACCTTTGTCAAGAAGGTCAAAAGTGTTTTCGCAACCTTCTTGGTCTTCAAGGTATCCAAAGTCAAAGAAATTCTTCATTTCAAATATGCCTATTCGAAATAAAGGATGACTAACTAACTGACTGAAAATTTTGACGTTCCAAAGTGCCTATATTATGCCCATTATAGGCACTTATGAATGTCAAAATTTGCTAGAAGATAGAATAGATTCTAGTGGGAAAACACATAAGTAATAGAGTCAATAATTATGTGATCCTAACTTCCTGATACGTATGATTCATTCTAATTTCCCAACATTAAATCCTAGCACTTGTCCCACAAACTGAGAGGATTTTACGACACACGGAACCAATAAAGATTTTCGATTTAGCTCTCAAATTAAAGAAACAGGTGTGGGAATTGAATCGTCGGAAACTCAACGAGTTTCGAGAAACTTTTCAGTCTTGCAATCTCGAGTTTGCAAGATTTCGACTTGTTGGCAACGAGAGTTTGACGCCAGGTTTTTGTTACACACAGAATTAGAGGTGAACTGGTGTATTAAATGGTCCAATCAGAGATCGTTTTTAAAGTTTCATTTCTGTAGTAGGGTTGAAAAGAGTCCATAATACGTAAGTATTTATTTAGATTCCTGACGCCCAGGGCGTCTCCTGCGAAGGCTAGAGCCGTGAGGGCGCATATACTGCCTCTCAATCACGTGTGCTGCCTCCCTCTTCGAGAGCTTTACTGCTTCGCAGTATGGAGGCCAAGGCCTGGACCAAGGCCGGACGCGAGAGATCGCCGCCGCCGATCGCCTCCACGAGGACACGAAGGACAAGCCGGGCAGACCTCCACCGTATGCTCCATCGTGTCCTCAGGGCGATCTTCGCAATGAATTTCATAAATATACTGCGCAATTTCATTGCGCAGTATATTTATGAAAATCTTTTTTATAATAATAATAATAATTAATTGGCAACACTGACACGTCAACAACGTCAATATTTTTCTTATCTCTTATTTCCCGTATTTATTTATTTCAGTGAATCGCATACATTTAAATCTCAGTTTAAAACCTTAAGGAAGAAAGCCTTTAATGAATTCAAGAATAAAAACGCTGTTATAATGAAAAAGAAACATAAACCCAAAAACACTAATGATGACGGCTGTCAAAGCCAACGACAGGGAAATGAAATATTGAAAAATTAAGCATGATATAATATGTTGACGAGATCAGCAACACGCCATACACGCCTACCACCCCCGGACTCGTCGCTCAGCTCCGCCTCGCCGCCGCCGGAACCCAGCCCCATCGAGAGTGCTGTGACACCGGCCGTGGCAGTTGCGTCGAGCTCGAGCGACGAATATTTTTCCCCGCCGACGTCGCCAACACCTGTACGTCGGCAGGGGAGAGGCCGGCCACCGAAGAGCTTGGGACTTAGGGGCCATCCGGCCCCGAGCCGGGTCCCCGCTGCCGGTGGTTGTGTGCAGCGCATGAGATGGACTCAGTCTATAAACGAGAACGTCATGCGCGCATATTACGGGTCTACAGAGGGGGGAACTAACCTCACTGCGTACCGCGAAAGGATGCTGTCTCTGTTTCAGGTACTGGAACCAACCGTCAACGTCTCGGCCCAACGACTTTCGGATCAGGTGCGGGTCATCCAACGCAATCACAGGTTGGACGATACCGCACTTGATAGGCTGCGCTCAGAAGTACTGAGCAACCTTATGGTCTCGACTCCGACACAAACCGCGGCACATGCGTCAAGGATTGATGCGATATCGCCGCGGTCTACTCATGTTGAAGAAGATGATAGGGTTGTCACAGTAAGTAGCCAGTGCAACGCTCGACTGAGGAACGCACTGGAAGATGCGATTCGCGAGTTTCGGTCCACCCCGACCGAACTTAGACCCCGACTACCACGGTTGCCTATGCACAAGAAAAATAGGGCGCTGGTGTGTGCCTTGGACTCGCAGCTCAAGAATTTCTTCGAGAGCAGCGAGGATCTTGTTGATACACACTCGATCCTGTATTGCGCGGCTGTTGCGGCATGTCGTTTAGCTAACGTCAAGTTCCCAAACTGTGACGGAGCTACTCGACCGAAACCAGCCGCACCAGCCTGGCAGTGCAGGATTGAGCGTCGTATCGATGGGGCCAGGGTACTCATCGGCAAACTATACTGCTTCAGGGAGGGCAATACACGTCCACGAGTGATGCGCTTTGTGAAACGGGCTTTCTCGGGGACTGGAATCAGCCCTCCAGAATACATGTCCCGTGTCACAGAGCGCATCGACTTCCTGAAGCAGAAAGTCTGTGCATGGGCAAACCGTATTCGACGGTATAAGCGGCGGGTTGACCGATACACGCAGAATCGCATGTTCCAGAGCGATGAGAGGTGGGTATATAGAGCTTGGGAGCGACCCGAACGAAATGTGACGGACGTGTGCCGCCCGGATGATACCGCCACGAGTGCATTTTGGCGGAGCATTTGGTCGGTGCCCGTCTGTCACGTTGAGGCAGACTGGATACAGGATGTCGAGCGATTGTGTGAATCAATACCAGAAATGGAACCGGTGTCTATTACACCATTAGACGTAGCCAAAGCAGTCCGTCCGTTACCGAATTGGAAATCACCGGGACCGGACGGACTGCATAACTTTTGGCTAAAATGGGTTACTAGTTCACACAATCGCCTGGCATCTCAATTCCAGTCATCCTTAGAGTCTGGGTCGCTACCACAGTTTCTAACAACAGGCGTTACCCACCTGCTCCACAAATCAGGTAGTCCCGCGGAACCCAAGAATTATAGACCGATTACTTGTTTGTCAACGGTTTATAAACTTCTTACATCCATTTTGAGAGCGAAAATTAATACGCACATTGAGAAAAACTCGATTATGTCTTCCTCTCAAAATGGATGTAGGAACGGGTCCCGCGGTACTAAGGAGCTACTCCTCATCGACATGGCCATAAGCCAACAGGTTCGTCGATTCCGCAAGGATCTGTCGACATGCTGGATAGATTATAAGAAGGCCTACGACTCGGTGCCACATGCATGGCTCATGAGAGTACTGGAGTTGTACAAGATTGATACAACTCTACGCACCTTCCTTAAGTCGTGCATGGGGCAATGGAGGACAGTCCTTCGCTATCCGGGATGTCCACAAATCCAGAGGAATGATGAACCTGTATGGATCAAACGGGGGATATTCCAGGGCGACAGCTTGAGTCCACTTTGGTTTTGCTTAGCCCTGAATCCTCTAAGCACACTGCTGGAGGATTCAGGTCTAGGCTATCGGCTGAGGAGAGGTGGTGAGGTTATATCTCACCTCCTATACATGGATGACCTTAAACTCTTTGCCCCCAACAAATTGCAACTGGTGGAGCTACTGAAGGTAACTGAAACTTTTAGTAACGCCATCAGGATGGAATTTGGTGTGGACAAATGTGCAGTCATGCATGTAAAGCGAGGTGAGATTATGGAATCCGAGGGAATTCAACTTTCGGATTCCATACACCTCAGATCCCTCTCCTCATCCGAGAGCTATAAGTATTTGGGTATGTCGGAAGCGTTGGGCATCAACGCTGCTGACATGAAGCAATCGTTGACGGAGCGCTTCTTTGGTCGCCTGAAGAAGGTATTAGTTAGTCTTCTTTCAGGCGGAAACAAGGTGCGCGCCTTCAACGGTTGGGTCATGCCAGTTTTGATGTACTCTTTCGGCATACTCAAATGGACTCAGACTGAACTCGACGCCCTGGATCGACGAGTCCGTACACTGCTGACTGCAAATCGGATGCATCACCCACGATCATCGGTGATGAGACTGTACATCCCGCGGAAGTGCGGGGGTCGAGGCTTTCTGAATGCCAAGACCCTCCACAACCGCGAGGTGTGCAGTCTCAGGGAATATTTTATAAAAGCCGAAGTGGGTATGCACCGTGATGCGGTCGCAGTGGATAAGGGACTCACCCCACTGTCCATGGCTAAAGAGAACTGGCGCAAACCTGTAATACTAACTACTGATGACCGCAAGGAAGTATGGCGAAACAAGGAGCTTCACGGGCGCTTCTATCGGGCTCTTCACGAGCCCGGTGTTGATTTCTTAGCGTCCGTATCCTGGCTACGTTTCGGTGACCTTTTCGGGGAAACTGAAGGTTTCGTCTGTGCAATTATGGATGAAGTTATCTTGACGAATAACTACCGGAGACATATTATGAAGGACGGGACGGTAGACGTGTGTCGGGCATGTCACCGTCCGGGTGAATCCATCAGACATATTATCTCTGGTTGCTCTCGTTTGGCTAACGGCGAATACTTGCACAGGCATAACCAAGTAGCCAGGATTATTCACCAGCAGCTTGCTTTGCAATATAAACTTGTGGATTCGGAGGTACCGTATTACAAGTATGTGCCCGACCCAGTTCTTGAAAATGACCATGTCACGTTGTACTGGGACCGATCTATCATTACTGACAGGACTATTGTAGCCAATAAGCCTGATATAGTGGTGATAGATCGGTTAGCGCGCCGCACAATGATAGTCGATGTTACCATTCCGCATGACGGGAACCTCGTGAAAGCTGAGAAAGAGAAGCAAATGAAGTATCTCGACTTAGCACACGAGGTTGTTGACATGTGGAATGTGGACTCGGCTGTCATTGTGCCGATTGTCGTATCAGCCAATGGACTGATGGCCGAAAGCCTCGAACAACATCTTTCGAGGCTCTCGTTAGGCGGCTGGATCAAAGGCCTGATTCAGAAGGCAGTACTCCTCGATACGGCTCGCATTGTGAGGAGGTTCCTGTCTCTGGAGCCCTAACCACCGGTAGCTTGGACCCTGCTCCCAATATCGGCGGATCCCTATTTTATATATTTTTAAATGTTTTTTTAAATTTTTGTTTTTATAAAATATTTAAAAATGTATCTAATAAGAACTAAAATGAATAAAAGAATAATAATCATAATAATAAAAATAATATAAGATAAGCTGGCAACACAAAGTCAACAAGACGTCTCGTTTTTCATATTTGCAAATTTTAACATTTAATAATAAATTCGACCCTTATCAAAAGTGATTTCCGTGATAAAACAAATATAAAATCGGAAGAATCATTGGAAATAAAATAATAGACCAGAAAAACCGAATATGCAAAAATACAATAATTTAAAATTACCGAATCGGAGGTGACATCTGTCATGTCACCTCCGATAAAATAACAAGAAAATAAAAATTGGAAATGATGAAAATATGTTAATAAAATGTTGACAAGATCAGCCGCAAGAAAAGCACGCCCACCACCTCCGGACTCGTCGCTCAGCTCCGCCTCGCCGCCGCCGGTACCCAGCCCCACTGCGGGCGCTGTGATGACACCGGCCGCGGTAGTTGCGTCGAGCTCGAGCGACGAGTATTTCTCCCCGCCAACGACGCCACCACCTGCTCGCCAACGGGGAGGACGCCGGCCGCCGGACGGCTTAGGACCTCGAGGCCCACCGGCCTCTGATAAGGTCCCAGCTCCCGGCGGAAGTGTGCAGCGCATGAGATGGACAAGATCCATCAATGAAAACGTCATGCGCTCATACTATGGGGCTACAGAAGGAGGAAACAATCTGACCGCGTACCGTGTTCGGATGCTCTCTCTTTTTCAGGTGCTTGAGCCAGCTGTCAACGTTTCGGCACAACGACTGTCGGATCAGGTGCGGGTCATTCAGCGTAATCATATGTTGGATGACACTGTACTTGATCGCCTACGAACTGAAATGCGGAGTAGCAATGTCATCGTCCCCCCGTTACAGGCTGTTATGGTACCACCACAGTTTAACACAAGTCAAGCTGACGAGGGGAGTGATGACAGGGCTACAAACGTAAGTACCCAGTGCAGTGAGGAATTGAGGAGTGCTTTGGAGGGTGCGATTCGGGAATATCGGTTCATGTCGCCCGAACTTAGGCCACGCTTACCTCGTTTGCCCATGCATAACAAAAATAGGGCGCTGGTGGCGGCTTTGGATTCGCAGTTATCAAATTATTTTGATGACTGCGAAGACCTCACCGATACTCATTCGATTCTGTACTGCGCGGCTGTAGCGGCATGTCGTGTAGCTCATGTCAAATTCGCAAATGACTCTAGAGCTACACGACCGAAACCAGCCGTTCCAGCTTGGCAGTGCAGGATTGAACGTCGTATTGGTGGGGCCAGGGCCCTCATCGGCAAACTAATCTGCTTCAGGGAGGGCAACACTCGCCCTAGAGTGATGCGCTTTGTGAGGCGGGCATTCTCAGGGACTGATACCAGCCCTCAAGATTATATGTCCCGTGTCACAGAGCGCATAGACTTCCTGAAGCAGAAAGTGTATGCATGGGCAAACCGTATTCGTCGGTATAAGAGGCGAGTAGACCGATACACTCAGAACCGCACCTTCCAGAGTGATGAAAGGTGGGTTTATAGGACTTGGGAGCGACCGGACCAAGGTGTGGCTGATACGCGCCTACCGGATGATGACACCATGTGCTCTTTTTGGCGCAATATCTGGTCGGCGCCTGTCAGTCACACCGAAGGTGGTTGGGCTCGAGACGTCGAGCGAGCCTGCGATCCCATACCAGAAATGGGAGCTATTACCATCAGCCCCCAAGATGTAGCTCGTGCAGTCCGTCCGCTGCCCAACTGGAAATCTCCAGGGCCGGACGGGTTGCACAACTTCTGGATCAAATGGTTCATGGGATCGCACGCTCGCTTGGCGGCTCAGTACCAGACTGCTTTGGAGTCTGGTTCGCTACCCCAGTTCCTGACAACAGGAGTTACCCACCTGCTCCATAAATCAGGTAGTACCGCGGAACCCAAAAATTATAGGCCGATCACGTGTTTACCGACGGTCTATAAAGTTCTTACATCTATTTTGAGAGCTAAAATTTACAATCATATAGACACTAACTCCATCATGTCTGTCTCTCAAAATGGATGTCGGAACGGGTCCCGCGGTACTAAGGAGCTGCTCCTCATTGATATGGCCATTAGCCAACAGGTTCGCCGTTCCCGAAAGGATCTTTCGACATGTTGGATAGATTACAAGAAGGCCTATGACTCAGTGCCACATACATGGCTCATGAGGGTGCTGGAGTTGTATAAAGTAGATACAACTCTACGCACCTTCCTGGTGTCATGTATGGGGCAATGGAGGACGGTCCTTCGATATCCAGGATGTCGAAACATCCAGAGGAATAGCGAACCGATAAGGATTGAGCGAGGTATATTTCAGGGCGACAGTTTGAGTCCGCTTTGGTTCTGCCTGGCCCTGAATCCTCTAAGCACACTGCTGGAGGATTCAGGTATAGGCTATCGGCTGAGGAGAGGTGGTCAGGTTATATCTCACCTCCTCTACATGGATGACCTAAAACTCTTTGCCCCCAACAATTTGCAACTGATGGAGCTACTGAAAGTAACTGAAACCTTCAGTAGCGCCATCAGGATGGAATTTGGTGTGGACAAATGTGCGGTCATGCATGTAAAGCGAGGGAAGATTGTGGAATCCGTGGGAACCCAACTCTCGGATTCCATAAACCTTCGAGCTCTCTCCGCAGCCGAAACCTATAAGTATTTGGGTATGTCGGAAGCGTTGGGCATCAATGTAACTGACATGAAGCAATCGTTGACGGAGCGCTTCTTTGGCCGCCTGAAGAAAGTATTTAATAGTCTTTTATCAGGCGGAAACAAGGTGCGCGCCTTCAACGGTTGGGTCATGCCGGTTTTGATGTACTCTTTCGGCATACTCAAATGGACTCAGACCGAACTGGACGCCCTGGATAGGAGGGTCCGTACGCTGCTTACTGCATATCGAATGCATCACCCACGGTCATCGGTAATGAGACTGTATATCCCGCGAAAATGTGGAGGTCGAGGCTTTTTAAATGCAAAGACTCTCCACAATCGCGAGATATGCAGTCTCAGGGATTATTTCCTAGCAACTGACGTGGGTATGCATCGAGATGTAGTTGCGGTGGATAAGGGCCTCACCCCGCTCTCCTTGGCTAAAGAGAACTGGCGCAGGCCTGTAGTGCTTGACACTAATGATCGCATGGAAGTATGGCAGAGTAAGGAGCTTCACGGATGCTTTTTCCGGGCTCTACATGAACCCGATGTAGACTTTTTATCGTCCGTAGCCTGGCTACGTTTTGGTGACCTCTTTGGGGAAACCGAAGGTTTTGTCTGTGCAATTATGGACGAAGTTATTATGACGAACAACTACCGGAGATTTATTGTGAAAGACGGCACGGTTGACATTTGTCGGGCATGCCACCGTCCGGGTGAATCAATCAGACACATAATCTCCGGGTGTTCTCGTCTAGCTAACGAGGAGTACTTGCATAGACACAACCTTGTAGCCAGGATTATTCACCAGCAACTTGCTCTGAAATATAGCCTTGTGGATTCAGAAGTGCCATACTACAGGTATGTGCCCGACCCAGTTCTCGAAAAGGGACATGTCACACTGTACTGGGATCGATCCATCATCACTGACAGGACTATTGTTGCCAATAAGCCTGATATAGTGGTGGTGGATCGACTAGAGCGGCGTGCAATGATCGTTGATATAACGGTCCCGCATGACGGGAACCTCGTGAAAGCCGAGAAAGATAAACAAATCAAGTATCTTGACTTGGCTCACGAGGTTGTCGACATGTGGGATGTGGACTCAGCGATCATTGTACCGATAGTTGTTACAGCCAATGGCATTATAGCCAAGAGCCTCAACCAACATCTGAGGAGGCTCTCGTTGGGCAGCTGGGTCAAGGGCTTGATCCAGAAAGCGGTACTCCTGGACACGGCTCGCATTGTTAGGAGGTTCCTCTCTCTGGAGCCCTGACCGCCGGTAGCTTGGACCTTGTTCCCGATGCCGGTGGGTTACTATTTTTTATATTTTTAAATGTTTTTATATTTTTATACTAATATTTAAAAATGTAATTTATATGTGTTTATGTTAAATAAAGAAAATAATATAATATAGCAACACTGACACGTCAACAACGTCATTTTTTTTCCTAACTCTTATTTCCCGTATTTATTTATTTCTGTGAGTCGCATTAAACAAATCTCAGTACAAAACCTTCTGGAAGAAAGCCTATTATAAATAATTGAATAAAAACGTTGATAAAATGAAAAAAACACACAAACCCGAAACCATCAATTTTGACGGCTGTCAAAACCGACATCAGGGAAATAAAATATCGAAAAATTAACCATGAGATCATGAGATGATAATGTTGACGAGATCAGCTGCTCGCCGTGCACGCCTACCAACCCCGGAGTCGTCGCTCAGCTCCGCCTCGCCGCCGCCGGAACCCAGCCCCATCGAGAGTGCTGTGACACCGGCCGTGGCAGTTGCGTCGAGCTCGAGCGACGAATATTTTTCCCCGCCGACGTCGCCAACACCTGTACGTCGGCAGGGGAGAGGCCGGCCACCGAGGAGCTTGGGACTTAGGGGCCATCCGGCCCCGAGCCGGGTCCCCGCTACCGGTGGTTGTGTGCAGCGCATGAGATGGACTCAGTCTATGAACGAGAACGTCATGCGCGCATATTACGGGTCTACAGAGGGGGGAACTAACCTCACTGCGTACCGCGAAAGGATGCTGTCTCTGTTTCAGATACTGGAACCAACCGTCAACGTTTCGGCCCAACGACTGTCGGATCAGGTGCGGGTCATCCAACGCAATCACAGGTTGGACGATACCGCACTTGATAGGCTGCGCTCAGAAGTGCTGAGCAACCATATCGTCTCGACTCCTGCACAGACCGCGGGACATGTGTCAACTATTGATACAATCTCGCCGCGTTCTCATCATGTTGAAGAAGATGATAGGGTTGCCACAGTAAGTAGCCAGTACAACGCTCGACTGAGGAGCGCACTGGAGGATGCGTTTCGCGAATATCGATCCACTCCGACCGAACTTAGACCCCGATTACCACGGCTACCTATGCACAAGAAAAATAGGGCGCTGGTGTGTGCCTTGGACTCGCAGCTCAAGAATTTCTTCGAGAGCAGCGAGGATCTCGTTGATACACACTCGATCCTGTATTGCGCGGCTGTTGCGGCATGTCGTTTAGCTAACGTCAAGTTTCCAAGCTGTGACGGAGCTTCTCGACCGAAACCAACTGCACCAGCTTGGCAGTGCAGGATCGAGCGTCGTATCGATGGGGCCAGGGTACTCATCGGCAAACTATACTGCTTCAGGGAGGGCAATACACGACCACGTGTGATGCGCTTTGTGAGACGGGCTTTCTCGGGGACTGGAATCAGTCCTCCAGAATACCTGTCCCATGTCACGGAGCGCATTGACTTCCTGAAGCAGAAAGTTTGTGCATGGGCGAGCCGTATTCGGCGGTATAAGCGGCGGGTTGATCGGTACGCGCAAAATCGCATGTTCCAGAGCGATGAGAGGTGGGTATATAGAGCCTGGGAGCGACCCGAACAAAATGTGACGGACGTGTGCCGCCCGGATGATGCCACCACGAGTGCATTCTGGCGCAGCATCTGGTCGGTGCCCGTCTGTCATACTGAGGCTGGTTGGATGCAGGATGTCAGGCGGGTGTGTGAAACTATACCAGAAATGGAACCTTGTTCAATTACGCCACTAGACGTAGCTAGAGCAGTCCGTCCGTTACCGAATTGGAAGTCACCGGGACCGGACGGACTGCATAACTTTTGGTTAAAATGGATAAGTAGTTCACACAGTCGCCTGGCATCTCAATTCCAGTCATCCTTAGAGTGCGGGTCGCTACCGCAGTTTCTAACAACAGGAGTTACCCACCTGCTCCATAAATCAGGTAGTCCCGCGGAACCCAAGAATTATAGACCGATTACATGTTTGTCAACGGTTTATAAACTTCTTACATCCATTTTGAGAGCGAAAATTACCACGCACATTGAGAATAACTCGATTTTGTCTCCCTCTCAAAATGGATGTAGGAATGGGTCCCGCGGTACTAAGGAGCTACTCCTCATCGACATGGCCATAAGCCAACAGGTTCGTCGATCCCGCAAGGATCTGTCGACATGCTGGATAGATTATAAGAAGGCCTACGACTCGGTGCCACATGCATGGCTTATGAGAGTGCTGGAGTTGTACAAGGTTGATGCAACTCTACGCACCTTCCTTAAGTCGTGCATGGGGCAATGGAGGACAGTCCTTCGCTATCCGGGATGTCCACAGATCCAAGGGAATGATGAGCCTGTATGGATCAAACGGGGAATATTTCAGGGTGACAGTTTGAGTCCACTTTGGTTCTGCTTAGCCCTGAATCCTCTAAGCACACTGCTGGAGGATTCAGGTCTAGGCTATCGGCTGAGGAGAGGTGGTCAGGTTATATCTCACCTCCTCTACATGGATGACCTTAAACTCTTTGCCTCCAACAAATTACAACTGATGGAGCTACTGAAGGTAACTGAAACTTTCAGTAGCGCCATCAGGATGGAATTTGGTGTGGACAAATGTGCAGTCATGCATGTAAGACGAGGTGAGATTATGGAATCCGAGGGAATTCAACTTTCGGATTCCATACACCTCAGATCCCTCTCCTCAACCGAGAGCTACAAGTATTTGGGTATGTCGGAAGCGTTAGGCATCAACGCTGCTGATATGAAACAATCGTTGAAGGAGCGCTTCTTTGGTCGCCTGAAGAAGGTATTAATTAGTCTTCTCTCAGGCGCAAACAAGGTGCGCGCCTTCAACGGTTGGGTCATGCCGGTTTTGATGTACTCTTTCGGCATACTCAAATGGACTCAAACTGAACTCGACGCCCTAGATCGACGGGTCCGTACACTGCTGACTGCAAACCGGATGCATCACCCACGATCATCGGTGATGAGACTGTACATCCCGCGGAAGTGCGGGGGTCGAGGCTTTCTGAATGCCAAGACCCTCCACAACCGCGAGGTATGCAGTCTCAGGGAATATTTTACAAAAGCCGAAGTGGGTATGCACCGTGATGTGGTCGCAGTGGACAAGGGACTCACCCCACTATCCATGGCTAAAGAGAACTGGCGCAAACCTGTAATACTAACTACCGATGACCGCAAGGAAGTATGGCGAAACAAGGAGCTGCACGGGCGCTTCTATCGGGCTCTTCATGAGCCCGGTGTTGATTTCTTAGCGTCCGTATCCTGGCTACGTTTTGGTGACCTTTTCGGGGAAACTGAAGGTTTCGTCTGTGCAATTATGGATGAAGTTATCTTGACGAATAACTACCGGAGACATATTATGAAGGACGGGACGGTGGACGTGTGTCGGGCATGTCACCTTCCGGGTGAGTCCATCAGACATATTATCTCTGGTTGTTCTCGTCTGGCTAACGGCGAATACTTGCACAGGCATAACCAAGTAGCCAGGATTATTCACCAGCAACTTGCTTTGAAATATAAACTTGTGGATTATGAGGTACCGTATTACAAGTATGTGCCCGACCCAGTTCTTGAAAATGACCATGTCACGTTGTACTGGGACCGATCTATCATTACTGACAGGACTATTGTAGCCAATAAGCCTGATATAGTGGTGATAGATCGGTTAGCGCGCCGCACAATGATAGTCGATGTTACCATCCCGCATGACGGGAACCTCGTGAAAGCTGAGAAAGAGAAGCAAATTAAGTATCTCGACTTAGCACACGAGGTTGTCGACATGTGGAATGTGGACTCAGCTATCATTGTGCCGATTGTCGTATCAGCCAATGGACTGATGGCCGAAAGCCTCGAACAACATCTCTCGAGGCTCTCGTTAGGCGGCTGGATCAAAGGCCTGATTCAGAAGGCAGTACTCCTCGATACGGCTCGCATCGTGAGGAGGTTCCTGTCTCTGGAGCCCTAACCACCGGTAGCCTGGACCCTGCTCCCAATACCGGCGGATCCCTATTTTATATATTTTTAAATGTTTTATTTTTTATTTTTGTTTTATAAAATATTTAAAAATGTATAGTAATAAGAACTAGGATGAATAAAGGAAAAATAATAGCAACACTGGCACGTCAACAACGTCAATTTTTTTTCCTAACTCTTATTTCCCGTATTTATTTATTTCTGTGAGTCGCATTAAACAAATCTCAGTACAAAACCTTCTGGAAGAAAGCCTATTATAAATAATTGAATAAAAACGTTGATAAAATGAAAAAAAACACACAAACCCGAAACCATCAATTTTGACGGCTGTCAAAACCGACATCAAGGAAATAAAATATCGAAAAATTAACCATGAGATCATGAGATGATAATGTTGACGAGATCAGCTGCTCGCCGTGCACGCCTACCAACCCCGGAGTCGTCGCTCAGCTCCGCCTCGCCGCCGCCGGAACCCAGCCCCATCGAGAGAGCTGTGACACCGGCCGTGGCAGTTGCGTCGAGCTCGAGCGACGAATATTTTTCCCCGCCGACGTCGCCAACACCTGTACGTCGGCAGGGGAGAGGCCGGCCACCGAAGAGCTTGGGACTTAGGGGCCATCCGGCCCCGAGCCGGGTCCCCGCTACCGGTGGTTGTGTGCAGCGCATGAGATGGACTCAGTCTATGAACGAGAACGTCATGCGCGCATATTACGGGTCTACAGAGGGGGGAACTAACCTCACTGCGTACCGCGAAAGGATGCTGTCTCTGTTTCAGATACTGGAACCAACCGTCAACGTTTCGGCCCAACGACTGTCGGATCAGGTGCGGGTCATCCAACGCAATCACAGGTTGGACGATACCGCACTTGATAGGCTGCGCTCAGAAGTGCTGAGCAACCATATCGTCTCGACTCCTGCACAGACCGCGGGACATGTGTCAACTATTGATACAATCTCGCCGCGGTCTCATCATGTTGAAGAAGATGATAGGGTTGCCACAGTAAGTAGCCAGTACAACGCTCGACTGAGGAGCGCACTGGAGGATGCGTTTCGCGAATATCGATCCACTCCGACCGAACTTAGACCCCGATTACCACGGCTACCTATGCACAAGAAAAATAGGGCGCTGGTGTGTGCCTTGGACTCGCAGCTCAAGAATTTCTTCGAGAGCAGCGAGGATCTCGTTGATACACACTCGATCCTGTATTGCGCGGCTGTTGCGGCATGTCGTTTAGCTAACGTCAAGTTTCCAAGCTGTGACGGAGCTTCTCGACCGAAACCAACTGCACCAGCTTGGCAGTGCAGGATCGAGCGTCGTATCGATGGGGCCAGGGTACTCATCGGCAAACTATACTGCTTCAGGGAGGGCAATACACGACCACGTGTGATGCGCTTTGTGAGACGGGCTTTCTCGGGGACTGGAATCAGTCCTCCAGAATACCTGTCCCATGTCACGGAGCGCATTGACTTCCTGAAGCAGAAAGTTTGTGCATGGGCGAGCCGTATTCGGCGGTATAAGCGGCGGGTTGATCGGTACGCGCAAAATCGCATGTTCCAGAGCGATGAGAGGTGGGTATATAGAGCCTGGGAGCGACCCGAACAAAATGTGACGGACGTGTGCCGCCCGGATGATGCCACCACGAGTGCATTCTGGCGCAGCATCTGGTCGGTGCCCGTCTGTCATACTGAGGCTGGTTGGATGCAGGATGTCAGGCGGGTGTGTGAAACTATACCAGAAATGGAACCTTGTTCAATTACGCCACTAGACGTAGCTAGAGCAGTCCGTCCGTTACCGAATTGGAAGTCACCGGGACCGGACGGACTGCATAACTTTTGGTTAAAATGGATAAGTAGTTCACACAGTCGCCTGGCATCTCAATTCCAGTCATCCTTAGAGTGCGGGTCGCTACCGCAGTTTCTAACAACAGGAGTTACCCACCTGCTCCATAAATCAGGTAGTCCCGCGGAACCCAAGAATTATAGACCGATTACATGTTTGTCAACGGTTTATAAACTTCTTACATCCATTTTGAGAGCGAAAATTACCACGCACATTGAGAATAACTCGATTTTGTCTCCCTCTCAAAATGGATGTAGGAATGGGTCCCGCGGTACTAAGGAGCTACTCCTCATCGACATGGCCATAAGCCAACAGGTTCGTCGATCCCGCAAGGATCTGTCGACATGCTGGATAGATTATAAGAAGGCCTACGACTCGGTGCCACATGCATGGCTTATGAGAGTGCTGGAGTTGTACAAGGTTGATGCAACTCTACGCACCTTCCTTAAGTCGTGCATGGGGCAATGGAGGACAGTCCTTCGCTATCCGGGATGTCCACAGATCCAAGGGAATGATGAGCCTGTATGGATCAAACGGGGAATATTTCAGGGTGACAGTTTGAGTCCACTTTGGTTCTGCTTAGCCCTGAATCCTCTAAGCACACTGCTGGAGGATTCAGGTCTAGGCTATCGGCTGAGGAGAGGTGGTCAGGTTATATCTCACCTCCTCTACATGGATGACCTTAAACTCTTTGCCTTCAACAAATTACAACTGATGGAGCTACTGAAGGTAACTGAAACTTTCAGTAGCGCCATCAGGATGGAATTTGGTGTGGACAAATGTGCAGTCATGCATGTAAGACGAGGTGAGATTATGGAATCCGAGGGAATTCAACTTTCGGATTCCATACACCTCAGATCCCTCTCCTCAACCGAGAGCTATAAGTATTTGGGTATGTCGGAAGCGTTAGGCATCAACGCTGCTGATATGAAACAATCGTTGAAGGAGCGCTTCTTTGGTCGCCTGAAGAAGGTATTAATTAGTCTTCTCTCAGGCGCAAACAAGGTGCGCGCCTTCAACGGTTGGGTCATGCCGGTTTTGATGTACTCTTTCGGCATACTCAAATGGACTCAAACTGAACTCGACGCCCTGGATCGACGGGTTCGTACATTGCTGACTGCAAACCGGATGCATCACCCACGATCATCGGTGATGAGACTGTACATCCCGCGGAAGTGCGGGGGTCGAGGCTTTCTGAATGCCAAGACCCTCCACAACCGCGAGGTATGCAGTCTCAGGGAATATTTTACAAAAGCCGAAGTGGGTATGCACCGTGATGTGGTCGCAGTGGACAAGGGACTCACCCCACTATCCATGGCTAAAGAGAACTGGCGCAAACCTGTAATACTAACTACCGATGACCGCAAGGAAGTATGGCGAAACAAGGAGCTGCACGGGCGCTTCTATCGGGCTCTTCATGAGCCCGGTGTTGATTTCTTAGCGTCCGTATCCTGGCTACGTTTTGGTGACCTTTTCGGGGAAACTGAAGGTTTCGTCTGTGCAATTATGGATGAAGTTATCTTGACGAATAACTACTGGAGACATATTATGAAGGACGGGACGGTGGACGTGTGTCGGGCATGTCACCTTCCGGGTGAGTCCATCAGACATATTATCTCTGGTTGTTCTCGTCTGGCTAACGGCGAATACTTGCACAGGCATAACCAAGTAGCCAGGATTATTCACCAGCAACTTGCTTTGAAATATAAACTTGTGGATTATGAGGTACCGTATTACAAGTATGTGCCCGACCCAGTTCTTGAAAATGACCATGTCACGTTGTACTGGGACCGATCTATCATTACTGACAGGACTATTGTAGCCAATAAGCCTGATATAGTGGTGATAGATCGGTTAGCGCGCCGCACAATGATAGTCGATGTTACCATCCCGCATGACGGGAACCTCGTGAAAGCTGAGAAAGAGAAGCAAATTAAGTATCTCGACTTAGCACACGAGGTTGTCGACATGTGGAATGTGGACTCAGCTATCATTGTGCCGATTGTCGTATCAGCCAATGGACTGATGGCCGAAAGCCTTGAACAACATCTCTCGAGGCTCTCGTTAGGCGGCTGGATCAAAGGCCTGATTCAGAAGGCAGTACTCCTCGATACGGCTCGCATCGTGAGGAGGTTCCTGTCTCTGGAGCCCTAACCACCGGTAGCCTGGACCCTGCTCCCAATACCGGCGGATCCCTATTTTATATATTTTTAAATGTTTTATTTTTTATTTTTGTTTTATAAAATATTTAAAAATGTATAGTAATAAGAACTAGGATGAATAAAGGAATAATAATCATATTATTATCAGGCATCTATGGCCCATAGCTAAAATACACAAAATAATCTTAAAAATATTAATAAACTAATACATATTAAGAAACTTATTATAACTATAGTACCTATAACTAAAACCCGTAAAGTGGTCGCCGTCGTGTATCGCTGTGAGGTGTCGCGTAACCGTCCTCGGAAACGTCGATATACGACACCTTTCGGCCAAAAGTCCTCTTTCAAGCAGATCTGTAGATGCTGGGTTGAAACTCGTACCACGAATGACTTAAAGTTGATGTCGTGGCGCGATTCCAACTTTTCGACCCTCAGAGTCCAGTTGGTCTTCACTTTCACATACTGCACGACTTCCTCAATCTTTGTGGAATGATGCAGACGTGAAATGTACAGCTGCGTTGTAGGCACAGCAGGGCGCAGCAGCATGTTGGGTCCACTCGGAGCAGTACCGCACAAGTTACGAGAACAGGGCTTCTTCCTCTTCTTCTGTACCTTTGTGAAAACCTCCTCATCAACTAGGCCCGTTCCTGGCAAGGGGCTGCGGACCGCAGTCAGGGCAGGTTGAGTGCCCTTTTTCAGATTATCCCCTTTTCCGGTTTTTCGCTGAAGCTGTGACGCATCAGATTTTCCTGAGGCGACAATAGCAGAGTAGACACGAGGGGTCGACGTACCTACGTGTGACGTTACCGCAGCCGGTGTTGTGGTGCGGGCGACGGCGGCAGCGGACGGCGCTTGCTCAGCGTGATCGGCAGCTGCTGACGCACTTGTGTTCGCCGATCCAAAACTGCCGATAGATGCATTTTGCGCCCCTCGACGCGTGTTCACCTTTGAGGCCTCTGGTGACCCAATTACCGAACCAACGTTGCGCAATAATGCTATTTCTGAACGTAGCTCAATATTGTTCTTTTCTGAAGCCTCCATTCTGGACTGCATCTTGGTCATCTCCACTTTCAAGGTAGTGATGTCCTTTAGCAGTCGTGTAGCGTCGACGTGATCGAACGTGACGGGGGGCAGTTTACTCAGCTCCTTCGCCACGAAATCAGGCACGTCGTCCGGGTCAGTCTTCTTCAACATATCGATGATATCTTGAATACTTTTCTCGGTACCATCTCTGCGGCGAGATAGCATCTGGTCTAGTTTTCCAAGTGACTGGAACAGTAACTGTTTTCCGCTGCTGATCTCGTCCTCCTTGAAATTGGATCGGCATATCTGCAGGATGCTCACCTCGTCCATGTAGTCGATAGCATGGACTAGGAATGCCAGCAATTCGTTGACTATGAGTGGTTTGGAACTCATTGCATTTACGGGCAGCGACTATAAGGCCGCGCAACACGCGAATAAAATTCGTGCCATGCACAGTGAATACACGTCCGTGTTCGAGCGCGCATTGCACTGCACTGACTTATGCCCATATAAATATTAAATGGTAAAAAAATACAGTGTCAGTGAATTATCCGCTTCTATAACAAGTTGCCAAAGTCGGTTACAGAACTTAGCGATGGAAAGTTTAAAACGCACATCAAACGTGTCCTTATCAAAAAAGCATATTATAAGATAAAAGACTACGTTGAAGACAGGGAAGTTTGGCATTAATTCCTTCTGCACATGTGGCTTCCCTGGTACCTCATTAACAGCATAACTATGTGAAAGTCTATTAACTGCTCTCAAATACAAAGTTCTTTTTAATTCTTTTTATTTTTACAATGCTGACATATTCTCGTCATTAATTGACATTATACATCAATTTTATTTAGGTTCATTTTATTTATGTAGATTATTTTACATATTGTGAATGAGAGAACGTTGTAGGCCTTACTGACTGTAGATTTGTAGACGATTTTCTATTCTGTATTCGTCTAAGTACCTGGTACTTATTGATAGGCCTGCGCTGTCCTCCCATACATTTAATCTCTGTAATTTGAAAATATTGTTAAAGCCAATTATTTTTAAAAGAGTAACCGTGGAGTTTCTTGCCGGCTCTTCTCCATAGGAAACAACAATTTGGAACCGTGCACCTAGCTTCTGACGTTTCATAAGTGCCCATGCAGGTTTATATGAAATTAAAATATTTTGATTTGATTGATTGATTTGATTGAGTGATATCTGTAGTATAAATACTAGGAACAAACACAAATTTGTGGTACCATCAACAAGGCTCAAGAAAATAGGTGGGTCATTCAGATGTCAATGTATACGCTTTTATAACAAACTTGCAAGCCATGTTCAAGATCTAAATCTCAATAAATATAAATCATTCATTAAACGTAAGTTGTGCTTGAACGCCTTTTATACCGCTAAAGATTATATTGAGGACAAAAAAGCTTGGGATGGACCTGCTCCAATTTTGTATCCTGAATGTTGTTTTTTTTTTGTTTTGCTCTTTGACATTAGATTATTATTATTAACAATTTGACATTATTATTGTTTTAATTATTGTGAATGTGAGGACTTTGTGGTATTTTTGTTTGTCATCTCTTTCTCAGTTCGTTTTTAATGTTAACTCTGGCAGTTTGAGTACTTTATGCGGCCTACCCAAAAGTCCTTTCTTTGGTATTGTTCGTCAAATCGTTGAGCTCCTCAACTTCTGAGTTGAGCTGTATGATTACTGATAAATGCGTGCACTGAATGGACAGGTCCACTCAATCTGTGTGGTTCTTTCCTCAAAAGACCATTTCAGACACCGATCCACATGGTTTTCACATGGTCTGACCAAGATTATGTCTGGAATTTAAAGGAGACTGTGACTTCTGAGTTTGTTTCGGCCAAAGAAATCTCAGATTAGTCAGATAGGAAACGCCGACCTCATCTAGTTTAAAAAATTGATGACGTGTAAAAGTGTTTGTACAAACCTACTTACGGAAATAAATCATTTATCATTAAGGGCACACTTTGCGCGGGCTCGAACTCACTGGTGGGCCTGGCTAAAAATCACGCTGTCTCACCAGGCTTCGTACCCGACAGAGATAGTATCAGTGGTGAGCAGTTAGACTCTAGTCTACACGCACAACGTTATTGAGTGAGATGCAGGAGCATTTTTGGCAAAAAAATCGCGAAAAAATTTAGAAAAGTCCTTCAGAAGATCGGGTTTTATGAAAAAAACACTGCATAAATCAATGACCAATAAAGTTTATTGAACTTACTGTTAATTGAACTTTGTCGGTACCGTCTTAGTTTTCGAGATTTTACACTCCTTTTATTACTTAAACACGCTCAAAGTTAGGTTAAATTAGCAAGAAAAACGAATCTTTGTTGGCTCATAACTTTTTAATAGCTTTTTATTTTAGTATTCTGTTTCCGTACAGACAATAATAATAACGAGACAAAACCATACCATGTTTAATTTTTGATGTACATAGTCAGACAGTGGAGTAAAACCCTCCCGAAGTTTGTATGGAAAAAATGTGGACAAGTGTCACCTTAAAAGAAACACCCGGGCGTTTCCTCCCGCCTTATACGAATCTGGAACTTCCCGAAACATTCGCGTCCGGAGAGGACCTGCGTCAGTCGGAAGGTGAGTACGCCGCGCCGTGCCGCTTCTCAAGCCACTCTCGGCGTGCCCAAAGTTTAGGTTGGTTTTGGTATTTAGTTCTGTTTTTTGTTAAAATTGTTCCTATTGCTAAGTATAAAATGTTAGGTTATAGTGTTCCATTTTCTTTTAGAGTTCATAAAATATAACTTGATACTTGAAACTAGATATTTTCATTCACAAATTGAAATTAATAGAAGTTAAGTTTAGCTTACAAATATTTATATTAATTTTAATATCCCTATTAAATATTACGATAGTATTCGCATTAACAGTATTTGTCCCTTGGGTGAAGGCTGAATATTAATTCATTATTCTATCGGTCGGATATTACTTAGTACTGTCTTTACTAAGACAAATGTTAGGCGGATATTAAAGGGATATTCGAAGCATTAAGAAGCTTTTATAGTATCAACGATTCTGTTGGGAATTGAAATGTTTTGTTCATGAATTATGGTCCGTAATTATTTATAGGTAGGCCGACTAGCTGTGCCACGAGGCTTAAATCGCAAACCCTGCCTGCATACTTCTCAAGATATATAGATAATTATCTGCTGAATTTGATCAAAATCGGTTTCTATCTTCGTCGTGAATAGGTTTCAGATAGGTAATATTGATAAGAGTTCATGTGAACATATTTTATTAGTAAAAGTATGCATGAAGGTTTAGAGCAAGCAAAGTTCAAGTATATTCCGAAGCACCAACTGTAATTAATCATTTTATTATTTTTGTGTCTGTGACTGGAAAGTAGTAACACCAGCTTCACTGCAACCAACTATATATAAGATTTTTACTTGAGCGAATTATGCTTATTAAGTATTTTATTGAACTTTGTAGTTATTTTTATTTATGGATCATACCAATGGATATCTACAAAATAGCCAAAGCTAACTCTGTTTTACCATCAGCTTCTTTTGACCTTCCTGCAAAGAAACACTTCGTAAACCAACATGTTTGTTTAATCCCAAACTACATAAGCAAAGTTGGTCGAGAAGGTAGTTAAATACAAACAGTATTAGGGGTTGAACTGAAGTGTCCCCTTTGCTATACACTAATACACAGCGGACCGTACTTACCGTCTGGAACTGAGCAAACTATCAGTGGTTTGGTTGCAGATATTACTACTCGTATAACTTACTTGATTGTATTAACGAGGTGCTTGATGGAAGGTATCGGTTCTTTGTCTTAGTAAAATTATTGTTTGGGTTTGTAGTTTTGTTTTTATTATGGTTAAATTTTTCGAAATCCTTTTTACAAAGCCTTTGCTATCAGACATTTTTTGTTTAATTTACGAAATGAACCGCGAAATGGGCATCGTGGTCTTTCTCATTCACTGTCCAGTGATTTGTAACCTTTGAAATTGTGTTGTGTCCTCGTCTGTCTAGTGTTAGTCTTTTTGGCAGTGTTATGTTGGCAACAACGAAATAAAACACATGACTCCACATAAAATGCCAAGTATTTTCATATCAAGGACAGCCAACAGTCAATAAAACCAAAAATATCGCCACAAAACATATACCAGATACAATCTCTTTGATTCTCCTGTCAACTCTTCAGAAAGACACATGTCACGTGTATCCGGGCAGACATATTGGGATCGCTTTTCCTTTACTTACTATTGAGCTAAAAATAAGTCTTCCTTGATATTATGGTACATTTTGGAACATCTCGATAGTGTCATGTACAGCTCAGGGAGTCTTTTGAGTCGAGATCGATTCATTATGTTGAATTATTAATGGTTATTTATTAAATCTCGTTCTATCTAATATAGCAACTTGTTTAGTAAGGCCTACTGCTAAGGATTCGTCTGTACAATAATAAATGGTGCTCTTCTTCCTACCAAGATGGTTGAAGCCACTAAATTGAATCACGTTAACGCAAACAGTGTCATCAAGCGCGAGTTATCCATTGAGGGTCATACCATCATTTTTCACCATCACCATTCATGCCGTTGCCATTTCTAAATATAAATAAAACAGTGTCAATTCATGATGGATGAAAAAAAAATAGGTTATTTGTCACAGAAAAAACTGCAGACGGAAATAAAAGTTAACACAGAGAAAGAAAAGAAAATGGATCTACAAGCGTAGAATTGAAATAGTCGGCAGCTGCACGTCGTGACTGCGACATAGTCTTCAAGAAGGCATGAAAGCTGTGGTGACGTAAGTTTTGAGTTTCCTAATGTTAATAATCTTCAAACACATGAAGCTTATCTACCCAACATATGCTTATACCTAACATCTGTACCTACTCTGTCAGTCCTCAGGATTAAGGCAAGCCGCCAAAATTGTATCCTAATTCCTGAAGTAAACGGCCATTCATATGTTTATGTAAATAAGCCGCCGGGTCCGGGCTTGAGGTCGCGTTAAGCGCTCTTCAGGGCTAAGCAGGGCTGAGACCTCTTCATACGATCCTACAGGGATATACTAGTGTTGTACCATGCTATAGTTGGTGGAGTTAGGTGTAAGTTGTTTATGATTTTATCAATGCGTCGACTAAGCTAGCAGTGAATCATATCATTCGTAATAGTGTTATCGTAACGAGCAATATGAAATTAGGATTTAATAAACATTTTGAGTTACTCTAGTCTATTTGCTTAGTGTCGGTCGCAAAACGAGTGATTATTAGGAAAAAACAATGATTTCATGTTAATAATATATTCTGTGCCACCTGAGGGTATTCTATAAAATTCAGCAAAAAATCATCGAAATAAAAAAAAAACATCCAAGGTCAAAACTGACATCCCTAGAGGACATCCGAATGTTGAGAGACAAAACAGCGGGCGAATGTGTTTGCTTAGGCCGTGTCCACACGGCATAATTTTTGTGGCGATACGATGTGGCTGGCAAGGGTACTTGAGAGCAATTTAGCGAAATTAGTTAGGTTGTTATGTATACTTTCTGCTTGTAATGGATGGGGATGTGTGTAATGGATGTTGATTTAGTGTATTTACCTTTATCATGTAAGTACTTTTCAGTGTTATAAACCTGTGCAGAAAAAGTCCATCAGAGATATTGGCAGAATATCGTGTTTCAAAATTCTCAACCACAAACGTCAGGTCATAGACTAGGAGTTTTTTTTTTCATTAATATTACCAATAACAATCAATAAACAAGGTATTATTTAAACAGGATGGCCTATTTTCAGGCTTTTTTCTTTAAATCCCATTGATAAATTCTTTTCAAAATGAAGTTCAAAATTCCTTGGACGTTTCTATACTACTCGTATTTATTTATTTATACTTCGTGTGCAGTATGAAATGAAATGAAATGTTTATTTATGTAAGTAGATCTTATAAGATAGTTTTTTTTTATTTCTAGTGTCTGTACCCCTGTATTACAATAGTGTTCTTTAATTTGGGTTAATGTGTTAATGCCTTTGTCCAGCAGTGGACGTCTTTCGGCTGAAGTGATAATGATGAATGATGATTTGGGTATTACAACAAGCAAAACAACAAGTAAAACCAAATAAACAATTTCGTTTACGAAATTAATACACACACCACTCACACATTCTCCAAAATTGTTGCCCACTTACCTACCTATTTCAATAGTTTAATTAATTTAAGCAACAAAACTGAACTTCGCAATCCAATCTCAGAAGCTTCTAACAAGAACACGGAACCAGCATATCAAGTGAATCCTTCAGTAAAACGAATGGCTCAGCCTGAACTATGATAAACTTTGCTAATAACTGTAGGTCAATCTGCGCTCCCGGCTGAGTGATACACGAACAGCGATTTACTATCCTGTTTGTTGTATATCCGTGTTTTCTTGGGACATTGCCAAGGTCCACTTTCAGAATTGCTTCGGTCACGACTCTTGCATCTATCAAATAACTCGGATAATGTACTCTGCTAAGCGTCAGCTTTTTTGAGATACGCTTCACACACCCATGCAATGGATGTGCGAGGATGATGTTGTACTCTCTCGGTACAAATGTATAGGGATTTCATAAGTTGATAGTAATAAAACAGCAAGCTCGTTACGATAGATTCTTTAGGTATCGGCTTACGATGCCATCTAAAATAATTAGATCTAATTTTGATATTAAATCTTTGCCTTTTTCTCATTAATATTTTATCCACAAGCGTGACAATATTGGCGTTATTAATTTAATTATGTTCCACTTCTAATTGTATAGCATAATTACCGAGCATTAGGTACTAAAATATTTGCTATTTCTGTTCGTTACTTTATTTTTTACAAGCCTTCGCTTTGCCTCTCCTGGGCAAAAGCCTTTCTCGACTTAAAGAAAGAAAATAAAGAATAATTCCTTCTTTCGTGAGCCCCTGCGGCATCTTTCCAGTAACATGAATACAAATTTAATATAATTACCAACCGCTCTCTCTTCTCCCTTGCACCGCCGCGCCACAGTCTATGATATATAGCGTCCACAAATCAGCGGCACATCTCGAGGGCAGGCTGAAGTTCAGCCATTACTCAGGGCATCACAGGCGCATCAATAACACACAGCCAGCGTACTTTAAACTCTCTGACGGGTTGGTGCACCGAAATATTACTCAGTGTTGCCAGCCAGTTGGTGTAAGAGATACAATGTGGAATTAAATCAGCAAGTGCACGGGCCTCTGCTTGGTTGAAGAGAGTTTAGTTTGGAAAACTATGTATGCAAAATGGATGTTGGTGTGTATCGCTTGACCTATTACTATGAAAGTTGCCGCCAATTATTTTTACATAGTTACATTTTTTCATGAAGAATGTTTTATAGGTTTTTTTCCGACCGCCACGTGGGTGAAGCCAGCAAAACCTAGTGTTTTATAACTACATATAATATTTAGTTGATGTAAAATATTTACATTTTTTCAGGCTATGCTTACTGCATATTGCTTGCCACTGAAAGTGACGGCTCACTGGAAATGCGGAAAATTATTACAAACTGTCGTATTTGCTATTTATTTTTTGGCGCTGAAAATAACAGCACATTGTTAAAATAAATAACCACCATTTTTGTTTCTTTTCTTTTTGGAAACTATGCTGAAATTTTTTGCAAATTTTAACTTGCAGGTTCAAGTTCGGAACTACACCTGTACGTAGGTACTCAGCGCACATTTAAGTAATACGGATCTTTTTCCCCTCTCTAAACCTTATGACAATCTTACCCAATAGTTTAGCGTACCTGTACATGAAAAAGTGTCATAGTTCTGTTAACATGTACTAAAAAAGGGAACTACGTATGCAAACAATGTTGCAGTTTGGGAGAACAAGGTAGGTACCTACTAACAAAATTGGTATCTATGTTGTCCCGAATAAAACAATTTGAATTTGAAAGACCTGCCAAATAAAAGGGCGTGGTCCCCTATGGACTGACCATCAAACTCAATAAATTTCTCCATGGCACCAATATCATTTTCGCGAAAAATTTATGAACTGTCCCATACAAAACTTCAGTACCTCGGCTTACATGTATTAGGCTGATTTTTTTTCGCGATTACGATTTTGGTCCCAAGGCGATAATGCTAAAGTCTGATGGGCTGTTGGTACCCAAAGATACGTCTTTGAAAACTATCCCTGTATATCTTGTAAAAGAATATTTCTGTGAACAAACACTTTTATTTCATTTCTTTCTTCTTCTACTGCTATCATCATAATCTTGCTGTCTCATTACGAATCACACACGAGTCTAGTTAACTCCTCATGCACAAACTTCACAGTACGAACCGTACGTAAAGTTAATAACGAGGAGTAAGCGGCTCATTGGCAGAACATCGACGGAAACACTCTGAGCCAGGATAAAGTGCTCTTCGTTAACAGTAACTAGCTTACTAGTGGGAGACGGCCGAGTGCGATGGCGACATATCTAATTGCAGTGTTGTTTCTCTGATTTACCCACAGTTACACGAATTGCATTAATAAGGTAGAAATAAAGTACTTTTTCTTCCGAAATTATTTGAGGTACAAAGGTATTGATCGGAATTCGGTCCAATTACAGTATTTTGAGAAGTTCAGATCTTTATTCTAGCCGAAAGACGTCAAATGCTGGACATAGGCCTCCCCCAAGCTCCGCCACTTCGACCGGTTCTGTGCTTCCCGGGAGTTCAGATACCTGAAAAATAATAGGTAACAAAGAACCTCGTAGAAGTTTTAATTGAAAGCTTTAAAGCACGACTTCAGAAATATATCACAGGCACTACGTACTAACTTACTGTTTGCCAAATTTCAGTTTCTAAGAAAATCTTATAAGTACCGGTACCTACTACTTCCCTGGTACCCTACGCGCAGGAAAAAGGTTTTCAAAAAAGGACTACAAGTTGAAAAAAAACAGACCTTATCAAGGATTATTTTAAAATTATATAATTATTTAGTTGTGAGATACGTTACAGTAAAAGTACCATGTTTTATGCGAATAAATATTATTTCTATTTCTATTATTTCTATTTCAAAAAAAGAGGTTTAGAACATATATAATTTTCTCTTTATGAAATTATTTATTATAGTTATTATGATTTTTCTACATAATCCAATAATCCGAATATTCCATTAATCCGGCACCCTCTGGTTTTTAATAGTGCCGGATTAGTGAGATTCTTCTGTACATATGAAATAAAATATTTTGATTCTGATTAAAACAGCTGTACCATCGACCAAAAATTATGTGGATCCCATTGTCAGAAGTAAAAAAATCAAATCAAATCATTTATTTGCTTGGAAATGGGTAGTAAGCATTATTTAAACAATCTTAATTTTTTTTTTAATTTGGTTTGGTTGATATTATTAAGCACAAACCACCACTTACGATGTAGGTACCTACGTCTTGCATAAGGCCGGATGTTTTTACCATAACTCGGTATATGACCGCCGGTCTCGAAAACGGATCATACCAATCGGACGGGAAATCTTTAGGGGGAACAATAATTGAATATTACGATAGACACTTCTTCCCTACTGTTTTTTATTTCAGTATTGTTTACGGCTTCTCGTAGACTTTAACAGTTGGGGTGCATTTATAAGGAGATCTTGTACGGGGAGGAAAGAGGAGTATGTAGATCGTATTCGATTTATTGACGTTGCTTTTGCGTACTCGTATATCTGGAAGAGTTTTTCTGGTGTTTATTTTTATCGTTCCTTATTTTTGTTTTCGTGAAAAGAAATTTAATTCAATTTTGCATGTTGATATCCTTGAACGAATTCTGTTTTAAAATCCGTGTTTACATTCAGTTTACCAACCTATTTTATTGCAGCAAAATAAATGTAGGTAACTGGTATTGGCTGGTAAAATAAACAGTCAGAAACGAAATAATGATGATAGCAGCTAAAGTATAAAAGTTAGTAGCATAGACATTAAAGGGAGGGTAAGTTGTTCTAGATCAGAACGCAAAGCATTTTTCAATCGCCATGTTTTTAGAGCGTGTCATTTCACAAGCGTTTCGGTATTTCTATGAAGACCAGCCTTCACAACTACGTACTGTCATAAGCCGTCAGTCTGACGCGAGAATGGCCGACGATGACATGACCTCCATCAGGCTGACGGCCGACTGACGTGGCCAGCGAAACAATTTGTCGAGTGCCATAAGCTTAGATGGAATGCCGCTGGAATTTTCACGTTTCGGCCTAGAAACATGCTGTCATAGTTACGAAGATAAAATATGATCAGCGCTTAAATTATGATTTAATATATTTTGGAGAAGCGGTGACTTTTTTCTTGAGTATGCATAGAAAAGGTCGCTCATTCTGTTTTAATTTTTGTTTTTGATTAAGTAAGTAATTTATTTCTGATTACTACTAACTAAATAACTTCCCCTCGATTTAAATTATAGCATTTATTTCAAAGTAGCTTTTGCTAGCGGTTTCGCCCGGGTGGAGGTCGGTAATTATACCACGGGAACGTACTACCGGGATGTGTTAATCCAGGTTACAACCTATGTATGTGCCGAATTTCATCCAAATCCGATCAGCCGTTGTTGCGTGACGGAGTAACAAACATCCAAATGTACCAACTTTCACATTTACAATATTAGTAGGACTAACTAGGTTTTGCCAGCGGCTTTGAACTTGTTACGTGATTGAGTAACAAACATCCAAACTTTCACATTTCTAATATTAAAGTAGGATAAACCTCTCGGCACTTACCTACACGCACTTTTTAACTGCAAAGGGGTCGGTGGGTCAGTCAGATAGATGAAGCTCGTTGCCCATTCCATAGCGTAGTGTGTACCTATGGAGGGAACGGGTAAGAAACGCTATGGACACTCTTTGAAATCAAAAATGGTTACATCATTCATTCTGAAATTATAGAACAATTCGGAACGTTAAAAGCGTCCGTAATAATATGAATTAAAAATAATAAGCCGTAGCAGCTAAGAGATGACCAGTCCCTACTGACGGCACCCGTTCACGAACAAGACACAAGGATTAGCACCATTCAGCTCAACCATTTTGAAGGGAGATAAAGGATCCAACACATTCGCCACCACCAGCGATACATTAGAATGAGAATGACAAACTCTCAGCTGCCACGGCACATTCAAGGCAATGACAGACGTACCCACTAAATAGTAGCTTCATAGTATGTACTATATATAGTCCTAATACATGTTATTTAAAAAGTTACAACATTTTGGTTGGTCACCACTGCTGACGGTTTTTGGGAAAATATTTTTTAAAGTTGGCTTAGATAAGCATACGACAACATCGTACTAAACCTACTTTCCGAATACTACGTAATGCGACACTAGGCTGCTAGTGTCGCATTACGTAGTATTCGGAAATTAGGTTTTAAAAATTAATTATAATTAAAGGTAAGATCACTAATGAGTAGGTAAAGACTGCTTCTTTTTGGAATTTTCATAAAACTTTTATTTTTAATTTCTCATCACAAATGTTGCTAACTTAAAGGCCTGGCGCAATAGACATGTGATCAAATTGTATCAAAATGTAATTAAACCCTCAATTTTATTGTTTGTTTGTACAACAGTCCAGAAATATGAATGCTGAAATGTTTTTCTATACCTGTTTGAATTTCTAATGACTCATTTGCGGCAACGTGGATTGTATGAATATTTTAACTTTGAGTACTGTTTTTCATTTTGTACTGTTTAAAAATGTTGAATATATGTTCGGCGGGAAAAGTAAAATGCAGAAATTAAAATTTCTACGACCTATTTTAGCTTTGCTTGAAGGTAACTAAAACACCTGCATATAAGATAGGTATTTCGATAATTATCCAAAAACTATGATCATTATCTTTTAATCTTCTCTCCTATCGCCAGTATGCTGAAAGACTTCTTTTGAAATGAGCATCACCTTTGTATGCATTGTTCTCTTCTTCTTGTTTGTTTTTAAGTGTGTACATAAATAGTTAAATAAATAAATAAGTATGATCAACTTTTATCCAGCATTAACTCATTCTTAATTACAAGTAGCTTACCTCGTAGCCTAATAATTTGGTGAGCACCTCGCACCTCGCCTGGCTGCACGGTCGGTAAATGATAATCCAGCACGTCTCGCGGGATGTGAGTGAGATCATTTGTAATGCGTTGAAACAAACGTTGTTGTTGTTTTCTATGACGACGTGTCGGTTCACTGGTGCTTTGTTTTGGAACGATGTTTATATGTTTCTAACTGAAGAAATCAGTGGTGAATGAGCAGCAGGTGTGGCTTTTTTGTTGGTTTTTTGGAGAAACGCATCTTTCATGAGTTTGGTGGATCTTAAAATTACTGCAACGTTGTTTCAATTGTTTCCTATGGTCCAAATATTTAAATGATAAATGATTTTATTTCTGTAAGTAGGTTTGTACAAACACTTTTACACGTCAATCATATTTTTTAAACTAGATGAGGTTGGCGTTTCCTATCTGACTACTCTGAGAAGAAAGGCCGAAACAAACTCAGAGGTCACAGTCTCTTTTAAAGTCCAGACATAATCTTGGTCAGATCATGTGAAGACCATGTGGATTGGTGTCTGAAATGGTCTTTTGAGGAAAGAACCACACAGGTTGAGTGGACCTGTCCATTCAGTGCACGCATGTATCAGTAATCATACGGCTCAACTCAGAACTTGAGCTCAACGATTTGACGAACTACACCAAAGAAAGGACATTTGGGACATTGGACATTTGTTTCTGGTCTGTACCATTCCACGCTAAATCGCAACGATTCTAAAGCGGGGTTTACATTATGGAACGAATGACAAAACAGTACCTTGACTGTTCTGTCGGGCTAAAGCTAACTAACACCCAGATTATGAAAAGCTTATAAATTCAACTAACACGCTGCCATAACTAATATTACTGCTCAGATTATTTGGCTGAAATATTGGTTATTATTTCTCTACTAGCCTCTGCACGCGGCTGCCACCACGTTCATGTGATATTCATTTTTGGACGGAACGAATTTTTTTAAATTTATAAAAGCTATTTGCCTGGGAAACTCCCATCAAAGTCAGTCCAGCCGAAAGTCAGTACGTTATGAAATAAGTGTGCTACGTTGGTCATTATTACTCGAGGTGGTATTATTTGCACGGGCCATAGGTGAGTGCGATAAGGGAGGCGAGTGTGAAATAATCAATTTCTCTTCTTACCGACGTGAAATCGATATTTTTTTAAATAAATAACCATGCAACGAAAACGTTTTCTGTGCACTGACAAAACTGCGAAACTGCCTTCATATATAAAAACTCTTTGCAAAAATTAAAAATAAAATCGTAAAGTAAAAAACACGAGTCTGGAATAAGCTGAATTATGAACCAAAATACGGTGCCACAAGAGTCACTTTACAAGCATGTTAAGAAAAAAGTACCGTACCTATTATATTATAGGTACTTTCAAATGCATTTACCAAAAAGCTGTTTTTTACATTACAAACAGACAGTTCGATTATATTTATTTGAAAGAAAGAAAGAAAGAAAATACCGTTATTTAGCACAGACTAAAAACCTGTAGTGTGAGGTGACAGATGTAAATCAGCATACTTAAATAAAATTTGTGTCAGTTACAAATAAATAAATAGCAACGATACATAACTAGTGAGATGTTGATTGATATCATTTGTTAGAAAGTACTTAGATTTAGTACACATGATACACATGTTAGGTTTTTGTAAACATGTATGTATAGATACATTTATAAAACAGCGTGTTAGTTGAATTTAACAGCTTTTCAATAACCCAGTGTTAGCTTTGTCCGAAACAGAACAGTCAAGCTAGGTACTGGATAAAAACACTACTTTAAAAGTCCCGCTTAAAAGTTTCTGGAAAAACGAGATTTTTTAAGTCGGTACTAATTATTAACTTTATGAACTTAACTTTTGGAACTTTACGTATCTATAGATTCTTTTTTGAACTTGATTGCTTACTCGTGTCTAAAAACATTGAACGCTAACAAGCTACCGAAATTCGTTGTATTAAAAAAACTTCCCGACAAATTGTAGACACTTTTTGTTCTTTCAACTCCCAAAAACTCTTACATTAACAAAATACGATATGCTCTTCTAATTTGTACAGTTTTAGCCAATTCGTGCTCAGAGATTAGGCTTGTTATAAAAAGTATTTATTAATGGCGCCACCGGGCTATTTCCTCAAATACTTTTGTAAAAATCTTCAAGAAAGAGATGTACGCGTGCTCGTGAATATTTTAACTGGAGGAGTTTGTTTCGACGAGCTGTTTGTTTTGTGTTATTTTTATTGTTTAGAGAATTTTAGAAAGGAGTGAGGTTTTTGATGAGTGTTTCGGTGTCGTAAACGAAAGTAACCAAGCTTTTCAAAAGTTATATTTGCCATACGCTGATGGCGGTGAACATCATCGAAATATTTTCCACCAGAATGAAAAAAAAAATACTGTGAACTATGAAACAAAAACATCAACTCAATCATTATATAAGTAAAGAAGGTTTTTAAATAACAGCAATCGCGCATGTCACGATAGGGAAAAACCCGTCAAGAATAATATCGACACTTTTCCGCATCATCTGTGACAGTAACATCACTAAAGCATAAAAATAAATTCAACTTTACTTTTCACCTCGACGTGAAAAGCTCAGGCTTTGAATTTTTTTAATGAACGCCGCCTAAGGAAATCCTCAATTTTATCTCGGAGAGTCTTATTAAAACTATTATTAACAGTGAAATTTACTTGCTTAATTTAAATTGCTCGTTTTGCGTTCACGAAATTCCACCTGTATTAAATGTAACACGGGCTCTCATGGCTGCGAGACGTTTATTTTCCGGAAAATTCCGGTTAGAACCGGTGAGTGCCGCTCTGTACCGGAACATAAATGCGAGACGTGACAAGTGTGTACGTGACTTTAGTGTTGTAATACACGGTTTTAATAATATCAAGTAATAACTAGTTATGGCGAGTCGTAACAGTTTAATGGGATGATGTATGAGCTGTTACGGCGGTGGTGGGTTCGTTAAATTTAAAAGATACACAAATTCCAGAATTTGCGCACCTAATAAGTAAGGATAAATTATGAGAAAATATAATTGAATAATGAGGTGAATTTCAATTATGTTATAAAAACTGTGGCTTTGAAAGTTACAAGCACATTTTATGCACGCACCAACAAAGAGGAACATATTCAAATGCTGCCTCAGCTGTAGCTGCTGCAGCTGTGTTGTGTAGGAGCTCTCGTAGGCACTTTTTATGTGTCTGAAAACCCAATCACGTAGATATTATTTGTACACACACATCAGGCAGGCCAACAAAACAGGTCAACTCAACGCCATTTATATTTTACAACCATGTGCAGTAAAAGACAAATTCCCAAAAGAAGAGTCAGGATTCAACTCTTTCACAGACTAGACATTTTATTTCACCCTTACAACACCTATGGGAAATGACATTTTATCTACGTCGCGACCAACCTACATTTCAAAGGAAGCTAGCTATAAGGTATACAATACATACTTGTTTTTTTACACGTACAAGGAGATATAAAACATGAATATGTCAATATCTGCTCCAATAAGGAAAAAAAAGTGTCGAAAATCATCTAACACGTATTCAAATCGTCGCTCATTACGTATAGAAATGACATTGATTATGCAAATACGTGTACAAAGTCGTGCTATATAGAATCATACACAATCATACTTCATGCAACAATGACCCCGAATTACACTGATTGTGTTCCACGAGGCGTAAGTTGTACAAAGGCAGAAAAATCATGAAGACCCATCTTTCATGTTTTGATCAGAAAGTTTTCCCTTTTGTGAATTAATAGGGAATCAATGGGAATGCCTTTGTCAAACAGCAGGATGACTGAGTTGAATAATCAAAGTGACGCGCTGCTTTGAAAGAGTCGGTGCTCGGTTGTTACATCGAAAAATTGTGCGACAAAGATGTTTTGGGGTACCGCAGGGAACTAAAGTTGGAACATTGTTTGTTCTTTGTATTTTTATTACTAGAAGTTTTCTGACACTCTTGAGACGATTCAAAACGATAAAAGTTTTCATCCTTATACCCAGACAAATACAGAAGACGTATTTTAATGTTACAAGAACAAGTAATGATAATTTTTATTAGTTTTTTTAGTCGACACGCACTGAAATGAATAAAGCAGCTAAAAGAACAACCAAATATTTTAAAGTTGACTTACGCAAAATTAACACGAAACAAAAGAACTAAGTGTTCCCAGAAATAATAACTCAAAAGAATCTGCCAGTTTATTAAAACAGAAAAATTACCACCTTTTATGAAAGAAAAATGGCACTTCCTGCCAAAGTTTTCACAAACTTCAAAGAATACATTCCGAGTTTCGAAATAAAGAACACAATATCAAGCGGAACCATTGTTTAAGGCAGCTCTTTTTTATTATTTCCCCAGAACATTGAAGGCTGTGGAGTTACGAGAATTTTTCAAATAAAGTTACGTCCTCATCGGAGTGGCAAGTTGGAAGGAAACTGAATAATTTTCAGTTTTTTAAACCACAGTTGGACTAGGTTATAGTTTGAGTCTGTGATAGTTTTTAACTCGGGTTGTTTGACACCGTTTGTGTTCGATGCTTTATCGCTGCTTGTTCTCAACTCTAGCTTCAACTTTTCTAAATACCTAATGTTGTATTTCCATACCCATAGATACGGGTACGTATTTGATCAACCTTTGGCATGGACCAAATATATTCGTACAAAGGTAAAATTGGACTTTTGTGTAGTTTTGTGGCGGAAAATTATTAACTATCTTATATGTTGAGTGGAACACATTTAGGAGCCAGGTAATGAAAATATTTGGTCTGTAGGTTCTAATTCATTTATATTGAAATTGTCTAAAGGATGAAATTAGATTCTGGCCATCAATGAAGGTCATATCAATAAACCTATTTCCTTTTATCTTCTAAGGTATCACTGTCTATGGAAGGGTTGTTGAAATATTGAAAATAAATAACGTATTGTATTGTATTTGTTTGTTTCAGGCGAGGCGGCGCGTACGACGACGGATTAATGGGGCGGTGACGCAGCATGCGCCGCGTGCCGCTTGCCGCGCTGCTGCGGCTTATCATCATAGCAGGTGGGTACCACTACAAACTAGCAATTTACAGTCAGGAAAATTCAATGTTAACTCAAGGTCGAAGTGGCGGTGCTTGGGGGAGGCCTATATCCAGCACGTTTCACGTTTTTCGGCAGAAATGGTGATGACGAAGTTTCAGTAGCAGCAACGACTTAATAGTTTCAGCAAAATATGAAGTTAATTTTAATTCAAATGCAGATATTATTTTTTCGGACTTAGTCAGTTTTGTTAATTTTGTGACGTCATCATCATCATCATCATCATCATCATCATCATCATCATCATCATCATCATCATTTCAGCCGAAAGACGTCCACTGCTGGACATAGGCCTCCCCCAGGCTCCTCCACTTCAAAGTCAAAAAATCAAAATAAAAAATATTTTATTTCATATAAACCTGCATGGGCACTTATGAAACGTCAGAAGCTAGGTGCACGGTTCCAAATTGTTGTTTCCTATGGAGAAGAGCCGGCAAAAAACTCCACAGAAACTCCACTTCGACCGGTCTTGTGCTTCCCACATCCAGCGGATACTCGCGGCCTTCACAAGGTCATCGGTCCACCTTGTGGGACTTCCACTCTGTCTTCCGGTACGCGGTCGCCACTCCAGAACCTTTCGGCCCCATCAGCCATCTGTTCTGCGAGCAATGTGCCCTGCCCACTGCCATTTAAGTTCGGCAGTTCTTCGGGCTACGTCGGTTGCCTTGGTTCTCCTACGGATCTCTTCATTTCTGATTCGATCGCGTAGGGAAACTTCGAGTATAGCCCTCTCCGTTGCCCTTTGGGTGACTTTAAGCCTTCTGATAAGGCCCATTGTGAGTGATTTTGTGATGTGTTTGTTTCTATTCCTGGTTTTAATATAAATATATCAAAAAAAAAAAAAGATTTTAAGCTTGAAAGATATTGACACAGTTTAGCAACTTTTTACTTCGTAATTTACTAAAGCCGTAACCAAATCTAATGATATCTTTAAACCACGTGCAGGGATAATAAGGCCAACCCGTTCATAATTCCCAATCCGAAGGTGGCCTGAAACTTACGTGTTTGGTTTACTAAACGAGAACGCGTATAGGCGGCATGTGTCTAGTTATATTCGAATTAGGTTTTACTCTGAAATCGGAAAATATTAGGAACTCTTTTTAAGCGGAATTTAGTAAAGGAAAATAAATGTTTTCGCTGCTAGAGCTGTAGGTAAAGTTTCGTTCAAGTTTTAAAATTCATTCAATTAGTTCATTTTATGGGATCATTCCTACTTCACCTTCTAGAAATAAAGAAGAAGTATGTTCATTAAGTAACATTTGAAGCATCTAATACTGGCAATCTAAGAAATCTTCCAAAAATGACGTGTTTATCAGTCGACGTGAACCACAGTATTTCTTTAGAAAAGCTTCTCACAATTTATTAGCCTATAACGAGCTACGAACTACGTAATACCAACACTTTATGTCTGCCAGACCAAAAACACTACTTACTACAAATCTGTTGGACTGATACTCTGAAACCATTGTTCCCTAGAAGTATATCGAGTGATCCCGATAGTACCAAGCTGTATATATATTATAGTGGAAAGGCGGTATCTGTTGATAGGATAGTTAGCTAAACGTTTTATTGGTATTGATTGTACTTCTAGGTATCAATTCATATTTATAGGTGGGTAGGCACCTTTTCAATGCATTTTTGTAGTTTTTGAAGTTTTTGGAAAATTGGCAAATAAAAACAGAGCCCTAGCTTGTTTAACAAGTTATTAAAGACTTCGTGTAGGTATTTACTTTCATCTATTCATCCCTCAAAGTTTATGTTCCGAATCACCATCTGCCTACCGTTTTCCCAACTATGTTGTAGGTACTCGGCTTCCAGTCTAACCGGATGTAGTATTTTACATGGACCGACCTCCACAACCCAGCTACTAGGTAATACGATACGCGTTGCTAAGACTAGTTGTCAGACTTTCGGGCTTCTAACGACCCGTAACGATCGTATCAAAGATCCACAAATGACGACCTAGAACAATGGCTTATCGTGCTTTCCAAGGCACGGAGCCCCGTGCCCCTTGGTATGAAAAGATAGTCAGCCATCCACGTACTAACCGCGGCAAGCATAGCTTAACTTCCTAGAGCGACCCGTGTGTCCGTTATTACTAAGCCACGAGCTATATTTTTATGTTCCAAATATGGTGACAAAAATGGTAACCCAGTCACCGTCAAATAGGGTATAGCCATTAGGTGATTATGGCATTGTTATTTGCAACTATGGCGCTTTTTTGTTGAATTAGTGGTTGTTACAGCATCAACAAAAACATTACATGTTCAAAATAGGAATAAAACCTTTACAGATTTCTACAAAGTAAAAAAAAAATATTTGGTAAGCTTTAGTAAAAATAAAGTTGTATATTGATGGACCGAATAATTGCAGTTGAAGAGAGTTACAAGTTTCCTATCTCTTCCCGTGGGTGTCGTAGAAGGCGACTAAGGGACTTACTAGAGAATGGGCAGCAGCGTTCTCTATGCATTTTACCACCATACTGCGATCGCCAACCCGCCTGCCAAGCGTGGCGATAATGGCAAGCCGTCCCGAATTGGGGGAAGCCTATTTCCAGCAGTGGACGTCTTCCAGCTGAAATGATGACAAGTTTAAAATTAATTTTAATTCATTTTACAGATGTGTTTTCTAAAGTTGTTTTCATTTCTGCTTTTGAAGATTTAGCTTGAAAAAACGTCACGTCGAGTGATTAGTATTGTGAAAAGCCACCATTGCTAAAATATTGGACAGTAGGCTTGATTCATACTTAAAAAAGCATCAAACTCAAAGCATTTATTTCAATTAAACCTTTCACAGGCACTTTTGAATTGTCAAACAAAAATCGAAGTTGAAGCTAGGTGCCCATTCCAAAAACGTAGATCTCTATGGAGAAGAACGGGCAGGAAACTCCAAGGACACTCTTTTAAATCGTGGGTATTACAAAATTTTGGGAACATTATTCTTGGTGCTTCTATGTGAGAACAATGTAAAAAATAAATTTAAAAAAATTAGATTCAAAATAAGCCATGGCAGATATGAGATGACCAGTCTCAACCGACGGCGCCCGTTCACGAACTTGACGCGTGGATCAGCACCATCCAGCTCTACCATTTTCTAGGGAACCGAATGATCCAACATACACGCCACCATCAGTGAGACATTTAAGTGAGTATGACATACTCTCAACTACCACGTTTTTTCAAGTCGACGTATATCAAAACAACATATTATAAGGATGCATGGTACTCACATTTACAAAAATTTGACAAAATGCTTCTAAATTATACAAAACTATAGTTTCAATCCTATTTGAGAAATTCATAAAATTTGACTTCCAAGTACCAAAAGAAAGAAAAATATATAGTATGTGTTGAAAGGAGGATGGCGAGGTTGCATGTACAATGGGACCCACTGTTAGGAGCATCGTACAGTATAGAAACTTATAACTAGTTGTAGAACTATATAAAACTAGCAAAAAAGGTAATGGGCAGTAAGTCGTAGAGGATGGGAGAAAAAAGATATGCAAGGTAAAAAATTATAACCTAAAACGAATCTAATAGGTGTTGTATTTAATAATACCATATCTTTTTGTATATTAAGTAGTTTTAAAAAGGTGTTCAGTCAGAATAAAAATATCTAACAAGACTACCATCGTGGTTCTGCATTTCTCTGGCCAGATATAGGTAATTACCTACTCAAAATAAAAAAATACGTCTGGGAGCTAGGAACTAGTGTGACTTGGTAAATAAAAGATATGGATTCATAGACTGGATTGATATAGGATAATACTATAATCATCATTAGCATAAAACTAAATGAAAAAAAAAAAACAAACGAAGAATGAATATACTAATTGGTTTTGACACTGACAGCCAACTTCTATTGACAGCATAACGTTACATTCTACGATAGCACAAATAATCGTAATAATAATTATAACGAGCCCTGACCACCAACATCTTGGACCCTGCACCTGATGCCGATGGGCCACAATTTTTTATATTTTAAAATGTTTTTGTACGAGTTTTGTAAAAATATTTAAAAATTTACTAAAAATGTATGAAAGAAAATATATTAATTATATTGTACGCACGGCTACACATCAAGCTATACATTTCCAGTTTACGTTGATCTCGCACTGTACGGAAATCTTATACAATGCGAGATCAGCTTGTACTGGAAATGTATAGCTTGATGTGTAGCCGTGTGTACAGTTTTGTAGAAAAATGTGAATGCATTTTTTATTATTAACTTTTGTATGTTTTTCTTATATTTTACAAGTTTTGTTTATTAAAAACAAAAAATTGACAAGCGTAAACGTCAAGTGTAAATCAAAAAGTAAATAAATAAAAAATAACGAGTAGGTTGGAATGTAAAACGAAACACGGTGCGTTTAATAACTGCATGATGACTTATTTTAAGTACCTAATAAAAAATATTTTTTAACTTTTAATTCCCATCACCTAGTGACTCCATTTTTTATATAATCCTCTTACAACCTCTTTAATATAGTTTATATTATCTTGCAAGTGAACGACACTTAATTACAAATAATGTGGGTCCAAACTCGCCATCCTTCTTTTAATAAATAATACTTGGTTCAGTAAAATCGAAAACAAATTCGTAATGTCACAAAATTAATAACAATAGGAACAGAAATGTTCGCAATGTCAGAAAAATAATAATAATAGGAAAAGAAGTGTTCGTAATGTCAGAAAACATAAAAAAAGGGGAAGCATCTCTTCCAAATATTAAAATGTTAATTAGTAAGCCCAGGTGGCTGTGGAGCAGGACCAGCATTAAGCCAGGCATTTTTATCTAAGATATAATCATCTAACTTATAATACGCTTGTCTACATAGTGTGCGTTTAATGCATGACTTAAATTTATTTTCACTTAGTTCAAGAATATCGACTGGTAGTTTATTATAACATTTTACACAGTACCCCATAAAAGAAGTATGTACTTTAGACAATCTGAAACGTGGTTGATCTAATTTGTTCCTATTTCTAGTGTTAAAATTATGCCTGTCACTTATCTTACTAAAAAGATGTAGATTTTTCCGAACATACATAATGTTCTCATAAATATATTGAGAAGGTACCGTCATGATGTTAATTGTTTTGAACATCTATGCTTGCACGATGCACAATTTGGGTTTCAATCTGAACTTTCGACGGAAAGTGCAATTCTAAGCCTCAAGAGTACTGTCCAATATTACACTGATCGTAAAACGCCGGTATATGCCTGTTTCCTGGATCTTTCCAGGGCCTTCGACCTTGTGTCATACGATGTGCTCTGGAAGAAGTTGGGGGACAGGAATGTACCGGCTGAAGTTCGTAAAATCTTGCAGTATTGGTACGCGAACCAAACTAATAATGTAAAGTGGTCCAACACACTCTCTGGAACGTATGGGCTGGAGTGCGAGTGAGACAGGGGGGTTAACATCTCCTGGGCTCTTCAACCTTTATGTCAATGACCTCATAGTCGAGCTCAGCAGCATGCGTGTCGGTTGTCGGGTTGGTGGTGTTAATGTTAACAGTATCAGCTATGCTGATGACATGATACTGCTGGGCCCGACTGCAGATTCCATTGGAGAGATGTTGAAAGTATGCGAGGACTATGCTGCTGCACATGGGCTCGTGTACAATGCAAAAAAATGTGAGTACATGGTTTTTAAGTAAGTAAATTAAATAAGTCTTTAAATTTGCAAACTCTGCAATAATAATGTACTACTATCACTATATAGTTAAATGTGTATCATTATTGAGTAAAAGGATTTATCTCGTTCCAAAATCAGACTTTTTTTCTTTCTGACAGTATGGTATTGATACGCTTTGACTCCCACGTAAGGTTGTAATTCGGATTTACCTATCTAAGGGAGTGTAATTTGTATTCTATATTTATGATGGGTGCGTAGCATAGAAAAAAAGACTATAATCTTGGAACAAAATAGGTATATTTTTCTTGATTATATCTGTAGAAATTTGGCATAACTTTCTGCGTATATTTTGCGTAACTCCATAAACAAGTAAGAAAACCTCTGCCATTCTTTTCTTTATCACCATTCCAAAAGCAATATCAAAGTAACCAATACTAAAACGAAGGGTTCCGTACCACCGTGAAATATTTAATAAAACATATTAACACGTTCCTTGTATAAGGACCCGCTTTAACTTTAACTATTTTTATTTTTTTGTTTTTATATCGGCAATAAAAATAAACACTGAAAATTTCAATTGTCTACCTATGATGATAAAGCCTACAAACAGACTGACGGATGGACAGCGGCGCCTCAGTAATAGGGTTCCCTTAGCCACAGAACAGATAAAGTTTCACCCTTTGGGTACAGAACCCCAAAAATGATCAATAAGATATCATCTTCATGCGTCATAGATTTCATAGCTCCACCAATTTCGGTTTCATCTCATACGACAACAATATCTACAGGCCTGTTATAGGCTATCAACGTTGTCGTGTCAAGATTAATCAGAAACCAGCTACATATTGGGTACAGCTCTCCTCCAGGGAAATACCTTCTGAATAATGTGCGGGTACTCCGTTGTGATGTGTGTGGGTGGGTGAGGTCGTACCAATGACACGTGAGTTTAGTTCACCGGTGTTTTAGGGTTTATGATAAGGTGAAGACTAATCTAATTTTTTAACCGACGAAAAAACGGAGGAGGTTACTCAAATCGAAGCGTATTTTTTTTTTTTGTACGTATGACCACGCATATCTTGTTACAGAGTCGTTCGATTTTGATAATTATTTTTTTATTGGAAAGGCTATATACACCTCGAAGTTGGTTCCATATAAAATTCTAACTCTAAGGGTAGGAAAACAGGGATGATTGATTGTTCACTCACTGATTGTAATGTAAAACCACGCATAACTGCTTACAGAGTAGTCAGAGTAGTCTGATTTTGATAATTCTTTTTTTATTGGAAAGGCTATACTTCGAAGTTGGTCCCATATAAATAAAAAAAAAAAACAACCCTAAGGGTAGGAAAACAGGGGATGATTGATTGTTTACTCACAGATTTTAATACTGAGTTGTGTATTACAAAAAGTAATAAAAAATTTAAAATATAGTAATTAGTAGATTATAGCCACAAAAAATTGTAAAATAAAAAAAAATAACAAAAATATTAAACCGCCAAAAATGTTTTTCGGTGGTTAATTTTTTTGTTATAAAGTTTTTATGTAAAGGTAATTTTTAACCACCAACGGAATCTTTGTATCTGTCTGTAGCATCGCAGCTCCCAAACGGCTGAGCTGATTATTATTTCTTTGATGTGTGTGAAAGTTGACTTAATCGAGAGTTTTTCAATGAAAAAGCCAAACAAACGACGCCTAGCAATAAATCAATGAATAGTATTGTAGAAAGGATAACATTTCCACTAGCCGTCCCCCGACGTAATGATGCTTTGATAATTATAACTACAACTTTTATGGGGCAATACATTTTTATTTTTTACATCTTAGAAGTTTTAGTTTGTGTTTTTAATTACAATTTTATATAAGACGCCAGGGCAGGAGGATAGTGAGCGGGCGATAGGATTATGTAAGGGATCGTAATAGGTCGTGTTCAGTAGTCTCTGCCTACCTTCATGAGAAAAAGGCGTGTTTATGTATGATATTTGTAATTTTGAACTACATTTTGTATTTGATATTGAGTTCAGAATTATTGCTAGACATGAATAGATTAGAAGAAGATTCACATGCTCCTGCCCGAATTAATTAACTATTCAATATATATTAGAAAATAAATACATCCGCATAGGCTGATTGATCTGGTTAAGCTACGCTTGCCGCAGTCAGTCCGTGGATGGGTGACTATCTTTACTTACCGAGGCCTCTTTGTGCCTCGGAAAACACGTGACGCCGTTTGTCCTGGCTGTAATTTGTGGATTTCTGATTGTCTTTACTGGTTGTCAGAAGCCCGAAAGTCTGACAAACGGTCTTACCAAGGGGTATCGTGCTACCCAGTAATAGGGTTGTGGAGGTCAGATAGAAAATCGCTCCTTTAAAATACTAGTATTCAGCTGCATCTGGTTAGACTGGAAGCCGACCCCAACATAATTGGGAAAAGTTTAGGCAGATTGATCATACCAAAAATCTTTTATCTTTTCAGATCACTATTTGCAAGCATTTTTACACCGTATTCTTGCTCGACCAACGTAAAGTCCTTAACAATACACAATTACGTTTAATTCAGCACAGCGCTTCCATTTCAAAAGATTTACAACATCGTCGGATTGTCATTCCATTCCGAGACGAAATTGAATTCGCAATAGTAAAAGAAAAGTTTATTTCTACCGTAAAGCAGCCAACATTCAAGTTCATTTTAAATGTTATTCGTTTACGCAAAGGCCTGTAATTAGAGTTGTTACAAACACCACACGAGGTAAGGCTCTGTTCACGTAGGAATATCGCGTTAACCCCACATTTGCATTTAATGGCAAAATATATGTAAATTTTGATGTAGGTACGATGTATCACGCTTCATGCATTTGGAATATTTTAACGTTTTTATAGGCAACGTTTATTATCTACACAACACAAAGTATTTCTTGCTTGATTTGTGGGAAACATCAAAAATTTGCGAGAAGGGTGGTGATTATAGGTAATATCCTTTATGACAGTTCAATAACTGATTACGTACAACCTTACCTAAGCTAAGAACACCTTTTCAGCAAACAGGATAAGTTGTAATTCTTGCATCGTGCAAATAATTAGAAAATTTGTTCCTTCCCCTAAATGTAAAACTCATCAGTCATCTCAATTATTTTCGGTTAATATTATCCTGAATGTTAATCACCTCTATATATTCTTGTCAATATTATCTCACAGGTCATTGGGATTAAACTGAAAACCCATTAGCGGCTATATTTATTTATTAAATACAATTAAAAATTCCCACAGGAATAAACGTTAAATCCAATGACATAAAAATTTAAATAAGCCTAAAAGCACCACAGATGCACTCTGAATAATTTATTAGCATGACTGTGAAGCCTACTTTTATGCAATTTTATCTGACTTTTTGGTCTTAATTATAAACCGCGAAAGCGTTTAAAGCTGTTTTATTAAATCCAATTTAAAATTAAACTCTTGAAAGCATGCTACTCTGATTTTCGTTAAAGTTATCGAGGAAAATAGGAAGTTTTCTTTCAAGGAATAACGTTTTATGCAATGTTAAAAAATCTCTTTAGCGCTCTTGAAAATATGGCGAACGAAGCTTGCATGGTTTAATATTTACCTTATCATCAAGATTGAATAACATTTTAAAATAATAATAAACATTATAAACCCACTGCCAGTCGAAAGAAATATATTTTGCCCAAAGTAGATGAATGATTAGATGCCAAAAACAAATTAGGTATTCAAACTTTGTATAGTCAACACTCAACTCTAACTTTTGCCGTTAAAAGCATTAAATGGCACTTGTATTTTTGTGTCCTTTGTGTTTGCAATTAGTGCACCTGAACTAATTGGTTGTTTTTCCTCGTTGTCGAGCTTTGCTTCTTTCTACGTTTGTCCAGTTGTACAAGTTGACTACATTGGAAAGAGGTAGGTAACAAAGCAAAGCTAAAACAAGGGATTTTGCACTTTTTGTGGTGTCTTGGATTAGTTCCTTTCAGACCTTTCATAGGTCAATAGATGGAGACAAAAGTTGTGAAAAATCTTTTAGCATAAAATGTTATAAATATTCATTATAACATGCGTAATCCACCACGCTGATGTCATTTGTCTTCTCATTTTTGTTCTAGGACGTGCTAAAAAACGCTGAAAGAAAACATCTTGAGGAAACCTTTCCTCACGATGTTTTTCTTCGTCGTTTTGTTTTCATTTTAACATAAAAATTGTAAAACTTTGTCCCCAGGCGGCGCCAATTTCGTCAACCCATACGTGAGTGAAGACCGCGTCGACCTAAACCAAGTATGGGTGGAGATACCATCAACGCTCGTAGCCTTGGGTGGGGACGTCCACATCCGTGTCCACGGCGCCTCCGGCGGCGGCCTCAAAGTCCGCATCGCCCGAGAAGACGACGACGGACGAGCACTCCTAGCCACTATGCCTCTAGCTCTCGACTCTGAAAACCGCATGACTTTACCATGCGGATACTTCTCTAGAGGAGGCACTTACTACCTAGAACTAATATCCGAAAAGGATCCATTCTTACCAGATTACGATAATACAACCGAAGTCAAAACCGATTTTGATAGTAACAAAGTTAAGAGAGACGTTAGTGAAGGCAGTCTTATGGAAACTGGTGACAGTGTGGTGAAGTCTTGGAAGTTCGATGTGTTGTGGCCAACGGCGAACCTGGACGTAACTCCAGAACAGATACAGACGTACCCTGAGAGGCAGGTGATGGCTATATTGGAGTTTCCAAGGGTGGTGTGTACTCCTATTGAGTCTAGTGCTGATTTTTGGCTGGAGTTGTTGTACTGTGGCCATTCGAGTGGAGGAGCTGTGCTTTGTGATGGGAAGAACACCAGCTCGCACGCACATGTTTTATATTCTGAACAGGTGAGGCTTCTTAGCTCTTGCTTAGCGGGACTCACTTAGCTTAAAATAAAACAACCGCTAATTTTAGTTTCTAGCTAAAAGTGACGCTGAAAGCACCTTTTATAAGAACGTAAACAGATGCAAAAATAAAACACTACCCATTTCGTTTTTCATGAAAACCTTTATAACAACTTTTTTGTTAAATGTTGCTTTCCGTTCTTGTTACAATTAAGACAAATTGAGTTTTACTTTCTCAAAGAAATTACTATTTACACTATGATATACGGACATAAAATAAAAATTAAATTAAAAATTTAAAAAACCCCCGACCCTAACAAAAACTCTAAAAAGTAAAAATAATAATATTTAAAGGTCTTTTAAGATGAAGGTAATATTTTGATCAAGGCATTGTAAAGGCGGAGGACGGCTAATGAAAATGCTAGGCCTCTGTTTGGCGTTTTCATTGACCGTCCCCCGACTTGACAATGCCTTGATCAAAATATTACCTTCATCTTAAAAGGCCTATAAATATTATTATTTTTACTTTTTAGAGTTTTTGTTAGGGTCGGGGGTTTTTTAAATTTTAAATTTAATTTTTATTTCCTGCTTTTATACATAATGTCTCGCTCGCTTAAATCTGCGCATCGTTGCGTATTTTTCCCACAGTGAAGTTTGTAACTAATTTATCCTCATTCCTCGTCCTGATCACTATTTATCTATAATCTATGCATTGAGACCTTTTCAATGAGCCCAAACACGATACTTTTGCTGTTTGTTGGTGAGTAACTTGGGCATCCTGGAAATTTCAGGTGTTACTCCAGCATCATTTCAATGTTACCTTGTTTGTCTAATATAATTGAAGTAATAGAATACAAAATTTCGAGTTGATCAGCCCCGTGGAAGATGCTAAAATCACTTCATCAACCAGAAAAGAGACTCCCGACTAATACACCTTTCAAACAAAAAAAAAACAAAATCAAAATCGGTTCATCCGTTCGAGAGCTACGTTGCCTCAGACAGACACACACACACATACACACACACACACACACACACACACACACACGTCAAACTTATAACACCTCGTCGTTTTTGCGTCGGGGGTTAATAAATAAAGCCTTGATATTATTTGAATAAGGTCCTAATCATACGAAAAAGGTTACATCAAATTGCTCTCTTTTTCGTAATGGAAGTTAAGTACCTACTTTAAACTCACAAATTATTTCCTTAAACTCATAAGAGATTACCTTGTTGCAGATGCACGGGTTCCCAGGTCGTCGGACGATGACGCTGCGTTGTGAACTCTTCGGTCAGGCTGGGGACTATGCGCTCACACTTAGGCCAGCCGCCGCAGCTGGCCCTCAGGATCTGGCAACCGCTTTTATTAAAGTTAGTAAGGAATTGCATTTTTTTTTATATTTCTTACTTGAAAGGCGATACAAATAAAGTATATGAGGACAGAAAGGCAAAGTTAGGTCGCCTTACTGCGTCGTAAAATAGTTTGTATTTTTGCTTAAGTCTTGCTCACGTCCTAAACGAAGCTATTCTAGCCCAATACGCGATCGTCGCGTTCATATGTCACTTTTTGTTCAGAAAATCGGAAGGCGCCTTATTACGTGTTCAAAGTCGCAGACACAGGGTATCCTTGTGATAAGTCGGTGTTTCAAAATAATGCTAAAATCAAATATTTATTGGGACACTTGATTCTAAACATCAAACAGAAATAACTCTTTGTCTGTGCCCAACGGACAGAATCACGTTTAAATGTCGACGTTTTTAATTATTTGTGAAAAATGTTTGTAGGAGGCAATCAAAATGGAACCTCGACTGACTTCCACTCTCATAAAAAAGCCTTTTCAAATGAACACCTCTATAAATATTTACAGAGGCACAGGTTACCGGGATAGCCACGCTTTTGGAGTTTGAATGGACAGTTTAAATATTGAGCATTGTGAAAATTTACTCCAATAATCATTTAACATTATCATTGTAATCTAAAGTAGTCTTCTCATCGCGGAGCCGTGGCTGCTATGCTCTGTGAGTTTTGCCACATTTGTTATGTAGATAGTGAATAAAAGCGCTTAATTTATTGTAATTATAAGGTCAAACAATGCCAGAATTCAGAACATTGTCGTAAAACTTCTAAGTATAATTCTACGTAAAGAAGTCCACATTTTCCTCCACAACATTGTGGTGAGACTATCCCTTCCATATATTATTAAACACCTGGCAGGAGATGTATGGAGATCGTACATAATTCCCGCTAAACAAGCTGAAAGAGAACCGTTGAAATAGATTGATAGCAGCTTGTATACGATGCTTTGTGCGCATAATCCATCGTGGTCCATTTTTAAATAAACACATGCAATATTGGGTTGGATCAACAATTATACTGAACACTTACTAAACTCTCAATTATTTCACTTAAATGAGACGCGCCATTTCATAATACCTTTCAATATTTTTCCAAGCTTTCATTAAAACACTGTCAATATAGATTTTGATTTCAATATCTCTAAAGTGACTTTTAGTAAAGTAAGATCACGACGATAAAATTAATATCAACTCAAAGACTACGCTTGATCGATCTCAAATACGACCAAACATCGTCTATCAAAGTCTTTTAACAAAATCTCTCTTATTTCAAGTTTCAAATATACTTCCAAAGTCTTTGTCCTACCAAGTCGAGCTTAAATTAACTCGGGAGGATTTCCGTTTGATCTCAATTGGGAAACAACATTTTAACAATATTGTTCGTTATTTTCTTATTTTTTATTATGAAGATGAGTGGAAGGGAAATTATTATATTTCACAGCGGTCGTTACACAAACTTCGGTGTTACAATCTACATAAAAGTTTATGTGTAATAAATGGGCCCTGCTTTTAAGTGTTGTATTCCATTATTGTGCGTCGACAACATTTTTATGATGAAAATTTTATCTGTTGGCTGTATAATATTTTTGAAATTTCTAAAAGAGATTCTGGTATGAACTTACGTTTAATGTTGTATTCTTCGGAATCGTGGTACTTTACATTAAATCAATTTCATTGTGTGATTCCTGTTTATGAGCCATCAACTTTTAATATTAGTTTAATTTCTGTTATTTTATAAAAAAGATCAATAGGAGTATTTTGGAGCGGTAGTTTTTTATTAAATCATTTGGGAAGCTAGCTAACTTTTGCAACGACAGGATCGGTGTACAATTTTTCCAAATAAGTACAATTGTACCTAAAAATCGTAATTGTTGTAAATCTGAACAAGACACAAACATAGTGCGAGGATTTCTTTCAAGCCATTTACCAATAAAGTGTCCATTAGCGTAAAACCACTAACCGCGGGGAGTACAGGAAGGTTGTGAATGCTTTTTACTTCCACTGGCCACGAAGTGATTGCGATTTCCTTTTAAAACGACAATTTCTAGTGATTTCTTGCTTTTATTCTCTAATTCTACATGAAGCAATACTGGTACAAATGTTGTGTTTTGAACAATAAAATCGTCAAACGATCACCTGATGTTCAGTACAGGTAAATCATTATGTCAAGAAGATGGGCAGTAGTGTCTTTGTATGCATATTTCATCCCTGACAAAAGAAGTCTTCGTTCTGTGAACTTACATAATTTTATTTGGCAAACAAAATCAAACACAAAGCATTAATTTTAATTAAACCAATATACCATAGGCACTTTTGAATTTTCATGGAGTTGGTCGGGAGATTAACGCCCGGTTTCTGTAACGAAATCCTACTAACATTATAATGTGAAAGTTTGTATGTTCGGATGCTCGGATGTTTAGAACCTGGATTAACATATACTGTACTCTTTTTGTACTTGTATCCCGGTAGTACGGTCCCGTGGGATAATTTCCACGCGGGCGAAGCCGCTGACAGAAGCTAGTTTCTGTGATTGGTGGAGTGAACAATCAACAGCCAATCGGATCAATTTTCTTGCGTTTAATTTTGACGAGTTTATAATTTTCGTTCTAGTAAAATATTGACTAGTTTTTGAATAGTGTTCCTGATAAATCTAACTTTATATTTGTTTTTTCTCCACCAGGCGGACTGGTCAGAACAATTCGTTCTGAACGTACACGGCGGCTCCGTGTTCCCCTGTGGTGATGGCGTCAGGGTGTTGTTCCAGTACCCTGAGTGTGTGCTGGAGGGAGCGGACAGGGTCAGGGTTTTCGGCAGAGATGCCGACCGGCTGCGATATGTCGCTGAAAGACGAGTTCGCAGGTGAGCCTCTTCATTATAAGTTGAAAAATGTCTTTGATATATCTCGCTATCTTGAGGTTCCGGACCTACGGCCTTCCGGGCATACGAGTGGCCGAAGGCAATGCGCACAGGATGTAATTGTCACCGTAAAATTGTAAATACCGTTAGATTTATAATCTATCTCGCCAGATTGTAATCTGTCGAAAATTGTGAACTAAACCATACTGCTTACTGACCTGAGGTTAGGTTAGAATTACGACCAACAGCGCGCGAGCCAAGCGAGCGAGGCGAGCGGTGCCGCGGCAGTGGCCAGCAAGTGCTACTTCCAAATTAGTGGCAACTGACTTCGGAAGGCGGTGACAAAAAATAAAACACATATCCAAAGTCGCCGACTTCCGAAGTCGGTTGTTTTTTTTTTAGAAAGGTATATTTTTCACTTTTTAGTGAAAGGTTTTCACCACACCAATGCGTATTTATGCGATAGCAGCAATCGCGGTTGATTTGCTGTCATTTTTTTGAAGAGTATCGGTTTAGGTAGTTAAATAAAGGTAAACAAATCGTAAAAAGGGTCTTTTATAGTTGACACTTTGTTGTTTAAAAATATGGTATGACAAAATTACAATTATTTTCGATTTATACGACAGTTTTCTGTTTTATTAATGTGTATTAAACTTAATATTTTATTAGTAGACTATTATTCCTAGATGTAACTACTTGAGCACAATTTGTTAGTAAGATTTATTCTAATATAACATTTTGTAATCTGCCTATTGTAAAGATCCCAAAAAGACAGGTTCCCTAAACCTTTTAGAAAATACAACGGATTAGATAACGGTGCTAAATTGAAAAGTATAACTGTGATGTAGTATGGCAACAGAAATGGCAGATATTACGTTTAGTCGGATAAATAAAATAAATTTAATAAAAGAAGAACAGAAAATGTTTAAATTAGATGAAATAATTGATGATGCAACGGAACGATTTATTATTAATGTGACAGAAAGTTCATCAGATTCTGATTCAGATTCAGAATAGAGCCTTTTAATAAATGACATGATTTTAACATTTGAAATAAAAGGTTTCGCATTAATGAGTCACGTATTTTGTTTTTGTTTACCTTTATTTCAGTATATAAAATTTTAATGGGACCATTTCAGAATAAACCCCTATGGGACAAAAAAAAATTGCTGATCCGTTAATATTCCTTCTCGTATGACGGAGTTATGCCCGAACATACATATTTTTATTCAATATACATGTTGAATTGTTAACCTCCTCCTTTCTAAGGTCCGTTAAAAACAGCTAGCTGCTGTTTCATACAAAAGTGCACATATACGATCAATATGTATGAAATTGCAGATATTTTTAAATAGCCGACGCAAAAATTCTACTCTGGTGGGACTAGAATCATGGTACTGAATTCAAGGTAGCAGTTTGCGCGTTTGAATCTATTAGGTACATCCTGCGTGCATAGAATAGATTTTATTTCTTATCGTTAAGTTTTTTACTCGACACTGGTATTCTGTTGGATCCCAGTAGTGCCATACGATCAAGCAGACAAGGAAATCTAAAAACAGGAAATACAAATTATTGTGTTGTCAGGCTGTGTGTAATTTATGTATGCAGCCACCAAAGTTTGAATAAAAATAGGAGTCCTTTTTCAAAATGGTCTTTGCGAATGGATGGTCTATGTTTTAATATTAAGTTAGTACTTATCCCAAAATAATATTGAAAACAATATGCAAAATCACTTTATGATACACTATTCTATTGACAAAATGAGTTGGTAACTTCATAATAAACCTCCACGGTAATAACTTCTATTATATCAATATACATGTAATGAGATGTAAACACGTTATTACGGTAATTAATGGTCTTAATTTATGTTTTGGGGCCATTACGCGCGCCGGCATAACGCGTCGATGTCGGCGTTCATTATTGTCGGCAAAGTTGGTGGCCAGGTCTATAAGAGTGTTTTCTTATATAAAATTATAAACAATTAGTCACGGACCTAAAAAAAGAACGGACGAAATGTTACACTAAAACGATGTGAAGCATGCAAGGTGCTAGAATTTCGTTTGCTGTACACACACACCGATACACTAGGTCCAACAACTGCCATCATTACAAAGTCAAAGTCAAAGCATTTATTTCAATTAGGCACTTAAAAGGCACTTTTGAACGTCAATATTTACATTAAAATAGAATTGATTCTAGTCGCTCATTCCAAAATGTAGTTTCGTATGGAGAAGAACGAGCAAGAAACTCCACCGTTACCTACTCTTTTAAAATGTTTTAAATACAATTTAACAAAGTACATTCATTATATAATTATGTGTGAAAAACGATGCACCCAGAATAAAATTACTACTATACCAAAATAGGCAAAACTAAATAAAAAAAATGCAATTGAAGCAATACAGATAAATTAATTTTATGATGGATCCATGGTGCTCACATATTTACAAACATTGTAAGAGTAAATATACGATTTTTCTAGAATATTAACAAGTAATCAGTCAGTGTGTGAGTTAATCAATGTCATAAATATAATTATTTATACAATTCAATTAGCAACCAGTTTGATTTTGTCTAGACTCTAGATTGTCCTATGGAGCAGGACCAGCATGTTTCCAAGCATTCTTATCTTGGATATGATCTTCTAATTTATAATACGCTTGTTTACAAAGTTTACTTTAAATATGACTTTTAAATTTCCTTTCATTTAATTGCAATATATCACAGGGAATTTTGTTATAACATTTTCACAGTATCCCATAAAAGATGAATGTACTTTAGCTAATCTGAAAAATGGTCGATCTATTTTGTCTTTGTTTCTAGTATTAAAATTATGTCTATCACTTATTTTATTAAAAAGATGTAGATTTTTTCTTACATACATGATATTTCCTTATATGTATTGGCAAGGTACCGTCATAATATTAATCCTTTTAAACAGTTCCCTGAGGGATTCGCGGCGACGTAGATAAATAGTATTAGTAGTATAAATGGCTCTGACAGCTCTCTTTTGCAAAATAAAGATGGATTCAATGTCAGCAGCCCGACCCCACAGTAAAATGCCATACGACATAATGCTGTGGAAGTAGCTAAAATAGACCAAACGCGCGGTTTCTACATCTGTTAACTATCTGATCTTTCTAACAGCATAAGCGGCCGAGCTTAGCCGCCCCGCAAGAGATGTTATATGAGGTCCCCATTGCAATTTATCGTCTAGCGTGATTCCCAGGAATACCGTTTGATTAACAAATTCCAGTTTTTCTCCATTCAATAAGATGTCACATTCGCTACTTCTAACATTTGGTAATTGAAATCTAATGCATTTGGTTTTTGTGCCATTTAGTACCAAATTATTTACCGTAAACCAATCTTGGACCTGAAGAATAGAGTTATTCACGTCGTCAAGATTTTGTGTACGTCGGTCTATTTTAAATATCAATGATGTGTCATCTGCAAATAACACCATCTTCGGTTGATTTGGAAGTAAATAGGGTAAATCATTAATGTAAACTAAAAAGAGGAATGGACCCAATATTGAACCTTGGGGAACGCCCATTGCCATTTCAGCCCCTAGTGAGTTTATGCCGTTTACTTGAACTTTAATTTTTCTGTGTTTTAGGTATGATCTTAGTAAATCTAGAGCTGTATTTCGAATCCCATAGTGCTCCAGTTTTAGTAAAAGTGTCTCATGGTTTACGCAATCGAACGCCTTGGACCTGGCTGTTACGCACCGCGTATCAGCGCCTGTGACATGACATTAATTACGTTACTAAAAAAAACCTATCTTGTGTGGTGAAGTCGGCTAAAAACTACAAGTAAAACGGTTCTCTCGCGGTTCCCTCGGTTCGGGTCGGTCAAGACGCGCCATGAAGGTTTATATTTGGGTGTTCTAGACGATAAAATCGACAAGCTAACGATTTCCGAAAAAAAAAGCCAATTTTTTGTTTAAAATATATTTTTTTTCTTCAGTGCCCCGTTACGTACACTGCTGAATGATGTGCATTTATGTGCTTCATTATTATGATTATGTTATTGAGATTATTCAACACTTTTTTTGGTTCTGTTCCTACATTTATTTCTAAGTTTCGCTCTTTATTGCAGGGGTCAGCACACAGCATCATTCGACTGCCGGCTGTTCAGCGAGCGGTATCCGGAGTACTGCTTCGTGTACGTGTCGCAGGCAGTCACGGGGGCAGTAGCTGACGTCAGGATGGACTGCTTACCCACGCTGCCGCTCTCAGGTAAGACATTAAGCCCGGTCTACACATGCCAGTGATGGGCACAAAAGTATGCTAGTCGACTCTGGAATTCGTGCTTCCAACCCCTAGATACACCGGGAGTGCGGGTTGTTCAAAAGAAATACCGCCGCCCCTGGTACACAGGCAACTGTGGGAACACGGGTGGGTTTTAGTCAGTAAAAGTCTGACACGCCCTCCTGCTCCACCCAAAGCGGGAGAAGTTATTTGAAGATTTCCCACACTCAAAATAAAAATAAATAAAAACACCCACCCCTCAAAGGAATAGTTGCGGAATCCCCTACAGAGTTATGATTTTTTTAATTTCCTAACCTAACTTTTGTCGGCCAAAGGAATTACGTAATAAAATGTATCTAAACTTTTTTTTGCTCTCAGAAGTCAAGCAATAGACTTCCGAGAGCAAAAAAAAATTACCACAAAGGCTAAGGCTGGAGCTTCGCTCCGATCCGAGTCGGATTAGCCACACTCGTCTCTGTCACTCATGTCGGACCTAATCTATAAAAAAATTACCACGTGTGAAAACTGCGAAACTTGCATTTTCATCGCGTAAACAGGTACAAAACTATAGAAACTGTTTATATTATAGAACGTGTTCAGACAATTATCCCACTTGTTATTAGTTTAGTCATATTTGAACAAGTACCTAAAGGTATTCACATAAAATTATACAATTATATAAACGTAAACATAAACTTATTCAAAGGCGCAAGGGTCGATGCCTGCCAGGGGTGCGGGTTTGTTCGAAAGAGACACCACAGCCCCTGGCATACGGGCTACTGAAGGAACACGGGTGGGTTTTAGTCAGTAAAAGTCTGACACGCCCTCCTGCTCCACCCAAAGCGGGAGAAGTTATTTGATGATTTCCCACCCAAAAAAAAAAAAAAAAAGGTGACACAACTTCTTATTTATTGAATTAATTTACTCTCAACTTTATCGCTGTTATTCGTTCATCCTTTAATCTAGCTATAATTTTCGTTACTATTTTCTCTCTCGATCTCTATTTCCTCTCTCTTTTCTAATCATGATTATGACCCGTAGAGCCTATGCTCGCCAGGAAGAAGCTAAACTCAGCCAGGCTTTGAGCGAACTCCAAGTTTTCGAAGGAGTTGTGTGACCTAGATTGATGAGGAAAGCTGATGACAATGAAAGGAAAGTACCTAGTGGATTTGTTAAAAAGGAACCAAAACATGAAATCAGAAATGACTCAGTTACATAAACAATAGGTACAGAGGCCAGCACATCAAGCTACCCCAATCTGTCAAATTTCTTTGATAGTTTTTCAACTTTATTGCAAAGGAATAAGGTTTATGTTCAATTGGGAAAATTTGATAGTTTGGGATAGCTTGACCTGCTGGCGACTGTACCTACACTGAAGCCATTGATACCCAGGATAGGCTTCAGCTCATTGTGGATGGGTTCAACCAGTGCAGTTCCGAATATGAGCTTGCTCTTTAGGAATACCGCTTACGGACTTTAGAAAAACAGCTTCATGAGGCAAACAAAAAAGATTCACAATTACAATGCACTCAACATAACATCACTGCCTCGTTGAACCAAAGTCTGTTCGATGAGCGGGTGGTTTCCCCAACTATGGTTTCTACTGCACTTGATATTCACTATAGATCTAACATGCAACCAAGAGAAGAACATTAAGTCCAATAACTCAACAAGGGTAGTCAAATGAGGCAGAAATAAATTAAAAAAATATGTAAGAATCAACAAGTTTATTAGAAAACCTCAAAACTAGTTCACAGACAGAAATTATTTTTAAACAAAGTTAAATTAAATAGGGAACACCTTACATTATTAGATAAACTCGATTTCTTCCCAAAAATGTAAAACGAATTCTTTTAAATACGAAAATGAGACTCAAAATCTAAAAGAAATTGAAAATAAAAATTAATATCAATGACAAATAAATATAAAATCTTAGAAAATGCAAATGAAGAAATACATGCTGGCTAAGAATGGGTTGGTGTGTGCTAGTTCTTGTTCCTGCGAGCATTAGCAATCCTTGACCAACAGCAGCTTGTCCAATAGTCAACCCTCACCAGCTTGTTTGCATGTAATACTACTTCATTGCAACAAGGGTAAGTTTGTCTCTGTTGGTTCCCCCAAAACATCTAAAGTTAATATAAAATCTATTAACAGTGTAAAAAACCCAATAAATACATAGTGATATTGTGATATTTAGTGATGAAATTCAAAAAGACAAGGGCGAGTTATTAGCAAACATTTGCAAGGCACAGTCAGTTACCAATTTATTGTATGCCTGGCTTAAGTTATGTTGATATAGTGACAAAGATTATTAATTTCACAGGAAATGTGAATCAGGACAGTCTGCTTCATTACATTAACAAACTATTTGAGCTCAACTTAAGACAGATTGTGATATTCACATTTCCTTATAGTAGCAGTTTGCCACAGAAAGAAAATAGTTTTAGGCACAAATTAAACATAATGTTTAATAATATGACATTAAGAAACTAATAAGCATGTCATTGACACTAACAAGTATGTTAGTACATATTTATATGTTACAAAATACAAATTGTATTTACCATAATGTTTAAAAAGACAAATAGCTTTATCGCTATACTTTTTCTTTATTGATTTACCAGCCAAGAGATTGAAAACTAAAACTGTTGCTTCTATTGAGCAAATATCTGATCATTTTAATTGATTCAGCCAAAAACTTGGCTTCACAAGCTGACTTTAATTTAAATTAGAAGTTGAGACAATAGAGGGAACCTAATTAATGGAGATAATTTAAATACTATTATTACAAATCATCAAAATAGCAGAATAAGTTCTAACACAGATAACCTGGTGCACCAAAATATTCCAGGTATGTTGAGAAAAGACTTGAAATTGAATTATTCATCAACTGTAACCACAACCAACCCGCACTGGGCCCGCCACCAACCCGCACTGGGCCCGCGTGGTGGATTACGGCCCAATCCCTCTCACCGAGAGGAGGCTTGTGTCCCAGCAGTGGGAACATTATAGGCTGATGATGATGTAACCACATTGTTATTTTATGCATAACATAACGTTGGTTAAAAAGCCATCAGTTCATGTTTAATTTCAGTAATCACCAGGTTGGTCATTCGTTCAGCGGAGAAAATGCAATACATGGTAGCCACCATGTTACCATTGTTACTGTTAACTAAACTAACTTAAATTTAAAGAACATAAAGATATTGTGAGCCCCTCTGTTCAGTGGACTATAGAAATAGCTTGTGCGGAGTTGGAGCAGCTAGTTGTATTGGGTGTCTACCGGCCTCCATCATGGATTTAAGATTGCTTTTAGAATATCATAGCTGATGTGTTACAAAAACATGGTAAATTGGGCAAAAATATAATTGTAAGTGTTGATTTTAATGTCAATTTATTAGAGAACTCGTTGATGTGCCAAAAAAATTAAAATTTACCTATTTCAGTCATATAACATAAATTAATATTTTTGAAACCTACTAGAATAAATGCAACGTTAGCTTCATGTTGAGATAATACAATATACATGTGTTTACTGACATTTCACCTATTAATAAAAACATTATAAGCCAACTGGATTGTGACCACTGTGGACAGCTGATTACATTTAATAAGCAAGATAAAAAGTGCCTAAGAAACTTATCACTGGAGTGCCAAAAACTGCAGGTCGCTTGGAGAGCTTTAAAAATAAACTGAATAGTAAATTACCCTACTTGCCTTGAAGTGATGATCCTAATGAACTGTACAATTCTTTTATTGCTTTGTTATTGTACAGAATTTTACTGAACATTAATACCGAAGTAGTAGCAGATGGTTCTGCAACCTTCAGAGAATGGGCAACTAAAGGGATATTTAAGAACTAGTAGATAATTATTATTTTCACTGTATGAAAAAAGAAATTATAATAAAAGCAAATAATTTCATCAATATGTTAAGAACTGCTTATTCCAAATTATAAACAAATTTGTAGTGAAGCTAAGTGTCGATATTTAAGCTTAAAAATTAAAAAATGTAGTCAAAATAAAATAAAAACGACTTGGGAAATTATAAATAAGGAGATTGGAAGAGATAGGAACCGTAGTAGTGACTACAGCCTTGACAACACGGATAACAGATATTCCAGTCCCAAATACTCTCAACCACTAAAACTTTAAATTCTTCACTCACTGTTGCCGTGTTGCCGAGTACATAGTGCAGGAAAATGTTGATATTTGTAACCATAAATTTAATTTCGACTATGTTAGTGCCAGAGATATTATACAAAATTTCAAAACGCTTAATGTAAAAAAAAAACTGCTGATCTATGGGGAAATTCCGAAGAGGTTACAAAATGCTTAATCAACCTGTAGCGCCTGAATTGATTATTATTTTTAATAAATGTATTGAATTTGGTGTAATTCCTGACCTAATCAAAAGTAGTAAAATAATACCTTTCTTTAAATCGGGCAGCACATCAGACCCCACGAAATTTAGACCAATTTCTGTGCTTCTACCTTTGATATCCACCTTCCATATTTGATGATTTACCAACCAAAAAAGAGAATTAGAGTTGTATTTTATTTATAATGTAGTAGTATTTCAAAAACAATGTAAATTGTTAATGAATAAATTGAATTGAATTGAATTGTATGAGAACCTAATTTATGTTTGTTTGTTTTTGTTAAAAAGAACATTAATCTATATTCTAAACACAGCTACATTCATAACATAAATAATAGAAATAAATATTTATTTATTATGCCCACGACGAGGCTCCAAAAAATGTGTAATTCATTTAAGTGCCAAAGTATTCGTTGTTACAATAAACTCACACAAGCTTAACATAGCTTGGGGTTAAAGAACTAAGCTTGAATAAATATTAAACATTTAATAAACAGAAACTCTATCAAAAAGGTTTCTATAAAGTTAAAGATTACTTGAATGACAAAAAGGCTTGAGATTAGTTAAATTGCTTCAACATTGGAGCAACTTAACTAATCCCAAGCCTTTTACATACCCTCAAGCAACAAATATAAGCTAAGGAAGTATATTAAAATTCAAAAAAATCAAATTCAAATAGTTTTATTTGTAGAACCTATGTAAAGTACAGATGTCAATATTATTAAAAGAATGAACGCTATGTCTTGCCGTCAACGGCACACAAATATTATGATTATAATTTAATTAATTAGTAACAAATAGGACAAAACATTAATTTAACATTACAACAAAACAAATTAATAAAACGTAATAATAACAAAAAAACAAATGTCAGTAGATTACAATTGGTCGTCAAGGTACTCATTAATTGTGTAATAGGTATGCTTTTATGTTTAATAGATTTAGGACAGCTTTTTTGAAATTGTGTATGTCAAGATCTTTAATTAAATTGAGTATTTTGTTATATATCTTGGGTGCCATTCCTAAAAAGCTTTTCGAATATAGCGCAGTTTTGTGCGGAGTAGCACATATCTCTTTGTTGCGCCGCCGTCTTGATCTCAATGATTTAAACAAATGCTAGTTACATTTTACAAACACTGCCGTCTCGTATATGTATAAACAGGGCAAAGTCAGAAGTTTATATATCTTAAAAAATGGACTACAACTATCAGTCTTTTTTAGTTTAAACACAGCACGTACACATTTCTTTTGAGCTTTGAAACTACTACTACTACTGCTTTGATACTATTTACATTTTATTTTTAAGTATTGATTTACGTGACATTATTTTTGATAACATTTAAACAGAAAACTGACTGTGAATGTGAGTACTATGCAGGTTAGATTGAACACATGACTTTATAAATCGTCTGGTGGTTTTGAGTATACGCAAATGTACTGGAGATCTGGGAACGTCTTGTGACGTGTCGTTGAGCTCCCTAGAGTTGAGCTACACGGTGACTGATACAAACATGCCGTCTGTTGGGACAGGTCAGCTTAAAGGTGCAATGGCTCTTGTCTTACCCTGCATTGTTAGATTCACATAAAATTCAAATAATATAATGTTTGGACTTTAAAATAGACAATGACCTCTGAGTTTGTTTCGGCTTTTCTTCTCAGGGAACAGTGAGCTAGGAAATGCCGGCGCCATCCAGCTTAAAAAAAAATACCAACTAAATATTGACGTGTAAAAGTGTCTTATAAGATCTACTTACATAAATAAACATTGCATGGTCAGTCCTCAATTTAACGGTAGGTATTGTAATAGTGACCAGAACCGTCTACATACACAAACACCAATACCAAGGTGTTTTAATATCAAAGTAATATCAGATATGATCGTTTTAGCATTTATCGAATCATAAACGACTCTAAATAATATTAAATCATCGTGTTTTAATGTGTCGTGTTGGAAGTAGCAGTAGCCAGTTCTGTTTACCAAGTCTGGTGCTGTTTGCTTCATTGAAGCATAAACTTCTAATAGTTACCATCGTAGCTATGGGGTGAATAATACATAATAAACAAGAAAACGGTAGCGGTGTTGCTGATAAGATTGTGCATAGCGATGAGTTGGTAGACAAAGCGATTAGAAACTCCAATGTCTTAATGAATGTAAAAATATTTTAGTATTACGGAGTAAACCGTACCTAAGGTTTTCCTACCATTTACCTATGATACTCTCCGAAGAGCCATCTGCTCCAATGGGTATCGGTCCTTTGACAGATGTAGCACTGCAAGCTGTGTCAGTAGCTACAATTTTTTTCTGATAAATCCATGATTATTTTAATTTTATGTTAGTTTGATTTTTTTGTTCAAAAGCTGTTGTTTGGCACAGAAGGTGCAAACAACAGCTTTTCTTTCCTTTTTTATCTCATTGGTTATTTCGTTCTGAAAAAAAAAATACTTTATTGTAACATACTTTCTATCTATCTCCTCAGCAGACGGCGGCGCGGGTGGCTGGGGGCCATGGTCGGCGTGGTCGGCATGTCCGGCGCCCGCGCATTGCTCCACTCGGACACGTAGTCGACACCGCTTCTGTGACTCACCGCCCCCCGCATATGGCGCTAAGTTCTGTGAGGTAAGTGGCATAACTTCCATGATTTATTATTAACTTTAGAGTTTTGTTAATTGTTTTGTTTTTTGAAACAAAAAAAAAAGAAGAAAATACATATTATTGCACTAAACATGAACAAAAAACACAAACAAAAAAAATAAAACAAGGGTTGCGGTGGGAGTTAGATAAATAAGTCTATCACTGACCTTGAAACACCACGTGGCGAATTCGCCATGAATCATTTTTGACAATGGGATAGCGGGACATTTCTATGAAATCATGAATCAAAATATCTAGTTTAATAAATAACTGCTGAATACTAGCTTCCGCCCGCGGCTTCATCCACGTGGAGGTTGGAAATTATCCCTCGGGAATATACTACCGGAATAAAAGTATCCTATGTGTTAATCTAGGTTATAATCTATCTTTGTGCCAAATTTCATCCAAATCCGTTCAGCCGTTTTTGCGAGATTGGGTGACAAACATCCAAATCCAATATTAGTAGGATTGCTAGACAATTAAACTGCGTTTTACTATTAAATTAAATAGTCATTGGTTTTTGTGGTGTCCAAGCAGTGGTGGCCAAGTGATAACGGCTGCGACTTACAAGTTGTAGGTCGTGAGTTCGAATCCAGCCAGGCGCTTTACTTTGTGTAAATTATTTCATCACCACTGCTCTAAAAACGGTGAAGGAAAACATCGTGAGGAAACCGGCATGTCTTAGAACCAAAAATTCGAAGACATGTGACATCTACCAACCCGCACTGGGCCCGCGTGGTTGATTACGGCCCACTCCTTCTCACCGAGAGGAGGCCTGTGTCTCAGCAGTGGGAACATTATAGGCTGATGATGATGATGATGGTTTTTGTATTTAAAATACCCATTTGGTTGCAATAAATAAAAATCTTTTATTTGAGACCCATGACGTCCATTTGGATAGTATACAAACGACTTAGAAACTAGTGTTAGAATCTACTGGAGAATTAACAAAAACAATATTTATTATTACGCCACAGTTGCATGTTGGCGTATCCAATGTTCCAGTATGGGGCTGTTCCACTTTTCATTCAGGATGTTATTGGGGCTGGCGCGTACCCTGCGCATGATGGAGGCACATCGCTTGCCCACGATGGCGTGAAAACCATCTATTCCCGCCTTAGCGAACATCCCGAAGCACTGCAGTAGCGCGGCAGCCTCATCAACACCTTGAATGCATTATTGTATTGCACGCGCAGAGCGCTGTATGTCCTCTGCGCACAGTTGACCCACAGACTGCATGTATAGAACGACTGACAGTACGCCGCAAACAGTGTAGCCTTTATACTTCAGTCGTGCATTTTGCAAATCTTGCAATCCAACGCCCAGCGCTCACGCTCAGTATCTAGACTGTCTTTCAAGTCTTCGGAAACCCATTGGCCCAGATTCTTGCTTTAAGTGACTTGCTTTAAGGAGCTAGCTAAGTTTGAACTGAGGTACAGGGTAAGTTTTAGTGCCTGCCTTATAGGTTAGTACCTGACTTTTCTTGACATTGTATATGAGGCCATGACCTCCGCGTACCTCTCACATGACGTAATCGGGCTTATCATTGCGTTAATCAAAGGGCGCAGCAAAACCATATCATCAGCATACCTAATATTCCTCCCAACCCTGATAGGTCTTGCTGAGCTCTTCGATCAACCTGTTTATGTACAGATTGAAGAGCCGAGGAGAGGTCAGGCCACCCTGCCTCACCCCACAGTCCAACCCATAAACATCCGATAACGAGCCTACCTTACAAAATTGGTCTGGTTGATAAACCATAACCGTAGAATTGCTATAACTTCTCTATCCACTGAAGTATCATTCGATAGTTTGGGCCACAGCAAGTCGTACGACACCAGATCAAACGCTTTGGAAAGGTCAAGGAAACACGCATTAAAAGGCGTTCTCCTAGACATATAATACTGTATAGTATGCATTGTTTTTTTTTTTTGGTGGGAAATCATCAAATGACTTCTCCTGCTGGGTAGAGTAGGAGGGCGTGTCAGACTTTTACTTACTAAAACCCACCCGTGTTCCCTCAGTAGCCCGTGTGCCTGGGGCGGCGGTAACTCTTTCGAACAACCCACTCCCCTGACAGGCATCAACCTTTGCGGACCTTACCAGTGGTTGCTGACATCTCTGATGGCGCGCTTGGAACACAACGCGCCGTACCGTCTACCATTTTTCGGCCGCAGGGGATAGGGAGAGCGGCCAATGTTATACCGACACTCCTCGTCCCCTGCGGCCCCACCGCGTCCGCCATTAAACGGTGGCGGCCCCGTCCAGGCCACGGAAGGAAAGAGCGCTGCTCAAAAGCACCGGCACTCCTCTGCCGCAGCCCGTAACCCTCAGCCGCGATGCCTCCCATTCGACATCGCGGCCCACCTTAGTTGCGGTGCACCTCACCGCAACCTACTTTTTGAGCTTGAGAGACAGTATGGCACTTTCCGTGGAGAGACCTGAAGGCCGATTCTCGTAATTAAAAACGTTCACAATCTAGTCGCAGTCTCATCTCAGCGACAAGCAAATGTCAAAAATGTATGAAAAATCGAGATATTTTGGACAGATTGACACTGAGATCAGACTGTGAACGTTCTTAAAATTACGAGAATTGCCCCTCTGATCTGAACCCAAACTGCGTATCATGTAATTCAATGCGGGTCACCTTAAGCCTATCAAGTAAACTGCCCAGCACCTTGTCAATGACAGTAGCAAGAGATATGGGCCTATACAGTTCGAGAGATTTGATGTGTCCCCAGTCTTATCCTTCACAATAGGTACAACCACAGTTTTCATAAGGTCGCTAGGCAGATGAGCGTGGCTTAGACGGAGCGAAAAGAACATTGCCAGTACTCTTGGCCGGTGAACTCCTGCATGTTTCAGGTGCTCGATGCTGAGGTAGTCATGCCGGTAGACAATCCTCAGCATCGACCGCCTGCGATGCGGAGCCAAGATGAGATACGACTTTAAAATGTTGCACAAACAAGTTTGTTATGGCCGCAGACTCACGTTGCCCCGCCACACTCACGGGGACGCCCGTCCTCGGATTCAAACTATTTGTATTTTTCCAAAACCTTGAAAAATCTTTAGATTTATGATTGTCAGCTATGATGTCCATTTTAATTTTATCTTGATTGTTCTGATACCATCTTAACTTTGACTTAAAAACTTTTCTCGTGTCGTAAATATGTTCATATACAGAACCAGAGGTTCGTTTACGAGACAAACTCTAGACTTGAAAAGCAGGCCGAGGTCCGCGTGAGCCTGCCTAATACCTATGTCTATTCCGACCGACAACACATTTATTCTCTACCCGCTCCCGCACTCTCATTACTAGGACACTGGGCAGCCTCCGTAAATATACACACAATGTTTTATACATATTGTCTAATATGACTTTGTGATTGGAATCCCCACAACATCCACATTCCACGTTAGCACATTCTTTAAATTCTAATGGAAAATTAATTTCCCTAAACATTGAATGACATTTTCTTTGTATTGACTTACTTGACTAGCATCCCATTCACCCCGTATCACAAGGTTTTTGCTCGGCTTGGGTGTCACAATTGTTGGTCTTATTAATGCAATGACTACTCGCAGACAGACAAGGGCGTTACCCGAAACAACATAATTTTAGATTATTTTTGAGAAATTATAGTTTCCCGTTACTTCGTTTTACTCACTGAAATAGACAACACATTTTTATCAAAAAGTGATATCCACAAACAATAAATAAGATGACTTGTAGCGATGACTTTAATTTTGCCACGCATTCAATTTTGTTATTTGGTTTCCATGACGACACCGCGCACAGATGCCAGCAGCGATTAAGCCTTGGATTCTTCTGTAATATAAGCACGGAAGTAGTATTTACCACCAACCCACGACATTAGGTAACACCACAGACATATAAAATGTCTGTGGGTAAAACCACGAGTTGCATGAAAAAAAAAAAATAGTATTACTATTTACGAGCTTTTGTGCGTGGCATCGCCCGCGTGGTCGTCGGAAATTATCCCACGGGAACGAACTACCGGGATAAATAGCAATTAAGTAACAACATAATATCCCAAATGTTAATCTAGGTCCATAAACTATCAGTTTGCCAAACATCCAAATCCGAAAATTTCATAGAAAACCGTATTTAGTCAGGTGTGTGGTAAAAATTACAGGCTATAATTGGCTATGAAACAAATTGGTTACGTAATTATGGTTTTTTTTCCGGTCAACCTTTATTTATATTCTCAGTCTAAAAGGCCTTGTGTCATGAATCTATTTTTTTTACATATCAGCTTGTAACTAGTTGCTAGGTAACTGCCTAGCAACCAAATTATTGATTAAATTCACCCTCCTTGACATTCCATAAGATTTCACTTTATTTTCTTATTTCATTTTATTTCGTTATCTTAAATATATAACAGTTAACGATATCCTATATAAATAATGGCACCCAAAAAGGACAAAGGCAAAAAAGATGATGAGAAAGCTGGCACGTTTAACGAAGTGGACAGAACATTTTTGGAACTCCAGCTAGCTGATAGTAACAGAAAGGTAGCGAGGCTTAGGACCGCTGTGGATGAGTATGAAGTGCGGCTTGAAGAACTGCAGAAGGCGTACGATAAGTTAGACGAAGACAGGGCTGATATTATCGCTTACCTGAAGAAAACTCTCTCTATGAAAAATGAAGAAAATTGTGAACTGAAAGAGAAGGTCAGTGGTCTCGAGGAGATAAGAGATATTGAAAATGCCCGTTTTAACGAAACTACTAAACAATTGGAAAAAGACTTTATGATTATGAAGGAACAACTAAGTTCAGAGAACAAACTGTTGGCAGGAAAACTTAATACGTTGGAAGAGTTTAGAGCTATAAGAGACGATTTGATGAGAAAGTTTGAAAACCAAGAGCAAGAATTTCAAGATCAAGAAATGAAATACAAGAGACTTATTTACAACACTGAAAAGAAATTCATTATTGGCAAAGATAATCTGAAAAAAGAAATGGAAGCCCGACTTTTGCAACTTGCACAAGATTTTCAAGATGCAACTGAATTGAGAGTTGCAGCATCAACACATAGGGTTATTCGAGAAAATATAACTATAAACAATGAATTAGAAAGTTTGTTATCCACTCAAAGAAAATTAGCTGAACAAAACGAACATTTTAAAGAAATTATGAAAGCAGCAACAGTATCTCAAGAGTTAGCTGAGGAAGAAAGAGATAAGGCTATTAGCAAGAGTATTGTACAACTTAAGGTTATTGAGCAACTAACAGCTGCATACGAAACAGTAAAAAAAGAAAGAGGCTTATTTGAAAAAAGAAGTTACGATTTTGAAGTGTTACAGGCAAAAATAAAAAGACTGACTAATGACAATGACAACCTCAGCCAACAAGTTCGAGTTCTAGAGCAAAACTTGCATGCTCGGTTGAGTGATCAAAACAAAGCTGTTGTGGACGCTGCAAAAATGAGCAAAGAGCGTAATAAACTGAGAAAAATTCTGAAAGAAGCAGCGTTTGCTATTCAAGCTGCTTTAAAATTAGATGAATGGGCTTCAATGCATGATACACGAGAGGTTATGGATAGGCATGTTTTACTGTCACATTTACTTGAAATCATATCACAGTTCCGTGAACTTGAGCATTCAGAGTCTTTAGGCACAATAGGTTCGTTTAGCAAAATTTACGAAGAAGGTGATCTTGGTTTTGTGCCTAAGCCAAAAATGAAGAAATCGGCGGTAACGGCACTTGACAGCGCAGCTATCGTAGCTCCTGCAAAAGATGCTGTCATAAGTGAAGTTGAAGTGTCGACGATTGCATCTTTGTCGCACTCATCACTGCAGAGCAGCGTTCAAACTATACCTAGTATCAAAATAATACCCCCGATGACAAAAAAAGATTTCGTGACAAAGGATAGTATTGAGTCTTTTGTAGCCTCAGCACAAAGCGAGGTCGTTGAAGAAGATGAAAATATTACAGAACTTGATATTGAGGAGCAATTAGCCGCCAGTAAAATTGAAATGGAAAAATCTTTAATAGATTACTTGGCGGACATTAAGCAGTCAGACATGAAGATGGAGCAAGAAAATAAAACGAAATCTCAACTAAAATTAGCAAGTGTTGATGATACTGAATTAAAAGAGATTGAAGAAAAACAAGTATCAGTTGTAACAGTAACAGATGAAATTGAGAAATGTGAAGAAGATATAGTATCTGAGATGTCACAGAGCCAGAGTATAAGCGGGAAGGAAGATATTGGTGAGGAAATTGATGATCAAAATATATCTGATGTCTCTTAAAAACAGCTAGCATAAATTAAAAATATGGTGTAACCAGGTTGTTTATCTTTTTCAGTAGGATATTTTTTTAGGATTTTTTGGAAAAAGTGTAATTGATATCATAATTATTTTTATAAGTTTTACTGCTATTTTTCTAACAGCTTTTACACTGACATTTTTTTATATAACTTTTAGGGGCAATTTATGTGTGCATAATTTTGTAAGCATGCGTTATATTTCCAATTTTATCATAAAAGTAGTGTTGACTTTAGTGTGCGTGCAGTCTCGCACAGTCATATATGGCTTGACACTTATTATAATAATATATGAAGTAATGCACATTATTTAGGTAGATTGCTTATTAAAAGCAGCTCGTTTCGATACTTATAATGAGAGTGTGCTTTTTATCTTGTATAACTATTCGTAGATTTATTTACTTACAATAATTATTATGTTAGGAGTAAATAATATTATTTTCGCCGAATGCTGTGTTATTTTGATTATGTGACACTCATTGAATAAAATACTATTTAATTTATAAACACGATTAAGTGTAAGCTGTGTTGCTGCATAAATAAAGTACTTGCTATTTGAATTTATTTATTTTGACAAATGTTAATTACAATCTAACACTAATTTAACTACATCCTCCTAATATCTGACGTGAAACACGATGTACCTACTCCTAGAACTCCTACTGGGTTCAATTGTGAATTTAAACCTTCCACTCAATAACACATAAAACATCATCAAAATTGGGCCTGCTAATTAGGAGTTTAGTGACATACCTACATACCTACGTACAGAAGAATTATATTTAAAAAAAAAACTTTGCCTTTAACCTTTTTTGCAAATATAGCTTTACGGAATGTGAATATTTCGCAACGAAAATAATTTGTTTGCCCACAGGTGGTTTTCACTTTTTATTTGGAGTGTGGCCTCCAATTTAAACTATAAGCTTCAGGTCTACAAGGATATTTCGGCACTTGAATGACGTTTACAGGGAACATTGTTGGTAAACGTTTGTGAAATTTGTGTGAAAATATTGTATCCCACCAAAAACATTTTCATCTAAAATGTTGCCAAGACGAGACCATGTGACTCGCACTGTCAAAAAGTTATCAAATCTCGTGTAGAGCCAAGCTTGTAACTCTACAAGGCCTCACTCTACACCTTAGTCAAAATATGTGGCTTTGCCATAGCTACATTAACATGGGCGTAAGGTGATAAATTGATGCACTGCTCATTACTTTTCTGTTATTCAATAGTTCTTGTAGTAACGTAACGTAAAACTAGGTTACGTACTAAATTTCAGCTTCTTAGGACAATAGGAAGTACCCCACGAATTTTGATGATTTTCAGTGAGTCAGTGACGAAATCAAGGTTTTTAGATATCAATAAAATCTAAAGTATAAGAGCTATGCAATTAAAACTTTATATCTATCTATATATTTGAGGGGCTTGTGGCTAAGTAGCATAAGCCGCACAGGTTGATAGATCAGGTTAAGCTACGCGTGCCGCGGTTGGTCCGTGGATGGGTGACCATATTTACATACCAAGACCCCTCCGTGCCTCGGAAAGCACGTTAAGCCGTTGGTCCCGGCTGTCATTTGTGGATCTTTGACAGTCGTTACGGGTCGTCAGAAGCCCGAAAGTCTGACAACCAGTCTTACCAAGGGGTATCGTATTACCCAGTAACTGGCTTGTGGAGGTCAGATAAGCAGTCGCTCCATGTAAAATACTGGTATTCAGCTGCATCCGGTTAGACTGGAAGCCGACCCCAACGTGATTGGGAAAAAAAGCTAGGCAGATGATGATGATGATGATCTATCTATATATTTAAAAAAAAACCTGATTGACTGACTGACTGACTCATCAATGCCCAGCCGAAACCCTTGAACCTAGAAAGTTGCTAGAAAGCTGGACATTTTGCACAGAGGTTTCCTTTATAATGTAGACAAGAAGTAAGGAAGGATTTTTCGAAATTCAACCCCTAAGGCAGTTAAATGAAAGTTCCGCGCGGGCGAAGCCGCTGGAAAAAGCTAGTATTTAAAAAGTCTGCTATTGATAACATATCCTGTGAAGTTTGTTTATAAAAGAAAGAAAGAAAGAAAATTGCGTTTATTGGCATTATATCGGTATCTAGTATAATTCAAACCCAAGTTATAGGTGTTCAAAAAAACGACGAAGCGCTTAGACAAGATAAAATGGCAACGTTAGTTCCGGTTTTGGCCACACGCACTATGGGAAAATCGCGTATATTTCGTCTCGAAACTCCGTATCTCAGTTGTTTCAAAACTAAATAAGCTGTAATTTTACACACATATATTTGGATGTACAGGGTTTTATTGGAAATAATTTTGATTTTGAATATTCTGTTTACTAAGTAATAAAAATTAAAAAAACATGCATTCTTTAAGAGAGAAAAAAAACAAAATTCGTCTTTTTTTGTAATTTACATAAAATGGAAAATACAAATAAGTAGTAAAACAAAAAAAAAAACATGTACAAAATTCAGCAAGCTCCTACAGATTTTCGTTGACAGCAAGACGGCCTTGGCTTCATTCAAAAGTTTTTCATTTTGTTTCTGAGGTGTTGTTTCTCAAACTTGATATGTATGGATCAGAAGTGTACCAAAATGGTATGGAACGCCTCATCATTTGTAGCTGCTCTAGAACACTTTCTAAAATGATGAAGTCTAAACTTTCTGTAATCCTTATTTCGGTGACAACTGTCCGATAGGTAGCATAGTACTCAACGATTTTTTCTCTGTTTATATAAGTAAAATAAGTATTTTATGCACGGAGGAAGGCATATATTATAACCAATTATAAATATTTACAGTTTGTAGTAAGTATTAGTACATTCGTTTTATCAGTTCTACGTCTACACTTGTAGGTTCTATATCTAATGTAAGTAGCTTCTATACCTAGGTACTCGTAAGTTCTATGACTGTAGAGCAAGAGTAATTCTAAAAAAATCTCCGAGCTTTGTTTCCGTCATTACTATTTCCGGTGTCTCGAGTTTTATCGACAACAATCCCATTTCCTCACTAAACCGCTTTTGTACCAGTTTTTCTTTTCGTCTTTGTTGTTTTTATTTTCAGGTGTAGTAGGTGACCACTTTTCAAAAGACAAGTTATAGAAAATGTTTCAGATCATCTCCATTCTCCTAATCCAAGCACGTAGTGTTGACAGTCCGTATTGAAATGAACTTTCGTTCACATCTCGAGTCCTAACTGCGTCTAAGTTGTTCATTTGCCCAGGAGTAGCACTACAAACTGTACAAGAAGGTCTCAAATGAGTTTTACTTAAAACTTGTACCACTTTACCATCAAACATGGTTACAAAAAGCAATTGAGAAAAATAATAATTTTTATCTCGCGATTTTTTGGCACCGTGCCAGAAAAAGCGCAAATATGCGCAACTTTTTTCTCCTTGCGTAGACAAATGTATGAAGATCTTAATACAATAAATATCTTGACAGCAGCAAGCAGCGGTAAAGGATAAACGTCTCGTTAAGAAATAAAATAATTTTAAAAACATGCCATCTCAAACTATGTTGGTTAATTTTATTTTATTAAACCAATATACATAATATTAATTACGAAACGTTATGAAGAAATTAAGCATTCCAAAAATGTAAAATACTTGTACATTGCCATAAAAACTGTCGAGTAATTTGGTGTTGAATTGAAGTAAAAGCTAAATTACGTCATTTGTCACTACATAATACAAACAGAAATACAGAATACTGAACGATTAAGGTTGCCCTCTCAAAAAATGGTTGAAAACAGCATGCAGATTAAACCACTTTTCATCGGCATTTACAAAGAAATTATTGATACGTCATTTGGTTTAGGCATACATTTTCTTTGGGTATCAAATAATAAGAAAAAAAAAAACACCAAATCGTTGAGATGAAACCATTTTACTCCTTAATTTTTTAACAAAAGAGTTAAAAAAAATGTCTACAGCTTTGCAATACAAAGAAACATGATTTGATTTTGTTACGATTTTGTTTTTTTTTTTAAATAATAAATTTAAAATGCGACCGATTAAAGACTGCAGGGCTACATCACCCCGCACTCGCCCACAAATTTAGTGCGCCCAAATGCTGAAGGTCCTTGGCGTGTATAAAAGCCTTAAGGCGCAGACAGCCGACTTTTAAGGACTTTTTATTGAAGATCACGTCTAAACGGCTTGTCCTTGTTGATTTTCTTCGTCATTTGATATGTGAATATATTTTAAATATTATTTTTATAACATAATGTAATTAATTGGTAAAGTAATGTCTATCGCGGACATAAAAACGATAATCACGCAAAAACTATCGGGTGTATTTCCATGAAACTTTCACAATCTAAAAGACAATTTAATCACCCATTTAGTATACGATTTTTCTTTGAGTTGTGTTTGATAAATTCACATGGGTTGTTATTCGAAAAACTTGACGCGACTAATTTTAAGTTCCAAAATTTTAAATATAATTTCAATCAATTTCATTCAGTACCGCTGTCTAAACAACGCTTTATAAATAGACTGTGAAGTATAGACCATTGAGATTTCAATCGAGTTTGTTTTTAAAACAAACTACTAGTCACAATAAAACCAAAGATATTTAATGGGAAGGATAAAAGTCAAACATCTTTTGTTTTGAATTTATTATTCTTGGAACAGCTGATTTTGTGTTAATTTTTATTATTTTCGCCAATTAACCTATTATATAAACATGGCACCCAAAAAGAAATCAAAAGAAACAGCAGAACAGCAAAGAGCCGGATTTGTTAGAGTTGAAAAGGCATTTTATGACCTACAGTTAGCTGACTGTAATCGAAAACTAGCTCGCCTCAGAACAGTCGTTGGCGAGTATGAACTCCGAAATGAAGAATTACAAAAGGCCTACGATACACTCGACGAAGATAGGGCTGATATTATTGCATATTTAAAAAAAGCTCTGATTGTCAAAACTGAAGAAAATACTGAACTAAAAGACAAAGTCAAAGCTTTAGAGGAATTAAGGGTGATAGAAACAGCAGAATTCAAATTGACTGTCGATGAATTAGAAAGTAATTTTACCAAAACGAAAGATCAGCTTGCCTCAGAAAATAAACTACTAGCTGGAAAACTAAACACGCTTGAAGAGTTTCGGGCTATTAGGGAAGATCTAATGAAGAAGTTCGAAAAACAGGAGCGCGCATTTGAAGATCAGGAAATGAAATATAAAAGAATCATATATGAGACTGAAAAGAAGTTTATAATTGGAAAAGACAAGTTAAAAAAAGAAATGGAAGAAAGACTTTTACAGTTGGCACAACAATTTCAAGATGCTAGCGAACTCAGAATAGCTGCTTCTACTCATAGGGTAATTCGAGAGAATATTGCTTTGAATAATCAATTAGATAGTCTCTTAATGACACAAGCACAAGTAGCTGCGCAAAATGAGAAGTTTAAAGATGATGAGAGAGCTTCTCGGTGTGCAATGGAAGTAGCTGAAGAAGAACGAGATAAAGCAATTAATAAAAGTATTGTGCAGCTTAAAGTTATTGATCAATTAACGGCAGCTTTCGAAGACGTGAAGAAATTAAAAGCTAATTATGAAAAGAAACAGTTTGAAACTGAAAAATTTCAAACGAATATGCAGAAACTTACCAAAGAAAATAAAAACCTTCTACTGCAGGTACGTATATTAGAGCAAAACTTGCACGCCGCTCTGGGTGAACAAAATAAATCTGTAGTAGAAACAGCGAAAGTACTAAGAGAGCGTGAAACATTTAAGAATATTCTAAGAGAATCAGCCTTTGCAGTACAAGCTTCACTTAAACTGGATCACTGGTCTACTTTAGATCCATCTCGTGAAATTATGGACAGAGAAATCGTACTTAAGCGAATTCTTGAAATTATAAACCAATATCGTGATATCGCCCAAGCTGAATCGATGGAATCCTTAGTTTCACTTAGCAATATTTATGAAAAAGGTGATCTTGGTTTTGACGTTGAACCAGTTTTATCCAAAAAGTCGCTGGCAGTATTAGCTGGTGTAGTTGATACAATGTCACAACGATCATTTGAAGATAAACGTAGCGCTGTTTCGGTCTCTTCTTCAATGGCAAGTATGCAAACTATACCAAGTATTGAGATGTTTCTCTTAGAGGAGGAGGAGGAGCCGTTGCCAGTACAAGATAGTTTGCAGTCATTTACTGTCACATCGTTGCATTCAAGTATGAGCAGTAGCGCCAAAGATAGTGATGGAAAGGATGACGATATTACTGACATGTCGAAGTTACTAGCTATCAGTAAAGTTGCGATGCAGAAATCATTGATGGCAGATTTGACACAGTCTCAAATATCCCATCAAAAAATGAGCGTGTTAGATTCAAAGTCAAAGTTAGACACAACTAGTAAAAAATTGGTTGACACGACTCATGTAAAAGTGGCGGAACAACCCGGCGATGATATTGAGGATGAACAGCAGAAATCTATGCCTGGAGAAGATGAAAGTGAAGCTGTACGGGATCAAGGAGCACCTGTACAGGACCAAGGTGTACTTGTACAGGACCATGGTGCACCTGTACAGGATCATGGTGCACCTGTACAGGACCAAGGTGCACTTGTACAGGACCAAGGTGCACTTGTACAGGACCAAGATGAACCAACACATGATATAGAGCTGTGACTCTTGACGAACAAGGTGACAAAGAAGATAGAAAGGGTACCTCAGCTCAGAATAAATATTTATTTAAGTAATTTTAGTTTTATAGTAGATATTTTTAAGTACTTTGTGATTAAATGTATTGTAGTGAGTTTAATGTATTTATATATTATGATTTGGTTGTAATTTGTCCATTAAACGACTTAAAATGACTTTTTGACTTTTTTTTCTTCTTCTTTTGTTATTTGTGTAGCAATAATTTCCGAAAAAAAAAACTGCTGCTTTTGTGTTGGTATATCTGTCGATCGATTGAGACAAAATTTAAAACAAAAAAACTTTTGTTTTTTGTTTTAAATTTTGTCTTTTCGTTGAATGTTTTACCTTCTATATTTGGAAATATTAACCGTAATTATCCTTCCGCAGCATGCTGATTTCATAAAATAATACAGACCTAAATTGAGCCGCGTTGAAACAAAGTGCGCTTGGGCAAAGTAAAATATTTTATTTGGTTCTGTACTACAAGAAAATCTACGTCTTTTTAGTAAAATAAGTAATAGACATAATTTTAATACTAGAAACAAAGACAAAATAGATCAACCATTTTTCAGATTAGCTACAGTACATCCATCTTTTATGGGGTACTGTGTTAAATGTTATAAGAAAATCTCTTGTGATATATTCCAATTCAATAAAAGGAAATTTTAAAGTCATATTAAAAGTACACTTTGTAAACAAGCGTATTATAAATTAGAGGATCATATGCAAGAAAAGAATGCTTGGAAACATGCTGGTCCTGTTCCTTATGACAATCTAGAGTCTAGACAAAATCAAACTTGCAAATTGAATTGTATAAATAATTATATTTATAACATTGAATCAGTGATTACTTTAACTCACACACTAACTAATTACTTGTGAAAATGAAAAAAAACACTTACTTTTGCGGGTTTGTTCGAAAGAGATACCGCAGCCCCTGGCACACAGGCTACTGAAGGAACACGGGTGGGTTTTAGTCAGTAAAAGTCTGCAGGGCCTCCACCCAGAGCGGGAGAAGTTATTTGATGATTTCCCACACAAAAAAAAACAGGTATCTTTAACCGATTGAGCTGTTTTGTATGCATATGTATATTGCGTGACAATGCTATATTATGATGAGATGGAGCTGATCTGATGCTGGAGCTGGATTGGATGATTTATTGCGGAGTTCTTGTTGTCACCTGCTACAGGAACTCCGCAATAAATCGACACAACTCCATCTAGTTTGGGCTCGTTTGATTCCTAATAACGAGTACTTTGATCCTATATGGTAACCAGGGTCTGATGCTGGAGTTGGAAGGTGGCCATAGATACATAACACTAAAGTCTATTTAAACAGGCTGCAACTACGCAAACAAGTTTCGTTAGATCGGAGTGCGATCGATCTCACGTACAGTGTTGGGTTACTCATACGAACTCTCGACAATCAGACAACAGGTGGCGCTGCTGTTACCATCCAGCTTAGCATGATGCCCCGTTTGAACCGGACGCCCCCAGCCACTCCCGGGACGAGTAATAACATCATACAAACGAGGTCCGACTCTGATATACCTCAGACATTTTCGAATAGCCCTTATGATTATGTGAACACCGAGCGCGGTAGTCGAAACCCAAAAATTCCAAATAGGGGTTACGAAGAAAACAGGATTATGGAAGAGATTCGTGAGTTTCGCTTGGAAATGAAAGTTCTTATGGATGACCAAACTAAGGAGTATAAAATCCTACTTAATAGGTTTATGAACACTGAATCAGAGCTAAAAGAAATACGAGGACAATTGAAGGTACTTCTAGAAAAGGTAGACGAAGTACAAGTATTAGAAAAAAAGCTCAGAAATACAGAAAACACGGATGAAATAATAGAAGACAGCATTGTTATGGTAGATCCTTCAATAGATAAAAATCCCAAAACAAAGGCTCTAAAGGAAACTGTTCGAACATTTGCAGCGGCAACTAAACCAAACCAAAATCGGGTAATTAGAGATAAAGTTCCAACGAAAGAGTGTGTGGCCACGAAACCATCTAACAAAGAAACAACCGAAAAAAATAAATTTGTTAAGGACATAAATGGATCAGAAAATGGAAGAAATCAGAGTGGTAACATTACAGAGACGGAGGAGTTAACATCTCAAAAGGAAGAAAACTGGATAACAGTAAGTAAGAAAAAAAGGAGATATCCAAACACTGAAGTACAAAAAGGTGGCAACACGAGTGCAGTAGACATAAAGGGAGCGGTACGTAAAAAGTTTTTACATGTATGGCGCCTTTGTAAGGAAACTACTGTAGAAAACTTGGAAAAACACGTGAGGAATATATGTGGATCGACTGTACCAGTCACGGTGGAAAAAATAAAACACAAGACTGAAAGGGATTACGTTTCTTTCATCATTGGTGTACCTGAAAGCAGTTATGATACCTTATGTCAATCGGAAAACTGGGCAGTGAACATCGAATTCTGTGAATGGGTTTGGTTTCGTAGAACAACCAAAAAAACATAATACAACTAGCACAGCTATCAAGATTTACTACCAAAACGTGAGAGGTTTGCGGACAAAGTTGGAAGAGTTCTATGCTGGTGTGTCATCTTCAGAAGCAGATTTATTCGCCATTACTGAAACAGGCTGCAACAAATCTATTAATGACGCAGAGTTAGTGCCACCTGGCTATACAATACTGCGCTGTGATCGCGCGGACGGACGAAAGCAGGGCGGCGCGTGTCTCGTGGCCACACCGCGTTTAGAGCTGCGGCGATTGTCCGGCCCGAGTGACGTCAACATTGACGATAAGGTGTTCGAACTGGTCTGTGCTACTGTTTATTTACAAAGTAGACTTTTATTTTTATTGTGTGTTATTTACATTCCACCAAACAGTTGTGAGAATGAGTATATGATATTGTTTAGGATAATAGAACAGCTGTGTAGTAAATATAGTGATATTGTCGTAATCGGTGACTTCAATATGCATTCCTGTTCGATTAACGTATGTAATTATTTTGAATATTTTTTATCATATTGTGGATTTACTCAGTACAATGCGATCGTTAATTGTAATGATCGATGTTTGGATTTAGTGTTAAGTACGCTTCCGAAGGGAGAGAGTGTGAATGTGCGCAAGGCGGGGGCATGCCTCGTGCCTGTGGATGCATACCATCCGCCGCTCGACGTGTTGGTTGAACTGCGTGCGCGCCGGGTTGCAGGTTCAGTCGCGCACGAGTTGAGTAATGTACCCACAGGTTGGAATTTTAATAAAGCCGATTTTTTTACTTTGTACTCATCAATAGCGGAAATCGATTGGACTGAAATGTACGACCTTGATTTAGAAAGTAGCTTAAATTATTTTTATGAAAAAATTAATTCGAAAATAGATGACTGTGTTCCCAGAAAACAGCGAAGTCGTGTAAGCTCGAAGTATATTTACCCCGAGTTTTACACTGCTGAAATAATTCGCAACATACGCTGTAAGGCTATTAACCACAAACGGTACAAGGCAAGTAAGAACCAGGATGATTATGAGGCGTTTGCTCTGTGTAGGGCGAAAGTAAAGCAGTTGATTATATTAGCTCATGAACAACATAGCAACAGGGTTCAAAATCAACTACAAAAAGACCCAAAATCATTTTGGAACTATGTAAAGTCCAAAAGGGGTAGTCGAAATCCACAAAGGATTTTAAAAAACGGGGAAGTCTTATCTGGTGAGCAATGTGTGAAAGAGTTTGCTCAATACTTTCACTCGGTTTACAGCACGAGAAAGGCCGAGTTGAATGTTGCCGCGGCAATAGAAGGGGCGGGTAGTGAGAATGGAGCGGCGCGGATTCACCTGCAGGAGTTGCAGCTGAAGGATGTGCGAAGTGCGCTCGAACAACTTAAGCCGAAGAGATCCGCGGGACCGGACGGTATTCCGCCTTACATATTCGGAGACTGTAAATCTGTGCTGGCTGAACCGTTGCTCCATATATTTAATAAGTGTCTTAAGGCAGCCGTGTTTCCAGAGAGATGGAAAACCACCCGTGTCGTCCCGGTACCGAAAGGAGATTTAAGCAAAGACAACGTTAGTGGGTACAGACCTATTGCAGTATTGTCATCACCGGCTAAAGTGTTGGAGTGCGCTATTCATAACAGCATTTTTATGCAAGTAAGAACGCAACTCTCAGATGCGCAGCATGGTTTTCGACCAATGAGGAGCACCACCAGTAACTTATTGAGTTACATGGCTCATGTGTTGCCGATTGTGGACAGTGGGGGGCAAGCTGACGCTGCGTACTTCGACTTCAAAAAAGCATTCGACCTAGTCGACAATGACGTGTTGCTCAAGAAGTTAGCAGCTGTTGGTTTCACCCCGCACCTACTTCAGTTCTTCGCTAGTTACATGAGGGATAGGCAGCAATACGTGGAGTATGAGGGACATAAATCAGAGCCGTATTTTACATGGTCTGGCGTAAGTCAGGGGACTAATCTCGGACCTCTGCAATTTATAATTATGATAAACGATTTGCCCGAAGTCGTTAAAGATGCAAATTGTTTATTATTTGCTGACGATCTCAAGTTGTCCCTGGCAGTGAGGAGTGACGATGACTGTGAACGCTTACAGAAAGCCATAGATAGCGTAGTTACTTGGAGTAAGGAAAACCTTCTACAATTCAACGCCCAAAAATGTGTCACCATCACTTTCTCGCGTGCACATAGTCCTGTGATACATAATTATAACATGGATGGTATGCCGATGACCAGGGTTACAGAGGTTAGGGACCTAGGAGTTAATCTTAACGCGGGGCTAGCTTTTCGTGGTCATATAGTGAAGTGCTGTAAAAAGGCCTACAGAAATTTAGGGTTTATCATACGCACTGCTCGTGGTTTCACAAATATTACGGCAATTATCGCTCTATATAACACTTTGGTGAGAAGCCATTTAGAATCTAATGCAGTCATCTGGGCCCCACATGAGACTAAATATAGTCTCATGTTGGAGCGAATACAAAATAAATTTGTTAGATTTTTATACTTGAGGCTCTATGGAATATATCCTTTTTACCCGCTTATGTATCCAACCTTGTTTATATTAGGCATGGTTGGATACAACGAACTGAGAGTTAGGCGTGAATTCGCACTTGTCTCATACTTATTTAGAGTAATTAGAGCCAAGATACATAACGCCAATATATTGGCGTTAGTGTGTTTGAGTGTGCCTGACAGGTATGTGTGGCGGCGACGTCGGCCTCAGCTGCTGGCAGTACCTCGTGGCCGCACTAATCTGCTGAATGAGGCGCCCCTGACGCGGGCGTTTCGCACTCTTAACCTTGTGGCAGAGGAGATAGACATGTTTACTTGTACACTGAGTGAATTCACAAAGATAACATTACATGTAATAAGTTTTAGAAAATAAGTTGTTAATATTATGTTTTGCTTCACTATTGCATTGGGTTATACCTGTAATGATAGTTGTAAGTTATGAATAAATAAATAAATAAAAAAAAAAAAAAAAAAAAAAAAGTGTTCAAAACAACACATATGTGAGGGTTCTACGAATTATTACGACCTTCCTGACGGAAAAACGCTGCTACGAACTACGTTGTAGTAAATTCCGCATCATAAATACAAAAAAGTTAAAACAAAAAGATAAAAAAATACTTTTTAAAGCAAGCATGCGGTGAGCATGCTTAGCTATGTGACGTCATTTTAATTCCAATATGGCGGATCATCCACGATGGCGGACTAGTTACTTTTTCTGCACTACCACAGTGTGGGTATCAAATGAAAGGTCTTGCTGAGGAGAACACGAAAACGAATACAACATCAAATTAAATCCAAAATATGGGGGATCATCCAAGATGTATACCTACTATAAAGTCAATATGGCGGGACCTCCACGATGGCGGAAAAGTTATATTATGCATTACTACGATATGGGTATCAAATGAAAGGGGCACAGAAGAACACGAATAAGATTGAGAAGAATACGAAAAATAATAAAACGTCACAAAATTTAATTGTTTCAGAAATCGTATATGTCCAGTTCTCTGAAGTCATTAACAGCTGAATTTTAACAAAAGTATGCCTTGGTCGACTTCATACTTTGACTTGTGTAATTTGGCGAGATAGGCGTCAACAGCATTGGTTTGCAATCTATCTAGGAGAAGGATACTCCAAAATCAAACCTGGTTCTGTGTTTCGTTAGGCACAAGTAAGCTTTAAGCTGAAATAAGTGGCGCTACTACTAAATTCCCAAGTCAAGGTGAGGTATTTACTGGTAATAACGTGCGCTTGATGCGGCAGCAGTGGTGGTTTTTGTTTATAGATGAAATCTCTATGGTTCCGTATGAAATGATTGTGGATTACCGGCAACTTAAAAACAATGATTTTCTCTTTGGTGGTATAAATATTTATGTATTCGGTGAGTTAATGCAGTTACCTCCTGTGCGAGGAAATCAAATGTTTGACCAACCTGACCAACCCTCAAGATTTGTCCCAGCAACGCACCTATGACGTTCTTTCTCGTTAATAGTATTGACTGAAAATATGAGACAACAGGGCAGCACAACTTTAAAGATCTCCTAAATACATTAAGAAGTGGTGAATTTCAGTCAGAAAATTTTGCTATTTTAATGAGTCGGCTAAACAAATAACCAACTGATAAAGCGATTGAAAAGGCCTTGCGAATTTATTCCACTAACCAACAAGTTTATAATCACAATACTGTTCTCGACATTTTCCGTGCCCGTGGTGTAACTATTAACAAAATAATAGCACAAGAGATAGGTCTTATTGATTGTACTCGAAAAAATGACAATGTAAATTTGAATAACATTATACCATCCGTTATAAACAAAACAGGACCTACATTATAACGTAACATCACCTTGGCTCCAACGAATATTTTAAACTCCTTAGGTATTGCTACCTATGAACCGGCAAGGTATTGCTACCGTGAATGTGTCCAAAGGTCTGGTGAATGGTGACATTGGACACCTTACAGAAATCATATGGCCCTGTTTCCAGAGAGCACAAATGTACCATACTCACATACCATCCGTCCTTATAGACTTCGGTAAAGACTGTGTTCATATCATTCAACCCAAGACTGCAATTTCCCGCAAAATATAGCCATGGTACTGCAGAACGAAGAATGTTGCCAATTATATTATGATGGGCTTGCACAGTACATAAAATGCGGGGAAGTACTGTCAACCATGCCGTTGTCTGCCGGAGGCTCTACGCGGGGGTCGTGCGGTCCATGACCCTATAAGGGGCACCGGTGTGGGCGCCTACATTGAGGCGCCAACCAGCTCGCCGGTTGAGGGCGTCCCATAGGGTCATGTCCAACCGAATGATCCGAGGATACCGCACGATCTCCGGTGAGGCGGCGGGCCTCCTTGCCGGATTACCGTCATGGGATCTGGAGGCAAAGATCCTCGCGCACATCTGGGAGTGGCGCAAGGAGGCTAAACGCCGGGGCGTAACTCCGCTACCGCGGGAAATCGCGGCACAGCGGACAGAGCTCCGGCGGGATCTCATGGCGACATGGAGAGTGCGATTGTCGCAACCCAATGCTGGGCACGCCACGATTGCGGCGGTAAGTCCCCTCTTTGAGGAGTGGCTTGAGAAGCGGCATGGCGTCCTCACCTTCCGCCTGACGCAGGTCCTCACCGGACACGGTTGTTTCGGAAGGTTCCTGTTTCGGATAAGGCGGGAGAAAACGCCCGGGTGTTTCCACTGCGAAGATCGCCCTGAGGACACGGTGGTGGTCTGCCCGGCTTGGGCGGTGCACCGCCGTGTCTTCGTGGAGGCGATAGGCGTCGGCGATCTCTCGCGTCCAGCCCTGGTCCAGGCCATGGTACGGAGCGAGAGTGCATGGGTAGCCGTCACCTCCTTCAGCGAAGCAGTAAAGCTCGCGAAGAGGGAGGCGGCGCACGTGAGAGAGAGACAGTAAATGCGCCCTCACGGCCCTAGACGGCCCCTAACTTTGTGAGAGACTGGTGCCTGATGTAGGTTAATTTAAAAACCTGTATTACATGTCACTAGGGCCCTTCCGCGGCTAGATGATATTCATAAGTGTGTTCCCATAGTGAAACTTAAATTAAATCATTTTATGATTCCGTCAACTGGACACACCTTCGCATTTTACCCGAATTCATGACACAGTACAGTCACGAAGATTAATGTTTTGTGTCGGCCACTAAACGTCCCACTGCTGGGAACGGGTAATTTTATATGTCACTGCAATTTTATTCACCATTTGTGAATTTATAAAGAACATAGTTTTGTCCGCTGGATGCGAGAAGCACGGAACCGGTCGAAGTGGCGGAGCTTGGGGGAGGCCTATGTCCAGCAGTGGACGTCTTTCGGCTGAAATGATGATGATGATGATACTTTTGCCGGTGGTATCGCCCGCGTGGAAGTCTGAAATTATCCTACAGGAACGTACTATCGGGATAAAAGTATCCCATTTATGTTAATCCAGCACCCTAATTGCGTAACTCACGATTGATCATAATTGGTTTCGTCTTCACAGTTAAACAATATTCATTGCGTTATTATGTTGTCGAACAGACACATTTTTCGAACTTATGAAGCAATGATTTAACAATCCGTTTCAAAACGATACAGATTATGATGAATCGTGAGTTACGCAATTAGGGTGTGGGTTATAAAATATATGTGTGCCAAATTTCATTCAAATCCATTCTGCCGTTGTCGCGAGATGGAGTAACAAACACCTAAAAATCTAAACATCTAAATATCCAAAATTTCACATTTATAATATTACTAGCTTTTACCAGCGGCTTCAACCGCGTGGGGGTCGAAAATTATCCCACAGGGACGTAGGTACTATCGTGATGAAAAGTATCCTATATGTTAATCCTGGTTATAAACTAAATTGTCTGTTTGGACATCGTCGGAAATGGCCCCAGGACCAACAAACATCTGACCTACATAATAATTATAAATATATTTTATTAGACTAATTGCGAGTATCTGTATGAAACGGACATTCTGCGTTCTATAATGAATAATTAAAAGAGCGACTATTGACATCATATACAATATGCCGCCATCTTTGGCCGCATTCCGAATTAGAAAAATAGCGCTGTGAGCGCTCACATCGATATTTTGCGTTCCGAGTTAGATATAACGATTCTGAAAGCTAGGAACCGTCATTTTTGTCATCAAAACGGAACGCTCGTGATTATCTAAGTTGGCTAAAGATTCGATGCGACTCAAAACTAAACAGCACAACTGTCATTTTTGACACAGTTCACGGTGATATTAGTATCGCAACATGGCGCATGTCATGACGTCATCTATGACGATTCGCGGGACATCGTTATCGCGCTCACGCCATGCCAATTCGGAAAGGGCGTGAGCGCGCTCAAATCGATAATAGCGTAACTCGGAACGTGGCCTTTGACAATTAGATTAGATGACAATTAGTGATGTCCAATCTTTCATTTCACACACATCGAAAGCGAGATTACTTGTGTTCGCCACCTGCTCAAGGATTTTACACGCATTCAAACGTACTTTCTTTTCAACCTTTTTCCTGTAGGTTGGGTAACTCAGAAGTGTATGACGCTTCTGTAGGAACTTTTGCGCCGCTTTTATTGGTACCGTACTTATATACTCTAGGTACGAAAAGAATTCAACGACAAAACCAATTTTCATATCTTAGTCCATACATCCTAAATAATAATCCTTTTAAACAATTACTACACATAAGTGAGATGCATTGTAATATTCCAAATAGAAATAACACGCTGGGTACTAAATGGTATCGATTTTATTTAAAATAATCGATCTAATGTATTGGCATCCTTAGGGGATCATCATCATTGTCATATCTGTCAATCAACTCAACTGTCAAAAGTGTCAAAGTGGTAATGCAGTCAAGTCACACTCGCGCGCATTTCTTCGTGATTGCTTTGTGTACCTAGTGATTTCAATTTGCTTTTATTTTCGGAATACATTCGACGACCTTGCTATTTTTTACGGACTCTGATTGCTTTCACTAACGTGTTACAGGCATTTATTAGCATGTATTTCGAAGTATTGAAAGCATTGTTTCTTACTAAATATAACCTCAAAATCTTTATTTTCTTTTGAAATATATCCTTTCTGCAAGTTGTCCGTCATTAAACTTTGTCTTCATAAGCATATACTTGTAATTTAGAACACGCAAAGTAATTTTCCTTTGCTGTTGGTTCTGGGGCGAACGATGTATGGATGCAGAACAATCTCCCAAATCAGTTCAGCCATTTATAATATTAGTAGAATAGTAGGACTAGCAGATCCGGCGAACTTCGTACCGCCTCAGAATAAATAAACATCGTCTTATCTTTTCAGAAAAATATCTTGAGCATGATCTCCTACCAAGTTATGACAACCTAATACTTCGAAGGCATTAAGCGTTTTCTAATTACTGACATTCATAGGTATATCAGTAATTAGAAAACGAAACCACCAACGACATAGATCGATAACCTTGTACTTTGAAGACATAAGCGTTTTCTAGCTGACACGAAAAATTTATGATAAAATGAAATATGCTTATTTTTTTTCTGTATTTTTCCCATATTATAAAATTTATTCTGCTGTTTGACGAGGAGACAAATCCAACAAATCAAGGATCATAAAATTCGGTTCAGCCGTTCTTGTGATAATAGTGGTGTAACTAACCCGACTTAGGATTCGAAAGTCACAGTGCTTGTCTATAATTTTCAACATGTAGCTAGTTCTATTACACTTTTTTTGTATTCCTGGCGGGTGGCGACTAACATGAAGTACGCACGGCTACACATCAAGCTATTCTTTTCCAGTTTACGCTGATCTCGCACTGTACGGAAATCCTATACAATGCGAGATCAGCTTATACTGGAAATGCTTGATGCGTAGCCGTGTGTACATAGTCTGCTCTGATTGGTTGGAGCAGGTAATAAATCCCAACCCTTTGGTCCTTTGGTTTATTTCGTGTGTGCATTAATTGCAGTATGTGTGCCATTTCAAAGTGCCTCGTTCATTAATTCAAAGAACGAAGCGATTATTAACCTGACTGTACCTTTAAAAAGAAAAAAAAACTGTGTGTCCAGTTGGCGAAACCATAAAAGTGATTTAATTTAAGTTTCACTATGTGGAAACGCGTAAAAATCTGGTCCAGATGACGAAATAATAAATGATACTAATTTTGAGTTTCACCACCTGGACACACGCGTGTCCAGTCCCTCGTATCGAGTTGGTGACTAACCCAGAACTTAAAGCATAAAGTTGTTAAAACCAAGAATTTTGTATCTAACTTGTACTTGTACTTTAACAGATAACCGGTTGCAGTCGGTTGGGCCACCCCCTTCAAGCCCGGCTGGGACGCTAGCGTCCCACCCCGATGCGCACTGTTTTTGCCTTTATTCAAAATATAAATAAGATTTTATATCGTCTGTGGTAAATTTACTATTATGTTGGATACACACACTCGTCACCTCACTAATTCTCTATGAAAAATATAATCTGGCAGCACAGATTTAAAAAGTTGAAAGTGACGTTTCGAACTCGATGGGATCTGAGGGATTTTCGTGTTATGCTCTCTAGTTTTATAGTGTTTTTTCTTATTTTTTGTGCGCTTTCGATGTCAAGTGGATAAATAATCATTTAAAAGTAGTTATTACATCGTTTTAGATAATATTTGCATCAAATAGCATCATAAAAACCGTTTTTGCGACAAAACATAAAACGTAAACAAACCGTCCCAACCAGTGTTCATTGTTGAGTAAATTTTGTGTTTTTTTTGTGTTTCACAGTGAAATAAGTGTGGTGTGGTGTTTAAAATGGTATGTAAACAATTTATTAATATTATTACATTACATTTTCGTCATTTCAATATGTAATCTTGTTTTATAAACCCTTTGAATGTTCGAGTGCACAAAACGGGAGTTGACCTTCGCGCGATATGAAGTTTGAGTTTAAATATTGTGAATATTTTGAGTCGGGTTCCCAAAAAAATACTGCTGTTCGATTATTAGTCTATTCAATAAGTAAACTCCAAAATTTCGAGCAAATTGAGACAGTATTTCTATGAGAAATCCACAAAACAAGGCAACAAAGACACAATCAGCCATTGTCTGTTATTTACATTGTATAGTATTACATTACGACATAACAAAAGAACTTCAAACGATTAATAGTAAGCTTTGTATATTCGAGAACTCATAAAACTAAACAATAACAGCCTTAGTTATAAAAAACTCGCTAATCACTCACTAGCCACTGTTTAGCTTATCAATTGGTTACCTCCTAATCATTGATTAACTTTTCTTTATTTATAAACGCTAGTTTGCAGGTGATTAGTAGCGAAACGAAATAGAGGTGAAATTATGCGTTCAGCACAGATTATAATCAAAATAGTCGCCTAAAGAACAGGATTTTAAGAATCAAGTTGTCAAATGCATGATTTTTGTATCTGTCGTGACTTCGACAGACCTATGTCAAAAATTTCATTGATTTATTTGTATTTGAATAAAATAATTAATTGTGTTTATTTTATTGTGTTTACGATGGAAGCAAATCAGCAATGAAAATAGTACGCTCCCATGATTGGAGTAAACAGGAAAAGGTAATGTATCGTCTGAATTTTTATCTAGTTTCTATTGTAAAGTGACCCAATTTAATGCTATCGTATTAGCTGATAATAACTATGTATTTACAAGTTCTTTACGTTTATTTACATGGATATTATCTTTTAAAAACATATGCGTATATATGTATGTATATTCTATGAAAATTCCTAGTGCTTTTGCAGGGTTTCAGTGTATTTTAATAACAATAAAATTATACTTGTTTACAGTTACAATTTTGACTGCTGCTATGAAAGCTACTAGCACGTAGCACCAATACTATTCAATCTTGAGATGGCAACGATGGAGATGATGCTACGTGAAAAAGATGAGCAATGATAATAATATGCTCCCAAGAAAGGAGTTAACAGGAAAAGGTAATGTATCTCTGAATTTGTACCTATTTACTTTCTATTGTAAAATGACCAAATGAATGATAACACAGTAGCCGATACAGCTATGTATTTACATGTTCTTTAAACTTGTTAACATGGATATTCTCTTTGAGAAAAATATGTAGGTACTTGTGCCTATTCTATATAACTTCCTATTGCTTTTGCATTGGGGTTTCAGTGTCTTTAAATAACAATTATTATTCTTGTTTATAGTTACAATTTTGACTGCTGCTATGAAAGCCACTACTTAGCAGTTAGCACCATTACTATTCAACCTTGCAAAGGTGGCAACGGGGGTTACCATGCTAAGTGAAAAAGATGAGGAATGAGAGTGGCATGAGAAAATAAATGCACCCGTCTTTGGACAAAGAAGAATTGGAAATCAAAAATAATGAAATTATAACACAAATATGGCTTTATTGCGTATCGAAATAAATTGGTTTTTATAAAAAGTATCTTGTTTTATTATGCATGACTACCATAACGTGGCATTTCTTTAGTTCTGGGCCCTAGAAGGCGTCATCAGTATCGTATAAAGTACTCTCTGCGTCATAAAACGAGGGGTACATGGGATAACAATGGATAATCACTATCTCCGATGAGCTTCCTCACGAACTGACTGAACCTCCTACTGATTGAACTACCCTATAAATCCTATCATCACGTGTACTTAGAATGAGGAATATGTTTTTTTCGTAGCGGATTTGAACGAGTCTTGTAGGTCTTCCTCCATTTACTAACAATAGGCGCCCGCGGCGTTTCAAAACTATTTAATTCTTCGGTGTCGTTCTGAAATCCCGTAAAATATGATCGAAATCCACATTTACTAATGATAATTCCATATTTAAGAACAAAATAACCTTGAAGTACACTAAAAATCATTTTGAATCGATCAGCTGATTAAAATAAAATCCGCCATGTTGCCTCTTAGCAAGTTAAACAGGGCACCGGTGGTGTTTTAAATATGACAGCTACAATCATTTGCTTAGCGACCTTATAGCGCTAAATAGCGTTTTTAAATAAGAATTTTGCTAATCAGTTAGTTACCAATTGATTAAAAGTTACAAGGCGTTTATGAATAAGACCGTATGTGACTAGGAGGCAACAAAAAGTCGAGCGGACATTTTTATGTGCCGAACGTAAATATCTCAAGTGTCAGATAACAGCGCCGGGCTTGAGGGGCGCATGACGTCATGCGTTTTTACGGCCTTGAGCGGAGTTACAACTGATATACCTTTGTACTTGTTTAATAGTACCTATGTCGTGATGACCCTATGGGTAAGGCTTTGCCTCCGAATCCGGGCAAGTACCAATATGACGTTTCAATTCAAGTGTACTAACATCGATGAAGGAAAACATCGTGTCCTGAGAAACCTTGGGACTTAATTTAAGTCTGAAATATAAGTCTGAAATCGCCAACTGGTCTTGAGAAAGCGTGGTAAGCAATGCCTGTACCTTCTCTGTATGAGCATAGGCCTTTGACCTGCAGTGGGACAGTAATAGGATAGTATTATTATTCATGTTTACAGGTACAAGTTTGACTGCTGCTATGAAAGCCACTAAGAACTAGCACCAACATTATTGAACCACCCAAAGACGGCGAGAGCTTCTGCCTCGCTGTTTTTGTCATGCTTTGTGAAGAAGATAAGAAATGAGAGTGACAAAAATTATGGCACCCATATCTTTGGAGGAGGAATATAATATTAGAAATCTATAGTAATGAATTCATTTAAAAATGTACCTTTTACTTACTAAATAACTTGATTTCTTTAACATGCCACTTGGGTGTGAATGCCACAACGTGGCTTTTCTTTGGTTCTGGGCCTTAGAACATGACATCCGAAGTGCTTTTACAGATTATTCATGTTTATTTTCTAATAAATTTAATGTTTCTGTTAATTACAATTCTTTGATCACCAAAAAAATAAGTAGGTTTTTTTGTGCATTGTAAACTTTTTTATTTCAACTATTAAAGCCATTTTTACGACGTTTCACTGTACAACAAAGAGCGCGCGAAGTATAGTTCGCGTTATGGCGACAATGTAGCCGTAGCATAAACGAGGCGAATCGCTCCGTTTACTGCTGCTAACGCGGATACCGCCTACTCCGCCGTAGTGGTGTGCACAGTCAATCCGGTTACGAGCGTATGTTTGGCTAACGATGACCCGATGCAGTGACATGATACCGATCCGGTGCTTATAATGTGTGCAATGCAACCTTTAGCCGGCTCCTACATCTTTAACCCTCAACCACTGACGTGTCATTTTGTTACACTACCGCTGACGTACGTATAGTATATGGGCATTTCTCTGTAAGCTCGTACAGGTCACATACAAATACTGTCCTGGCAATTTTTTTTTACATTTGCCAAAAAACCGTGTTCTATTTCAAATAAAAGTAACTATTATTTTGGTTAGATAAGGAGGCCCACTGAATTTGTACGTATTTTTCGAGTTATTAGCAATTTTCCAAAAACTCATGACAGGGTACTGTCTGAGGCATCAGGGGACTGTTTTGTACGTGACAGGGAGTTGTTAAGTGAGACAGAGGACTGCTGTACTTAGAAAAAAGTCATTGTACATTAATCAATCATTTATTATTTTTATGGCATAATATATGCGCAGCAATAATCAGCAAAGTTTCTTTAGAAAAAATCAACTGGAAACATAACTTTCTTTAAACATTCATTTCAAAAATTTACCTCGATTGCTCGAAAAATTTTGTACATACGAGTCTTATTTTATAATATCAATCAGTAAATGATTTATGCAGTATTCATTGAAATACTTACTATTGTCATTTAGTTTATTTATTTTCATACATATTAAGGATATTTTTACAAAAACATTTAAAAATATAAATAATAGTGGCCCATCGCCGATCAGGAGCAGGGTCCAAGATGCCTGTGGTCAGGGCTCTAGAGAAAGGAACCTCCTGACTATGCTCTACTCTCTGAATCAGGCCCTTGATCCAGCCGCGCAATGAGAGCCTGCTAAGGTGTTGGTCGAGGCTCTTCGCTATTAGGCCATTTACTGTAACGATTATCGGTACAATGATTGCTGAGTTCACGTCCCACATGTTGACAACCTCGTTTTTCTTATCTTGTTCAGCTTTCACGAGATTCTCGTCATGAGGGACAGCGATATCAACAATCATTATACGACGGTCTCGTCGATCTATCACCACAATATCAGGCTTATTGGCTACAATAGTCCTGTCAGTGATGATAGATAGATCCCAGTACAATGTGGCGTGACCATTCTCGAGAACTGGGTCAGGCACATACCTGTAGCACGGATACTAGATTGTGTCTGCGCAAATACTCGCTGTTAGCAAGACGAGAGCAACCGGAAACGATACGTCGGATTGATTACTCGTTCCTGCTATATCATCATCCAATCTGTGAGGGGACTTGTTTGCTGTAGGTTCAAGAGCTTCCGGTTCGGACTATGTAAAGACTTCTTCTACTGTCCATCTAGGTTTTAGAGCAAAGTTGATACTACCAATCTTATAATGTTCACAAGATCCGCTGTTGCAAAAGCAGCTGAGACTTTTAATTGTAAGTGCTATACATTTAGTTGAAAGGCCGAGGATGGAGCTGGAATAAACACTTGTGACCTGATGCACATTTAAAGTGCAAAACGTTACGTTAAAACCCTTCTGATCGGACGCTTCGTCTTCAACTTTATCGACCATAACCTAGATGTCTAAACCGTCGATTGCGCGATACATGTGATGCCAAGGCATCGCTCTTGGATTAGCTTCTCTTTTTCTGTAGTAATTCCTCTCGGGATAACTTTTTCTTTTTAGCAGCGATATCATGTGTGTTCGATCAGCCTGTGTAAAATAATTTACGTTTATAAAGGAAAATAATGCGCAGCAATTATACTTTGCTGATCCTTGCATTATTAAAACAGACTAAGGGATAAATTTACACAAACAATACATAAAAATAATAACCAATACGCAAAATACACAGTCCCCTGTTGTGTAGAACAGTCCCCTACTGCATTTTCAGGCAGAGGACTGTTGCCAGGGGACTGTGAATTTCGGTAAAATTTCACAATGTTTACAAAACTGATGTAAAATTGTTTTTTAAGAACCTACCGATCAATTTGGACATACATAATAAAACAATAAATCATGTATAGAGATAATTTAAGTAATTAACATAAATATTATTACTCACCAGAGGACTGTGTGTGGTAGCGGTCCAAACACGTGTTCACCTCACAAATGACGCTCTGACACTAAAGAAAATGGCGTCTCGCCGCCGCTTTCGGCAAGGTTGCCAATTTCACAACAATTGCGTTTCGTTTCACTCAAAAAGAAGTTTGTAAACATTACAGTTTTTTTTAATTATGGCTTTACATTTTTGGCAGGGGACTGTATAGAAATTCTGGGGACAAAGTTTACAGAACTTTATTAAATAAATACAATACGTAATGAAACCTTGTTTTCGAAAATAATATAATTGAATTATTTTAGTTTATGATATTATCTGCCAAATGTATGTAGATTCAATAGCTTCTTCGTAAATCTAATTTCTAGGTGGGAATACAGTAATGGGGACAGCCAGGGGACTGTGTTTTTAGAGCTTCTATCACGTCTAGAAAAAAACTTAAAATAGTTATGGTTCTAAAAACAATAGGCCCGTAAAATTTCCGGGTTAAAGTTTAATTAGGAGTGATATTTTTTAAAATAATTAAGTTACTTTTTTTTTCAATCGGTCGGGACAGCCGATTACGAGCTTACAGAGAATCGCCCATATGTACGTCACTTTGAAGACCTTCTGATGCATTAACAAAGTGTAACTTTGATGATTAGTGCAATTAATTTATTTGAACATATTCAAATGAAATAGGAATAATAATAAAACAGTAATATTAATCATAATATAATATTTATTAATCAATAACCATACAGGTAATCTAAATAACATAAACATTTTAGAAAAAATAACACAAAATTATTCTCTAACAATAGGAACTTTTTAAATTTGTTTTATTAAAGAATAAGGACGGTTTTAATTAGGAAAAAATCATAATTGCCATAAATCACAACATAAAGCACTTTTTAACAACAACTGTTACAGGTCGGCTTGGAGCAGTGCAAGCAAACTGGTTTACGACAAGCTTGACAACCGTACCGGGTTTTGCGACGTTTCAGTTTAAAACATATAATATAACAATTCTTCATGGTGTCAAATTTGAGTAATTCGCTGCTTGGTTGCGGGATATTTCATTATCCTTGTCCTTGCCTAAGATCTGCCGATGATTCATCAGATTCATTAAGCCAAGATTCTATAATTTCTTCGTTATTGACAATATTCACTTGAACACGTGATATTTTAGATGTAGATGGCATAGAACACGAATTTAGCCGCTTACGGTTCATTTTATCTGTCAATGTTCATACAAAAATATTTTATAAAAAGTCACTCTAACACTGACGCTACGTACCACATACGTCGGGTAGTCAAACTCACCAGCTTAGGATCGTGGCAGGCGTCCGCCACCCACCGCCGCACACGCGTCTCTAGCGACCAAGAAGCTACCAAAAAGGACGCGCCGAAATTCCTGCGTAAACTGAAGTTTTGAACGAAAATCCGTTTGGGTGACGTATCACATACGTACGTCAGTGGTTGAGGGTTAATTCGTTTACGCAATAATATTAATCTGGCAAAATGATTGAATCACCCTTTACCCTCAAAAGCTCAATTATTTTTACTCCCCGACGTCGCGCTTAAAAGTTTGTTCACTCGCACACATCGGTAAAGGCTGCGGTACACTTATTTCTTTTTTAACACAAAAACCAACCAAGTTTCAATGAAGAATACCTTCTTACATTGCTAGAATAGTTTATGGATGCTTGAATGACGATGACAGGGTGTCACTGTTGGTATACCTTTGTGCAATTTGTTTTGTGAAATATTCTGTAAAAATATGATGGTTGATATGTTAATTCTGATTTTGACCGTGCGACAAAATATCCTTGTCACTCTACATGGATATGTCAAGGGTTTCGCGCGCAGTATCAAAAAAGTAAACCAACCCAAAGAGAATTCAACTATGGTAGGTTAAACGTCAAAACTGAAGTCATTACTTTTGTTTTTAATTTATTTTATGATTTTGCTAAAGCCTACAAGCTAGGAATAATGTTTTGAAATAATATATTTTTTGTTAGTCATCTAGTATTCTGCAAGACATGGCACCGAAAAAGAAAGAGAAGGGAGGAGTCAACCCCGTATTTTCTGAGGTTGAAAGAGCATTTTATGAACTACAGTTAGCTGATTGCAATCGAAAAGTAGCTCGCCTCCGAAAGGCCGTTGACGACTTTGAAATCCGCAATGAAGAATTACAAAAGGCTTACGATACACTCGACGAAGATAGGGCTGATATTATTACATATTTAAAAAAGACACTCAATGTAAAAACTGAAGAAAATGCTGAACTAAAACAAAAGGTTAAAGAGTTAGAGGAATTAAGGGAAATTGAAACAGCAGAATTTAAGGAGACTGTCACTGATTTAGAGAAGACTTTTACCAAAATGAAAGATCAGCTAACCTCAGAAAATAAACTACTAGCTGGAAAACTAAACACGCTTGAAGAGTTTCGGGCTATTAGGGAAGATCTCATGCAGAAGTTCGATACACAAGAACACGCATTCGAAAATCAAGAAATGAAATACAAAAGAATAATTTATGATACTGAAAAGAAGTTTGTGATTGGAAAAGACAAGTTAAAGAAAGAAATGGAAGAAAGACTTCTGCAGTTAGCACAACAATTTCAAGATGCTAGCGAACTGAGAATAGCTGCTTCTACTCATAGAGTAATTCGAGAGAATATTGCTTTAAACAATCAATTAGATAGTCTGTTAATGACACAAGCAAAAGTAGCTGAGCAAAATGAAAAGTTCAAAGAGGATGAGAGAGCATCTCGGTGTGCAATGGAAGTAGCTGAAGAAGAACGAGATGAAGCAATGAATAAAAGTATTGTGCAGCTTAAAGTTATAGATCAATTAACGGTAGCATTCGAAAATGTGAAAAAACAAAAAGCTATGTATCAAAAGAAACTGTTTGATACTGAAAAAATACAAGCAGTTATGCAGAAACTTACTAAAGATAACGAAAACCTTCTACTGCAGGTACGTATATTGGAGCAAAATTTGCACGCCACTCTGGGTGAACAAAACAAAACTGTAGTAGAAACAGCAAAACTACTAAGAGAATGTGAAACGTATAAAAAAATCTTAGAAGAATCGGCATTTACAGTTCAAGCATCACTTAAATTAGATTATTGGTGTACTTTAGATCCTTCTCGTGAAATCATAGACAGGAAAACCGTACTTAAGCGAATTCTTGACGTTATAAATCAATATCGTGATGCCACCCAAGCTGAATCTATGGAATCCTTAGTTTCACTTAGCAAGATTTATGAAAAAGGAGATCTCGGCTTTGAAGTGAAATCAGTTCCCTCCAGGAGAACGCAGACAACAGCGGCTGGTTTGGTTTCTAAATCGTCAGTACAATCATTTGAAGATAAACGTAGCGTTGTTTCGGTATCTTCTTCAATGGCAAGTCTGAATACTATACCTAGTATTGATGTGTTGCTCTTAGAGGAAGAAGAGCCGTTGCCAATACAAGATAGTTTGCCGTCATTTACTGTGACATCGTTGCATTCAAGTATGAGTGCTAGCACCAAAGAAAGTGATGGTCAAGACGCCGATATTACTGACATGTCGATGTTACTAGCTATCAGTAAATTTGAGGTGCAGAAATCATTGATGGCAGATATGGCAATGTCTCAAATATCCCGTCTCAATATGAGCAGGTCAGATTCAAAATCAAAGTTAGATACAGCTAGTCAAAAATCCGTTGACACGACTCATGAAAAAGCGTCGGAAATACCCGGTGATAATATCGAGTATAAACAACATCAAACACCTGGAGAGGAGATACCTGGTGAACATGAAAGTAAACCTGAAAACGGACAAGCTCGCTTTGCTAGTGAACCCACCCAAGATTCAAGTGAACCCACACAAAATACAGGTGAACCAGTGGCAGTCGACCAAGAAAATTCCGAAGAAGATAAAAAAAAGAAAATTAGCGCAGAATAATTTTTATTTGTTTTTATTTTTGTTGAAGTTCTTTTTAGATTACCTTGTTCTAAATGTAGTTTAGTGGGTTTTACTTGTTTATTCATAATGATTTGATTGTTAATGTTCTGTATTTTAGTGAGTTTTGTGTTTTTATTTATAGTGATTGATATTACTTGTTGAATTAATTATTTTAATATGTTATTATAATTTGTGAGTACTACGCTTTTAAATTCCTTTTCATCTATTCCATAAATATTATTAGGTTATTTCTACAACAATGAAAACCTTACTATTTCCGTTAACAACCTGGGTCACGAAGCCATACTGGAAGAGGGTCTAACAATTTTTTATTTCAAATGGAGTTTCATTTACTACATCATTCAACACAAAAAAAAATAAGTGTCTCATTGAGCACCTCCTTTTATTCGTTAGTAAAAAAAAATGCGTCTGCTAAGACGGGTTATGTTTTTTTGTGTAGACATCATCATCATCTGCTTAGCCTTTTCCCAACTATGTCTGGTTTGCCTTCCAGTCTAAGCGGATGCAGCTGAATACCAGTATTTAACTTGGAGCGACTGCACATCTGACCTCCACAACCCAGTAACTTGGTAACACGATACCCCTTGGTAAGACTGGTTGTCTTACTTACTTTGTACGTAGACGTATGGTTCTTTATATCCTCGTATCATTCATAAATTTCTTGTGACCACTGGTCATGACCATCGTTGTGACCACCTATTTAGATGTAATAAGTTGGAAGATGTTTGTTTATTAATATATGCTTGATACTATTCCTAACTTTATTTGAATTCCATAATGTTTAATGGTGTTGCAATGGCTTGAAGCTAAGGATAAATTACGGACCCTGTTGGTACATGAAATAGTGCAAACATTCATTATCAAAAACGTATAACACCCAATACACAAAATACGCTTCAGGCAGTGTGATGCAGTGCCATCAAATGTTAGAAGATTGAACAAAAATAACTGCCCCCAACTGCAGATTGTATCAAATTACCTTTGTTGCTTTTGTATTTGATTTCTATGGCAAATAATAGAATTTGAATTATCAATCTTGACTGTATTGTTCGTTTAGTGGTCGCGAGTGTTACTGCTAACCAAACTAAGCATGAGGTTCAGAATGACCAGTAGCAATATAGCAGCCTGAACTCCACATGTGTGTTCTGTTAAACGACAATAGGATCGCACTGGATGGCACTCTACTACATAAGACGCAAACGTCATAACTAGCGAATCAAATCATTAGTTATTTATTCGAATGAGGATAAGAAAAAGCATTTTTAAACATCAAAATCACATTCAAGACAGTCCCCCAAAACAGCATTAGAACGAAGAAGCGGTGCGACAAACTTCCCAGCAGTACATATGGGTACTAAATGTGAAATTGTATTTAATACCCGTCCTATGCTTACACCTTCCCGGGATCCAGGCGTGATACTGTAGGATAACGGTTGAACTGAATGGTGCTGATCCATGCCGCATATTAGTGAACGGGCGCCGGCTTGAAACTGAGGCTTTTAACTTATCGTTTAAAGTTTATCTTTTCGTATGTTTTAAATTGTGTTTTATTAATAGTTATCACATGGCATCGTGTTTTGTGAAGTCCATTTATCGGACATCGCATTTTCATTGAAAACTAGCTGACCCGACAGACTTTGTCCTGTCTTAGCTATGAATATTAAATTGGCATTAGCTATACAAACCTTGTCCTGACAATAAGGAACACATAAAAAAAAGAATCATCCAATTTGGTGCAGCCGTTCGGAAGATATGCGCGTACATACATTTTCATATAGATCGGTGATTCATTTTTATATAGATCGGTATGATATTCGTAGCTACATTGATTTAGATCAAAAATTTACTTCATCAAACACTGCCTAGGTGTAGAAGCAGCAAGAATAATGTACCCAAATATGTTCAAAAATAATTATATTGACTGAAAAGAGAGTCCTTGGCGTATTTTTCCCGTTCTTGTCTATTTTATTTTATTCGGGAAACTTACAGCTAACATAAACAATGTTAGTAAACAATATGAAACTGAAGGCCATTTACAAGTTTCCACTGATAAACACTTGGTTGGTAGGTAATCTACTATTTGAAATAGCTTCGACTTTCTGACCAAGTGACGGAGTCGTTGACATTTCAAAAACGTGCTTAGAAATGGTTGGTTAGTGTCTGCAGTGGTTTGATTGAAATAAATGCGGTGACCTTTTGAGTTTGAGTTTATTGTTATCTTTCTAGGGTCAGGCAGTGGAGCTGGCGGCATGTGAATGCGCGGCGAGGCCCTGGGCAGGAGACTCGTCCATGGTGGTCGCGGAGGTAGGGTCCAGGTGTCGCTGTGGCTGCGTGCTGCACCTTGCACCAGCTGCGAGGCTGTTGGCGGGCTCGGCGAGAGCATGTCCCTCTCGATCTTTCTGGCTGCTTCAGGTTAGTAGCTTTGAAATAGCTTGCTAACTACTGCAGGTCATACAGGTAAAACTGCAAAGGGATGCGCTTCGGTAATCTTCGTGTTTCGGAATTAGCACGAACTCGCGCCCCAGAGTAACCCTCCACAGATAAAATGCTTTTATGTTTTGTACTATCGCACTGTGTAATACTGCACCTTTCGTTGTGAACATGTAATACAAAATAAAAAAAGTGCTTCCACGTTATTTTTTTTATAATGCACGACTAATTATTTATCGAAGCGCATGCTTTTTTAGAAAGGTGCATATTTGTGTTTAAATAGTGGCTGTAGCTCTTATTCAATTTTGGACATAAGTGTATAATATATTGTTCGGTTGATTATGAGGGTTGATTTTTTTATTTAGATAACTAATTTTATCTGAGGAATAATTTGTATGAAAAACTAGCGGATCTGATAGACGTTGTCCTGCCCCGACAACGACACATACCGAGTCCAATTGTGAATCTAAACCATCCAGGGACTGGGTACGCCACGATTGCGGCGGTAAGTCCCCTCTTTGAGGAGTGGCTAGAGAGGCGGCATGGCGTCCTCACCTTCCACCTGACGCTGGTCCTCACCGGACACGGCTGTTTCGAGAGGTTCCTGTTTCACATAAGGCGGGAGGAAACGCCCGGGTGTTTCTATTGCGAAGATCGCCCTGAGGACATGGTGGAGCATACGGTGGAGGTCTGCCCAGCTTGGGCGGAGCACCGCCCGCCGTGTCCTCATGAAGGCGATCGGCGGCGGTGATCTCTCGCGTCCGGCCCTGGGGGCTTACTCTTGAAACTAATTATAATTTCAATCTAAACCCAATACAATTCCAATGTCAATTTTGCAGTCACGTGATTCGGTACTCTTGAACACAATAGTGTCAACATTGGATTGAAATTGGGATTGCCCCGCCATTATTTTATTCAACGTGAAGCTAGCTACGTTACGGGCCGCAATAGTGTTGTTCGACTCATTACAATAAACCGGTAATAGAGAATTAAAATGCTTTATCCTTTAAATAACGCGGCCAATAAATAAATATCTTATAGATAGTTGCTTAATTGAGTAATTGTGACGTAATCAATTCATTTGGGCGTAAGAAAATGATTAAAATCATAAAATTAACCATGACTTTGGCTGCATGCGGTAGGATCGTTGCCATGCCCTACACTATCTACTAATAAAAAACACAATCTACTAGTAAAAGTAGTCAAGTTTTAGTTTGTTTAGAACAGTTAGATATTGTTCGCGTTTGGTTCCTTTGTAGTAAGAAATACCCAATGGCGTTCTTTATTTATGTAAAATAACAATATTGAGTGTGTCTAGTAATAATAAAAAAACCTAAAAGAAAACCAATGAAAATGTAGTGTGGTATATTTTCTCTTACATTAAATCTTGAATATCTTTGGAACCCGTGGTACGCTTTACATAATTCCAACTGTAAAAATGGTTTTATCCATAGATCTATCGTTTAAAACCAAAATAAATAAAAACTGTACATAAATAAGAAATCTCATTTTCAACTTACGTAATTATACGAGAACCTTACATTATTTTCAAATATTCCGTATAAAACTCAAATTAGTACAACTGGATTTTATTATGAAAACTATGTAGATAGTAATGAGATCAAATTAAATTAACTAGTTAATTAGAAACCTATACATTGAGTTGAGCCAAAATCTCTTAACATTTCTCGTCTTTGTTTCCATTCTTTTTTAGGGAATTACGTAAAACACTGTTTAATATTGCTAATCGTGCCATATTAAACAACTTTTACTTGTTTAGAACCACCTAAAATGCAAAACAATTTCAAAAAAGTTACACTTTTGCTATTGGAAAAATCACAATCTACAAACAATCCCAGCGTAATATTGATGCAATACACAGCTGTCAAAAAAACTCAAGAGTAGCGATTACCGCGCGCCAAGCCCGATCCCGATTTCATTTAGTTCTCCAAAAAGACACGCAATTTAAACACGATTTGGCGCTAGCGTCGAACTCAAGAGTACGAAACGTCACAATTCCAATGTCGATCGATCGGAATTGAACTCAAGAGTAAGCACACTGGTCCAGGCCATGATACGGAGCGAGATGATTTCATGGGTAGCCGTCACCTCCTTCTGCGAAGCAGTGATGCTTGCGAAGAGGGAGGCGGCGCACGTGAGGGAGAGGCAGTATATGCGCCATCAAATCCTTAGGTTCCGCAGGAGGCCTTCTTTCACTAACGGTCAACTATCTTTATCCTAGCTGTGAGTTTTAGTCTTAAGAAAAAAAAAAACATACGTGTGATTTATACAAATTCATCTTCATGAAACTGTTGCCTAACACGAGTGGGTATCCACAATTGTTTTAATATCCAGTTAGTGCATTTTCATACACTTTATTTAAACTCAAAAAACTTGATATTTTTTCAAATGTTATTATATAATATAAATCTATATTAGTAGTCAGTTGCGTAATTTAATAATTGTGTGTGCCTTTGAATTAAGAACTCTGGTCGATCTGTACTTAGTTTTTTGTGCAAAGGGTACCACGACAATTAGGTATATCGTCCCTTCATACACTAACTCCCCCCCCCCCCCCCCCCCCCGGAAGCACCCCATGGTCGCAGCTAGCATATATTGTCAACCATTATTCCGAACTTGTATATTTTACCGTATGATGGTCCATTACGACTTCTATAGAGGTATAACAGATGTGGGAGTGTTTGCTATGCCACTGGAATCGACTACAGCTATATAATGTTGCGCTAGTCAATGGCTGGGATTTTTCAAATAAATATATGAGAGCCAATCATATAAAAAGGACACCAACAACATTTCGGACACGCCAAAAAGAGCGCTATTTCTATCATAAGCTTTTATTACCCAAAAACATAGATACGTACTTAATCAAATCCACATTTAAAACTTTGAAACTGAAGTATGCATAGGATTGGCTGTTAAAACATGACAGAACAATAATTAAAATGGACTATGACATGTGGACTCAACGATCATTGTACCGATAGTGGTTACAGCCAATGGCATTATAGCCAAGAGCCTCGACCAACATCTGAGGAGGCTCTCGTTGGGCAGCTGGGTCAAGGGCTTGATCCAGAAAGCGGTACTCCTGGATTCGGCTCGCATTGTTAGGAGGTTCCTCTCCCTGGAGCCCTGACCCGGTAGCTTGGACCTTGTTCCCGATACCGGTGGGCTACAATTTTTATATTTTTTTATGTTTTTATATTTTTATACTAATATTTATTTATTCATTTACACATACAATTATTATTACAGGCAGGACCCAATGTAATACAAGTAGTCATACAGACAAGTAAAAGATACAGAAAAGTAGACGCCACTCAAAACCTGATCACACACCTACACCCGTCCATGACTGACCAGTCCCAACTAACGGCTCCGTGTGCCGGCACAAGTTACATAGAGGAACAACACACTAACTGTCACTCTCTGGAATTCCGCCAATGAGCAGGAAAAAATGTCCAACCGCTGACAGATGATATTAATTATCTTATCAGCCCGACACACGGGTGCAAACTTTAATAGGTTTGTACGGGCTAATATATAAATATGTAATTTATATGTGTATATGTTGAAATAAAGTAAATTAAAATAATAATTGATACGGCTCGCATTGTTAGGAGGTTCCTCTCTCTGGAGCCCTGACCGCCGGTGGGCTACTTTTTTTATATTTTAAAATGTTCCGAAATTTTTCTACATTAATATTTAAAAATGTAATTTATATTTATATTTAGTGGAATAGAGAAATAATTATAATACAATTTTTTGTTACATAAATTAACTAGCAACACCTTTAATCAGTACATCGACGAATAGAATATATATTTATTTGCCAAGAGTATAGGTAGGTACAAAAATCAATTGTTATAGTTGTGAGGTCTCAGTGTACACTGCACATTACATAGCGAGCATATTTTTTTAGTAATTCTTAACTAACTAGCCTATCAGCTTGCTAAAGCAACTCTACCAAATCTAAACACAGCACTGTTGAATTTGTATCGCCGCACCGTGGAGTCATTAAAACTTCCATTTTGGAAGTAAGGTCGCTTTGCCAATAGCTGCCGGTTTAACAAACTAATATTGTTCCGGATACAGTTTACGGGACGTCCAAGTTACTGCCGACTGGCAATTAACTCACAATGTGCCGGTTTAACGAAATTAGTTGTCAAGCGCTCTAAAAGTTCATTGTTTTGAATTATCGGCTGGTCCCTGCAAAATTAATAGAGAGTTGCAGGTCAACATTCATTAGTGTTGATTTAAGTAAATTAATGAGTACTTTAACAAGGCTAATAATAATAAACCTACCTATTCCTATACATAACTCTTTATTCTTTGTTTACGGAATCGTTTCCTCTTGTTACTGTTTCGGCGCTAGTGATGTTTTTTTTGCTGTCAAAATGGCTGCATTAATTTGTTACAGCATAGAATAAGGAAACATCAATTCTAAACTAAAAAGAAAATAAAATTAATCTCATAATTCGTATAAAATCTTGATGTAGATTTAGTTGTCTCTACAAAAGACTATCTGGAACTTCTTCACTTAAGCAACCCAAACTATTTATACAAAGGTCCGAAATGATCTTTAAAACGGTGAATCTAAATTCTTCGCGAAAATTCTAGAAGTTTTAACAGCTACTATTCAATGTTGAACAAAGGCTGTAGAAAGTTTGAGAACTTCATTCTTTTGAAAAAATCTGCAATAAAAGTAAGGCATTGAATTTAGAATTACTTAAGAAAATGTAATTTTTTTTCTTGCTTAGCTGTAATCTCATAGCTGTACGAGAAAGAACTCTACGAGTAATTTAGGAGATATGTGGGAAGCACAAGACCGGTAGAAGTGGAGGAGCCTGGGGGAGGCCTATGTCCAGCAGTGGACGTCTTTCGGCCGATATGATGATGATGACGATGAGGGGAACACCTAGAATTAGCCTGCGAAAATTATACTCCCCTTTTTGACTTTGCCATTATAGAGGTATTCGGAACAGGGTGTAAAGTTCACTCATACTCTAAAAGTGAGGATCCTCCGACCAGACGGGTGTTGTGTCTGGTGGGCAACTGCCTAACGATTGATGTCAATCGCGCGGTAAACTCTGATTACGCGATGTTGGATTTTGTGTAACGTCAGGTCTTGCGTAGTATACTTGTGGCATTGTAGATGTCGCCACACCATAGTCACGTATATATAACAGCAAACGCTGTATAGTCCAGTCATCGTGGTAAGTTCACCTCGGAATTTGAGATACCCGGCTATTAACTCGCATAAACTTGTAGTTTGACATTCTAAAAGTTGTCTCAAAATCTACATATGGTCACGTGGTAGCGGTACGCGACTATTAAAATCTAAGATCACAAAGTGTTATTAAATAAAAGATAGGAAAGTACATAATAAAAAATAGATACGAAAGTAAAATAATTTATGTATTTATCAATAATTAATAAACTTAAATGGCGTGTTTTTCACCGGGACTACCGGTTGACCTTAAATGATGCTCTAACCGCGCGCTCTCTGTCCTCTCGATTTTTGTGACCTTTGACCTTAGATTTTAATAGTCGCGTAAAAGTTGTGTCAAAACCTACACATGGTAGGATGTACCTACCCTGTAGGTTTTAGACAACTTTTAGGATGTCAAAATACAAGTGTATACGAGTTTATAGCTGGGTATCTCAAATTCGAGATACTTACCTAATTTTGACTGAGATGACTGGACTAGTATTTTGGACAAACCAAGTGTCGTGTCCAGTAGACGTGAAATCTACAATTTCCTACCTCCAAGAAAGCAATGCCGTGATCTAAAGCTAGTACCAACAAAACTAACTGAACTGTAGAGCAAATGAAGCCTTCAGTTCTATAATTAATTATTGTTTAAAGTTCATGTCAGTAGCCGCAATATGACCCTTGGAAAAGAAACTTGGGCAGTTTGAAGCAACTTGTTTTGGCAAGTTCAAATCGCCAATTGCAAAGTGTTTAGCGCTTTCAATTAAAAGTTCGGACTCTGCTAGGCTTCACTGTGAGGTATAATGAAACATTTCTCACTTAGCTTCGCTTGTGAATGTCAAATTGAGGTTAGAAATGTTTATGGCCTTGCTTAAGAACGTTAAATTTATTGACATTGTAGATCAATCAATCAATCAACTCAGCCAAAACTCCATTGCGTACCCAATACTATGTCATTTAAAATGTACGATCGCATTGATGCGAATTTTTTTTTTTGGTATGGCACCTAGTGTTTAATAAAATTCCTGATGACATAAAAAACATGACATTGTATAAGTTTAAAAAAGCTCGCAGTCAACTGATGGACATATACTTCTCGCATGTTGCGCCACAACATTCTGTCCTCCGCTTTCTACATTCAGTCTGTCCCAGCCACTTTGTTTAGGTCATCAGGCCATCTAGTTTGGGGGGCGACCGTCGCTCCGTACGAACAGTTTAACGATTTTCAGTCAGCAATCAACGATATTGCACATTATCACGAATTGCGCAATGTTTTTAACTGTTTAGAGATAATATTGGAGATTACGCAAAGATTGAACAGAAGTTTGAGCGAGTTCAATTCTTATTGCACCATATTTTAATTGCTCCGGAAGTATGAGATAAAGTATTGCGCAGGTCTTGTTCACGCGCAACCATTGAAGCTTAGAGTTTGTTATTGCGTGGAAATAGTACGAGGGCTGATGTTATTGTAGTAATTTGTTATTGCAAATTAATAAGTAAAACTTAGGTTTTTCGATAAACTATGATATTGTTTCACAAATCATTATCTTAGATTTATAATATGTAACATCACAGTCACTATTTATGTATGTCTGTGTGATCGCTGAGATCTTCTTAATCTTGTTTTTTGATGCAGTTGTCACCATCATTAAGAGGATTTCTTCTGACTAATATGAATGTCTGTTATATTCATAATCAACTTAGATATACCATAATATAAAGCAGGAGCGAGTCCTTGGTTAGAATATAATTATCAAACAACAAAAAAAATTACAGAAAATTGGCAAACAACTCTCTCTAATTTAATACAGACTATTGTTTTACTAATGAATTCGTGTTGGCAATGCAAATGCATCACGAGCCAAACACTTGCTACAATAACGATAATATGATATAATTAATATGCTAACAGTTGCATGAAATCTGGCCAAATTGTATCTAATATTGTTATTGAAAACTAATTTAAATTTAATGTCGGTCACTGTTCCGCCGAAGTCGGTATTTCTACTGACAGAGATTTAGTCGCAATGGGAGGTAGTTTCTTCCTTTCTGCTAATAAATAAAGTCTATCTATTAATCGTGATACAAGCTACTTGTTTTGTTGTTATGTTTAGTAATGGGCATGTCTATTAAAGGAAATTCATCATCATCTACACAATTTACATTTACCTTTACAGTTAGAATTATATTCCGATTATAATTGTTTTTTTTTATTTAAAATTGCATGCTCAGTGTATTTGTCTCATCTTTGCAAATCACCCAATGTTTACATAGAACAGTTTGTTAAATGGTTTCTGTTGAAATTAATCTGTTCTGCTCAGTTATATTTCAATTAAAAGTTACTGATTACTCTTCGAAATCAATGTTCAGATACTTGCGTATTATTTTTCGACACCGTGAGACTTACCATTGCTGCGAATTTTAAATCTATTGTTCATCGAGATTCTTTAAACTAGAAAATATAATATATTTCAAACAAAACTACGTCAAAAGGTACGGCACAGTTCAAATTGGTTGTTTCCTAGGGAGAATAGTTGGCAAGATTCTCCACTCCAATCTATTATTTTGAATTAATAATTGATTTCTTTTCCTAGGCTGAAGAAGGCCTGGAAGTCAGATTGCGAATGGAATCAGTTAAATTGCCGTGCGCGGGACAATCTCTCCGTGCTAGAGACGGTGACTCACTGGGATCACCTCTGCTGGCCTCCTGGGACGGACCTGACAGCACGGCTGTGGTAAGTGGGTCTACTAATATGCACGGCACAAATATTTGTATGACCTACAAGTAGTTGTTCCGGGTCTGGCCGTTTGTGTATGTGAGTTTAAATGTTTGTAAACGCACCCACAATACAGGAGAAATTCCTAGTGTGGGGCAACGCTTAAAAAAAAAAAACTCCCTTATAGGATGAAATTCCTTCCTTTTTCTTTGTCTACACTATAAAGGAAACCTCTGTGCAAAATTTCAGCTTTCTAGGTGCAAGGGTTTGGGCTGGGCGTTGATGAGTCAGTCAGTCAGTCAGGACTTTTCTTTTTATTTAAATAGATTTGTAAGTGACTGAAAACTCTGAACGGTTGTAAGTCTACTAAGCACCATAATCAAGTACACGCATTACCTCTGGACTAGGACAATTTCCCTTGTAATTATAATATTTCCAATATTGTACAACTTCTTCAAGTTTCTTAAGTTCGAAAACTTAGAAGTTAGTTTATGAGGGCGTCATGTATTTTAATGATTCAAACTCGTAAATTAAGTTCTAATTCAGCTCTTATAGCTAAGTTAGCTGGTTCTAAGTTCTAATATTGTCTGTAGACTTCCGGAGATGTGGAAACTACGACAGACGGCAGTGGTGTGATGGAGATAGCTGGAGGGCGCCACATCCTCGTGGAGCTGCGCTCCGGAGACACCAGTGACCGATGTGCGGGCGGGTTCCTAGCGCACGCCACGCAGATGGGTAAGACACAAGATATCAAAATCTAGTTGTTTCGGTGTTTCTTCTTAAGTTAAGATAAGAAACACTGATTTCTTCCTTAAAATATAATTTGTTCTTGACATGTAAAAGTATTTACCAATTTACATAAATAAATAACACGGATCGAAAGTGTCTTGATAATTATTAGCCTTTTTAAAAAGTAAGGCAGAATATTCGCAGGAAGCGGTGTACGTTACTCCAGCACGAAAGTGACTCCTAGACTTATGTGAGTGGAACATAACTAGTGCGTAATCTGCTGTAAATGTGTGCAGAATTGCAGAATCGTGTATCTCTAAAACTTTTAGATTTTGCAAAACGTCACTCCAGCAGGAATTGCAATAACTCGAAAACCTGAAGACGCACAAATTATGTTTTTGATGCACAATTTTGCACAAATGTAGGTAAGTTCTCTCTCTATGCACAATATTTCTCTCTCCGATTCATCATCATTTCAGCCGAAAGACGTCCACTGCTGGACATAGACCTCCCCCAAGCTCCGCCACTTCGACTGGTTCTGTGCTTCCCGCATCTTGCGGACTCTTGTGGCCCTCACAAGGTCATCAGTTCACCTTGTGGGAGGCCTTCCAACTTTAACTCCGATTATTCGTTTAGAATTTTTCCACTGGAACAACGTGACTTCATTAGGAATTGTTTTTTTTTATTTTTGTTCCAAAACCATAAAGCGCATAAAATGTATTATTTGCCGCACATTTACAGCAGATAATGCACTAATTATAAATGTTCCACTCGCATCACTCTAAAGAGTCACTTTTCTGCTGGAGTAACGTACACCAGCAAGCGTGATAACGGTACATTTCTTGCTTGTCTGTCAGCAACCCGACTTATTATTTTATTTTCATGATTACATAAGCTGGGTTGCTGACAAAAAAACGTTTTGGATGGAAAGGAAAATTGGTTTGAAATATAATAAGCGTTTTTATCACGACTTCATTGAAACAAAATGGGTCCAAGTATGAAATCAAAGGGTGAAAAATCTAAAGCAAAGATAGCATTTAATATATTTTCTTGAATGGGCTCGCCTCCTATTTCATGGGACTTAAAGAAAACGTAATGTGGGTGTACTATAGGTACACCTCCGCTGCACCCTTCGGGGATTACATGAATGTATTTTCATAAAATAAGTACCTCGCGTCCATCCAATGACCGCAACATGTCCACTCGCAGCGCCCACCCGCAACGCGTCGGGCGCCTGGGCGTCGGCGCGCGGCGGCGCGTGGTGGCGCGGCGGCGCGGGCGCGCGCGCGGCGGCGGCGACGCTGGCGGGCGGCGCCGCGCTGGCCGCGCTGGCCCTGGCGCTGCACTCGGCGCACCGCGGCCGCGCCTACCAGCGCGCCGCCGACAAGGAGTCGCTCACTGACAGTGACGGTATTCTATTATTATTAATTCCAATAATTATTGTCGTCCCGAAAATTATGTCCACAACCTTACAGCTCCTTCTATTATGCTTATGAGCCTGTTGTGGCCCAGCGCAAAGCCAAGGCGTCCCTTTCTTCTTTCCGGTCCTGACGATGATGAGCTAGTGTGGTCTGTGGTGTGGTAGCAACCTGAAACGTTTATCTTACTCAAAAGACCGAGTACACAATATTTTATACAGCTACTATATTATGTCATATGTATTAGCGGTAATAGATCAGCTTCCACCAAAGTGTGAGCGCCTATCCAACCACAAGCTCTACCCATTAGCTTTGACATACTCGTACAGTTGTTATGCTACGTATTTCCCACGTCACACAGACATTCAAGGTGAACGCTCCAGGAAAGCTAATGAAATTAAATTTCTCTTACTTTTTTTTTTCAATTTTTATGTCAATGTCAGGTTGTATGTTAATCAAAATATGATTTGCGACCATAACATATAATTATGTAATGTAATTACAAAAATGATAACCATTAAAATCATCAATACAAGTATAAGTTCGCATTTTTTTATTGAAAGAAAGCTACGTTTCAAGCACATCAGGCTAACCTCGTGCAGCCCCCATACATAACCTTGCTGAAGATGAGACTTATCTTGCAGCATGTTCAGCGTCACTGGAGCTTGGCGGAGCACCCTCAGGCTCCCGAAGTACTCTGCTATCAGAAGTAGTCGGCGGAGGTGTGTCACTGAGAAGACTGCTACCCTCGGGGAAGACCAGGCACACCCGGCTTAGAGACTCCGATAGAAGCTCTGAAAATGTGGAACAGAGGTAAGGAGATTACAATAAGGCATTTATTTCACAGAACCTGAATTCGTTTCAAATATTTAGCGCATCTTTTGACTGATAATGTAGCGAATAAATGCGCCTTTTTGTGAATCTCAAATGATTATTTAGGAGTCATAAAAACATTAAATAGCCAAGTAGGTAACTCGATAAACCCAGATAGGCACACGTTATGTGTATCTGATATATAGAGAAAATGAAGGAGACCAGAGAAAAGAATGGACTGTGCGACAGATGCTATTATTGAAAAGGGAGTGAATGAAAACTTGATAGGTAACAATTAGGGAGAATGGGAGACGAAAACATTTTACGGAATCTAGGCAAGGAGAAGAAGCTATCTTAAAAGTCTTTCTTTTCAAAATATGCATAGATACCATAATCAAATATTCAAATGCCGTCATGATTGATTGATTGCTCGAAGTAATTAAATCGACAATTATGGCAATTAGGAGCCAAACTAAGGAGTGTACCGATTGTACCGCCTTCATTTATTTTGGTATACGATACGTGCTCGAACAATGGCATCGCAGTTAACAACGTACTTCTAAAGCGTCAAGTGTTTGTTAATTAATTATTCTTTCTCCTCTCCATTGAAGGGTTCTCTTTGAGGAGTTCGAGTTGTCTTTAATGAAAGTGTAGGTACTTGTGAACGTAATGCTGCAAGTCGACGAAAATAATAGGAATAAATAGAATTCGTTCCGTTACGTGTATTCGTTAACTCGTCCTCAATAAACTTGCTGGATGTCTTCATTTTGAAGTTTTGTATTTAAGAAATAAACTATCTATAAATATCTAACAGCACAAATATAAACAGCTGAAATTCAGCTACAATTTTGTTGGTTTAGATTAACTTACATGAAAGTCCATGAAAAGAATTTAGGACTTCTTTCAGTCTCGAAATAAATAAACGAACGTCAAACATTTCCCAGGGATGAAGAAGACCCCGGTACGGACAACGAAGCCGACGCCGGTGACAACACTAGTGTCGCCAGCGCAGACAGTGTGGCCAGCCAAGCGACCGTCACGCCCGAGACTGTGTCGTCCAGCAGCGCGCCTGTTACCGGCAACATTCCTCCCTCGCCTCTGAGGAGATCTCATACAGTGTCCGTGACCAATATTACAGTGCCTCAGGTAAGCTATTTTTTAAATCTTTTAGTTTTCATTTCACTATATGGCTGATTGTCCATTTGATTGATTTTGACTATCGCTCCATAAAGCACTCCAACCCCTTGGACACCTAAATTACTGTATGATGCGTTACCAATCTTAGAAAAGAAACATAGTTTTTATTTTTGAAAAAGCTGATCACACTAAAAACATCAACCACATCTCTATAATGCTACTTTTGTGTAAAAACTCCTGTTTTATTCAAGCAAATTTAACAGAGCTGCTTAAAAAGTTTGAACGTAAATAAAATTCAATTCATTATCACACTTTTCAACAATAATACGGGCGCAAAGGAATTACTCATCAAACTTGTTTACCAAGTACCTACTTATTGATAGTGTAGTGTAGATTTGTTACTGCTGCATTAAAAACGTCAAGAAAACACTTGGGCAGTTCCTACAGTCTACAAACGTAACAAAGGTCTCATTATGAGTTTCTACAGATGTTTTTTGCAAAATCGATCATCAACAACTCACAATTTAGACATTAATGCAATGTTTGGGAATGAATGACTTAACCCCAGTCAATCATTCGTTCAGAACACCTCACAGATTAATTAAATTCAGTTTAACATGTTTTACCTTCATTTAGGTATCTTCACCACCACTGTCGACAACTGACTCATTGGTGGTTGAAATAAGTACCAGCGCAAGCAGTGCGAGTGAAAGAGACAGCTGTAGTGAGAAGGATAGAGACAGCATGTGGGAGAAGGACCGAAGCGAGAGCCGAGCGTCTTCGTCTACGTCGGCTGCGACGCTAACCAACGTGAGTGGTAGTGTGACGTATTGTTGATGTTAATTTATTGTGAAGGAGACAAGGTGAAATTACTTTTTGTTTTCGTGTTAACAAGTCAATTTTGAAAAAACTGCCCAATGTTCAGAGTACCAACAGTTTATACTGCCCATGAATTTATTATTTGGTTTTAAGAAATGTGATCTTGTCGTCTGATAAATAAAACTTCAAGAACGAGTAAAGCTACAGATGCTGCAAAATCGCATGTTCGTGTTCTATAAAAGATGTCTAAGGGGGACTAGGCCTACGTACCCAAAGACGTCTAGACGTCAATCCCAGATTTGTATGTTTTTTGTGTTTTTTCTTTGTATTCGCAAATAAATGTATTTTCTTTTTTTTTTTTTTCTTTCATAACGATAATTAGTTGGGACCACAATGTTTCTACTACTTAGGTTCTTCGCCCCCTTAACTTGACTGGACTTGACTTGATCTCAAAATCCATAATATTGCGATTGTTCTGAAACAGGTAGAATGTGCTTGAAACCTTGAGTGCTGCTTTGTAAGAATGACTAATATAATTATGTTGTTTGTTGGTGATTTATCATCATCATCATTTCAGCCGAAAGACGTCCACTGCTGGACATAGGCCTCCCCCTAATGGTGATTTATGGTATAAAAATTTAGATAATAACATTGATGTAATGGGTGTGTCCTATCTCTTCCCGTGGGTGTCGTAGGAGGCGTCTAAGGGACTTACTAGAGAATGGGCAGCAGCGTTCTCTATGCATTTTACCACCATACTGCGATCGCCAACCCGCTTGCCAAGCGTGGCGATTATGGCAAGCCCCCCGAAATTGGGGGAGGCCTATGTCCAGCAGTGGACGTCTTCCGGCTGAAATGATGATGATGATGATGAATAGGTGTGTCAAGGCTATGTATTGAGCTTGTAATGGTATTTAATGTACTTACATAAGCTATGCTTATTACTAAGCCTAATAATATTTGTAAACTAAAATGTTTGTAGATATGTACTACTGAAATTGTGACTGTGGAACTGGGATCACTTTTACCTTCATAGTTCAAAGAAAAATAAACGTAATGTATCACAAAGAGGATGAAATTATCGCGGTTCTTAATTATATTTGTAGACAGAAACTCGCTGCTGTAATTTGTCCTACCATTTCAAGGGTATACAAGACGTGTATCATTTTTTTTTAAATCTTTTCGTAATTATAATATTCGTTTCTTTAGTAATTGGTAATTGTGTGATATGTTAATTCAATGTTCATAACATAAATTCAACAGCAAACTAACATTGCGCTTTGCAGTGCCCTGACAGGGTTCATGGGTGTTTCGTCTGTTAACAAACAAAAAATTGGCTATTCCATACATTTTGACCACGCAGGTATTGCACTTTTCTATGAAAATGCCGATTTTTTTAAATAACCGATGAAATTTTTTAACCCGAGGGTCTCTAGAATCATAAGCTGAATTCCTCGTTACAGTTTGTGGACTGGTTAAAATTTTATCCTGTATGTTAAAAAACCACAAATCATGATATCAATTTTCTTTTCTCCCAGGGTTGGTATTCACCAGCTCTCAGCGGCGTGTCGGCAGCCAGGATCCGCGACAATCCCAAGCATACCAAGGAGTCTTGCAACCGTCGCCTGCTCAAGTCAGATCTCAGCCTTACCTCGCACCCCGAGATGGAGATAGACTACTACGACTATGAAGTCAACAATGCTGGTAAGGTGTTCACTATAATCAACACTAAGTTGAGCAAGTTTCATTTTGATCTCTTATACTCCGTGTCTCTGAAACCCACAGTCAAATAATTTATTTCTAATAGGCGAGTTTTTTGTACATCAGTGAAATAGGCACATAAAAAGCATTTTTGAATGCCAAGAGAGTGCCTAACACTCGTGACACACCTGTCTGACTCTCTGTGAAGGTGACGCGAGTGACAAACACTCCGAGCTGGATAGTCACGAGTATCGGACACTTGGAGATGGGGATTCACGAGTGTCAGACACTTAGGTTTGGAGTTATGTGAATGTGTGGTGTGTCCGTTACTTCTCCAAGTGTCAGAAGACAAAGACGTCGGGACAAGAAAGAGAGTTTTTTAAAGTATTCTCTAAAAATATGACACTTTTTATTTTCTATTTCATTATTCTTTGAATTTTTTAAATACGAGTTTATTGAACTTCTAATTTAATATTCAATTCATAGCTATGTATCGTAAATAGATCGTAAATCTTGGTTCTAAACACAATTTAGCGCAAAGCTCTAAAACTTTTTATTACTACTACTAGTTTAGACTCTACTCATCATGTACTAAAATTATTGATAAAATAGGTTACTTAGGGTGAGGAATACATGAAGTAAACTTAAAGTGATACAAGGATCAGGACATTTTGTGTATTTGTTTTGCGGATGTATTAAAAAAACAAGATGGCGACATTAGTTCTGATTGTAGTCGCGCACCAAAAGATCCTGTAACTTTAATTCACTCAAAGTCGCCATTCGTCTTTAAAATTAATATAAAAGGAACTGAATTGTCATTTGTCACAGGTTCAGTTCCCGGCTCGTACCTTGGAATGGATCCAGCTTTCCTGGTTTGGATCCCACCGCTTGAAGAGGGCGACATTCTGAAGGAGATTGATGAAAACAAGGTGCCAATTTATGAGGTAGGTGTAAAACTGGTTAGGTTTTTTTATGTATTATTTTCTCAGGTCAGATACAGGTTGGAATGTTGAAAGTACCTTAAATTACCCTGGAGAGGAATTACCTTAAATATTGATATCACCAATTTTTACGCAAACGAAACATGTTTTTGAGTGAAACTTGATCTTTATGGCTTACTCCTCCGCTCGTTTTTAATGAAAATAATTTAATGTGTCCTATTAGTAAAAAACGGTAGCATCAATATTTTTTTACTTCCGCCTCGGGGCCTGCTCTAACCCTGTATTTCAGAAATTGTAATACAATTTCTAACCAAAAAACAGCTTCTCTATCACGAAACTTACAGAAATGTCCTTTACAGGAGATCCTTCCAAAGGAACTTCTCCCAGACCCCGGTAGCAACACGGAATCGCCTGAAGACCGACCATCATCCAGTAGTCTCAAGAGAAATCCCGACAATCGCATCAACAGATCCAACGAATCCATCAAATCATTCCGAAAAGTCATGGAAAAGGGAAACATAATACACCCTCTGAACTTCAGCATAAGTGATCTGCAAAACTCACCCAAAATGGCAAAGAGAAATAAGAAGAAGAAGGCTGGAAGTCCCGTGACGATACAAATGAAGGACTTAACTTTAACAAGATCCCCAGTCAGAGTGCACAGAAAAGAGAATAGAAATGACTTTGACACGTCGACTTTGAAAAGAGTGAACGAAACTAAAGAAAAAGATTCCGATACACTAAAAAGAAATGATTTCGCTGATATAAAGTTCGCTGATGAAAATTCTGATTCGTCAAACGAAATAAAATTTGCAGACGATTCGCCGGATAGCAATAGAATTGTTGATAAATATAATGTTAAAGCCTAGGATACTTCCATTTGGAGACCGTTCGTTCTTGATGTTGGAACCTGGTAGATATGTAAACATCTCGTGTACCCCTTACTTATAAAATGGTATCAAATTACCCCTACTTCTTGAAATACATTTAATGGATATAATAGTAGATTAATAACGATGGTTTTCAATTAAAGCTGAAGCACGCACTATCCAGGATCCAGGATGTAAAAATACTTATCCCACTGTTTAATATTTTCTTCTTTGAGACACACTAAACAAGTCATGTTTATCCATTATTTATGTCCAATGAAAACATGAGCAATCTGATAAAAGTATATTTTGTATAATTAAGGGGTAAGTAATGTTTTAATTTCATTACAAAATATTCCCATTTCCATATTTGGTTGAGTGTAAGGACCAATCTGTGAATAAATCCGACATATAGTTATCATATCATCAAAGCATATTTTTCAAAGACATTATACCATTTATCACATGTAAGGTAGTCACATATTTAGTCATAGAGTTTTATAATCAAGCTAATCGTTAGTAGTATTGTAGAAATCACTTGGACATCACTTAGAATCAAATACCTACTTGAAGTGTAGAAAAAATTATTCAACATTAATTGCTATTCAACATTAATTGCGTTATAAAAAAATCGTTCAGATGCACCTAAATAAGGAACCTTACGACAGCATAAAAGTGAAAAGCTTGTTAATTAAAAATTAACTTTTTCTACATTTGAAATAAATCAGTTTTACTAACATTGTATAAATAAATACCATTGCATTTTCTGATTGTTCTAATGTAACATTTATTTAGTTTTTATTAATAAAATAAATAATAATTGTGACATCGCTGTGCCCACGCTGCCAAAGTGTAGTATATGTACCTACTTAAGTTTCAGTCAATCAATAATTTTAATATTTTTAGAAGACTGACTTTCGGGCAGTGCAATAATTTCTAATAGGAAGTAATCGACTGTTTTCGTATCTCTAAACATTCTAGTCATTGTGTTATGTCGTAAGTGAATTCTGTTTTAAATTGTGCAGTTTATCTAAGAATTTTACGGATTATTTGTAAAATCGCAACTTGAATAATAATCAAGTTTTACATTATTCAGTCAGTAAAGAATCTGAGCAAACTAAAATTTACTAAATAATTAAAATCAAATAATCCGTAAAATGTTTTTAAATGAGCACTGAGGAGTCACGTAAATAAGGCTTGTTTTGCATTCCACAAACTATATATTGCATTTATTTAATTATGAAAACTAGCAATAAGTATTAAGTACATGAGTGTATTGTTTTTAATATTATTGTATATTTTAGGTAAGCCCTCACATTTAGTTGGACCCGTTGTTTTAATGTTTTATTTGTGGAAGCTCCATTAAAGACAATTTTATTTTGTAATTTGATATTGTTGTTTCATTTTATGCCACAATGGCTACATTTTTAATAAAGATGATAATGTTCCAAAATATGTGATGAAAATGTAAACAAATCGATTAGAAAACGTACACGCAGATGCCATTATTTGTATTGCTAATAATAAGATATGGAGTGTTTCAATTTGATTATTTAAATAAACGCGAAATTTTAATGCTTAATTACCGTTTTTTGACGACATTAGGTTACCTATTATCATTAATTTATAACCTCAATTTTCCTCGACGATTTTTCAATTACAATTAAATTTAAAAACATGTATTTGATAAATTGGTGAGATATAAAGTACTTTCTAAATGTGTCATTCTCTTTAGTGAGTAAATAATGCGTAAGAATTTAATCCTTGCAGGGTTTGTTTACGCTTTTATCATAATATACATTTGGAACAGACTGTAGGTACTCCGAGATTACATAACAATAGGTTAATCCTATTATAGTCAGTTTTTTTGATCATAAATTTCAACACTAATTACGAAACATACTATTACCCAACCTGTACTTAAACACAAACAAAAAGAACCCTTATATCAAGCACTTGTACTTCGTAAGTTCAAGAGTCAACCGAGGGACTAACTTTATCCAACTTAGTTGTCGCAGTCCAAGAAAAACTTAACTGAAGCAAGTTCATTGAAGCAAGTTAGTTACTCTTACATTATATGGTCGTGTAAAAGTACCTCGTTGTTTTTGTATCAGTAAAGCAAGTTAAATGTAACATAGGTACCATTTAAGTAGTTAGTTAGTAAACTTGAGGTTTTTGGTAAATTCAAGTTTATAATTGTTCACTTTTTAACCGACTTCAAAAAGAAGGAGGTTATCAATTATACATGTTTTTATTTTTATGTATGCTTAGGCATAACTCCGTCATATATAGGGTGACTGGTAATTAGTGACCGAAATTTAAACACATGATTGTACTCATCATTATGAACAACTTTTACTATGGGACCAAACCCGAAATCGCAAAAAAAAATCAGCTGCTCCCTACATTTTGACGAGTTATGCGAAAATAAATGTAGGGAACAGCTGATTTTTTTTTTTCGCGATTTCATGTTTGGTCCCATAGTACAGGCACTAATTACCAGTCACCCCATTTAGACGGATTTGCAAAATTCTTTTTTGTTCGAAAGGGTTTTATTCCGAAATCGTCCCATTTAAATTTCAAATAGGTCTGATGATGCTTTTCGGAGACAGACAACGGAACTCATAAAAAAATCACAGCAAATCAACCGCGGTTGCTGCTATCGCATAACTATGCATTGTTTTGATTTGATTGACTTTGAGAATACCCAAGGATAATGAAATTTTGAATTGTTGTTGGATAAGTAACTATAACTAAAAAGTGAAAAAACATCGACTTCCAACAAACACTACAAAGTTAAATATAACTTTACCTTTATTAAATATTTAAAGGAAATCCAAAAAAAATAGACGTCCAGATAGTGATGAAATAAGTGTAGTTCTAAGCAAAAAGTTTAAAACTTTGTTAAGTATCTAAATCGAAAGCCCCATTGGTAATCTGCTTTTCTATCAAAAGTACAATCTAATATCTACACCGCAACAAGTTTACGCTCACCTAAGCTCCTCAAATCTCTGCTCTGAAACAGGTGGAGAATACCACCTGAATAATAAATAATTCAAATCCCCTGAGCAACCATCTCAAGTTTACGACGAGAGTTTATCATGTAACCCTCCTTCATCCCAGTTGCATAACTATTTGCCTCGATATTGCGCAGCGCGGCACGCGACTAATTGATCTAGATCACATGATGGTATTCAAGTATGATGACTTGAAATGGTGTCGGTGTAATGTTTGGTATGTTATGTGAGTTGGTAGTAGAACATTCGTTCCGTAAATACATAGGCATGTGAAGCGGAGGAATGAGGGACTGGTCCTGAGGACAGTTTCGACTGGGTATGAATGGGGATGGCTATAAGAGTTAATTAGAGGCCGACCAGAAAAAGGAGCGTAGAGCGTAGCGGAGGATTGTGTGAAAGGTGAATATACTACTACTGTATATACATATTAGGATAAAAAACACAAGGACGATGATGACGGTGCTGAAATGACGGAACGTGGAAATAAAAAGTTCTCGCAACTGGCGCGGCGCGGCGTGCGTGTACGACTGGATGGGTGAACGTAAACGAGGCAAAAATAGTATGTAAGGCTCGGAGCGAGTGACGTTTTGTAGTTTCTGCCTACCCATATAACGGAATACGTGAGTTTAGTTTTTGTATAATGGAAATACACACCTATTAAGTATCACTTCATAAAATAATGATTTGATTGAATTAATTTGGTTCCGCGTGATGCCCGACGTAAAAGAATAGCACCATACCTTTTCTTTCCGTGGGTGTCGTAGAAGGCGACTAAGGGACTTACTAGATAATGGGCAGCAGCGTTCTCTATGCATTTTACCACCATACTGCAATCACCAACCCCCCTGCCAAGCGTGGCGATTATGGCAAAACCCCAGCTCTTTTGGGGAGACTTATGCCCAGCAGTGGATATCTTTCGGCTGAAATGATGAATTATTTTGAAACACCATTCCCAAAAATAAACCCCGAATCACTATGGTCCCTCTCTAAAGCTATCTTGGATAACTCCATCCCAGAATAACACCAACTGGAATCACTCCATGCCTAATGAACGATATCTCAAATATCTTCACGTGTTCACACATGAAAATCTAATAAATACTGGCTACTCGTCTCATACGGATTACTCCTCGTTATTTTCAGGAATTTAATATCTTGGTGATAGGACAGCGAGCAATTAGGTTGCATGCCTCGCGCGGGCTATGTGGCTGTATGTGAGTCAAGCAGGTTTTACTAAATTATGTAATTGAGACGAGCTTAGCTTTGATGGTTAGGAGGGGATTATCAATCAGGCTCGCTGGTGCTAATAGTTTTATGATGACATGGAATTTTTGTATGGGACCGATTATGAAGCCTTCTTCAATCTTCAGGGAGGTAGCAAGTATTATTTATACAATCCTTTGTAGTAAATTCCATCTTTGGCGATCCTATTGTCCAACTATTGAAAGTATGACTTTATGGCAAAGTTTGACCGCTATCTCACCTGATATTAAACGATAATATGGCCTACGATAGGATTTTTGTTACTGTACGCCCAGCATGGTGAGTTTTAGCGTCCATACTCTCTTGAATTTGCCTTTAAGAGATCGCAGAAAGCGATAAGGCCGCCCATTGTGTGTTTTTTTTAGTGTTTAATGTTTTATTTTGTCATGCTTTTTCTGGTGTACAATAAAACGTATGTAGGTAAATAAATAAATAATAAAATAGGTTTTGTGGGATTGCTAACTTAAATTGATGAGATGAAACTATCTCACACAAAATGTAACCTACACCCAACGTTTTTTTTTTTCTCTGCTTCCTCTTCAATTATCTTGCAACAGTCTCCAAGAGTTAATTCAATTCCCTTTAAAACTCTGAACGTAGAAAAATAAATCTTTAAACAAAAAACACTCTTGCAATCAGTAGAAACATGTCTGTAACTATCTTAACTGCATCCGTAAATACAGAAACATAAAAGAGCCAACGCCCTGTTAGTAGTAAGTAGTTAGCTATTTATACGGGATGTTAACTTAGTTCACATCTCTTGGGATCGACGACGGATTCTGTTTCTACTTCACTAAGTGGAATTTTGTGCCAATGTTGTGTGGTGACTAGTTTGGTTCTGATTGCTTTAGAAGATTTGAAACAACTTTGTAGAACAGCGACCTAACAAGTTGTGCAACATACAATTCAGTGGCGACTGAAAATTTTCTTGAAAGAAAAGTTTCTCGTAGTAAAATGTAAGCAAAGCCAATAAGTGGAGTGTTCTGAGTAGTTGTAACGGTCTCGAATTACAAGTTTTAGGTCTTGGGTTCGAACCCACAGGAAGCATGCACATATCTTTGTGCAATTTATTTCACCACCACGAAGGTAAACATCGTTAGGAATCCGGTTTGGTTAAATATACAACGTGTAACATAATTAACGCATAACACATAAATTAGAGTATTGAGTCCTATTTTCTTGAATTAAGATTGAATTTTCTTTGGCTCGATCGGCGGAAGGAACGGCATTTTGAAAAAAAAAAAACACTATTTTAAAAGTTACTGAATTCGATTCAAAACTCAATTATTATCAACAAACTACTTTCGGGATTTGCGTGCATTCTGTTACACCTTGTATAATCATGTAAGTATTCTACTGCAGGGCTAAATAAAAAAGGGATTTATACTGAGAAATGGAAAAAGGAAAATGTTCCGAGATAAAAGGCGTCTTTAGCTTCATAAAGCCTGGTTTAAAATAGGTTATGTGTGGTTGATTAAACAGATTACTCGTTTATGAGTGACCTACATAGAAAACGGAACACAAAATGGAAAAACATAAAGAATAAGGAACATCATAAACCTAGATTAACCTTCCAAAGCCTTGGCTTATGAGCAGTAAATTACTATTTTCATATTCTATGCACAACAGCATACTTTAAAGAAGTTTACACAAGCAAGTATCTTGGAAATAATAAAGTAAAGCCTGAGAAGAAAGTATAATTTATTTAAACCTAACTACAAAGTTTGGCTCTTTCTTAAGCTAGAATTTAAGAGCTTCTGTTTCAGTTTGTGCACTAGTATTATTTGTTTCAGGTTCCCTGTCCGATGAATCAAATATGATTCACGTGACACTTTTTGTACCGACACTGACAAGTTCATGAATCATATATGAACAAAATTAGTACCAAGTTTAAAGGCTTATTTCTATTGGACGTAGCGGGATTTATGCAATTTTTAGTATAGGGACGTAGGGAGTACATTGTCTTCTGTCGAAAAAAATAAAAAAAGTTAGGTAAATTATCTTAATTTTTTTTTTATACGGATATGAATGTGCAAATAAATTTTACACAGTAAATTAGTATAAAGAAAAATAAAACGAACAATATTTATCTTAGCAAATTTATTGAAATTATACAAAAAGAATAGAAAAAAAAATGGTAAGGTGAGTATAAATTCGAATTTTATGCGTACTAATTATTTGCACGACCATATATGATTCATGGGACTTAGGAATCTTAAAATCAACCACGTTTTTTTTACGTTTTTTACGTCTAAAACACCTCTGACATGTTTCCAAAACACATTATATACCTTTTAAATAACTAACAGAAGCGAAATTTAAAAAAAAAGTGCTGGACATTACGTCATGAAAAATCTTTGTTATATGGGGACAGGGAACCTGCAATAACTCATTTAAAAACATCTTTTATTTCGCAACAATGGATTATAGAGTTCACAATACTATAGCGTAAGTACCTATATTAATAGAATATTATATTCTATGAAGAAACTCATCAACACCACGAAATTCGGTAAGAGAGTGATGATGCATTGCCAAAACGAAAAACCATTGATTTCGAAAAACTGTCAACGTAAGCCAAAGTCATCAGCGATCAAAACAATATTCCACAATTTATACTCAGAATGTATAGTTTAACTTCAAAAACAAGAGAAAGTACTACATTTCTTACAAATCTAATTACTAATTTAGGTACACGCATATTTTACCAGCCATCATCAATCTGAACCCTTTCAGGGTCGAATTCCCAGTCCATATGGGCAGACAGGCAGAAACCTTCCAATCTGTGAGCCGAGGCGTATAAAACAGTTCCACATACAATCTGTGCGGGGAACGGAGCGGTGCGAGGGATGCGTGAACTGTGTGTCAATTTGCCAGTTTTGCGGGAAACCGGTGCGCGATGAGAGTTTTGTGGAAGTCTAGTTTTCTAAACTACGCTGCTGTTATACTAAACCAGGTCCTCATTCCTGGCACACATTACTCCTCCCTCGCTCACATCTTTCGCTTTCTTTGTATGTACACTAAGAAGTCCTTTTCTACCAAAGCTGCGATGAGCGAGCCTTGGATAATATAGTAATTCTATTGATGGGCTTTTTCCGCTCTCTCTCACCCCTCTGCTGCTTCGCACAGCTCTAGTGAAGGTATGTGTGGGAAACTATGTGTGAGCTAAGCGAAAAATTTTACTAGTTCGTTTTTCGCACATCTCTGGTAGAAAGCCATCCCAAATCCCCGCTCCATTCAATCTGCTGATCGTCGGGGGATAGGTACTCAATTAGCTTCGTGAAATTGCCTTCGGAACTCAGGCCGGACTTTGAATAAGTTAGACCCGTGTTAAATGTTCATCGGCCCATCATAGATTATATAGTGGCTGAGCCCCGATATTGCGTTTAATTTCATTCTAGGTTCATAAGGTAGGATACAGGGCTGATAAAGCGAGTGGGTACCTATATGACTTTATTTTGCATGTCTAGACTATAGTTTAACAGTAGATCTATGTATATATAGAGTGATCTATGAAGACTGTGCTTGCAAATTAGCTTCCTTATTCGGAATGTAAACCAACGTTTAATATGTAGGCTAATCAAATAACCAGATAAAGTGCAAGTTTACATTAATTCAAAAGCATTTGACTTATTGTATAAGTTGAACCTACGAGATGTTTCAATAAGCGAGAATACTGTCGAGCAGGAAAACACTCCAAACCCATATTCAAAGTATCGTATGCAATATTCTATTACGTACCTAACAAAATTGAAGTAAGTAACAAAACGGAAAGAAGACATTAGCATCCATAACCATTGCATAGAAATGATCCAACCGCAATCCGTACCATGTGTGGATGCTGATTGAAAAAAATAAAGAGAAAACCATTTCTCGATTCACATCCGCCATGCTGGCAGATTAGCTGCATTCAGTGGGTAATCTCCTTTAGCGACGAGCAACGCTAATGTAAATCTTTTGCATAAATAATAAGAAGTTCTTTGAATTTGTGACGAAAACCTGCTAGAGCAAGTTTCTTTATGTACTAAGAACTTATATTTCATCCCTCGACCCAAGTATATGTCGACGTTTGTATCTTGCAATGCTTGCTACATCAAACAAAGAAAGAAAGACTAAAGAAACTGGGTTTATTAGGAACTAGCTTTTGCCAGCGGCTTCGCCCGCGCGGAATTTTCATCCCCTATTTAACTCCAGTACTTCTTTTTTTAAATTCTAAGTACCTATAGTAAATATAATAAAATAGGTATCTACATAATTTCAAAAAAAAAAGAAGGATTTCTGAGAACTCAGTTCTCTTTGGATGTGATCTACTTACATAAGCCCCTAAGTTCAGGTCTTCAGTTCTAAGTCACCCTTGTAAAAATATATAGGTACCTACTAACTATTTCCTTTTTGATGTTCAAAGGTGGATAGATTATCATATCGCTGGATATGTACATCATTTCGGTGGATAAACTTATCATATCGGTGTACAGAAAAAAATAATTGGTGCCGGTTTGTCATATCGGTGGAAACCAGAATTCAAACTGAATTTTCTCCTTAGTCTAAAATAATACGCTGATGATATTAAATTCGGGGATATTTGGTATCCTAAAGATTACATAAAACCTGAAAAATATACAAAAAATATATACTTGAAAAAGTCACCGATATGATAAATAAAATGGCATTTGTTGAAATTCACCCAGGTACAACCTACACCTTCCTACAATGAGATCTAAATCATCGAGACACTTCCCGAACTTTTCATGCAATCCAAGTTTCCTACATCTAAAACGAATTTATTTAAATCGAGCTGCTATGTGCAGTCGGTAATACAATAATACTTCCCCGTCTGTAATAACGTGAGGAGATACGAGACGCGGCTGTTCTGCTTTATTTTATAGAACGGAATGGGGATCAGGCCCCAGTTTATATCTTATTAAAATATTTGCGAGAAATATGCGTACATTGTGTTGTACTATATAACTGCAGTTTATTTCTAGGATAGTTTTACATTATTACTTCTGTATTATCAGAATGTTTTGTAGAAAAGAAATAGTTGGTAGTTGTCTAAATGAGAGATTATGATTATAACCAATTTATTATTTTTTCAACACACTTTATCATAAAATGGCTCTAATTTCACTGCAATTAGGCACATAATGACACCTATTATCAAACTGTGACTTTTTCATTACTATTATTCACTAGTGAGTTATAGAATTGGTTGAGTTACTTTGTTCTTAGTGAGTTTGGATAAACATGAAGCCTCTCCTTCTAAATCTCCTATCCAATATTTCGTTCCCTTCCTAATTTAAATTGGCGCCATACTGGCGCGCAACGCTAACGCCTCACTGCGGTGACAGTGAGAACTATCGTCGTGCGAACCCCGAACCGAGCGGTGAAAGATCTGGGGCCTAAGTCTACTAATTTATAAACGTTACAATGGTCTCTCAATGGTGTGTTTTTGACAGTTTTTGTATGGCAAATCTGTCAAAAACTTACCATTGAGAGACCATTGTGACGTTTATAAATTAGTAGACTTAGGCCCCTGTTCTCGCATCTCCGTTAAGAAAAATATAAGAAAATACATAAAAAGCTTCGCTAGAAACTGATTGACTGATTGGTTCTCGTAACCTTCCATGTGAACGGAAATCAAGTGAAACCAGTGAATCTGTAGGCCTATTGAATAATCGTGTCGCCGGCCGGCGCAACAGTCCCGAGTGGAGCGGTTACCTTCGATCCCTGCCTATCCAGGTGAGTGTTTATACTTTTTCTCAACGCACGGAATCACAGGGTGGCGAAGTGCCAGCATCAGGTAAATGCAATCGTTTCTCCAGTCGAAGTTCCAACATTTCTTCTTGGTGCCTCCTGTGAGGAATCTACTTACCCTCACATTCTAGTATAATTCATAAAATTAACCGTATTAAAAGTTTGAATGAAAACCTTAAATTCAATACTTAGGTATTTCTTGTATAGGTACTTGACTATTTCTTGCAAAAACTGATGCTGGTATAAAGCTAATGGAATGTTTCATGGTCAAATAGTTGTGCTCGAGAAATTACCTACCTACCTACATTAAATTACAAGTGATAACTTGTATTACTTGATTAGTGCCTAAAGTTTATTCCGCTTGCGGTTCGGATAGGTACCAATCTACCTTCTTATCTCATTCATACATCGTGATCGTGAACACGCAATACAACGTAAAAAACAATGGCTGATGAAATTGAATTACAGGCGTCCCTTAAAAGACGTGAATATGATTTCAAGTGTATGCAGATAGTTTACGATTTGTCTAAGGTTGTTCAGCAAGATAGTTCTAAGCTATCCACTTTCAAGGCTCGATACAACAAACTTGAACAGATTAGGGACGCTTTCATGGAATCTAGCGAAAATGTAAATAGATTGCAGTTAAAGTTAAAACCTAAATCAGAAATAGATTTCAGTGCGATGTTGTCATTTGATGAATTGTATTATGCGTCTATCGAAGTTGCCGAATCGTTGCTCGCGACGTCGGCGCTGGCGACTGCGCCCCCTGCGCCCGCGGCCGCCGCTCTTTCCGCACATTGCCTTCGAGAAGGTTCTAGTGTTCAAGTGAAATTACCAAAATTGCAAATTCCGCATTTCGATGGTAAAATAGACAACTGGCAAACTTTCAAGGATAGTTACATCCCGCTTATTCATGACAATAGGTCACTTTCGGACACGGAGAGGTTCCATTATTTACTGTCGTGTTTGTCTGGGTGTGCACTGACCTTGGCCAGGGGCGTACCTATAACCGCGTCGAATTATTCCGTGGTTTTTAGTCTTTTATTAGATCGATATGACAATAAGCGCATATTAGCGAATACTTATCTAGAAAAAATATTTAAATTAACGCCTGTTAACAAGCCGTCATTAGAAAATTTATCCGAACTGACCAATACGTTTTATGAAAGCGTAAACGCGTTACGTGCTTTGCAGGTTGATGATCTAAGTGAATTTATTTTATTTCATATCGCATTACGATCAATTGACCTTGAAACGAGGAAAAGGTTCGAGTTACAAAATACTCACGAGATTCCTAAGTTCAATGACTTAATTGCTTATTTACAAAATTATATAAAGATTCTGGAAGTTAGTCAACCTGCCTCGGTTTCGACTACTCCATCAAACTCTTCTAATAACAATAAACAGTTTCGTAATAAAGGTCAGCAAAGGTCATCATCATTTGTAGCATCTACGAATCAAAGTAATAATAATAAGGCATCGGGGGCATTAGCTTGCTTCTGTTGTAATGAAAATCATTCGATTTACCGATGCAGCAAGTTACATTCTATGACACTTGAACAGCGTGAACAATTCGTTCAGAAATTGAACTTGTGTGGCAATTGCCTAAGGCCCGGTCATGATAATAATAATTGTAAATCAAAAACCACATGTTTTATTTGTAACGCGAAACATACCACGTTATTACATGTGGAAAATAAAAGTTTAGTAACGTCTTCTGTTAATTCAAAGGAGAATAACGAAGGTTCCGCTAAAGGTACTAGCTCACTTACCTGTGTTACGTCACAAACTTCGAGTCCAAATTGTAGCACGAAGATTCTTGGCTCGGCGGTGGTGCGATTACGTCACGCGGACGGTTCGCTCCAGTGTGCACGCGCCGTAATTGACAGCGGTTCGATGGATTCTTTCATCACCAGCGCATGCGTGCGTCGCCTAGGTTTACGTATAAAAAAATGTAACTTGAACGTTACTGGTCTCGGACAGAGTAATGTCTGTGACATAAAAGGCTATACTTTCGCTTCAATAATACCTCATTCTTGTGAGTCACCTAAGTTCGACTTACCTTTAGTAGTTTTACCTAAAATTACTTCCTTGATGCCTTCGTCAACGTTACCGTTGCATGTCAAGGATCATTTCAGTCATCTTGATCTCGCCGACCGCGACTTTGATAGATCCGGTCCGATCGATTTACTGTTAGGTGTCGAGTGTTTTGATCAAATATACACTGGCTCACGTTTCACTCCCGGTCCCGGATTACCTTGCGCCTTATCTAGTGTATTCGGCTGGGTGATAAGTGGTCAATATTTTCATAACACACCACCTAACAATATTCCCGGTGAATCCGTTACGTCACTCCTCGCGTCTTCTTGCACGCTCGAAGATATCGTCCAACGATTCTGGGATTCTGAAGAACCGCCGAAATGTAAAATTTCCGGTCCTGAAGATGATATCTGTGAACAAATGTATAAAAAGGGTACTTACCGTACGCATGAAGGTCGCTACGTAGTACCTATAATGTTGAAGATGGATGCGCCTTCTTTAGGCGATTCGTCACGCCAAGCTTTTAACCGCTTTCTCAGCTTAGAAAGACGTCTGATGAATCAGACCGAGCTGAAAGCTGATTATAAGGAATTTATGCACCAGCACGAAGAACTAGGACACATGCAGCCTGCGGATTCTTCGACTGCTAATCGTTACATAATTCCACACCATTGCATCGTGCGTCCAGATAGCTCTACGACACGACTTCGGGTAGTCTTCGACGCTAGCAGTCGGACGACAAATAATCTTTCTCTAAATGATGCAGTTCACGTTGGACCGAAACTTCAAATTGACATTGTCGATTTAGTTACTAAATTTCGACTTCATAAAATTGTCTTCACTGCGGACATTTGTAAAATGTACCGCCAAATATTGATACGTCCTGAGGACAGGTATTATCAACACGTTTTGTGGCGTGACGATCCTAACGAGACTTTGAATGAGTATGAGCTTAATACCGTGACTTATGGAGTAAGCAGCTCCCCATACTTAGCTATTCGCACTCTGCGTCAACTTGCTGAGGATCACGGTTCTGAATACTCAAGCTGCGCCGCTCAAGTTCTTTGTGAAGACACTTTCATGGACGACATCATTACGGGATGCTCATCTCTCGATGAAGCAAAACAATTAAAAGAGGATGTAACCTCGTTATTATCAAAGGGTAAATTTGAACTTCGTAAATGGAGTACGAATACTCCAAGTCTTTTGTCTGATGTTCCTCCTGCTCATCTTCAGACTTCCAAATCCTTCGATGATGCTGGAAATGAGTTTGTCAAGATATTAGGAATGCGGTGGAATCCATCCTACGACAATTTTTCCTACAAGTTTTCGGACTCTTTTGACGTTAAATTTACTAAGAGATCTATCCTCTCTATAGTGGCCCGCATTTTCGACCCGCTCGGTTGGATCAGCCCGGTAGTGTTTTCTGCGAAGTCACTTCTACAAGAGATGTGGCGCTTAAACTTAGGTTGGGACGAAGCTGTTCCACCACATTTAGCTAAAGTGTGGCATTTAATAGCAGCAAACTTATCTGAGTTACAAAATATTTCACTACCGAGACTGATTATGCCTTCCAGTTCTGCTGAAGTGCATTTGGTAGGATTCTGTGATGGTTCACTCAAAGGGTATGGCTGTTGTGTCTATCTTTGTGTTGCGGTGGATGAAGTCACCACGGTCACTAACCTCTTAATAGGTAAATCTCGAGTGGCTCCGTTAAAACCGACAACGATTAACAGACTTGAGCTAAGTGCAGCTGTGCTTCTAGCGCAAGTTATGTCACACATGTACCACTTACTCAAAGATAAAATTCACATAACTTCTATGAGAGCCTACTCTGACAGTACTACCACCCTTTCTTGGCTCAATACGGCACCTCATTTGCTAAAAATGTATGTAGCAAATCGAGCCGTGCAAGCAACCGATTTAATTGGTCCCGAATTTTGGTTTCATGTGTCCACTGGGGATAACCCGGCCGACTGTTGCAGTCGCGGTGTTCTCTGCTCAGAATTAATTGATCACCCACTCTGGTGGAGTGGGCCTTCCTGGTTGCAAATATCGCCTAACGAATGGCCTTGCAAACGTACGTTACTCGCAAATGCAGAACTGCCGGAATTAAAACCGTACGTTCCAAGCAGCCTGCACGTTGCTCAGTTTGATAATCCACTTCTGACGTTAACTTCTAAGCTTTCTTCTCTGACAAAGACTCAACGAACTTTAGCATGGTGTTTCCGTTTTATATCAAATGCAAAGGTTGTCTTTTCAAATAGAAATTTCTCCGCCCTTAGTTGTTCTGAACTCGATAAGTCAATGAAGATGCTAGTCAAGTTTACTCAAGACTATTATATGCCATCTCACGTCAGCCAAGTGAAAACTCATAAACAATGCGACAAGTCGATTCAAAAACTCTCGCCTTTCTTGGATGAGGATGGTTTATTACGAGTGGGGGGACGCATCGATGAAGCTAATCTATCGCCATCTGCGTTACATCCTCTTCTCTTACCTAAATTGAGTCCTTTGTCAAGGCTGATTGTCGAACATTTCCATCTAAAATATCTGCATTGCGGCCCTCGGACTTTACAGTCCCTAATTCAAAGAAGGTTCTGGATAATTGGGTTAAGACTACTTATTCGTACCGCCCTTTCAAAGTGTGTGCGTTGCTTCAAAGTCAAACCAGTGTCTATTCAACCCATGATGGGCAAGCTCCCTGCTGCTCGTCTTCAGCCCTCTCGATGCTTCCAAACCACAGGAATTGACTTCGGTGGTCCATTTACTATAAAAGAAAGTCGTCGACGTGGAGCTAAAACCTATAAAGCATACATGTCTCTTTTTGTGTGCTTGAGTTCGAAAGCCGTCCATCTGGAGGCCGTCACTGAGTTAAGTTCGGAAGCATTCCTCGCGGCTCTAGATAGATTCGTTTCCCGTCGCGGAATGTGTGATACAATAGTTACCGATTGTGGCACCAACTTTGTAGGTGCAAACAAATATCTTAACGAAATAACCGGCGTGCTTCGCAAACATCAATCTGAAATATCAGACGGTTTGGCTATTCGTCAAATAAAATGGAAATTTAATCCGCCAGGTGCACCCCATTTCGGTGGCATATTTGAAAGTGGCATAAAATCCACAAAATATCACCTTAAGCGTGTAGTTGGCGCTCAAGTTCTAACTCTGGAAGAGTTTCTTACAATCCTCGCTAAAGTGGAAGCTGTGTTAAATTCACGCCCGCTTTGTACTTTATCTCCGGACCCGCAAGAATCGAACGTTCTTACTCCAGGACATTTCTTGACGGGAGGTCCTTTAGTCTCATTGCCTGAGGAACCTGTTAGTGAATGCTTATGTCCACGCTCTCGTTGGCAAATGCTTAAGAAAATAACTCAAAGTTTTTGGCTTGTTTGGCAACGTGATTACCTGCATACGCTTCAACAAAAAAATAAATGGTTCATAAATTCACCCAACCTTAAACTGAACGACTTAGTCATTGTTAATGAGCCTAATCTTCCACCGTTACTATGGAAATTAGCTCGTATAGAACAGATCCATCCGGGAACAGATAACATAGTCAGGGTTGTGACTCTTCGAACCGCAAACGGTAAAACTATGCGCAGACCAGTAGTTAAGGTCTGTCCGCTACCTATTAATTAACCATTATCTCATTTCTCGAACAATATGGTGTACCTATTCATCAGTATTGTTAAATTAGAATATTTTAGTCACGTTTTATAATTCTTCTTATTACGCTTTAAATTCTATGTTCTTTCTCGAGCACTGCTAGTAAAACTCTGGCAGTCCTTTAACTTGCGAAATCCTGGTCGATTTCGAGTGGGGGGAAATGGATAAACATGAAGCCTCTCCTTCTAAATCTCCTATCCAATATTTCGTTCCCTTCCTAATTTAAATTGGCGCCATACTGGCGCGCAACGCTAACGCCTCACTGCGGTGACAGTGAGAACTATCGTCGTGCGAACCCCGAACCGAGCGGTGAAAGATCTGTTCTCGCATCTCCGTTAAGAAAAATATAAGAAAATACATAAAAAGCTTCGCTAGAAACTGATTGACTGATTGGTTCTCGTAACCTTCCATGTGAACTGACATCAAGTGAAACCAGTGAATCTGTAGGCCTATTGAATAATCGTGTCGCCGGCCGGCGCAACAGTCCCGAGTGGAGCGGTTACCTTCGATCCCTGCCTATCCAGGTGAGTGTTTATACTTTTTCTCAACGCACGGAATCACAGGGTGGCGAAGTGCCAGCATCAGGTAAATGCAATCGTTTCTCCAGTCGAAGTTCCAACAGAGTTAAAGGTTGTTTTTTAATTGGTTGAGTTGCTTTGTTCTTAAAAACAACGATGATGATGATGATTACGATGATGATGACGATGACGACGATGATGATGACGATGATGATGACGATGACGTTGACGATGACATGACGATGACATGACGATGACGATGACGACGACGATGACGACGACGATGATGACGATGACGTTGACGATGACGACGACATGACGATGACGATGACGATGACGACGATGATGATGACGATGACGTTGACCATGACGATGACATGACGATGATGATGACATGACGATGACGATGACGATGACGATGACATGACGATGATGATGATTTTGTAGTATTATTTTCTTCGCAAGTGTGTTGAAAAACGTCGTATGATACACGTGTGTATAATCATCAATACACACGTGTATCGTCCTCGGCTCTCTTAAGACCCTCGCCTAACGGCTCGGGTCTCAATGGCGCCTCAGCGATAATCACCAACGTTACACACTAGTACCATAATGTACTATTAATCATTGTTTCTTTAATGTTCTTTTATTATTATGAAATAAATAGATTGACTAAGAGTGACATTATAAATTTTATTATTGTATTAATATTTGCATGCCATTGTTTAATAAATATGATGATCTGTTTTATGTTTACTATTAACATCTCTTGCGTGCTGACAATTTGTGTTGTATGTCTTGTACTCATGTTTGGGCAAATAAATGATTTTGCAACACACTTGCTCATAAAATGGCTCTAATTGCACCGCATTTAGGCACATAATGACACCCATTATCAAACTGTGACTTTTTCATTACTATTGTTCACGAGTGAGTTGTAGCTTTTTTTTATTGGTTGAGTTGCTTTGTTCTTAAAAAGTTTCGATACAGAAAAGGTCGTCCTCAATGTTACAAATAAATTAATATAACTATTGCTTGCTCATTTCATGCAACTTCGTAATTAAATAGATAATTTCAACTTGTACGTTTTTAATAAATAAAACTTTCACTCAAATATAACTTTTGTTTTTTTTCTGTAATAAAGAAAAATTTGAATTCCCCATTTTGTACGTGGCTAAAGCCCTATCAGAGCAGTGGTGGCCAAGTGGTAACGGCCGCGACTTACGAGTTGTAGGTCGTAGGTTCGAACCCAGACAGGCGCTTTACTTTGTGTAAATTATTTCATTACCACTGCTCTCAAAATGGTGAAGGAAAACATCGTGAGGAAACCGGCATGTCCTAGAACAAAAAATCGAAGACATGTGACATCTACCAACCCGCACTGGGCCTGCGTGGTGGATTACGGCCCAATCTCTCTCACAGAGAGGAGGTCTGTGTCCCAGCAGTGGGAACATTATAGGCTGATGATGATGATGAAAGCCCTATCCGCGAAAAGCAAAAAAGAAAGAAACGTCATTATTTTAGGCCACGTTCCGAGTTATAATAATAATCGATTTGACCGCGCTCACACACGACACCTCCTCGGCTCCCGCGAATCGTCATAGATGACGTCATGACATGCGCCATCTTGTCAAAAATGACAGTTGTGCTGCTTTGTTTTAAGTCACATCGAATCTTTAGTTAATTTAGATTAATTTGAAATAGTGCTACTATGTAAGAAGAAAAAATGTGTGGTGTAAACAAGTTTAATATGTTGAATATATGTTTTAACGTTGAGTGAACACTTTTATCGCGATCATGAGCGTTCCGTATTGATGACAAAAGTGACATTCTTAGCTGTCAGAATCGTGATATCTAACTCGGAACGCAAAATATCGATGTGAGCGCTCACAGCGTTATTTTTCTAATTCGGAAAGCGGCCTTAGTATAAGGCCAATCGCCATTGTCAGATGCGCGCGCATTGGAAAATTACTTTTTCCCGCCATTGGCAAAAAAAAATCTGAACTAGTTATTTATTCATTAAAATGACTACAAGTACTAGTTATGAAGAAAATTATTTATGTTGTAAAACCGCCCGATATAAGATGTAAAGCCCTTAACGTTATGGAAAGGTTACCTACTATCTAAAAACTCCAAGGACAAAATGATTTTTAGTATTATTTTCTTCACAAGTGTGTTGAAAAACGTCGTATGATACACGTGTCTATTGATGATTACCGTCCTCGGCTCTCTTATGACCTTCGCCTGACGGCTCGGGTCTCAATGGCGCCTCAGCGGTAATCACCAACGTTATACACTCGTACCATAATGTACTAATATTATCTTGTCTTAACTTGGTCTTATAAAAAAGGGGTTTAAAGTACAGCTTTTTTCTGTTGCAAAGCGCCATTGCTATTTTGATCTATAGGTCAGCCTGACTAACCATTTCCCAACTATGTTGGGGTCGGCTTCCAGTCTGACCGGATGCAGTTCAAAAGCAATAATTTTCATGAAGCGACTGCCTATCTGACCTCCACAACCCCGTTAGTGGGTAATACGATACCCAGGTACCGGGTTTTGATTCGTAGGTATTGCTGCATTACAATTATTAATACAGGCACATGTTAATTTTCATCTTTGCCTTATGTCGGGAAAGTTTTAATAATAAGCCCTTATTGCCTGCTAATACTGTACCTTATTACTGTAAATAAATAGTAGTCGATGGTCCAATGAATGAATAATTGTTTATAATTAGTATAGCGCTACAAGGTTCCTTTAGCGCGTGGACAAAATCGAAACTAACGAGCCATCTTGTATTTTCTATGCATTTCACAAAACAATAAATGATTACCGATCGGAGGTGTCAGCGTCATACGATCTCCTTATAATGTAGCAGCAATATTTGACGTTGAGTAAGTAAAACAACCAAAAATCTTCATTTCCCTCTACCGCGGCATGTGCCAGCCACAAAATATCCATATAAAGAGGTCCCTGTATAATAATTTCCGCAGTAAGTAGTTACTTTAGTTTAATTCCGCATGTGACCAGTGGTCGGGCGAGGAACTAATTCGCGCTGGGTTCCGGAATGAACTGCCTGCCGGTAACGAATGGCGCTGACGGTTACAGACCTAAACTTTTTGGAAGAGGTTTCCCACATGTAAGTTTTTCTTTTTTTCCAACTGATTTGAAAATAGATAAAGTCAGGGAAGTAATTGCTTAACCAATTTACTACTAGCTTAAAGTATCCGTGTATTGAAATCACAACTGTCATACTTTGACAATTGTTATGAACTGTCATTATTACGGCAAATTGACGTAGGTTGTCAATTTGCTTGAGAAATAATTTTCCCGACTGCACGGTGAGTTATTTACCCGCTGATCAAGTAAATGATCCAGCAAGTTTCAAAATGTCGTATTATACCTATTGGATTGAGTATTAAAATTGTCTCGGTGTAAAATAATTATTATCATGGAAGATTCTTAAATTAACAACAAAAACTTAAATGAATAAAAATATTATCACGAGCCTAAAAAATAAACGTTAACTGTTACTTGTAACTAAAGAAATGGATAACAATGACTATCATCAAACTAAATACAACAGTTTTGTTCAAACAAAGTCACTTCTAGTAAGGAGTGTACCTATATTAAAATTATCTTTGTTCCCACCGCTAACTGAAGAGCTTTCATTTGTTATACTCGATGTAGTTTTTGCTACGTTAATCATTATAATTATTAATGAATGAACATTTATTTGATAGAGGTTTTGTGTTCATTTATTTTATTTAAAATCTGCGTTAACATTTTAGCCAGTTCAGACAAAACTCAGTGGTTTGGGAACCACAGTTCGTTAGGTTAATTGCCCGACTACGGCGAAGCAAAAAGAGGGGTTTTAATTATGACCCCTATTTATGTATGTGGGTATTAGTAGGTATATGTAAATGTGTGTGTGTATGTTCATCTGTTCTCTCATAACTTCTAAATTACTTTCATAATTTGACAAATGAGGTATTGTTGGAAGCATCTTGATTGTCTGCTGGTTATCGGCTATTGACATCACATTAATACACACACCTACTCTAACAAAACAGTACATTCTAACCGTAGTAAGCGAAAATAAGCAAATTGGCTTATGAAACTACACGTTCTTGTTTCATACTTTTTAGAACGCGTTTTTTCATTACTTGACGTGATTTTCAGGCTTTACTTTTTTTTAAATGTTTTAACTTGTAACTTTTTGTTGGTCTATTTTGGTTGGATCGCTTTGCACTTTCATTATATAGAACAATAATAAACAGTAACACTTTTATAATTAAAAATTAACACGTCTTTGTAACTCAACAGCATACTGCGCGTACTTTACAGAATCCCATGAAAAAAAAAACAGTACTAACCGCATCTAAATATTTACATAAACCTCTAAACTCCAAAACACTATCATAATTGGTGAAACTTTGGTACAAGTGCAAACTAAACCAGGTATTATAGCAGCGCTTTAAGCCTCTTACATGTTATAATCTGACATGGAAACCTGGTGTACTTAAGTATACAAGTACACAGAATAGAAAATTCCCAGAAGACCAACTTCACAGAACAAACGAAAACGCACGCACACATAGACACGGTTCACATACAGCGAGTGCGAACGGACTGCTGGGAGTTTATTGCGCCAGTTCGTTTTTTAATTTCACATTAATCTGACATTTTTAAGTCTTTTGTGTTTGCTTTTTTGTGTAGGAGTGGAGTTTGACATTACACCTGTCAAATTAGTACCTGGGTTTAAAAACCGAATTTTAGTGAAGGGTGTACTTTAGTATGTAGGGTGAGTATTAGTGGACTGGACTGTCTTATGTAATTTTGACCTTCAAAAAGTATTCTTAGCCTAATTTGTACAAATGTCTTTTGATTTTGAAACAAGAGATTTGGCAGAAAATGCTATGTATTCTCTAACAATATTCATTTTGATTGTATGAGTAAAAAAGTTAAACTAAGCTTAATATGGCATACTTCAGAGTGATATAAAAGAATTGACTAGTCAGCAAACTCACAACATTGCAGCATTGTTCAAAAGTTGTTGCAAATTAGACAGAAAGACGATAGAATACTTCTTATTATGTACAACTTAAAAACTACAGATATAAATGTAATAAAGAAGGCGAGACAATACTGCAGGTAGTCAATGGTGTACCATTTATATATACAATAAATACATGAAACATATAGCTGCCTCGATAGCAAATAACTTGTTCGATGTGACTGTACGTGTCTTCTGTACCTATCTATTCTGTGGCAGGTATCACAGCACACAGGTAAACACTAATGGATGTAGTTTGCAGTAATGCATACACGATTGGCCACTGATCGGTATCTAAGTTCCCGTTTCCCGTTTGATTAAAGTTAGACATTCGCTTTGCATTTCATTACTTCGAAAATAATAGGATTACTTGAAAAGGGTTGAAGAGAACTACTGGTATTTTGCAGTTTATTTATGAAACCTTAAATAAAGTAAATTAAAGTGTCTGTTTGTAATGTAACAAAAAAACAACTTTTTACTAAATGCATTTGAAAGTATTTATGTTTTTTTTTATGTTGGTTGATCTGTCTGTCTGTTTGTTCCGCCTAATCTCCGAAACGGCTGGACCGATTTTGACGGGACTTTCACTGGCAGATAGCCGATGCTATAAGAAATAACATAGGCTACGTTTGGTCAGTCTATTACAGATCATTTCCGACATCAACGTGGGCAAAGCCATGGGCAGCATCTAGTTGATAAATAATTACCATCTAGTGGTGTGCAAGGCATACTTACCAAATATGTAACGGAGAAGTGAGGACAGTATTGTTTAGAATGGATAACGTGAGTGGTGCATATTAGTGGGAGTGGAAGTTATTATATACATTTATTTCAGCTGGCTAGAATTGCTACTAGGCTTGAATTATTTTTATAGTAGAGATCCAGGGTAGCTAATTACACTTTAACAGTACCTACATAAATATCCTTAGTAATAAATAAGTTTTTTTAAATGCTTAATTATAAATCATTTGCATCTATGTGATGATATTAAAGCAAATATCGATCAATGTGCTGAAAATAAAAGTAATTGTTACCTAAATTCAGTATCTTTGCATAGGGCTCGAAACGATTACCTATGTATATTGTAGTTTCGATTTTATTTTTCAATTTAAAGCATTCATTTGAGGCACAGACATAAACAAATGAACTATAGACAACCCATCACAACATCAAACTCCACGTTCGAAAAGCGCTCAAGATCTTTTCCGCGACTGTGCACTTCGAGGCAAATTGTTTCCTAGAGGATGCTAACATCAGGAAGCGTTTAGACGAGGGGTAGGTAGCAGCATCCCTCACCTGCACGTAATTACAAGGAACGGGGGGATTATGGCGGATCCAGGATGCCAGGCTAGGATAATGGCGCGACGGATTTATGCATGAGGACGGTACGAGTACCTACGACAGTCTGTGAGGTGGAGAAAATGGCGGGTGAAGATGGATTATTGGCGGTCGTGTGTTAGGGTAGGTTGTGATTGTGTTCTGTTTGTATTCATCTTTCAGTTTTCATCTTAAAACTAGCTTAACCGGTTATGTCCGGCGCGGAACCTAGCGGTTTAATTACAATTGAAAATCAATTGTGTCTCATTGGCCGGGATTAACAGTTTAAATCTGTTTAAAGAACATAACATCACGTTTTTCTTTCCCTGTATATAAAAAAAATCACGCCTTGTTTTCTCGAAGCGTTGGACAGAGATGTATCTATAGTACGCCCACATCTCGCTACTTATACAGGATAAAATTGTAAACAGTGCGCAAACTGTAACCATGAATTCAGAACATCATTCTGGACCCCGTGGCGTAGAAATCATTCGTAGGTTATTTAAAAAAATGTGGTGTTTTATAGAAAAGTATGTATCAAAATGTATGGAACTGCTGATTTTTGTTTTTTATAACCGACGATTAATTTCTATGCTAGATAAGATAAGTCTTTATTTGCTAGGGGTCTGGAATCATTTGTTGAATTCATGGTAACAGTTGGCGCACTGGTTACAATTTTATCCTGTATGTTTACATTCTATAGAATAGGGGGCGAGCCTATTGCCATCAGCCGGGCACAAATCAAGACTACGGGCAGCTACTGAGAAATTCCAGATAGAAAAACCCAATAACACTGCCCGACCTGGGAATAGAAACCCCGACCTTATGCTCAGCAGTAGCGCTTGCGACCACAGTATTGGTAATTTAGTACTCGCGGATCCAAGGAAATCATGATTTTTTTATATTATTTTTCAACGCGACTGTTAATAAACAATAATAATAATAAAACTTTATTTTCTTAAACAAATACAGATTTAACTTGTTTATATAAAGACAATTCAATTGAGCTTGGGTAGACAATGCAATACAAATCTAGGAACTGAAATCTGCACACAATATGGAGAACCCTGCCTCTCAAACTATGTAACCTGTATCTTGAGAGACAGTGATTCAGCTTAGAATGTGATGCTATAAGATATAGTAGACTGTGTCGATCTACCTGTGCGATTGAATATAAAAAAAGCCAATTCATGTGATGTGATGTGATTTGTGTATGTGGTGTGTGGTGTGTGTGTGTGTGATGTGTGTGTGTGTTTGTGTGTGTGTGTGTTTGTTACGTGATGTGTGTGTGTGTGTGTGTGAGAATATGTGTGTGGGGGGGGCTGTGCGTGTGTGCGTGTGGACAGGAAGTGCTTAATCTAATAAATAGGCTTAACATTTATGAGAGACTGGTGTCCAGTAATTTGCAGACTAAGTAACACGAACATTTCGAACTTGAAAATTGTAAATTAATAGAGTAAACTGTGATATTGGATGCGGATGGATCTAAAAGAGCTGTAACTGTTGTTTGCTAAAACTTGCAATATCTACAATAAATTCCAATTTTACATAGATTACGAAAGCAATTTCCTCTACAGTTGCTAATTTCCTATAATAAACGGGTATTACGTGCAACGTTCAGCAAATTCTGCGGATAATACTGGTTCGATCCAGATTGAACTGCATTCATTAATTTTCTCTTCTTTTACATAGTTTTCTGTAGTTTCTTTTTAAATCAGTTAAATTAAATTAGTGCAGTCGTTATTAGATTTATTAAGCAGTAAAAGCGTATGCGTTTTCTCTTTTCATAATAAATTAGTGTAAATCCTCTTTTGTAAGAAATACGTAAGTGAAGCATTCTCGTAAGTTACTTGTAATGTGGATTTCTCTTCTCGTGTCCATTCATGTATTCAATGTATTGAAAACAAAATAAAAACAGCAAAAATCCTATTCGTTTCGCAATACGTGCGCATGTGCTGCGGCTCGTTGCGGCTGTAACATAAAGCACTAGCCCTTAGGCCCCGTATCCGGCCTCGAGCGATGCAACTCGTGTAAATCGACAAACGTGTGCATTTTTGGTAGGTATATGTATTTTTAATGTCCTAGCAAACTCAAACTCAAAGTATTCATTTAAATTAAAGCATTTACAGGCACTTTTGAACTGTCAAAAAGTCGATCAGTTGGAAAGTTGAAGCTAGATGCCCATTTAGCAATTATATTTTATGTATGTAATTTATTGATTTTTTGTTTGTTTCAGCCCAGTACTAGCCCCACAAAATCAACATTAAGCCCAACTGAATCATCCCCCCCGAGTGGGTTCCCGCATTGTCGTTGCGGGGACTCAGTAGCCGTGGTCTCCCACCCACGGTGAAGCGAAGAGGAACCCAAAGGTGGGGCCGCTTGTCAGGGCGTTTGCCTCAAAGCCGACGTAGCGGCCAAAAAGGGTAGGTTGCGGTGAGGTCCACCACTAAGATGGCCTGCGATGTCGAATGGGAGGCATCGCGGCTGAGGGTTACAGGCTGCGGCGGAGGAGGAGTGCCAGTACTTTTGAGTAGCGCTCTTTCCTTCCGTAGCCTGGACGGGTCGCCACCGTTTGATGGCGGACGCGGTGGGGCTGCAGGGGAAGAGGAGTGTCGGTATAGCGATGGCCACTCTCCCTATCCCCTGCGGCCGAAAAATGGTAGGCGGTGGGGCCACTGTGTTGACCCGTCGTCACCGGGTGACCGAGGGGTCCGCAAGGGCCGATGCCTGCCAGGGTTGCGGGATGTTCGAAAGAGATACCGTCGCCCCTGGCACACGGGCAACTGAGGGAACACGGGTGGGCTTCAGTCAGTAAAAGTCTGACACGCCCTCCTGCTCCACCCAGAGCGGGAGAAGTTATTTGATGATTTCCCACCCATTTTTTTTTTAAAAAAAGCAACTACAACAAAAAAAAAAGGAAGAACGATAATAATCTTCGATGATACATCGAAGATTATAGGTTTTGTCTCATTAATAATATTGTCTGTATGGAAACACAATGCTAAAATAAAAAGCCAAAAATAAGTTAGGAGCCAACAAAGATTCGTTTTTCTTGCAAATTTAACCTTACTTTGGGCGTGTTTAAGTAATAAAAGAAGTGTAAAATCCCCAAAAACCAAGTCGATACCAACAAAGATCAAATGTCGAAAAGATCAATAAATTGTATTGTTTATTGATTTATGCAGTGGGTTTTTCATAAGACCCGATCTTCCGAAGGGTTTTTAGGCGCCTGTTTTACTTTATATGATCCTCCATCTCACTCAATAACGTTCTGTGTGTAGACTAGAGTCTAACTGCTCATCACTGATACTACCTCTGTCGGACACGATGCCTGGTAAGACACCGTGCTTTTTAACCAGACCCACCAGTGAGTTCGAGCCCACGAATAGATTCCCCTTAAGACATTTAAGACACTCCTTTTACACGCGTTGAGAAACCGATGTAGTACCGATGTATGATAAAATGATTTGTTATTAATAACTTGTATTATTAACAAATCATTTTATCATAGGAATATCTTAAGGTTCCGTTTCATTTATTCGATTTTACGCATGGAACTAGTATAGTATTACTTTTTTTTTTTTTGGGTGCGAAATCATCAAATAATTTCTCTGGCTCTAGGTGGAGCAGGAGGGCGTGTCAGACTTTTACTGACAAAAATCCACCCGTGTTCCCTCAGTAGCCAGTATGCCAGGGGCGGCGGTATCTCTTTCGAACAAACCCGCACTCCTGGCAGGCATCGGCCCTTGCTACACATCAAGCTATAAATTTCCAGTATGAGCTGATCTGGCATTGCATAGGATTTCCGCACAGTGCGTGATCAGTGTAAACTGGAAATATATAGGTTGACGTGTAGCCGTGCAACTCTTATAATTTGTGTTAGGTTTTTTGTTGTAACCGACTTTAATTAAACGTTTGTCGCGCTTTCGTTTGTCGAGCGAAAGTTATAATATGTCGTCTTGCGTTTGTCGAGAAATCTAAGATGCGGAGTCTTGAGAAATAAGAAAACGTCGACTTTCGTCTATCCAGTCATAAAGCAGAATCGCCAAGTAATTAATACCCGCTTACACTGAACTCATCGATAGGTTTGAAAGTTAGGAACCAGTTACAAACTGCCGACTAAGGCGATGTTTAGCCTGATTGAATTTTCAACGTTGAAACTTTTGGAATTGATTAAACCGTCATGTGGAATTACGGGGAGTATGGATTTCAGTTTGTGTTTCATTAAATTTGTGGGTTTTAAGTTTCGGATGCGATATTTCTTGTGGTTTAGCCACCATTTATTTATTTTTTCTGTATTTTCAGATTAATATGAATGAAACTGATTGATTAATTCGAATGAATTTGTATTTCCTATGTGTTATAGGTCTTTGTACACTTGCGTAGTTTCAAAAAAAGATATTCACGCAACATTAAGTTTGCTAACGTTCAGCTCGCTGCAAACATAATCTAGCGAAATGGGGCATTATCGATTTATCCAACACCCAGTGTGAGCAGTGCTCTTGAACAGAATATCTTCCACCTGCTGGAGTGTGCGAAATGTCTGTTCACCTACACCCTCGACGTTCTCAATCAAAATCAAAATCAAAATATTTTTATTTCATATAAACCTGCATGGGCACTTATGAAACGTCAGAAGCTAGGTGCACGGTTCCAAATTGTTGTTTCCTATGGAGAAGAGCCGGCAAGAAACTCCACGGTTACTCTTTTAAAAATAATTGGCTTTAACAATATTTTCAAATTACAGAGATTAAATGTATGGGAGGACAGCGCAGGCCTATCAATAAGTACCAGGTACTTAGACGAATACAGAATAGAAAATCGTCTACAAATCTACAGTCAGTAAGGCCTACAACGTTCTCTCATTCACAATATGTAAAATAATCTACATAAATAAAATGAACCTAAATAAAATTGATGTATAATGTCAATTAATGACGAGAATATGTCAGCATTGTAAAAATAAAAAGAATTAAAAAGAACTTTGTATTTGAGAGCAGTTAATAGACTTTCACATAGTTATGCTGTTAATGAGGTACCAGGGAAGCCACATGTGCAGAAGGAATTAATGCCAAACTTCCCTGTCTTCAAAGTAGTCTTTTATCTTATAATATGCTTTTTTGATAAGGACACGTTTGATGTGCGTTTTAAACTTTCCATCGCTAAGTTCTGTAACCGACTTTGGCAACTTGTTATAGAAGCGGATACTGTTTATTAGAAATGACTTGCTAGTTTTAGTCAATCTAAATTTTGGAATCACAATTTCATCTTTACTACGTGTATTCAGATTATGGAAATCGCAACGTTTTTTGAAAAGGCCTAAGTTTTTGCGAACATACAAGATATTTTCTAGGATGTAAAGAGAAGGCAGAGTTAATATATCAATTTCGCTGAATTTGTTTCTAAGAGACTCGCGAGGCCCCATTTTATAGATTGCGCGGATTGCCCTCTTTTGTAAAATGAAAATTGAATCTACGTCAGCTGCCGATCCCCACAGCAGAACGCCATAAGACATAATACTGTGAAAATAAGCAAAGTAAACTAACCTAGCTGTGGCTACATCAGTCAACTGCCTTATTTTTCTTACTGCGTAAGCAGCTGAGCTTAATCTACTTGAAAGAGCTCTAATGTGAGCACCCCATTGCAATTTTGAATCTAAAGTAATTCCCAAAAATACAGTTTCCGAAATAGCATCCAGTTTCTTGCCATCAAGTTTTAAGTTTAGACCTACTTGGGGTACATTTGGTAACGAGAACTTAAGACATTTAGTTTTGTTCGCATTGAGTAAAAGATTATTAGCAGCAAACCATTTCGAAAGAACAGCTAGACTATCATTGACATGTAAGACATCCGTATCTTTCCTATCTATTCTAAAAATAAGAGAAGTGTCATCAGCGAATAAAATTATATCCGAGAATTTAGCCATCAGGTAAGGAAGGTCATTAATATAAACTAGAAATAAAAAAGGGCCAAGAATTGAACCTTGAGGCACGCCCATCTTAACTAGAGACCCCGAGGACGTCGCCCCATTAACGTTTACTTTTTGCTGCCTGTTTGATAAATAGGAAAGTACAAGATCAGCAGCTTGTCCACGAATTCCGTAGTGGTGTAATTTACAGATCAGTGTATTGTGGTCAACGCAATCAAACGCTTTTGAGAGGTCACAGAAAATGCCAATGGCGTCCTGGGAATTCTCCCAGGATTCCAAAATGTGACTGATGAGTTTTACTCCTGCATCAGTCGTCGACCTACCTTTCGTGAAACCAAACTGTCGACTATGTAAAATCCCATTCGAGTTAAAGTGTGATAACATCTGGTCCAGCATGATTTTTTCATAAATTTTGCTCAATGCTGGAAGCACAGATATAGGTCTATAATTAGAGGGATCACTCTTACTACCCGATTTGAAAATTGGTACTACTTTACTATGTTTCATTAAGTCAGGAAACGTACCGCTGTCTAAACATTGATTAAATATGCCTGTTAGGACAGGGGCAATTGTGTCAATGATATTTTCGAGAACTTTAACGGAAATCCCCCATAAGTCTTCAGTGTTTTTTATGTTAAGACTTTTAAATGCTGTTTTAATTGTGGCAATAGAGATGGGTTTGAATTCAAAACTTGGAATGTCCTTGCTGAAGTTTTCTTTAAGAAGAGATTCAGCTAATACAGATGATGAGGGGAGAGATTTCGTAACTTCTATTGGGATGTTGGTAAAGAAATTTTCTAGAGTCTCAGCAACTTGTAACTTATCTGAAATGGTTTCATTATCAATTTTTAGAGCTAACTCATTCTGATCTCGCTGTTTTGTGTTTCCAGTTTCTGAATAACGCCTCTGAGTCCCCAATAAACGTGGCCACCTATAAGTGAGCTCAAGCAGTACAAAACGGATTTAGCGTCGAAACACAAATATCGAATCATCACGCTGAGATAGGTGCGTTTTTAACCGACTTCCAAAAAAGGAGATTATGTTCCACTTATGTTTTTTTTTACGTATGTTCATCGACTTCTCCCCCATTTGTGGACCGATTCTCAACATTCTTTTTTATTTGAAAGAGTATACTTCTGAGATTGTCCCATTGGCACCAAGTCAGGATCTGATGATGGAATCTCAGGGAAATCGAGGGCAACCCTAAAATTTTGTAGGCATTAACAATGTTTTTCATTTATTTTCTAAAGCTATTGACACATTTGCATATGGTCATCATCATCTCATGACGCTGAGCTGATGAAGGAAGGTACAACTCTTTAATGGTTAGGAGTTAAGTGGAGGTTCGGGCATAACTCCGTCATAAGACCGATTTGCAAAATTCTTTTTTTGTTCCAAAGGGGTTTATTTCGAAATGGTCCCATTTAAATTTCATATAGATCGGATGATGCATTTCGGAGACAGACAACGGAACTCTTCGAAAAATAACAGCAAATTAACCGAGATTGCTGCTATAGCATAAATATGCATTGTTTTGACCCCAAGGATGATGAAATTTCTAATTGGTGTGGGGTAGGTACTATAACTAAAAAGTGAAAAATAAAAAGTAAAAATGAAACAATCGACATCCAAAAAACACTAGAAAGTGAAAAATTACTTTAATTTCGGAAGGCGGTGACAACAAATTAAAAAAAACATATCCAAACTCACCAACTTCTGAAATTAAAGTTATTTTTCACTTTCTGGTGTTTTTTGGAAGTAGTTTTTTTTTTAAGATTTCATTTTCCATTCTTTTTACTGTTTTTTTTTGTCTGTATTCCAACTATAGTAGTGTTCTTTCTTATTTGTATTTTTTTCTCTCTTTCTTTAAACTGTCAAGTGCCAAGTAATTAACACAAATACTTTTCTATTGTTATCAGACTCAATGAGCTTGCCTAACAGAGGACAGGTTAGGAAGAAGATAATTTTTCTTCAAAGGATTTCTTTCGATTTTCTTTGATTTTTCGTTTTTACTTCTAGAGATGATCAAAACCATTGACTATTTTTCTTACTACGACATTGTTGCTTAACCTCTATTTTACGCTAGATGAGAAGGCTACTTCATGCCTGTTGTTATAACAAAGCATAAAGCGCTGACTTTGTTCTCTGTGTAGGGTGGAGGTGTCAGCTGCAAGTTGTAAAGTGTTAGAGCGCTTGAATTTCGTCTGCCCACGAACTTGCCTTTATCGCGAACTGTAGGTTAATTGTTCTATTTTTTGGATAAGATATTACTACGTTACGTCTATTGAAAAATATGACACCACGTTTTTATAAAAAGACCGATGTTTTGATATTTATTTTGCATTGTATAACATCACGCCTTGTTTCCCCGAAGGGTTGCGCATAGGTATAACCATAGTACTCCCACATTTTGCTTTTGTTTAAGTCCCATGTAATGGAGTGTGAGCCAATTTCCATCAACCAGGCACAAATTCAGACTACGACTGCTACTGAGAACATCTGGAATTTCTGGAGTTTTGGATTTTCTATCTGGGTAGAAAATCCCAAAATTTCTTTGTACGATTGGAACTTAACCCAGTAACTCATGCTCTGCAGTAGCGCTTGCGATCACTACACCAACGAGGCAGAACTTTATTTTACATGTAAGTAGGTACATTACACTTTGTTAAACAATGCTTCAGTATTGACGAAGATGTACACAAGACATGTCAGTTGATAATAATTATTTTAAAAATATTTAAAAATATACTTAATAAGTATAAAAGAAAATAAATTGAAATTTTAATAAAGGCACTATAATTATAATAAATTAAGGCAAATAATAATAACAGTCAGCCGTATATGAGGGACAGCCTACAATGACTGGCAATATGAAATACTAATTAGAAATTGCCAGACATCATTGTAAGCTATGTGCAATCTATTAAGATTAAGCCTCTCATACTATCTGTTTACACTTACATAAGCTACTATTTAATTCGATTATAACTTAAAAAGAAGTAGAATGCGCAAAACTTCAGTCATGTTAGTACCGCAGGCATCGACGCAGCCGTAGGACCAACTCTCGGAAACTTTAATCTTCAAGTTTCTTACTAATTAAACCACTAAGTGGAAACAGTATTACTTGCATGCTATTCTCCCAACCCAATTAATATGGAACGGACGTAGAGGTAGGTACGAGTATGTTTACGAGGTGCCGTTAGACACTTGTTAAGAACCAACGGAACTGACTGTTTTGGGTATTATGAATAAAAATCTAGCGAAGAGTCAAGAAAAAAAACTGAAGAAATCAAAATTATGCATTGTGTACTAGGATAAAAACTTTTTTAGGAAATCACCCGCTTCGTTTGTGTAAATCATTTCATCACCACTGTTCTCAAAACGGCGAAGGCAAACATTGTGAGGCATCGGCATGACCTAGAACCAAATATTCGAATACATGCAACATCTGTCAACCCGCACTAGGCTGGCGTGGCGATGTCCCGTGTGGTGTCCGAGCGTAAAAGAATAGCACCACTCCATTTCTTCCAGTGGGTGTCGTAGAAGGCGACTAAGGGACTTACTAGAGAATGGGCAGCAGCGTTCTCTATGCATTTTACCACCATACTGCGATCGCCAACCCACCTGCCAAGCGTGGCGATTACGGCAACCCCCCCCCCCCCCCCCCCCCAATGACAAGCACCGTAAAGGGAAGCACAGAACCGGTCGAAGTGGTGGAGCTTGGGGGAGCCTTATGTCCAGCAATGGACGTCTTTCGGCTGAAATAAACATTAAAGCCTGATTATTTATGTATTAGGAAATCAGAAAAGCAAACAGTAGATAAGCAGAAATATACAAAGATGAACCACATCTGGTGCTCGCCGCTTGGTCCATCTTTGATTAACAGGCCCAGCATGCAGTGCGGTGACTACTGCTATACCAAGAAATAAAGTATACTTACCTTTTTTGAACGAAGTTTTTTAACGCAGCTAGCGGTAGAAGTAAAATTGTAGAATCGTCACGTAAAAGGCGTCACGTAACGAAAAACGTTATTCCATGCGACTTTTAGAAAGAAATAGAGAGAGTGATTAGAGTGATTATGGATTTTATTTATACTTCACTATTGGCTTCATGCAGGATGCGAACAAATGGCTGCGATAACTTCCAAATTTTTCATCATAGGTCTCGTTTTCATGGTTTTCGAGGGTGCTGTACCCAAAAGTCAGGTCAAAGTAAAGTTTGATTATTTTAAAGATAACATTAGGTACATTCGGAGTTGAAGAAAACGTTTCCAGAACTTTGTTCTTGACGAGATCCCCCCGACTCCTGACGTTTTTTTTATTTATTTAAAGAACTATGTTTTGCAACTATAAACCTAGGAAACTGAAGTAACAATATTTTCACGAGCCGCGAATTAACCCTGCATAAGTAAATGGATGAAAATGTTCATCATATTTAAATCCATCTTAAAACCAAGTATTATATAGTCCATTTTCTACAAAAAGAAAATATCTCGAAAACCAAAATTATCTTTTCGAGTCGAAGAACGAAAGTCATTTTGCAGAATTACTGAAATTAGTTCACACTCAATTTCCTCTTTACTCATGAACGGGCAATGTTTTAAAATAAATTGCACTTTTGACTTTACGTTAGTAATCAACCGAGTATTATTTAACAGTAAAATGGCCGTCGCTTTTGGAAATAAATTTAATTTACATCGGTGGAAAGTTTAATGAATTTTATTTTCCATGTTCATTGAATTTCGGGCACTGAAACTGAATATCCTTGGAGTATTACGCTTACACATAAAGTAGAAATAGTTAATATGGCAGAACTATTTCTAAAAATGGTCTAACTAATACAATAATTACAAACAGTGGTCTAACCATGATTGTAGCTGCTGTCTTGGATGGCTCAGAATGTTGGGCCACAAAAGGGATTAATAATAGGCAAAATGCACGCAGTTGAGATGAGAATGCGTAGAAGGATGGTTTGAAATGCGCACCGGTGACTGAGAAAATGTGTGAAAATCTGTTGTATAGGTATCGGCATGGAGTGCGGAGGCATGAGGAAACATTGTGAAGAAAGTTTTAAGCATGAATGTATGAGCTATAAGAGTAAAAGAAGACCAAAAAACGATAGCTGTACTGTGTGGAAGATGATATGGCTAGAAAGGAGATGAATTTGTAGATGTCATCCCACCGTCTCTGGGAAAATGGATTATCCTTTGTAAATAAAATCTGTGTTATTGTATCACACATGATTTTATTGAAATAATTATGTATTGACATTAACGTCCATAGTTTTAAAATTATTGTTAGCGGAGTAGGACCTGGTAACTCACGAAACGCTTAAGTTAGTGAAGACCACTAAACCACGGATTGATGACTGCAGTATCTACGTTTGACACCCACCGTCACCCAGGGGAACCACGAATAACTGATACACTAATTGTGTCATTTCTCGAAAGGTTAATAGATCGAAGGACGCTGCTGGCCTAAATAAATCTCTCAATAAAAAAATCCTAACAAATCTCCTGAAAGAGCCCCATTATTTGTAATGAAAACATTCAAAACCTCTTAGCTAAAACAACTGTGTTTTTACAATTTACGGGCTAGCTAAATCCACCCCTATTTCTACGATTGTCACGCTTAAGTACGGACGTCCCAAGTTCCCGACGGAGTGAAGGGCGCCGAGTAAGGGACAAGAAGGGTCAGTGTAACGTCTTAACTGATAAAGTGCAGAATTATTTAGATGGCTGACTTAAAGGGCAGTGTTAAATGGACAGTAAAGGCCAGCGCACATCGGTGGACGGGGCAGAGTATTTTAAATTTACCAACGTAAATTCGTACGTATCTAATGGTAACAAGATATAGTTTCTAAAGCTCAGAGACCAGCTACGGATACCGCGGCAGGATGCGACGGGACGCGAAAGCATGCGTCGTATGCGCTGAAGTTCGCTAGTAGGTACACAATCGCGGGCGAGAAACAGTGCAAGCTGAGGTGCACTTCGCATTTGCCCTGTAGCATACCGAACTCGATGCTGCTGGCATACCGTACCATCCAGCGGTGGTGGCGGCATCACAAATCATCAGAGAACGCTGGCCGACGTAAAACCCTCCTCAAAGCCATCCCTCGCCGTTTGACAGTGTGCGCTGGCCTTAAGTTGGTCCACACGTTCCTTCTCGAACGTGTGGAAGGTGAGAATATGTGTGTTTCTGCATTTGACCGTTCAAAAAATAATTGTTAAACAAAAATGGATTCGTGTATCAAACGACCAATCAACCAGCACAGTGATCCCCACAGAACACATATACTCCTAACGGAGAAGAATGCAAACTTCATACAATATTTAGTAGAACGGTTTTGAGCGACATCTATATTCACCCCAAGGAAAAAAACTCGTATGGCGGTAAATTCAAACGATTGCTTAGCATCCCCAGGCTATTGAACTGAACATGGTTTTTGGTAGGTCCATTCCCTTGTAAGAAAACTCAAATTTGAGTTTCTTACAAGAGAATGTACCTACCAAAAACCTACAGAGTGAATTTGACAAAATAAAACGATAGTGTGTAAATATGTAGTTTCTTATTTATTTCAACAGTTTCATTACAATTTATTATCACTGTGTTCATGTTATTACATTCAAATACTTTAATTACAATCTGTTTGCAGTAGCCTAAACCAGAAGTTTGTTTTAACCACATTTACGTAAATCAACAAAGATAGACTTTAAACCAATTTTCAAAATGTACTCAAACATCAATGTAACAGTAGGTTTTATTTCTTTATTTATTGAAAAGGTACACCAACGACATAATCACTAGAAACATTAACATATGAATAACATTTGCATTGAGTTATGGTGAATTATTCACTTACAGGCGTACACAGCACTTCACAATACACAGATCAGTAGAAATAGTGGCAAAAGTTATTTAGTTAATTACGATACGTACAGTAAAAAGTAGGTTTATTATACATGTAACAAGTCCTGAAGATACATGGTAGATTGGATTTTATTAAGAATGTATTATTTCACCATAACAATAAAACAGTTTCAAAGACATCTGACATGACATTGAGTTGCCACTTGAAAGATCAAAAATAACTACTTACTTACTATTTACTCTTTTCAGTTTTATTTAATTTAGGACATTATTGCTATAAAATTACCTAATCTGGACTAAAAAAAAAATATCATTACTTCAAACAGTCATTAGCTTTTTTAATATCTAATAAATATTTATATTCCCTTGGGAAATTTGCAGTCTAAAAACTACTATTTAGAAAGAAGAAAAAACGAGACAAACACAATGCACCAGTGTTACAACTTAAAAATAAAGAATTATGAAAGACCTAATATTGTGGGTCCTTCACAATATTTTTAATGTTGGCAATGTCATATTTCTGCCCCGGGTACCTTGTCTACATTGGCCAATAGACAGTTGATACCCCCTGGTGATCCCCCCCGAGTGGGTTCCCGCATTGTCGTTGCGGGGGGGCTTAGTAACCGTGGTCTCCCATCCACGGTGAAGCCAAGAGGAACCCAACGGTGGGGCCGCTCGTCAGGGCTTTTGCCTTCAAGCCATTGACGTAGCGGCCAAAAAGTAGGTTGCGGTGAGGTGCACCGCAACTGAGGTGGGCCGCGATGTCGAATGGGAGGCATCGCGGCTGAGGGTTACAGGCTGCGGTAGAGGAGGAGTGCCGGTGCTTCTGAGCAGCGCTCTTCCCTTCCATGGCCTGGACGGGGCCGCCACCGTTTGATGGCGGACGCGGTGGGGCCGCAGGGGAAAAGGAGTGTCGGTATAGCGTCAGCCGCTCTCCCTATCCTCTGCGGCCGAAAAGTGGTAGACGGGACGGCGCGTTGTGTTCCTCACGCGCGCCGTCAAAGATGTCAGCAACCACAGGTGGGGTCCGCAAGGGCCGATGCCTGCCAGGGGTGCGGGTTTGTTCGAAAGAGATACCACGGCCCCTGGCATACGGGCTACTGAGGGAACACGGGTGGGTTTTAGTCAGTAAAAGTCTGACACGCCCTCCTGCTCTACTCAGCAGGAGAAGTCATTTGATGATTTCCCACCCGAAAAAAAAAAAAAAAAAAAAAAAAAAAACCAGCACAGTGATTGTAAAACAAAATCAATTGTTGGAAAAAATAACGTCATGTTTTCGTACATATTTTATGGATTAAAAGAAAGATTCTGGTAAATGATAAATGATTTTATTTCTGTAAGTAGGTTTGTACAAACACTTTTACACGTCAATCATATTTTTTAAACTAGATGAGGTCGGCGTTTCCTATCTGACTACTCTGAGAAGAAAGGCCGAAACAAACTCAGAGGTCACAGTCTCTTTTAAAGTCCAGACATAATCTTGGTCAGATCATGTGAAGACCATGTGGATTGGTGTCTGAAATGGTCTTTTGAGGAAAGAACCACACAGGTTGAGTGGACCTGTTCATTCAACCTGTGTGGTACTTAAGTACTGTTTAGTTAAAATGAATTACACTCGTCATGGCCTAGACGCATGCTTTCACTTTATGTTTGTGAAGTAGGTACTTAGTAACTGTCAAAAAATAATTTAGTAGAGTCGAACTGTCGGACGAAACAAAGAAATCTGAATCTGAATTTTCTGTCATATTCTTGGTATCAAACATTAACAGGCTGACTGACCAAAATATATAATATTCACATATTTTTACTTTATCATCCCTAATTCCTTCTACAGGGGTCCGAGATGTGTTTCACTCGTTACGTTAAGAGCTTCCGGACGGATGGCCGTAACTCCTGCTTGAAGCTTGTATTAAAATTCTTGGCCAGCTAAGTACTTACAGGCTTTGCTAAATGTAGCGCTATGACACTTAGCATTATTAAGTGTTCCAGTGTTAAGTTATACTAAGCTTAAAGAAAGGTATAAAGTAAGAAATATTTTGTAATTTGTTGTAGAGGTTTTTGCGTTAATTAGGGTCAACAGTCATCTGAAGGTTTGTTTCATGAATGTAAATGAATCATTACTTTTAAAGGTAAAATAATATCGTCAAGTTAGAAATTATCAAAGCGCAGTTTAGGTATGGAGATCATACTACTTTGTACAAATTATTTGGCAAGAAGCTCTACTAACCTATGAAAATATAAAATCTATGAAAGCCTCACATTGTAGTCAAAGTTTATATTTCACACATGAATTAATTCAAAATTAATTCAGCAAATCAAATATCCGGTACTGTGTAGCACATAATTTACCCGTAATAAGATCGTTAATAATTTGTATTGCCCTCAGGGAGTCTTTAGCTCCCGAACAAAGATTAATGTGCCTAATAGTTCCATTACTGTATAAATAAGAAATTGTAATTTATTTATTTGCCAGAATATAGGTACTTACATGGTAACATGGTGGCTGGAATCTTCTTCAGGCAGTCTAATCTATAAAAAAAAAGAAATAAGTCTAAAAAAACAGTTAATTATATTTTAATGCAGCTGTTGTGTCGGAACCGAAAATATTCTTTGTGTTTACGATCTTAAAAACATATTCTAGGCCTGCAGGACTGGTGACACGGAACCAAGCTACGTACAGTAGTCCGTGTGAGAAGTAGCTTGTTCTGAGGTCAACACCGTTGACAGTCATCGCGAAGCGTGTGAACTGTGAGCTTATTTACAGTCACAGGGAACTGCACGCGCTTAAACTGGAAGTGGTAATTGTGGGGAATTGGTGGTTTAAGCGGTGTAAACACTGTCTTTTCAATGGTTGTAGAGTAATTTTAATATTTGTAGTGTTTCCTCTTTAAAATATTTTACATCTGCTCTGTATTATCTCTATATTAACAGTGGCATTTTCTTCCATGTTCAACAAAATCACTTAAACAATATTGCCTTCCTCTTTGCAGCGCTTTTAGGTTTCCACAATTAGGAAGACATTAATCATCATTAGTTAAGATTTCATTTATTAATTTATTAGAAACTGACAAGTTCAATAGACTGACTTAGAATGACAGTTTTAATAACCGGCTACGCATCTCAAATCAGGCACATAGTTTACTGTAGCTGTAGTGTATGTTCATCGATTTCTCCCTCATTTGTGAACCGATTCTCAAAATTCTTTTTTGTTTTGAAAGAGTATACTCCTGAGGTGAATCCAATGACACCAAGTCAGGATCTGATGATGGAATTCCAGGGAAATCGAGGACAACCCTCAAATGTATATTTTCTAAAGCTATTGAAACGTTTGCGTATGGTCATCATCATCTCGTGACGCTGAGCTGATGAAGGAAGGTACAACTCTTTAACGGTTAGAGGTGGAGGTTCGGGCATAAGTCCATCATGTATAGACCGATTTCCAAAATTCTTTTTTTGTTCGATTGTGGTTTATTCCGAAATGGTACCATTTAAATTTCATATACATCTGATGATGCGTTTCAAAGACATACAACGGAACTAAATGATAGCAAATCAACCGCGATTGCTGCTATCACATAAATGATAAAATTTCGGATTGGTGTGACCGACTTCCGAACCTAAAGTTATTTTTCACTTTGTAGTGTTTTTCCGGAAGTCAGTTTTTTTTTGTTGGAAAAACTTGTTTCATGAAATAGTCAATTTTATTTTTACTTTCCATGAAACCTAAATCGGACTATTTACATGATGGACTTAGATGGGCATTCTAATTAGAAGAGCCAGTTTTGGAACTGTAACACTTTTTAGTTATCACCGTAGACGTTCGATGAACTAGCCCTCACCGGCTGAAATGGATAAAACATCAGACAATATGTATGGAGTCTCGCCACGCAGGTGATACATATGTACACGTAGATATGTGTATTGTGACTAGACGTATGGGTTGCACCATCAGTGGTTGGGACAAATGTTTAATCATCAGTTTAACCAACCAAAATTAAGTAGATTATATTTATAGATACTAAACACAACCGGGAATGAAAGTATACTTATAGTTTACCATTCTGAGCTCGAGGATGACTTAGATTAAGCAGCAATAAACGATTATTGGAAGGAAGAAATTATTCACTTGTCTGATGTAGGTGAAATTATAATCCTAGCTTCTATCCTACTTCCTTTTAATATTTGAACGCGAAAGTTTGTGAGGATGGTTGGATGGATGAATGTTTGTTACTCTTTCACGCAAAAGTTAATGAGCGTTTCAAGTGAAACTGTAGGTATAGTAATATAGCATACACATCCGAATAACAGATAGGTTAGAATTCATAAAGATTTTGTGTAATATGGTCATAATATAACTTTAAGCATCAAGTAAGTCGGAACAATTCCTGCCCTCTGAGAGCTATCTTGACGTGCGCTGTCTAAACCGGTAAAGTTATACGAAGATATTGTGTAAGATAAGATAAGATATTGTTTATTTTACCAAAAACAGTGCTTTACAATTCCTTAAAGTCTATATTAGTGCCTAAGTTAACAAGGAAGAAAAAATACTGGTCGTGGCATTGTTAGTCTTGAACAATTCTTAATATAAGTACGCGACAACATATACTATACCTTTTATGTGAAAGCCATTGTAGACAAGTAAATACATTTAAATTTGAAACTTTTTTACAATGCACATTTTAAAGTATTAAGTAAATTCTTATTAAAATGAATTCCTTTGTCGCTGTCGGTATTTAATGTAAAGAAAATTTGTCTGACACTCTAAGTACTTTGGACGAATAGTTTAAAATTTACCACGATAAGAATGATCTAAGCGGAGCGAAAGTTTGCTTGCCATGTTTAAGAAAACCGGTATCTATACTACGGTCAACTAATATTTTTGTCATTTGCATCAAACCTTTACTATCCCCAGATTTTATCATCAATCTAGTATTAACTACAGTTAAAGAACAGTATCGTCGGCTCTATCTATAAGAAATAGAACAATCCGACTGAATCCACAGGGAACATGTTCAGATATAATCGAATGGATAGTTTGATTTCTACAACACCGCTATTCAATACACACTTCATAGTTTGTCTATTTTTACGTCTGGATAGAGGCTACATGCTTCAGGTGGAATAAAAGCGCCTTGGATCCATTGTTTACAAACTTAATCAGATTGTGTTCATAGAGTGTGAGAATCTTCGTGAAAATAAGTATTTTAAATGAGTACGAAAGGATCGTAGCAGGTCTCATTCTGTAGTGGAACTGGTGGTTCTCCATAGGAAACAACAATTTGGGACCGTGCACCTAGCTTCTGACGTTTCATAAGTGCCCATGCAAGTTTATATGAAATAAAAATATTTTGATTATGATTTTGAGTGTATGCCTACCCCCAAGTCATGAGAAAAAGGAGTGAGTTTATGTAAGTAGTAGCTTTTGCCAGCGGCTTTGCCCGCGGGGAGGACGGAATTGTCCCACGGGCCGTGCTACCGGGAAAAAGTGCCCTATATGTTAATTTTAGGTTATAAATCATCGGTGTGCCAAATTGCATTGAAATCCATTATACAGTAACAAACTAGGATAGGGTAGTAGGATAATGTCGAACCATCTGCCTAGCCTTTTCCCAACTATGTTGGGGTCGGCTTCCCAGTCTAGTTCGGACGTAGCTGAATACCAGTATTACATACGGGGGGACTGACTTTCACAACCCAGTTACTGGGTAACATGATACTCCTTGGTAAGACTGGTTATTGGGCTTTTTGGGATTCTGAATACCCGTAACAACTATCTATAGATCTACGAATGCCAGCCAGGATCAACGGCTTAACGTGCTTTCCGAGGTATGGACGGGATGGATATGTCAATGGTCACCCGTCCACGAACCGACCGCGGCAAGCGTAGCTTTACCTTCGATCAACCCGTACTGCTGTTATTATTTATCCTCGAGCCCCACATGCACGAATGTGATAAATCTTTAAATTGTTACTTAAGTTACTTAAACAAGGGCATGACTCTCAGAAAATCATAAAAGAAATATTACTTGACTAGGAATCCTGAACACTGAAAATAAATGAGTAAACAAGCTATCATCTTGCAGCGATATACTTCGCAGTTTTAACACTCATAGCTAAACACAAGGTATTTTTCATGCCCAATACTTTTAAAAGTAAAAGATATAATAAAAGAGAAAGCACTCACATCCCTTGAAAAGCACCCGAAGGGTTATTCACATTTCCCGAATTCCCGACCCATCCTAACTTAATAGCTGGACGAAAGAAAGAAAGAAACGACAGTACTATCTGCCATATATCTTCACGAGCCGTAAAAGTCAATTGAAAGTCGACTACAAGGCAGATAAAGGACTCACCCTTAAGTTAAGGGGTGTTGACTTACTGCTGATGCATTGCGTGTTTTCCCTCTAATTCCCAAATGAGTAGTAAGTAAATGGTAATTCGGAGAAGGAGTGATGTATGTGTCCGTTTGTTTCTTTTTGTTAGTGGAACCTTCGATAGTGCATTTAAACCTCTACGTTGAGATGGATAAAAAAAAAAAAAAACATTATAATATTATATGTTCGAGAAGTAAGAGGTAACGGCTTTGGCATGGAGGTGGGCAGGACACTTCTAGACGAGGTGTTGGCGGTGATGCAGAGCCCAAACGGAATGGCTGCTGAGAAACGGTAGAAGGAGCGTTGGCAGACCAGTTGCCAGGCAGTGCATGGCCGACTTGCAGAAGATCACCAGGAAGACTTGAATGAGACTCGCAGACACTAGGGAAGCATGGCACAAAAGGGCCCAAGGTTATATTCAGCAGTGGGCTAGGTGATTATGCTAATTTATTGGCATTATTGTGTTTAGAAATCTGCTAGATGTGGGAAGCACAGCACCGGTCGGAAGTGGCGGACCTTGGGGGAGACCTATGTTCAGCAGTGGACGAAATGATGATGAAATGAGGATTATGATATGTGTAGGTATATTTAACATCTTTACACAGTTTAAAACTAACTTGCTTATCTGTACGCTTAGACCTTTTAAACTACGCAACGTATATTAACGCAGTTTTCATCACTAGACTGATTCATGAGGAAGGTTTATATATACAGGGTGTTTGGCAGAACGTTGAACATACGAAAATGGTAGATAGGTGGGGTCATCTACTACTTACTCAGCCCTAATTTATTTGGGCCTGGCCCCCTGGATATTTAAATATTTTTTTTTGCTTTCTTCTAGTTTCACCACTTTCTTAACTTTAAAGTGTATTTTTTATTAAAAATGTGTAAAACAGGCAATTGTTTTACACATTTTTAATAAAAAATATTAAAAAATACACTTTAAAGTTAAGAAAGTGGTGAAACTAGAAGAAAGCAAAAAAAAAAATTTAAATATCCAGGGGGCCAGGCCCAAATAAATTAGGGCTGAGTAAGTAGTAGATGACCCCACCTATCTACCATTTTCGTATGTTCAACGTTCTGCCAAACACCCTGTATAATACATAAAACGTATAAAACCTCATATTAAAAGTACACTTTGTAAACAAGCGTATTATAAATTAGAGGGTAAATCCAGACAAGAATGCTTGGAAACATGCTGGTCCTGCTCCATAGGACAATCTAGAGTCTAGACAAAATCAAACTGGTTGCTAATTGAATTATATCAATTATATTTATGACATTGGTTTACACTCACACACTGACTTATTTCTTGTTATTACTCTAGGAAAATCGTATTACACTCTTACAATGTTTGTAAATATGTGAGCACCATGTCATAGAATTAATTTATCTTTATTGCTTCAGTTGCATTTTGTTACCTTTTTTGGTATAGTAATTTTATTCTGGGTGCATCGTTTTCACATATAATTAGATAATGAATGTACTATGATAAATTGTATGTAAAACTTTTTAAAAGAGTAACGGTGGAGTTTCTTGCCCGTTCTTCTCCATACGAAACTACATTTTGGAATGGGCGACTAGAATCGATTCCGTTTAAATGTAAATGCGTCAACATTTACATTTCAAAAGTGCCTTTTAAGTGCCTAATTGAAATTAATGCTTTGACTTTGACTTTGAATACAACGACACCGGCGTAAGCTAGTTTTAGTTATTTTTCTCACACCTTCATATAATTCTCTTCTTGTTCTCACGTTCTCTTGTAATTTTTTTTTTCATTTCTCCTTAGACAGGTCTGCTATATATTGCAAATCGGTAAGTTACATCTTACTAAAAAGCTGTAATTTTCACTTACTATTTTAATTAACTGAAAAGCAAAGCTAAAAATTATAAGCAACACAAATCTATTTTCCCATTCACCTCAAAGAAAGTCTGCAATACACGAAGAAACCGCGTGCCGAATAATTAAACACGGCCGTTTTAAACACATTCAGAACTTGCAGCTGACAGCAACTACAGCCTATGCAGCGGTGCACAAAGTTACCAAGCATGTGTCGGAGTTGTGCTGCTAAATCTTTTGGAAAACCGCTGCAGCAGCTGCATTGACGTTGAATCGTGAGGTAAATAGAATAGACTCTTGGCTATGTAAAGAGCTACAAATGAAGAAAATTCGTTGTTTATTTGCAACATACAAGACAATGACAAGAAAAACACCATTTTCAAGAGAGCAAAATATGACTTCATTTAATTAACCTTATGCACATTTTATTAACCGTATTTCATAAGTGACATCAATTTTCTGTTACCGTCGAGGCAAAGTTACCCCAATTTTATACTAGGACGTTTGTTGTTACTTTATTTTTGGCCTAAAACTCAGAAAAGTGCCTAAAAAATTATCCTAAAGCTGTCTGCTGCCTTGTCTAATATGCAAGACGAAAGTAACATTAGTTCTTAGCAAAGTCATTTTAATTATTCCTGCAAATCTCTTCCTGAGCAAGCTTGCTCCAGATGGCACCGGTATGATCCGGATTACTGCGGTTAATGTATAACTAGACGCTGTTGCATAAAGATAATGTTTTTTACAGCTTGTTAAACATTGAAGGTGAGTGTTTTTACAAATTAATTACTAATATTAATGTTAATATTGGAAAATATTAAATTAAGACTGTAAAAAAAAAATTGTAATTAGGTATAACTGAACTACATAGATCCACAGTGGTCCACATTAGCACTGGATCGCAAAGACTGGAAGTCATGAGAGACTTTTGCCCAGTAGTGGGACAATACAGCCTAACAGTAAAAGTGTGGGAATCACATAACAAGATTTGATAATTGAAAGAAATCTAGAGAATATTTATCCCTATGATTACACACTTTCATAATAAGGTGAACCTAGTCGCGGGCTCGAACTCACTGATGGATCTGGCTAAAAATCACGCTGTCTCACCAGGCTGTCCGACAGAGGTAGTACCCGTGATAAGCAGTTACACGCTAGTCTACATGCACAACATTATTGAGTGAGCTGCATGGAACAGTTATAGTAAAACAGGCGCGTAAAAAATAAAAAGTTTCTTCGGAAGATCGGATTTTCTGAAAAAAAAAAAAACACTGCATAAATCAATGACCAATAAAGTGTATTAAACTTTTCGATAATTGAGGTTTGTTGGTACCAACTTAGTTTTGGAGATTTCACACTTCTTTTATTACTTAAACACGCCCAAAGTTAGGTTAAATTAGCAAGAAAACCTAATCTTTGTTGACTCCCAACTTTTTAATGGTTTTTAATTTTAGTATTCTGTTTTTGTACAGACAATATTAATAATAAGACAAAACCATACCATGTGTAATTTTTGATGAACATTGTCAAACAGTGGAGTAATACACTCCCGAAGTTTGTATTGGAAAAATGTGGACTAGGTTCACCTTAAGTTAGTAAGTAAGTCATTTATTTGCAAATATTATGGGTACAGTACATGGTGATAAATAGACAGGTTAACAGATAGGTTCAGCCGTATTTTACCAATAGGCATACAAAAATTATGGTTTGATGCTAAAACAGTAAAGGCAATTGTAAGATTAAATATACATTGAAGAGTTTTAAATAACAACATAAATAGCTCACTACCACATAATTTATAGACCCAATTTTTTTTACAAAAATAATACATAATACTTAGAGACAAAACAATTTTTCAGTAAGGAATTCGCTGACATTTTATATTGTAAGCTTTATGCGTCAAAAAGAATTGATAATGAAATGGATTAATTCCTAGAATCCATAATCTCGTTTCCTACCTATCATAACTTCTTTCAAAATTATTCTTACAAAACTCAACCGGAGGACTCCAGTCCACACCGGTTTGATCCGGATAAATGCGGGTAAATGTGGCTAAATGATCTCTCAACTTTCCCGCCCTAATTATGGCCTCACCAAATTAAGTGCAGCGCTTTTTTTTTTGCTGTTAATTTAACGTAAGTAATTAAAGCCCATGGTTTGTGAGGTTTATACCGAGGGTGGCTTCTGATCCTAATCTTTTTATGATGTTGTCTTTGGGGCGGTAATCTTCTTTGCTTGTTGTATTCATTTCTCACATTTATTTTGCTTTGCACTCATTCTTTACCGATACTACATAATAAGTGAAGTTGCAAGTGATTTTTTTTATTACTTTCTTTTTTTAACCCCCGACGCAAAAACGACGAGGTGTTATAAGTTTGACGTGTCTGTGAGTGTGTGTGTCTGTCTGAGGCAACGTAGCTCCCGAACGGATGAACCGATTTGGATTTTGTTTTTTTTGTTTGAAAGGTGTATTAGTCGAGAGTGTTCTTAGACATCTTTCATCAACAGAGGGAACGCCAAACAGAGGCCTAGCATTTTCATTAGCCGTCCACCGACTTGACAATGCCTTGATCAAAATATTACCTTTAACTTAAAAGGTCTATACCTATAAATGTTATTTTTTACTTTTAAGAGTTTTTGTTTGGGTGGTCAAACGTCAGTTGGTTGAGTTAAACGTCAGGGATTGGCTGGACTCACTCCCCCTTATTACAGAACAAGGTTTTTCTTTAGGTATGGTTTAAACCATCGAGCCTGTTTTTTAAATAAGAACCTAACTGAAAGCGAAATACAGCTCCTTTTACAAAACTGACAAGTTAGTCCAGTGCTAAATTGTCAGTTTTGGAAAAGGAGCTGTAATTCTATTTCAGTTCTAAGTTCTTATTTCAAAAACAGGCTCGGTGGTTTAAACCATACCTAAAGAAAAACCTTGTTCTGTAATAAGGCGGACTGAGTCTAGCCAATCCCTGACGTTTGACAGACAATTCCAATGTCGATCTATCGGAATTATATTCGAGAGTAAGCACCCAGATCCCACAATGTTTTTTTCGATCGATACTCAGCACATATGCGGAGTTATGCTAGCTAATTTAATATGACCCTGTGTATAAACATCTCTAAGCGTGCCCTTACTGAATTATTTTATTGAATACCTTTCCATTATTATTTATGTGGTCTAGAAAATAGGTAACATTTCTACACCTACATTGTTACGCTTTTATACCTAAAACTCGAAAAACTGAGATGATGAGCGCCAACTTTTGCCAAACCACCAGGTTTTTTATTAGCCAGTGGCTCAAAGCAAAACCAAAACCACATTGAACTTTGCCAACGTGAATTTAGTTTCAGGGCCTCATGAAATATGGAGCATTTTGTGTTACACGAAATTCATTTGTGCCTACAGAAAAAAAGTTTAATTAAATAAAGCGTTCGGTTTACATACATGCAATAAACTCACGCCTTTTTCGCCGTTGATAGGCAATAACTACAGAAAGCCTGCTAGGATCCTTAAATACTCCTTCTACTTCGTGTACGTTCATACACGCACGTGTTTGTGACTGTTGCGAGTAACACTCACATCTGCCTTGTGAATAACTTGTAGCATGTAAAGTCGCCAGCAGGTCAAGCAATCCCAAACTGTCAAATTTTCCCAGTTGAATATAAACCTTATTCCTTTGCAATAAAGTTGAAAAACTATCAAAGAAATTTGACAGATTGGGGTAGCTTGATGTGCTGGCCTGTGTACACTCACTCTTTTAAAATTGCGTCACTACATCGTCTTTTGCGAAACCGCAACATTTGCTTTATCAGTTTTGCAGTTATTCCTATTGGAATTGTGGATGTAGTTGTACCTACAATAATAGTACAACAGAGAGTGGTCTGTATGGAGGATTGCATTTTATTGAGTAACCTCTAGAGAGCGTTGGAACAGTGCGGCTTTAGAATTCCTAGAACAACGAACAGAGAAATTAATTTCGATTACTTACATGTTTTGTTGTTAAATTTATGTAGGTATTGGTTACTGTAAAAAGTGTGTCTGCGTCTTTCAACACCTGATTGTTTTCAGATTTTGAGAACATCACAAGTGAACAAAATCAAATTAAGGGTTAAGTAATTAGTACTTACTTTTATTTTTTCATTTAGCCCCCCTGGCTAAATAAAAAAATAAAAGTAAGTACTAGTGGACTAGTAAGTCTTCTACGTAGATACTTACTTATTTTTCTCTCCCACTCAGAAAGGAGGCCTGTGTCCCAGCTGTGGGAATGTTGTAGGCTGATTACGGATAGTAGATATAGACTAGTAAGTACTCTCTCAGCCCAGTAAAAATAAGCTAGAAATGTATTTCAACTTAAGTATGCTCATATTATGATACCAAAGATTTTCATTAAGAAAATTCAGAAGATCCTTAAAATCCGTTTTTCCCGGAATTTTCCAGCATCGGATAGATAATAAAGAAACCCCACGTTGTTTAAGACCCAGTAGCCCACTAAAAGCTGGTTTTTATTAACATTGAAGTCCGTTCCGTAAGTAGTTCCGACAAAGCGCAGTTAATTGCTGTAAACGTACGCTGTAAAGCGCTTGAAGCTATGTGCAGCGGGAGATGTTTGGAGATTTTATTATACTGGCTTATAGTGCATGGCGATGTGGGGACTAAATTATTGTGACGTACTGTAATGGAGGAATGAGAAGGTACATGAATCTATATGACTACGCTACCTGGCTATTCTATTAGATGAGGACTATTTGTGGTCACTGATAATGAATGGTCGTTATGGCCCCCTCTCATGTATTAGGTAGTAGGTAAGGAAACTACCAATGTGACATTTATTCTCGATACTATGAAGATTTAACAAACAAACGTTAACCATAATAAATATCTGCAATTGAAAATTCTTGTTGGACTAATATATTGAGTAGAAACAAAAATCAATCTGTCGAACCTTTTACAACTAGGTATGTTAGGGTCGAGTTCCAGTCTAACCGGCCACAGCTGAACACCAGTATTTTACATGAAGCGACTGCCTATCTGACCTCCACAACCCAGTATCGGGTAATACCATACCTCTTAGTAAGCTGGTTGTAAGACTTTTGTGCTTCTGACCACCCATAAAGACTGTCAAAGATCAACAAATGACAGCCGGACCCAGCGGCCTAACACGCTTTTCAAGGCAAGGACAGGTCCCGATAAGGATGGTCACCCATCCACAGTCCGTCCTCGACATACGTAGCTTAACCTTCAATCGACCCGTACGGTTGTTATAGCCAAACCACGAGCGAAAGAAAAATTACCAAAACATTACGTTAAGATGCTTAGTTTTGAAAATTCATATAGGCAAATACCGTCAGTTATTTGAATTCAAAAGGGGAGTAGGTATTCATTTGATATACCTACCTCTACATAATCACACAGGTACCAACCCTTAGCTGTGTGATTATGTAGAGGTAGAGTATGTAGAGGTGTGTGTGTAACTACCTATAACTAGGTAAGCTAAATCAAATTCATATTTCCAACAGTAACTACTCATGAGACCCAAAAGGAACAAACCATTCACCGCGGCCGATGCCTTTAGGATAACATTCCACATTTCCACAATTTGTTGTAAGATTAATGTCCTCTCTTTATCCCACGCCCAACGCTGGACAATTACAACAGAACTGGTGTGATGCGGGTCTCTCTGTAATTTGTTTGCGAAACAAACAATTGTTTGACGTTTTTATTTGAACGAGACACGGATACGAGTTTGTATCGTTTTGTTAAAGATATTTTAATTTGTATTTGTGTTTCAGTTGGAGTAAAGTTTGGTTTGAAAATAAGATTTATTATTTTCAGTCTTGTTTCGTTGAGCAGCCACTGCAACTTGTTTGTCTATGATATTCTTCTCTGTTTCATTTGTTTGTGAAGAAGTCCTCTGTGACAGACCTTTGAGTATTTTTTTGCACATTTTGAAAAGATCTGCATATTATACATACAGGATGACAGCTGTTCCCTACATTTATGTTCGCATAAATCGTCAAAATTTAGGGAACTGATGATTTTTTTTTTGCGATTTCGGGTTTGGTCCCATAGTAAAAGTTGTTCATAATGATGAGTACAATCATGTGTTTAAATTCCGGTCACTAATTATCAGTCACCCTATATATGTATAAATATATTCACAAAAATTCGATACGATTCGATATGGAATCGGACATCAATCATTGTTATCGTAGGAGTCTTAAAATTGCTGCTCACAAAACCAAAATCCGTAAATTTTGTCACCAAATAGATGACCGCTATTCTTCCGAGAGCTGTTTGCTGTCGGGGCAAGGAAAATCAGGTTATCGAAATGTGTCATTTTCAATACGATAGTCTGTCGAATTCTTGTGAATAACTATACCATATGGCGAACATTTACATAATCTAGCTTTATATTAGTTACATCCTTGTTTTTCATCTCAATAAAACTAAAGAGTTTGTTTGAACGCGCTTATCTCTAAAACTACTTACCGGATTTGGGAAAATATAATTGTATGTCATAGCCCAATTATTGAGGAAAGCTATAGGCTATTTAACATCACGCTAGGACCCTTAGGAGCCAGCAAAAAGATTAACGACGCGACGGCGACGGCGGATCGTCCCCATACAAGAGGTGTGACATAGACATTTTTGTGTTCGTTTCCATACAAAAATAACAGTTTTCATCGAATCGCTCCAAAAGTGCTGGTCAAATAAAAAAGCATCGTAACAATTTTTGTTGTTCTTTAATATAGGAATGCAACTGTTTTTTTTTTTTTAATGAAATACTTTTTCAATTTTTGATTCTATGTCACACCTCTTGTTTGGGGACGATCCACTGTGCGGCAGTGTGGTGTCTCTCTAGACCCATACCGCTGCCGCACGGTGCAGTTGTATCCCGCATACCAAACAATACTTCATGATTAAATAAAGTAGGTACTCTCACTTTTTGGAAGAACAAACAAGTCTAAATTGGTGATTAGGCTATCCATTCCAAATTTTCACTTGTTTTCAGACTCATTAGAAGCCTCAACAATTTCATATTTGGTACCTATTTTGGTTGTATACAAAGTTTTTAAAATAATTTTCTGTTGATAAATATCTAGCTCAAACATAGTTATCTAAGTGTGGGTGTACTATAAACCTCTGCCTACTCCTTCGGGGATATAGGGGTGATGCTATTTTATGTTACGTGTTGTTAAAACTCTGTAACTCGGGTGTCGTTTTTGTTTAATTAAAGTAATAACTAATAGACGCGAAATCCGGCAAAAAATGCGGCACTTGCACATTAAAATTCCTAAGTCTATGAAAGCCGATTTTCAGCCCACCGTGCGCAGTCACGGTCAATTTCAGTGGGCGTCTTTCTGTTGAAATGATGATGATGATGATGATTGTATTCCCTAAATATTCAATAGAGCTTCTATTTTACTTCGCAAAACTAATTAAACAAGTCTGTAAACTGCAAAGTTTACATTAAAGTGTAATAAGGTCATGTTTGTAGAATTCGAGGCGTGATCGAGTCGGGGCACAATTTCCGTTGCAACTCCCTCTAGGCGGGATATTGGTTATAACATACGTATTATAGCGTTCACTGTGGAAATATTTACATTTCTACGTCTTTTGCTGTAGATATTGAATCTATAGACAATCGATTGCTGAGACACACGTTAGGTTTCAAAAAATACTACATTCAAAGCTTTTTTTTTTGTGTTATACATAGATGGATTGACACGCTCGTTGGTCTTAACGGCTGATTAGTATCTGTGAGGACTATGCAGCTTATCATGGACTGCTGTATAATGTAAAGAAGAGTCAGTGTATGGTTTTCCAGGGTGGACCCAGAAAAGTAATATCTATGCCACCAATTACACTGAATGGGTTACCGTTAGAAAGGGTAGACGAGTTTAAGTACTTAGGCCATCTAATGACACCTACCCTAAAAGACGATAAGGATATTGAACGGGAGCGAAGGGCGCTGGCGGTCAGAGCGAACATGGTCATCCGTAGGTTTGCTCGGTGCTCAACAGCAGTTAAAATAACTCTTTTTAGAGCCTACTGCACCACGCTGTATACATGTAGTCTATGGACCGACTACACGCAAAAATCCTACAGCGCCCTTCGTGTCCAGTTTAATAACGCGTTCAGGATGATGATGGGGCTCCCCCGCTATTGTAGCGCATCAACGATGTTTGCGGAAGCCCGCGTAGATTGTTTCTACGCAACAATGCGCAAGCGTAGCACCTCGCTGGTGCGGCGCGTGCGGGGGAGCCCCAACAGCATGCTAACCGCGCTCGCGGAAAGGCTCGATTGTGCTATAGTGACTCATTGTTCTAAGCGACACGTAGCACGCGTAGATTGTAACCAGTGATATTTTATTTTTATGCTCATTTTATTAACATTTTATTTTTATTGAATTGTAATTGTATGTAATTTTAATCAATGTGACTGTGTGTGCTTGTCCTGCTATGTTCGTGCCCAATTATTATTATGAGTCTTGTTACTTGAAATAAATGATTTATTTATTTAACTGCTACAGCTGCTGGCATGAGGTTCTGGGTTCGATTCGCTCGAAAGCTCGAGCAAAATGTTAGTGGCTTTTTCCATCAGGAAGTTCACAGTTGGCAACCCAAAGTTTGTCTCTACTGAACCACTTTCGCACGGACATACATAATATATAATTATCGCAGAGGGAGTGTTTCGTACACAGAACTTTCGACTCTCGCTGTCGATCTGAGCCTTGAGAATCTGTCAGAGTAGAGTACATCCCAGCGTATCGAAATAACGCAATTCAATTTCCAACTCTCGGCGCTAAATAGAGTGTTGAAGATCCAATGCATGAAAAAGCCCGCCGTGATATTTGTACGTCTGTGCGGTTTACTTGGGACTTAAACATAATTATCTGTTGTACGACGGGTCGTGTGACGTACGCACGGCTATACATCAAGCTATAAATTTCCAGTTTACACTGATCTCGCACTGTACGGAAATTCTATAACATGCGAGATCAGCTTATACTGGAAACATATAGCTTGATGTGTGCACCTACGCTTCTGTAACTGTTTGGGGACAACCATTGATGTTACGCTTAAGCTTAAAAATTATTTTGTAAATAGTATGTGTGAAGTAGGAACGTTCGGCGTATTCTGAGCGGTGAGCCCTATTACTCTACAACTTTGCTCGCCAGCTAATTTGTACATAAGATTCACATACTTCAATACTTAGTTCATTCAGACAGGAGAAAAGGAGATGGCCAACTGGTGGAAAGAAATGGACGCTGGAGCACCACTGGGGCAGTCATTTGTATTACGGACAGTTGTTCAAACTAGTCATAAACTTCCTGCATATTTCTGCGTTTGGTCTACGGAACAATATAATAAATAAAGAAGAGCACATCACTCCTTTCGTAACCGTGAGTCTTCTTAAATTATATGTAGAAAATTATCATTTTGAATGCCTAAATACCACAAATTGGAAAATCCTGTCATGCTACAATGTTACACGCCGTACGCGAGCTTACTTAAAACGAAAAGAAGAGCTTGAAAATTGTTTTACTTATTACCATAACTAGCTCTTTCATGAACTTAAAACCACAATATTTTCCACTGTAAATGCCAAGCCACGCTTCAGCTATACGTTTTTCTTCCACTCGAGGTTTACTCCAAACAAGTATGGTTTTATTTGGCATCCACCGGTGCGTGACGCCTCATAAGAAAGCTCTTTACTAAATTAAATACTTCAATGTACCTACTTACGTTGATTTTATTACATGGATTATGGAGGTAACTTTGTTTGTTCAAAGTTTTATTTTGTTACTCTCATTTTTGATATTTTCATTCAAGAGTAACATTCGTTTTGATGATTAAGTAGGTACTGTCATCATCATCTTAAGTGCCAGCATTTTCCCAATTACGTTGGCGTCAACTTCCAATCTAACCGGATAACATGGACCGACTGCCTATCTGACCTTTACAACCCAGTTACTGGCAGATTAAACCAAACCTCACACAGTTGGGAAGAGGCGAGGTAGATGATGATGTTTGTTAACTTCAGGCAACACAGCTTCGTCTGTTTACGGACCATTTTGTTGTCACTAAAATCGGGCCCCATAGGGTCTATTTAATCAACCAAAAATGTCTACTAAACACTGGTCTTGCAATTACCTGACTCGTCGTTTGGATAAAAGCAATTTTAAAATTCTAACGAGCAATTGTTTATATTTCCACATTCCTAAATTGCACCCTTTTCAGTTTCACCCCTCGACAACTAAGCATTGCGAGCTCACAATGCACGAACCCCACAAATTCCACAATAATATGATTCCGAATAAGCTTAAGTTATTCAAAATTTAATACTGCAGGACAACTAAGGGAGGTGGCAGGCTTAGTGCTAATTTACATAGGAGGTAGGTAGCAGTCCGTCTAGACACGCTAACTCATTACTAAAACCCATTTAGGTACCCACTTGGAAGTATGGACAGCAGGGAAAAATGTGGAGAAGGCTTTTTTTGAGAATTTTTTGTTTACAAATTTTGAAAAGGATTACGAATAATAGGCATATCATTAAAGTTCGCAGATTTCTTTTCACTTTGAGAAAAGTTACAGTTATTCTGAATTGAGGCCGAGAACCGAAAAAGCAATGGTGCAAGTGTGATTAAACTTTCAAGTAGGTAAAAGTATTGGAATCACACATCATATACCTTATCAAATACTAAATTATCTATATGCACTGTAAATTGAACAAAATGTAGTAGGTAGGTAATACCTACGCGCAATGAATTTATATTTTCTTAATGTCAACTACTCGATGGCAGTCCTGTTCAAAAAAGGTCACGTAAGTTCACAAAGTCCAGGTATATCGCCAACCCATCTACAAACGGACCGGACCTAGTTGACGACCAGAAGGTGGCTTATAAAATAGTCTGTGGCTTAAATTTTATATCTAGCTAGACAGTATCTAAGTTATTAATAGTTCATCGTTCTAAATGATTCATGCTTTCTGTAAATTACAGTCTATGCGATATAGGACGTGACGATAGCTCTTGAGATGGCTTTCTGGAAGCTCAATGAGCTCAATTTTCTAACAAAAAACATCAGTTTTAAAGTAGTATAATCGGCCTATAATGTACTCACTGCTGGGACACAGACCTCCTCTTTATGAGAGGGAGTGTCATATCCACCATGCGAGCCCACTTCGAACCGGCGGATATCACATGACTTCGAATTTTAGTACTTATGTTTTTGCTAAGTAGACTAGGAAAATTTCCCTTCGTTTATGTATATTCAAGTTATACTACGGTTGCCATTATTTCAAAATCAATCAAAATCAAAATATTTTTATTTCATATAAACCTGCATGGGCACTTATGAAACGTCAGAAGCTAGGTGCACGGTTCCAAATTGTTGTTTCCTATGGAGAAGAGCCGGCAAGAAACTCCACGGTTACTCTTTTAAAAATAATTGGCTTTAACAATATTTTCAAATTACAGAGATTAAATGTATGGGAGGACAGCGCAGGCCTGTCAATAAGTACCAGGTACTTAGACGAATACAAAATAGAAAATCGTCTACAAATCTACAGTCAGTAAGGCCTACAACGTTCTCTCATTCACAATATGTAAAATAATCTACATAAATAAAATGAACCTAAATAAAATTGATGTATAATGTCAATTAATGACGAGATTATGTCAGCATTGTAAAAATAAAAATAATAAAAAAGAACATTGTATTTGAGAGCAGTTAATAGACTTTCACATAGTTATGCTGTTAATGAGGTACCAGGGAAGCCACATGTGCAGAAGGAATTAATGCCAAACTTCCCTGTCTTCAACGTAGTCTTTTATCTTATAATATTCTTTTTTGATAAGGACACGTTTGATGTGCGTTTTAAACTTTCCATCGCTAAGTTCTGTAACCGACTTTGGCAACTTGTTATAGAAGCGGATACTGTTTATTAGAAATGACTTGCTAGTTTTAGTCAGTCTAAATTTTGGAATCACAATTTCATCTTTACTACGTGTATTCAAATTATGGAAATCGCATCGTTTTTTGAAAAGGCCTAAGTTTTTGCGAACATATAAGATATTTTCTAGGATATAAAGAGAAGGCAGAGTTAATATATCAATTTCGCTGAATTTGTTTCTAAGAGACTCGCGAGGCCCCATTTTATAGATTGCGCGGATTGCCCTCTTTTGTAAAATGAAAATTGAATCTACGTCAGCTGCCGATCCCCACAGCAGAACGCCATAAGACATAATACTGTGAAAATAAGCAAAGTAAACTAACCTAGCTGTGGCTACATCAGTCAACTGCCTTATCTTTCTTACTGCGTAAGCAGCTGAGCTTAATCTACTTGAAAGAGCTCTAATGTGAGCACCCCATTGCAATTTTTAATCTAAAGTAATTCCCAAAAATACAGTTTCCGAAATAGCATTTATCTCATAGACAGTGATGAGTTAATTAGGAAGACTTGATTAGGAAGGTTACGACAGTGAACTTTCGCCAGGGAGTGTTACGTGTGTTCTTGGAAACGACAAAACAATTAAGACATTTTAATAAGTCAGGCTAAAGAATATGTATTTAGCAAATAAGTATACGAAGCATGAACTGTACCTACGCTAATGACATAAATAAGTGTTAATTGTATAATATGCTGGTGATGATTCTGTTGTGCACTAAACATATTTAGGCTATTGCTATCTTTTCCTTCTAATGAAACAAGAAAGAGACGGGAACAAATACCTAAGAGCTGTCAAATTTAGTTGAACTAAGATTTTCTTCGACACAACTACGTCGAACTCAATTCAACATGCTTAAAATCATGCCATAAGCGCGGCAGTCGAGACGTAATTTCGTTTGACAGTAATTCTAAAGCGTCAAGGATAGCAAGTGAACAAAAGTACGACACCATTATCAACTTATTAGGTACCTACCTAATTAAGAGATTCTATGCTGAAATACTTCTTTAAACTTTTGTCTAGAAACTTTCAACATCTTGCACAACAAGACAACACACATAATAGTGAGTAAAGTTAGATGTGAACTCCTCCACGACCTCCTCGCATAGATTCCAGACAAAAAAGCGCTGTTTCACGACAGTGCTATAAAGCGCACTCTGATTGCAAGAGAAACGCCTTGCGAAGGCTATACACAAAGAATTTTATTGAAAAGTGGAAAGTGTATTGAAGTTGGATCTTTTTCGGTTTTCTTTTTATCGTGCCTTATTTTTATTTAATAAATTTCTAAGATTAAATAACTAAACAAAAAATTATGAAACAGTACCTATATCTAATTATGAGGCTTCAAGAAGCATTACGTCCGTGTGAATGTCGACTAAGAGTCTTTGAGCTAAGTTGCGGATAGACGAATGGACGGACATAGGTACCAACGGATGTATGGACGGACGGATTGAACCCGAAAAACTGTTTTATAACGCATCTGTAATAAGTGCAACGTTTGATTGTTGCAGCTATAGCGATGAACGTAAAACCCAAGAACTTCATAACACTACAGAGTAGATAAACTTCTGTCTTACAGTAGCTACCTACGTCTGAAAGACGTGCTTGTACATAAGATGCGCCGCTCGATTGCAGGCACGAGACACCTAAACACAAGGCGATCAACATCGTATGAAAGAGGAAAACTCAACAAAAAAGTTTAATGTAAACTCCGTCTCGCGTCACTGAGACGTACCTAGGTACCTACATTATAACGTCTAAGAGGCGTGCTTTCTCATAAGATGCGCCACTTGCCGGCTCGGAGTACCTATAAAAGCAATTGCCACACCCCTTTACGATCTCCTTTTAGTCCATAGTAGGAAGCAAAATATTTTAAGCACTTTAAGTGCTTAAAATATTTTTTTATGTTATTTGACTTATTATTTATGTAAGTTTTCTTTTGGTATCTAATTAGTGGTTAATACACTTTGGGTAGGAAGTACTAGTTAATTATCTTCCTATCTTATTTTATGTTCTACATCTCATGTCAGGGCTAGTTTTATAAAGTCCAGTTCGTGCCTGTTCTGTTGTTAATTATATATGTATATAAGAAGTAGAACGAAATAGTTTTCAATGAAAAAAATAAGCTTGTTAACTATTGATTTCAAATCCAAAACGTCAAAAAATGTGGAACGCTTCACGATTTTGCGTGTCATCCTTGCGCAGGGGCCATGCTAATCTTCTCTGTATCGTTCCAATTTTAGTATATGTACTGCCGAAGCAAGTACACTTACTCAGTCACATTTATTTTACATAATACTCTCTGTAAGAAAACTTTACCTGCGCGATGTAGAACTTTTAAGAAATACGAAGCCAACATAATTGTGTTGTTACGTTCAAATGACACTGATGAAAGAAGAAACACTATTAAAGTTATATGTTACTAATAAATGATGAAAATGATATTAATTATTCTTTAAAATGGTTTATTCAAAACGTTTTTCCAAAGGTGAGATAACAGCGCCATCTAGGCAAACTAAAGTGAACTTACTTCAATCCAAACAAACCAAACTTCTTCGTAGCACCAGAAACGTATTTTAAAATAGAATGAAATAATTTAATACCTGAAATATTGTGATTAATGATTTAAAAACCGTTAAATATTTGCGATTTGAATATAACTTAGTATATCAGTTACTTTGTACCTTAAATAGATGGCGGTAGTATTGTTGAGGAGAGCGCCATCTTTGCATATACAGTTGTACTACTGGCAAACGTACTAACTGTGTCGGTTGATCTAAGTTCTATATTTTATCATAGATGTCACTTTGACTGACAATAAAAATTATTTCCAAAATAATGCGTTTTATTATTAATTTCACATATAATTTAATTATGATTAACAAAACATGTAAACATTTTAGTTATATCCTTTTTGAAAAAAATATTAGAACCGAAAATTAGTATTTATAGCCTAAAATCTAAACATTTTCCATAGTTTCATCGTCGGCCGGCATCAGCCTAAAATCAAAAGATTATGTAGCACCATCCCATTTCATCCCGTGGGTGTCGTAGAAGGCGACTAAAGGGACATACCAGAGAATGGGCAGCAGCTTTCTCTATGCATTTTACCACCATACTGCGATCGCCAACCCGCCTGCCAAGCGTGGCGATTATGGCAAAACCTTTTAGGGGAAGCTTATGTCCAGTAAGACGTCTTTCAGCTGAAATGATGACGATGATGAATATTAAAAAGGTTTTTTCGTTGGACAAAACAAAACTAAACTGGCTACACTACCCAACAGACAAATATTTTGATTATACGCGAAAGTATTCTGGCCACGTTTTCTCGAGATTTTCTCTAAAAACCACGGTAACGACCGACAGAAGCCTGCCATCAGTCATTAGTAAGTACACGAGACTTATAAACAATGATAATAGCCGTGATATACTGAAAGACATAAATGTTAGGTAGTACTAGTGTTGGGACCCGTCCCGGGACTTGTGGGAATGTTCTTGGTAGTCCGTGATGCGAACGAATAAAGAAAATTTCGTAAGGAAAGTTTTGAGTGTGATGACTCTTGGTACTAAGTGTAAGAGTAGGGGAATACCATATAACGATGAAGACTGTGTGAAATATCATGGTAAGAAAGAAGGAGACAACTGAGATGACGACTAATAGAATAGTATGACACAAAAATACAACTTGCGCCTACTCCAACTTAGGTGATTGGGAATAGAGCCCGAGAATCCTGATGTTTTTGGCAATTCGTAGGTCCAATTAAAAAAAACCTACTTAAGTGCTTACTTAAGTTTGAATTCAAGATTTGTGACGATGTTTTGGCGAGGCCTATGTTCAATAGCGGATGTCTTTCGGTTAATATGATGAAAACGTTTACTTATTTATTAATTTGGCAGTACCTATGCAACGAATTTCTACTAGGAGACAATCAATTGTAGATACTGTAGTAAATGTGTCTATGTATTTAGGTAAGGTTGGTCTTTAGGTTTACAGACCTTACCCTACCTAAAAAATTATGGACACAATCAACTACGCTAGTCGTAAAGCGAAGCTGTTTAAAAAAAAGTCTATCCGTTACCTTTTTACGCCTTGAAATTTGGCACACATTAAGACCATGACCGAGGTTAACACATAGGATACTAAACTTTAATCCCGGTAGTTCGTTTGCCTGGGGTAATTCCCAACCTCCAAGGAGACGAACTCGCGAGCATAATCTACTACATACCCTACATAATAAAAATGCAAATTCAACACGTTTTAATCCAACAGGAATTCAACAAAAGAAAATAAAATGGAGTATAAATTGCAATCTCCCGTCTTACCTTAACGTCTTTATAAATCTCGTGGTCTCACTTTAAATCTCAATTAAAAGTTTTATGTTAACCACACCGACTGTTGTTTTAATGAATTTAAAACTCAGCCGTAGACTTGACTTGATTTACAAATTTACATCGTTGTTGCTTAATTGAATGGACTAGTGAGTAGAATCTAAGAATAACCGTATTAAAATATTACGCCAAGAACAAGATGATTAGGTACGTGTACTTATACCCAATCATCTTCTTCTTAGCGTATCGATGGTAAATATATTTCTTATTTACCATGTTGTGAAAATTCAAATATGATGTAGGTATTACGTTTAGCCGAAAGTTCAGCACGTGAACACTGTTCGCTGACGCAGTCATAAGATCCTCAAGTGCACAGGTGACACGGTGCTAGGTGGAAGGTGGAAGGTGGGCCATTGTCTGCAGCTATATTATAAGCATAATCAGCCTATAATGTTAATGTTCCCACTGCTGGGACACAGGCTTCCTCTCTGTGAGAGGGACCCGGCCGTAATCCACCACGCGATCCCAGGCGAATTGGTGAATATCACATGTCTTCTTCTTTTTTTGGTCTTCGGTCACGTTATAGGAATAGGAAAATCTTAAATTACCTTATGATGATATCGTTGAACAAAGAATCGATACACCATGTATTTAAGAACGTACTTTTATTAACCTCTTCTTGTGTTACTCTTAACATAATAAAGTTACAGTTTGCGGTCTGGTAAAGGTTCTTTTTTGATAAAAGTGCTTTAAAATAGTATTGAGTGAAACTCGTATTATTTGCTCGACTATTTACAAACAATACATTTCCAAATTTTGGGATGTAAACTTATATTATGGCTTTGTGGCCGTGTAATAGGTACCCATACCCATTATTAGCAGGATGTTGGGATGTGATAAATGAAATGGTGAACAATGTGTGTGACAATGTTATCGAATTTAATTAATTACTCCTTTGCAACAAGAATGAAAAATTAAATGAATTGACGATAAAGTTTGACAGCTCACATAAAATGGCAGACGCCAACACCAATGCTGTCCCTTTGAATGTACGTTTTGCCATCTGAAATATTGTCGATGGGCGCGAAAATACAGGACGTTTTTGGATAGTTATCTATGAGCATAGATCCTCAGAGACGTAAGCTATAATTATAGATAAGTAGGTTGGGTACACAATAATTTATTCAAATCCTAGTCTAGAATTAAGAGATCTGATAAATTACTAGACTGCCGCAAAATGTCCCGAATTTACCACCTAATTCCCGTTTTTTGCTCCCAAATCCCGGGCTACAACTTGTCAGCACTATTTGTATGGCTTGAGACCGGGAACATTACTCTACACTGAATCCCTATACTTAGTTTCGTAACATATCGCATTTAGGGATAGGTATATTTGGCCGTTCTTAAGTAGGTATAATAATATTATGTAATACGTGGATCTAGTGGAGGTTACTGACTATCTATAAATACATAGTATCACAGATAGTCACTCTTTGAGTCTGTCTGTCTGTGTGACCGCGTTGTTTTCCTAAACTGCGCAACTAGGGTTGCCAGGTCTTAAAACCGAAAAGCCGGACAGACCAGCCAGTTTAGCCTAGCATTTGGGTTAAAAGGCCAGACACCCTTAATGTTTTGGTGTTAGTATAACACGACAACTAAAAAAAGTATGCGATAAAATCTTCTGAAAGTCTAAAAATTTAACAACAATAAAATTGAATGTACCAGTCTTCTTTATTATGGACAGTGCTAGTCCACTTGCTTCCGCTAGCGATACAAGGTGATTTAGGCGGAGCGGAAACAAAAACTTGTTTTTTTTATGGTCAAAAAGCCTAAAAAAAGCCGGTCAAGCCAGTCACCGTCTAATTTGGCCGGACGCACAACCAAAAAACCTGACTGTGTCCGGCTTTATCCAGACGCTTGGAAACGCTATGCGCAACGGATGTTGATGTGGTCTCACCAGCATTTAGAAAACTTTATTACGTCAATGTTTCGTCCAATAAAAAAAACGTGCGAAGCAGGGCCGACTGCATAGTAACGTAACACACTTACAGTATGAATGGCTTTTATTTTGACAGTTAAACAACATTCATTGCGATTTTTATTTTCATTTCTCCATCTTAAGAATCAATGGATTGTGATTGAAAGTGTGTTACCTACGCCATTATGGTGCTAGTTGCTAGTTGTATGATAATCAAGTTTGTAGTCGCATATAGGTATAAATAGTCAAATCTATAGCACTATTTCCGTCTCTACATTTGTGATACCTACAGTTATTTTGGTATTTTCCTCACATTGTTACTAAGGAACACAAATCTAACGTAACTGATACCTACCCATTAAGTAAAGTAGTTATTACCCACGCACACAGATACTTTAATAACAGTTTACCTGTCAGGTAATGCACTACATTTCAATCTACCTGCAATTACACCCCTTACTACGTAGCGAGCTTTGTAAACGCACACGGTCGGCACGTGTCGAAGTAAAACACAGTAATAGCTTAACATCGCGCTAATATTCCCTCAAGAGATAGACAGAAGTGTATAATAGTTTCAACAGTTCTATGAAGGGGCGAGCCTATATGCCAGTAAGTGGCCATACATCTAGACTCCACTGTTACTGACAAAATTGTCATGAAAAGTCTGAGCAACAGTTTTCCCGAGTTAGAAACCAAACCCAGGGCTCGACGTGTACTGCAGTAGCGCTTGCGACCACTACAATAATGAGGTAGTCTACCCTCAATTACACCCTCTACTTGCGAGCTTCGTAAACGCACACGGTCGGCACGTGTCGAAGTAAAACACTGCTGTATGAAAGTAAACAAAGTTATTAGTGTGTTTGTATAGTTATAATTATGAGATGATCTGATCCTGGCCCGGGGTGTGGGTGTTATGTGCACGTCAGGAAAATTATAGTAATCGTGTGTGAGACCGAAATATGGAGTTGAGAATCTTTCGTTGATTATTTTTTTGGATTCTTTACTGTGACTATAAATTCATTCTGTCTGTTTATTCTGACAAATTTCCGAAACGAATATACCGATTTAAACGGGATTTTCACTGGCAGATAGCCGATGATATCTAGGCTACTTTTTGTCGTGGAATACTGTCCGACATCCAAGCAGGTCAAAGTCAAAGCATTTATTTCAATTAGGCACTTAAAAGGCACTTTTGAACGTCAACATTTACTTTTTTCTTATTCTAGTCGCCCATTCCGAAGTTTAGTTTCGTATGGAGAAGACCGGGCAAGAAACTCCACCGTTACTCTTTTTAAATGTTTTAAATACAATTTAAAAGACTACATTCATTATATAATTATATGTGAAAACCATGCACCCAGAATAAAATTACTATAACCCACTAGCTGCTACTGAACCAACCAATGCAGGGACAGAGGATAGTGAATCGGGTTGGACAACTGTACGGAATAAAAAAAAAGATCGGCAACCTAAAGTTGTGAAAGTAGGAACAAATACGGAGTTGAAGGCAATCCAAGCCACAGAACGGAAAAAGCACCTGCATGTCTGGCGGTTGCATCCAGAAACTACGCTGGAAGCTATAACCAGTCACGTAAAAAACGTATGTGGGCCAAATGTTTCAATCAAAGTCGACAAAATCAAACACAAAACCGAGCGAGATTACTCATCGTTTATAGTAGGAGTGCCTGAACAATGTTTTGAAAAATTAAACCAAGCAGAAATTTGGCCCATGAACGCGGAATTTAATGAATGGATTTGGTTTCGGAAGTCAACCAAAACGACATCAAGTGAATCACATTGAAATATTCTACCAAAACGTAAGAGGTCTGCGAACGAAGTTGGAAGAATTCAGAAATAATATAAATGCATTAGATTGTGATTTATACGCAATCACGGAATCCGGTTGCAATGATTCTATACAAGATCCGGAAATTATACCGCCGGGATATCACATACTTCGCTGTGATCAAGCGGATGGTCGCAAACAGGGAGGCGCGTTTTTAGTGGCCACACACCGATACGAGCTGCGGCAAGTACTTGTTACGGACGTTTCGATAGAGAGCTGCGTTTTTGAAATGATCTGTGCGAAATTACTCTTAAATAACAGATTTTTGTTTTTGTGTTCGGTGATTTACATTCCGCCTGGGAGTTCAAAGAATGACTATATGATTTTGTTTAGTATAATAGAAAAACTGTGCACTAGATATAAGGAAATTGTAGTAATAGGCGATTTTAATTTACATTCGTGTCCTTTGAATGTCACTAATTATTATGAATATTTCGTGTCATTTTGCGAATTCACTCAAAATAATAATGTACCCAATTGTTTAAATAGACAGCTGGATTTGGTTTTAAGTTCAGGTTTTGACGGTGAGGTGTCGGTAGTAGCGGCGGACGAGTCACTCGTGCCGGTCGACGCGCATCACCCACCTCTTGCGATACGCGTGCCGCGCGCTAGCACGGCTACCCCCGCCGCCGCCCCCGCTGCTTCCACCGCTCGCGCGCCCGGTTCATGTGCACGTATTATAAGACCGCAGTGGAATTTTTACAAAGCGGATTATCAATTGCTGTATTCAAAGTTAGTTTCGATTGATTGGAGAAGCATGTACGAGATGAGTGATTTAGAAGCAATATTAGATTTATTTTACAGTACTCTGTATTACATTTTGGATGACTGTGTTCCCAGGAAAAACGCTAGTCTAAAGTCGCGGTACATTTATCCGGAATGGTACACGAGCGAAATCATAAAAGATTTAAGTACAAAAGCTAGACTTCACAAGATATTTAAAACAACTAAACTTAGTAGTGATTATGAAGAATATTCTAAATGCAGGGCGTTTATAAAAAAATCCATAGAAACTGCTCACAAACTGCATCAACAGAAAATTCAGTGTCAGTTTGCTAAAGATCCTAAGTCATTCTGGCAATACATTCGATCAAAGAGAAGTGCAGTAGGCAAGAAAACTATTATAAAAGATGGTGAGCAATTATCGGATAACGAGTGTGCTAAACAGTTCGCAAAGTTTTTCGAGTCGGTCTACAGCGATCAGCCGCCGCGGTTAGACGCTCAGGCGGCGGCAGCAGCGGGAGCGGTGAGCGATGCGCGGGTACAACTCGACGCACTGAGTCTCGACAACGTTGGAGGTGCACTTGAGCGCCTGAAACCGAAGCGTTCAGCGGGCCCGGATGGTATACCTGCATTTATTTTTAGAGATTGTGGTAGGGTGCTCGCGGAACCGCTGCTTTATATTTTTAATAAGTGTCTTCATTCGTCGACGTTCCCCACTCAGTGGAAAGTCACACGGGTCATTCCTGTACCCAAAGGTAAGGCGGGATCAGACATAACTGGTTATAGACCGGTGGCCGTGCTGTCGACGCCGGCCAAGGTGTTCGAGTCTGCTATCCAGCGCTGCTTGCTGGAGCAGGTGCGTGGACAACTGGCTGACGCGCAGCATGGCTTCCGGCCGGCGCGCAGCACTGCCACCAATCTGCTGAACTTTATGGCGCAGGTGGTGCCGGCGGTAGATGCTGGAGGGCAGGTTGATGCTGCTTATTTTGATTTTAAGAAAGCTTTCGACACCGTCGACAATGACATTTTACTAACGAAGCTCGCAGAAGCCGGCTGCACACCACATCTATTGCACTTCTTCGCCAGCTATTTGCAAGATAGACAGCAGTACGTAGATTATAATGGGTGTGAATCCGACCCATATTACACCTGGTCCGGTGTGAGCCAAGGCAGCAATTTGGGGCCTCTCGAATTCATCTTAATGATAAACGATTTGCCTGAAGTCGTCAAACATGCCTCTTGTTTATTATTTGCGGATGACCTCAAGTTGCTGCTCGAGGTTCATAGTGAATCAGATTGCGAACGATTGCAGGAGGATATAGATAGGGTAGTGGAATGGAGTCAGGACAACAAGCTATTCTTCAACGTTTCGAAATGCTCGGTGATGAGTTTTACGCGCGCGCGTGCTCCTCTAGTGCACGAGTACGTGGTTGGAGCCGCGCCTATGCCACGAGTCTCGGAGGTGCGGGATTTGGGGGTTGCTGTCACTTCTGAACTGTCGTTTCGCAATCATATTACGGGGATCTGTAAAAGGGCGTTTAGAAACTTGGGATTTGTTTTGAGACAGACAAGGCACTTCACTAGCATCGCAACAGTCAGGGTCCTGTATGACGCACTTGTCAGGAGTTACCTTGAACATAGTGCTGTCATATGGGCTCCACATGAGGCCAAGTATTCGGTAATGCTGGAACGCGTACAGAACAAGTTCACGCGCCACTTGTACAGGAAACTATATGGGGTATATCCATTTTACCCGTTGATGTACCCCACTCTGTTTGTGCTCGGTATGGTCGGGTACAACCAACTGAGGGTACGACGCGAATTCACGCTTGCCGCGTATCTGGTGAGGCTACTTCGTGGCATTGAGCATAACCCAGGAGTGCTGCAGCACCTGAATTTATGTGTACCAGACCGCTACGTGTGGAGGCGGCGTCGCCCGCCACTGCTGGCCGTACCGTTTGCCAGGACCAACCTTCTCGCCAAAACACCACTGACCCGCGCAATGCGGGTTATTAACGAACTTCACTTGAAGATTCATATATTTACATGCCATTTGAGTGAATTCGCAAAAATACTGTTGTTTATTTTATGTTATAGTGTAGATTAGACTGTATGTTTTTGTTTTATTTTCATTTTTAGGGTTCCGTACCTCTAAAGGAAAAAACGGAACCCTTATAAGATCACTTTGTTGTCCGTCCGTCCGTCCGTCCGTCCGTCCGTCCGTCCGTCTGTCAAGACCGTTTTTCTCAGGAACGCGTGGAGGTATCAAACTGAAATTTCTATATGATACTTAGTTCTACTGTCCCTGGAAGCTGTAGAAAAATCAACCTTCTAAGTCAACGCAATCGATACAGCCATTTAGGCCGCAAAATTCCGCAAATTTTCGAAACTCGCACGGGAATCAAAACCTACAGGGTACTTCCCGTGAACTTAGAATCTTGAAATTTTGTACGAAGTCACGTCTTATAGTACAGATATAGGAAAAAATTCGGTACCCCACCAGCCGTTTCAGCGTATGAGGCTTTATAAAAACACGTGAAAATCTTATTGGATTTCGATCATAAACTCGGCTGAAAATAGGTGACGCGGGTGATGGTGCTTGCTTTATGCCAGACAAAGTCTTTCACCCAGATTTGGTTGAGTGTAAATTGGAATTGAAAATGCCTACAAGAATTTGATGTAAAGCATAGAATACCTAGTATTATTTTGATGGTTGTGGTAATGGGTTGCTTCTGTCGACGTTTTGGAAGAGGTATGTATGTCTGTATAATTGCCCATAGCCAAGGGGTTACGGGCAATTATGATAGGTACATTTTCTAATGGTATCCACTATAGACCTCATCAAATGCTTTCCATCCGGCGTGATCGAGGTCAAGAGCAAATTAAGGCCATTTAGGAATAATAAAATAAAATAAACTGGTGTAGTTAAAACGGCTTCTTAGCGATTAATCGAGTCGCACGAATTTACTCGCCCGAAACAGGCGAATCGACACTTTTAAATATATATTAGACAATTGGCACCTTTTAAATTTTATGCAATAAATAAATAACATTAGTTCGATTACCTGGTAAGTTTTTTTTCCTGTTGCATTTTTAAAACGTGCCTATTGCCTAATACGCATTTCTTGAGTTGCCGATTCACCCACAAATAAATTAACATCGTGCAAGCCACCTACAGTGTACTTATTTTGTACATTATGTACCTATTTTATTTTGTGTAGGTACTAAAAATAATAATATGAAGTTGTTCAGATCTGAATATATTAGCAGATGGGGAAGATCGGGAGCACCGCACTCGTACTGTCTTTTAGATGAATCTATAATGTCCCATTTTGACAAATTCTGTTTTCAGCTGCCTACTTGGTTTCACAATTAATTCAGTGAGTGAGTAGGTTTGGCAGTTACCTAGGGGCAACATCAACGACTTCCTATCAATTTGATGCTACCGTTACTAATCCAACAAACAATATCTTCCATTAGCGTTGAACGGACTCTTCATTACACCCTCTTACGTGTTATGGGGTGTACACAATTTCACGGTGACCGCACCAACAGGTGACTTCGTTCAGCCATGAAATACTCATCAATGTTTACTCTTTATATTGATGACCGATATGTTTTTATATTGAGTGATTTTAACGTATCGTCGATCGTCATTTTAACAGCTTTAACTTTATTTGTGTGGGAAGTTTCGGTCATTTCCTTGCGGTGAAATTAATTTGATGTATATTGAGAGTATTTTAGAAGCTTTTATGAGAGTTTTGTCTGAGTGAGAGTATTTACTTCACTTAACAGCAATTTTGAAAGAAAATTAATTAGTGTATGTGTTTTAAAGCCTAGCTATATTTAGAATAGATCCAGGAGGTGCTCATGGCTAATCAATAACAGCTGCACGGGTCAATTGATCAGGTTAAGGTACGTTTAACGCAGTTGGTCCGTTGATGGGTGACCATCTTTATCTTTGCATATCAAGACTCCTCCATGCTTTGGAAGGTGGTACCGCCTGTCATTTGTGGATCTTTAACAGTTGATATGGGTCGTCAGAAGCCCTAAAGTCTGACAACCAGTTTTATCAAGGGTGTCGTGCTGTTTAGCCACTAGGTTGTGGGGGTAGATAGGCAATCACTCCATGTAGGTACTAAGCTGATTCCGGTTTGACTGGAAGCCGACCTCAACATTATTAAGAAAAGACTAGGCAGATGATGGTATTAAGAATAGATAATAAAGCTTACATTAAGCCAGTTAATTATTATCATATTCAAAACCAAAATTAAATTCCTAAGAAAATTCACAAACTTGATCAAATTGAAATTTTGGAATCTTCGAAAGGGATCTTATTATAAATCATCAAAGAACAACAGGCTCTGTGGTTTAACTGTATGTTGTTGGAAAACATTCTCTTAAAACTTGCTGCTAATAAAATAACAAGTTCTACTAACTTACTGAATTAATTTTGGGTAAGGGAAACGTGAAGTTATAGATTATATTTTAAGAAGATATTTTGAAGTAGTCATATCAAGCTGTTATTTTTTTCCATTTCTAGAAATGCACAATTAGCACAATTATTTGAAATTTATAAACGGGAAAGTATTATAGGCTGAGTATGTATGTAGTATGTAAACATATTAGTCACGCCGACTAAGTGGTCAAATAAAATGTAGAAAGTAGGTATTTGTTTTAGGAACTTACCTCTTTCATACATAAAGTGGGGATGTTTTTTTATTTTCTATCCCATGATGTTTACTGTGGTTGGATAAGTGTTTCACTTACTTTACAATGTTTCGATTTGATTGATTTTGGAACTGTTTGTGAAATGTTAAGCTTTAAAATGCTAATTTTTGTTAGAGTCAAGTGTGTAGGTATTCAGATTCCGATTAATAGTGGAGATGGGTTCATACTGTATTTTACAACTTACAGCTCCCGCAGACAGGCGCGACGCTACAGTGCGATGCAATTCTAGTAGAACTATTTCCATGAAGTTTACTCTACTGTAGGTACTATAGTCACGTCGTACCTGCCTGGACATTACTCAGCTTGATTTGGATAACATCCTGATGAAGAAGGGAATTGAGCATGAAGTAGATTGTAGACAAAACATAAAACATTTGGAAAGTCAGTCGAATCTTGGATTTCTGAGTTCATTGTTACCTATGTAGTGCACCTGGTGCCGTTCACCGAAATTAAATTTCTACGTAATAATCTAAGAAGGAAGCTTACTCTCTCTTTTCTTTCACAAAAATTAACGAAGAATGTTCGCAAAATAAATTCTTTACAGTAGGTAATATAATACGTTGAGATTTTACCTTAAAAACTTTTGTTCTATGTACACGAGGAGGAGAAAACCTTGGAGAATTAAATAAATAATTCTTATTTGCAAAAATTTGCAAAGTTTCTGGAAAATATTGACTTAAGCTTAACCCACCAATACTGGGAACAGGGTCCAGCCAACTGAGCACCCCCGAAACCACGAACCCTGCAATCACGTAGTGATATCCATCACTACGTGATTATCGTAGGCATACTTCGTCAAGCGGTGTGACTCTGTGAGCGGGTTGCGGGGTAAATCGTAAAAGCCTTATTACATATATTACACGTATCTCATTTTATACCAAAACTTCGTAAAATAACACCTTTTTCGCGTGTGGCCGTGGGTGAGACAATGGCCATTGGTCTGTTCCAAGATTATCTGATGAAAACGTAATTAACTGAATCGGAAAACGTATCAGTGTATGCCTATCTGTAGTGTCATTTACAAATTGTGTGCTTTGATTTGATTATTTGAATACTTTACCCCAAAATTCTAGCTGAGGTTTTACGTCTGATGAGGTTAATTTTATAACCTCAACTTACTTAAATGATTTTCAAATACAATTTACTGATGTTTCTCAAACAAAAGTTTTTGGAAAAATTGGTGAGACATAAAATGGAAAATTTCCAGATACTTACAGATAAATGTATTCCCTTCTTGAGTTATTGCATTAGAATATAACCTGGGTTTGTTTACACTTTCGCACGAAGCACGCTGTATATCCTATCCTACTAATATTAAAAACTAGCTTTTGCCAGCGGTTTCGCCCGCGTGGAAGTCGAAAATTAACCGAAAGGGATAAAAAGTATCCTATATGTTAATTCAGGTTGTAAACTATCTGCGTGACAAGTTTTATCCAAATCCATTCAGTAGTTCTTGCGTGAAAGAGTAACAAACATTCATACATCCTTCCTCACAAACTTTCACATTTATAATAGGATGTGAAAGTAGTTGTAGCCTGGAACAACACATATAATATTCTAATTCCGATAGTACGTTTCCGTGGGATAATATTCAACAACCACGCGAGCGAACCCGCTGGCAAAAGCTAGGAGTTAATATAATGTAGGCATCCGCTTAGAAAGGATTTGAAATATATCTCAGCGTAGCTAATTCCACCCTTTCAGTTACCAGGACACCAGCAAATACTAAGCACCCTGTAATACTCTTCAAACACGACTTTTAATCACTTTTTCACGACTTAATACGGATTAAACAATTAACCGACCGCTGCGGGGTTTTAAATGTTTTAAATAATCTAAGACAACGTTTTGTTAGGATCGCTGCGATTATGACTTCATTTTATTAAAATCCGGATTTGTGGAGTATAATGTTGTTATGTTATTTTTAAATATAAAACTCTGTAATATTCAGTATTTCAAATAGAATTTGTTAAAGAAAAACTTTTGAATAGGAATTTATTATTTTTACATAGACACTATACAGTTCCCTATTAATTAATATATTTCTCTCTCAGTTGCTAGGTAGGTACAAGGTAGGCATGGACGATAAAACTAAATTTTAGATAAACCACACATAAGCAACAATTTACTTTATGATTTTCCGCAAGACGACCCAATTTTTTTCTCGTATAGAGGCAAATTTATTTTCTTTACCATTTACAAAAAAGGTTAAAGTACATACTATGTTTGACTCCATCCATCACAGGCTTTAAAAAAATCTGAATAAAATTATCGTACCTCTAGAGGTATGATAATTATTATTTTATTTGAACTCTAGAGTTCAAACAAAATAATTTAAAAACCAAATACGTATTGGAACTTTGAATATCGATACCCTGTTCGGTACAATATCCGGTGATTTGTTATTCTAAATTCCGTGCATTGATTTGATTCGATTATTCATCGACTCACGCTGTAATAATCGAATGCATCTTGTTTGTGATTCGATTCATAAATATGCTAGTTGAATGGGTGGACCAATTTGATTGGCAGATATCTAGAACAACTACCTGATGTTCAGAATGTAATTTTAATACTAATGACTAGTTTTCAATCGAAATTAAATATTTGCTCACCACATGAGCGACCATCTCTATACGTAAGTATACCAGGAGCCCCTCCGTGCATTGGTCGCGGATGACGTTCGTGGATCTTTGACAGTCATTACGGGTCGTCAGAAAACTGCAAGTCTGACAACTTGTCTGAGTGCCGTGTTACCCAGTAACTGGGTTGTGGAGGTCAGATCGCATCGAGGCAGTCACTCCATGCAGAATACTGGTATTCGCAACATAGGGAAAAGGCTAAGATGATTTGTAATGGTAGGTACCATGTTAAGGGGCCATTATAGTTTCAAGAACATACGTATGTTGTACACACGGCTACACATCAAGCTATACATTTAAAGTATAAGCTGATCTCGCATTTGTATACGATGTCAGTACAATGCGAGATCAGCGTAAACTGGAAATTTGTAGCTTGATGTGTAGCCGTGTGTACATACTTTAACCTTCATTCTGACAAATAAATGTATTTGAATTAAAATAACTGGAAAAACAGTATTCTTAATTTTGCAAGTAACTCGTTTTGCGGGTGAAAATAACAAACATGAAATTACATTATAATAAAAATACAAAAAGAAAAACTAATCCTCAGATTCGAACACACTGCTACATTAATATTATGATGAAATGCTGAACATGAATGGCTACATCAAGCACCACTTATTGCTTATCAATTAAATCCTACATCGCGCAAGCAAAGTTTTCAATGTCCCTAGATATTTATATAATTATATGAAGCCGAATAAGTCATGCAAACAGTACTTGCTTCCGCAGTACGCCTTCTAAAATTTGCACGAAACAGAGATGATTAGCATGGCCCCTACGCAAGGATGACGCGCAAAATTGTGAAGCGTTCCACATTTTTTGGACAAATAACATTACATTAGGTTGGCATTTTATTGCCATGTAAAAAGTAGACAGACTGACGGATAGAAATAGTTTTTGTTTTGTTCTGTGAAAAGAATCATCTTTTCATTTTATGTGTGCGCTCCGTAAGCGTCATCGAGATCCAACATCTTGCCAAAGTCAAATTCCTAAATTGTATACTTTGCTCCTGGGGAGTTTGTTGCGCCACTTCTTTTTCCCAGCTAAAGCACTAGGGAGTGGTGAAGGGTAGGCGTTTTGGGGGGACTGTTTTATTATGTAATTTTGACGTTTGAAAAGAGCTGACTGTCAGCTGCATAGATTACTTTTGATATTGATTTTGCATGGATCTCGAGGAGGCTCTTTGCCCGTCTGGAAAAATATTGATCTCATAAAGGTAACGTTTACCATTATACGAAATTGCATTATAAAAATTGTTACAAAGTCTAGACTGGTTTTCACCTACCTTTAAGTTTGTATTTTTAGATGTTATATTACAAATAAAATTACGCCTGTATTCCCCGACGGTTAGGCAGAGGAGTAGTACGTATAGCCAGCTATGTTTAAGTCCCATGTAATAGAGGCGAGCCTATTGCCATCAACCGGGCCACAATCGAAACTCCGGGCTGCTACTGAAAACAAAAACAATAACAATATGGATGACCCGGTAATTTAACCCAAGACCACATGTTCAGCAGTATCGCTTGCGACCACTAAGCCAACGAGGCAGTTAAATTTAAGTTTTGTTTTACCAACTTTCTTTTTTCCTCATTCGTAACGGGTTAGGTACGTAATAATTATTATGATTTCTCCTTGAAATTTGTGTAATACTTACAGAAATAAGTAGTTGGGTACCGACTACTCGTCTGATAGTAGTTAGTGTTGTTTTTGGTTACCTATCATTAAGTTCGAAAAAGATTTGTCCGAATTTCATTTCAGCTAAAACTTTTCAACTATAATCGTTTCGTTTTTTTTTACTTCATCGAAGTCACGTCTGCCACTGTATCAGTTGACCTATTTATCAATTCGATTGTTTTTGCGTTACTCCGACGTTTCATTTGTTCGAAAAACTTTTTACCGAACTTACACTTTTCCGAAATAACATGTACCTATATTATATTACCACAACTTCGTCCGCGTAAATCATTATCTTTGTCTTTTTTTATTTTTGCTCGGCCCGGGAAGGTAGTAGATAGCTTTAAATATTTCTCAAGAAGTGCGCTATCAAATACAAAAATAATTTTTCAAATACCAGAGATTGGCGCGTTCGAACAAACTCTTCAGCTTTATTAAGTGTTTTTAGACTATTAAAACCCCCCTTTTGGGGCAGGTTTATGTCCAGCAGTGGACGTCTTTCGGCTGAAATGATGATGATGAGACTATCAGCTGTGTGTGTCCTAACACCTACTGAAGCAGGCTTAGCATGACGGTTTCTATTTCTACTCTACCGTAGAATAGAAATCGCGTGTCTACATTTCTCGGTACAAAACTGACAATTGTCTACACGGAAACGTCTATTTTTCCTGCAGTGCAAAGGCCTCCCTTCTCTTGTTTCACGTATCTCTGAATGGTGTTTGCGGCCAATCCTTACGGAACACATCGTGTTCGTCCCGCCGCGCTCCGTTTGCTCCTCTACCCTAATTTTTTAAACTATTGATCAGAATCACAACTATTTTGAACGATATTGCTAATCCATTGCTTCATATGTTTGAAAATGTATCTGCTGAACAACGTAAATAACGCAATGAATGTTTTTGAACTGCCAAATTAACGCCTTTCCTAATGTTATATAATGTTCCGCAATTACCCCTCTGGTTGTTTGCTGCTGTTTTAATTCTATCATTACTGTATTAATAACCCTCTGAGAGCTAGAAAAAAACGTTTTTCGCACATTAATAACTTCCAGATTTATTCCTACTTACCTTTCAAAATGAGTTCTTTCCATACAACGTTATTCAAATCGACAATGAGAAATTATGAATTACGAAACAAATGTTCCACGAAGCGACAAACCTATTTACATGAACAAATAACGATAACAAGCCTTAGGTTTTGGAGTTAAGGTTTAAATTACGATAACAATGATTGAAGATGGGATGTAATAGGGTATTTTCCGATTTCATAAAAACTATTTTAATTTGAAGATTGGGACGATATATTTAACAGAAAAATAAAAATAAATTTATTAATACACATTTTCTCAATTAAAAACGATTAAAATCGAATTTAGTTTTCGTTGTTTTGAATTTACCGCCAAAACGCTCCTTACGATGACTTTTTATCATGTGACATGTGACGTCAACTTTGTTTATACGGCACCGATACAAATACTTAGTTTGGCGCCGTTTTAGAAGTATTTGTGCACAGAGACACCGCAAACCAGTTATATCACTTTATATCCATTAAAAATCTTGTTAATTATAAACTCGACATTCACTTATTTATTTACTAACTACTTTAGTTTACACAAAGTTGACGTCACGTGATAAAAAGTCATCGTAAGAAGCGTTTTGGCGGTAAATTCAAAACAACGAAAAATAAATTTGGTTTAATTGAGAAAATGCATAGCAATCAGTTTATTTTTTTTTTCTGTTAAATATCTCGTTCCAATCTTCAAATTAGAATAGTTTTTGAAAAATTGGAAAATACCCTATTGAAAAACTGGGAACACAATAACGCGAGAAATGAAATTGCGAAAATGTACACGGAATTTTTATTCAAACAAGTTCGCAGGCAGTTTTGTTTATTGAATTGGAAATAATAATGATCATGTCCAGTTTAGGAGATATTTTCGTGTCGAACTTTTGATTTACGGGATTTAAGCATATCGATAAACACTAAAAACAGACAGAGTAAAAAAATGCAGTATTGCCACTGTGATTCTATTGACGATGTACGGTAAGGGAAGTACGGTGATGTGATAGATAACATTCCGTTGCAAAAATATTATTCGCTACTAGCTGTGCTCGCAGCTGCGTGCGCTTGGATGTCGGAAATTATGCCACGAGAACGAGCGAACGCTACAAGAAGTAGCCTATCCCACTCCTTATAATATCAAATATTTGCCTGTGAAACTCCCGTTAAAATCGGTCCAGCCGTTTCGGTGGAAAAAGAGAGACAAATGAAATAAAATAATAGTACAGACGCCAGCAGGTCACCCTACCCCAAACTGTCAAACATGAACCTTATGCTTACGGTATAAAGTTGAAAATCTATCAAATCAATTTGACAGATTGGAGTAGCTTGATGTGTTGGCGTCTGTACATTATGGTACAAGTGTATAAGGTTGGTGATTACCGCTGAGGCGCCATTGAGACCCGAGCCGTCAGGCGAGGGTCCTAAGAGAGCCGAGGACGGTAATCATCAATAGACACGTGTATCATACGACGTTTTTCAACACACTTGTGAAGAAAATAATACTAAAAAATAATTTTGTCCTTGGAGTTTTTGGGTAGTAAACTTACCATAACGTTAACGGCTTCACATCTTATATCGGGCGGTGTTACAACATAAATAATTTTCTCCATAACTAGTACTTGTAGTCATTTTAATGAATAAATAACTATAATTTCAACAGTGAAAACGAGTTGAGATTTTTTTTTTGCCAATGGCGGGAAAAAGTAATCAGTTTTCCAATGCGCGCGCATCTAACAATGGCGATCGGCCTTATACTAAGGCCGCATTCCGAATTAGAAAAATAACGCTGTGAGCGCTCACATCGATATTTTGCGTTCCGAGTTAGAAATCACGATTCTGTCAGCTAAGAACCGTCATTTTTGTCATCAATACGGAATGCTCGTGATCGCGATAAAAGTGTTCACTCAACGTTAAAACACATTATATTCACCATATTAAACTTGTATACACCACACATTTTTTCTTCTTATACAACGTGTTGTTTTGCATCCTCGTCAAATTCAAGGAGGTAACTATGCTAATGATTCTTGACACGAATCAATAATAAAATAAGTAGGTTTTTTTTTTTCATATTTTCGAAAATCGGCGTTTGGCATTTTTTTTTTTTCGGACACGCATGTTAAAACGCGGCCCGTGTGATACCGCACTGTAACACAGCGATATAGTCGTGCGATACTGCCTACCGCATACGGAACGGGGCGATTCTGTTCTTTGAAAGAGATGTTTTCTGAAATATTTTTAAATTTAAATAACGAAAAAAACAAGTTTGTATTCATTAGTGAGCAAGTATCGTAATTTTATTTGATTATTTATGTCTTTCATAACAGCCTCCTGAAATTTGACGAGGATGCAAATCAACACGTTGTATAGTAGCACTATTTCAAATAAATCTAAATTAACCAAAGATTCGATGTGACTTAAAACAAATCATTTTTGACAAGATGGCGCATGTCATGACGTCATCTATGACGATTGGCGGGACGTCGTGTGTGAGCGCGGTCAAATCGATTTTATTGTAACTCGGAACGTGGCCTAAAAGAATGACGTTTCTTTTTTTTTTTGCTTTTCGCGGATAGGGCTTTAGCCACGTACAAAATGAGGAATTCAAAGTTTTCTTTATTACAGAAAAAAACAAAAGTTATATTTGAGTGAAAGTTTTATTTATTAAAAACTTAAAAACAACTTGTAGTTGAAATTATCTATTTAATTACGAAGTTGCATGAAATGAGCAAGCAATAGGTATATTAATTTATTTCTACTAATGAGCACGACCTTTTTTGTATCGAAACTTTTTAAGAACAAAGCAACTCAACTAATAAAAATAAAGCTATAACTCACTACTTAGTGAATAATAGTAATGAAAAAGTCACAGTTTGATAATAGGTGTCATTATGTGCCTAATTGTGGTGAAATTAGAGCCATTTTACCAACATACTATAAACAGGGTCAAATAAAATTAGCTGACAATACTTTCCCCACGTGCTGGGTAAAGTATTGCCAGCTAATCATTTAAACATTTCATATTTTTTTTCAAATCTTTAAATTACACTGACATGTTCATTATCCTCCTTACTAAAAAACACGGAACAAAGTTATACCAGGAATAACAAAAGAATGGAACATGTTCATAGGTTTAAACGTGGAATAACTTTATTCTGTGTTTATAAGTAGGTAAGAGTGTAAGGCAACCAAACGAATGTTATAGTTTTTGGAAATTCGAAAAAAAAATCTATGTACAAAACCAGCTGATCAATTATTGACCTTAGGCCAACGGCGGATTTTTTTGTTGGTTCCTTTAGTAGGTATTCGATTTCGAAACCCAACAACACCAAGTGTGTTGAAAAGGTTTTTTGTTTAATGTATCGTATACACAATCATACATTTAGTAAAAAAGCGGTTATTTGGACATTACTAACAGACAGTTAAATTTTTAACAGATGTATAGATAGATAAGGATCTAATAGTGCAGAAATAATGCTATGAATATATTATGTTGCTAGTAAGTTTTATTCTGACCAAGGTCTTCGTGCATTATTTTTAAAAGATGTTGTGTTCAAATTATGATAGAATAGGTTCGGCAGATGAGACCTGAAGATCACATTGTACATACGTATAGACGTTTCAGATTCACACCATGTAAGGTACCTACTTCAAAACTCAATGAAAGACACATCTAAAAAATAAAACATAAAATTATTTTCGCGTTACAACTTCAAACTTACAATTCTAGTGACGGCAATTGAATTCGACCCTCTTATATTTTCCGCGCAATTTCTCAATCTTGCACACTTCAGATACAAGATGTTACAAAAGACATAAGTACTGGTTACACAATGGAACAATTCTCATACAAAAGTTACAAGTTGCATGACGAATCACCGATTGTGAGAGCCCTTCATTCATGGGATCCACTCGTTTCATACATCGCCGGCCATATTGATCGAGGATCTATAGATCGGTGTGAAATAATGGTTAATTTATGTCAACCCGTGACGAATAGGCTATCATTGTATCTGTGGGCTGTTACGTTGGTTGATTGAGGGTTAACGTGTTACAGTTAATCGATGGTAGTCGTTTATTATGTCGATAAATGTTATTGTAGTGTCACATTAAGTGACAGTAATGGAATGACTGGATGAGCTTTCGAGGGTAATTTGAATTGATAAAATGTGACTGTTCTTAAATTATCCTAGAGGCTGATCTAAGGGGAGAAGGGCCGCACTCCACCCCGTACGGCCCTATAGAGCTCATTTCCAGACTAGACAGTCTTCCACCGATGGCAAAGAATTCACATGAAGTATTTTGTCTTGTCCCGACTTTATATTATTGTGAACTCCGCTAAAGTCCTAACTGTGACGAGGTGATTTAATTTTAGCACTTGCCTACAATTACAAAAAAAGTTCATTCTTTGTATGTACCTACTTAGTACTTTTTGAAAGGACTGTCCCGTTAGTCTCATTGGCGCAAGCGAGACTGCTGAGCGTGGAGTTCCGGGTTCGAATCCCTTTCGGGCAAAATGTTATTTAGTTTTACCATTGCAGATATACCTGATATTTTAAGACCTTGCACATTTAATTTGATGTATACTCATATTTTAAAATAAATTTATTCAATTCTATTCTACCAAAACAGAGAATTTCTTAATTTGTGCCCGCAGTTTGGAATTTGGCGGTGTAATACCTCATGCCAAGGAAAGCGCGTCAAGCCGTTGGTCCTGCGCCTGGTCTCTCTCCGGTTGTGTCAGATTGAGTGCCGTCCCTTCGGACTATGAGAGTGAGAGAACAGAAAGTGGACCTGTGACTGCGCACACTTGTGCCAATACTATTTTCTGCGCCTTGGTGCTCACATATTTAGAAACATTGCAAGAGTAAATACCTATACAGTATTTAAAGAGCTTAGCGATTGAATTGAAAATGAATATATTCAGTATCAATAGGTAGTATAACATAGAGTACCAATGTGTCCAGGTGGGCAGTATAAATTGATTAGGTGTTCAATGTAGCGTGAAATGACTGCGGTGTTATATTCCGTAATACCATCAATATTTTAATATTGTCAATGAAGTTGGCTCATATTTTAAATTATGGCAATTATGGGTGTTAGTGGAGTTGTATGGTAATGTTTATGAAGGAAATTAAGTTATTATTCTGGTATCATTTGTTTGCACTGCGACGGCAGGAGCTTGTAGCAAAGTAATAAGTCAATATTCACATGGACGTAGATAATAAAATCGCAGCGGGATTCGTGTATTGTATCATGAACTCTCTCTGTTGAACCAAACATTGAGAATGCAACAGAGTGCAGCACGTCGAACAAACACAATGTTCGATTTTCAACTCTCGATGCTAAGACGCGCCGCGGTTGGTCCGTAGATTGGTCACCATCTTTAGATACCATCTTTTTTAAATTGTCAAACTTAATGTACCTAGATTACAAGTAAATTATGTGTTCTCCTATAGTTGGAAGCGCACACTATTTGTCTCTGCTTAATGTAAACTTGCATGTAATTGTGTAGCCTCTGTTGGAGATCCAAATAAAAAAAAAAAAAAATAGTTACTTGTATCACAAAGTTTACAACCCTCTCCCGAAACACAAGAGTTACCTTCGAACAATAATCATCATCATCATTTCTCATACTGTCTCAAATCGAATGTGAATGTTTCGCAAATAGATTTAAACACACACTCAACAATTAAACCGGTTACTGACTATTGTCATGGAAATTATTGAACAGGAATTGATAGTCTGCACAAAGTAATTTGCTAACACATGTTTTTACTCAGTAAAGATGGAAGGAAAGAACACAGGAAGAGTGTGTGTGTGGGTATGTGTGTGTGTGTGTTGTGAAGTGAGTAATCTCCTGTTTCGATTGGAAGTGTACTCTTACTTCCTTTTTATGTCGTTGTGTCTTTGTACAATAAAGATTTTGGTCATGTCTTCAGGTACGGTTCCTACTTACTTCTATTCATGTATTGTATCTAAGTTCCAATTCCAATATGATACAGCAGCTACATTAATTCAGTTAAACACCTGAACTAATTCCAAAGATATTTGTGTAGAACGACTACCTAATTATTTTATCTACAACTAGCTTTTGCCCGCGGCTACGCCCGCGTGGATGTCAAAAAATTGTCGGCCCTACTCGCGGACCGTGCCGAGGTGGCATTCGGTTATTTCCGATTTCACATTTATTCTTTCATCCCCTCTTTTACGCCCTCAGGGGCTGATTTCCCAAAACCACTGAAACACGTGGTTTTTAATTTTTAATCAGAATGATAAACACCAATTTTCATGGTTTAAACTATAAAAATTACGATTTTCCTTGCAAACTTCCATCCCCTATTTCACTCCCTTAGTGGTTGAATTTTGAAAATTCTTCCTTTTTCCTTGTCTACATTTTAAAGGGAACGTTTGTGCAAAATTTCAGCTTTCTAGGTCCAAGGGTTTGGGCTTAGCGTTGATAAGTCAGTCAGTCAGTCAGTCATTTATATAGATAAAATTGTAGCTGTACACTGTAGACATCAGCAAAAATAGATAATTGTCTGCTACTCATCATCGTCAGCCTATATTGTTCCCACTACTGGGACACAGGCCTCCTCTCGGTGAGAGGGAATAGGCCGTAATCCACCACGCAGGCCCAGTGCGGGTTGGTAGATGTCACATGTTTTCAAAATTTTGGTTCTAAGACATGCCGGTTTCCTCACGATTTTTTTTTCTTCATTGTTTTGAGTGCAGTGGTGATTAAATAATTTACACAAAGTAAAATTTAAATCATGTGCATGATATTGCCTAGATGAAAAATACGATTAAAAAATGAATAGGAGGCACAATTAACTAAATTAACAACGTTTGAAAGTAGGTGCATAACTAGATGAAAAAAAAAGCATCTAGACATACACTTGTAAGCTCAGAAACTGTAGCAAAAGTACTACACTTAGCTGTCATCCGCCAAGGGAGCAGAGTACAATGAGCGATAAGGAACTGCGTTCCAAATTCATTTATTTCAATCAATCAAATCAATCAAAAGTCATTTATTAAAATTAGGCTGAGAATCAGCAGTTTTCGAACGTCAAAATAGGTACATAAGACAGTCCCCCAAAAACGCCCACCCTTCGACACTTCCTAGTGCTTTAGCTGGGATGAAGAAGTGGCGCAACAAACTCCCCGGCAGCACAGCCGTCTGTTTAGTCGGATGGACTTGATTCTATACATACATATTCAAAGTAATAAACAATAACGCATATTACCAAAAATAAAAGTCTCCTGGTATAAAGGGCTCTAAAGCTTACATATGCAATGCTGGATTATTGTTAGATCATGTCAATAACGAATGACATAATAGTTAAATAGTAAAAATAAAAAATAAAACACTTGGTCAATAAAATTGAGAAGAGAAAAAAAAGTATTTAACTAAATAATTATATGAACCCATATACTATATAACCTGTCACTAGGTACGCTAATTCTGGAGAAAGAACATAAACATTGTCTTGTGTTAATCACAGCGACCAACTATTCTTGTCATTTAAATAGTCGTTAATGGAATAGTAAGCCTTTAAACAAAGAATGGATTTTACTTGAGCTTTAAACGCATCAAAAGGCAAATCTAGCAAAGAAGTGGGAAGCTTGTTATAAAAGGTTATACCAAGCCCAACAAATGAGTTATGAACCTTATGAAGCCGGTGAAAGGGAGCACGCAGTTTGTCCTTATTTCTAGTGTTAACGGTGTGAATATCACTGTTTTTAGTGTACAAGTGTATTGTATGTTGCCTAATAAATACGATGTTAGCTAAGTAATATGAATTGTGATGCCACTGTGAGAATACCAATATCTGTATAAAATTCCCTCAAGGAAAATCTGCCACCTAGCTGGTAAATTGCATGAACAGCACGTTTTTGAAGGACAAAAATATTATGAATATCAGCGGCTTTGCCCCACAGCAGAATACCGTAGGACATAACGATGTGAAAATAACTAAAGTATACTAATCGAGCTGTATCGACGTCAGTGTATTGTCTTACTTTTCTGACGGCGTAGGCAGCTGAACTGAGCCTCCCTGCTAGGGTTGATATGTGTGATCCCCACTGAAGTTTGGCATCTACTGTTATGCCCAGAAAAACTGCCGAGTCTTTGTTTCAAGCACCTCTTTATCTAAGACGATATTGGGACCTAGATTTCTAACATTCGGTAAGGCGAACTTTACACATTTCGTTTTTTTGGCATTGAGAACAAGGTTATTTGCCGTAAACCAATCCGTAACCATTGAGAGTGCACTGTTTACGTCGTCAAAGTCTTGTCTATTCCTATCTACTTTAAAAATAAGAGAAGTATCATCTGCAAACAGCACATATCACAAATACCCTTTAAATAGAACGGTAAGTCATTAATATATACTAAAAACAAGAATGGGCCGAGTATTGAGCCTTGAGGCACACCTAACTGAACTGGCAGCCCGGAAGATTTTTTACCATTAATTTCGACACATTGAACCCTATTTTGTGAATGAGAATTTATTACGTTTAGAGCATCGTTATGGACACCGTAATAACGAAGTTTACGCAAAAGCGTCTCATGGTGCACGCAATCAAAGGCTTTGGAGAGATCACAAAAAACTCCATTAGCATTTCTCCCATGCGTCAAATATGTTTTTCAGCAGAGAAACACCCGTGTCTGCAGTCGAAAGACCTTTTGTAAAGCCATATTGCTCATTATGAAGGAGGCTATTTAAATTAAAATGTTTTAGCAACTGCTTGAGTATTAACTTTTCAAATATTTTGCTAAATGCAGGTAAGATAGAAATAGGCCTGAAATTACGAATGTCATTTTTATTACCTGATTTAAATAATGGTATGACTTTACTACTCTTTGATTTTAACTTATTGAGTAAATCCTCCATTACCGATTCGAAACGAATGAAATCCCCAGACCCCGGTTCGATAAACGCAAATTATAACATATCGCTCGAATTCAACACAAGACAACTCAATAGTGCGCTCAATAGAAAGGTTAGCTAAATCTAAACGTTTTTACATTTTAACTTGTTTGAAACAAGAACTAAAGATCCACCGCGAATAGCGGTTTTTCTTACAAATGCACTTTGAACAGTAAAATTATCATCATTGATAAACACTACTTCATGTTCCTTCAACCAGTGTTCAGTCAAACATAACACCTGAACATCATAGTTCTCCATAAATAAGCTTAACTCTAGCTCTTTGCCGGACAGACCCTGCATATTTTGATGAACAACATTCAACATATGCGGCTCACCCGTTGTCGCACCTAAAAGTTTAAACTGGGTCCATATTGGCTCAACTAAAGTTCTTTACCCGAAATTGTTCTTCCTAACGATTTGTAATCCGAATGATCACTCTTCCTAAAATTTTTCATCCTAAAGTTTTCATTCATACTATTTGTAGTGCTACCGGCGACGTTCATAACACTCATGTTTCCGAAAATTGTAATTAATAATATCATTAATGTAAATATATTTAAACTCCTACTGTTTTTATCATAATGCTTTTATCCCTAAACATAATTACCATAATATTTTCACTCATACTCAGAAAGAAACATTTACCATGACCATGCATGCAGCAGTCATGCAGCATGCAAGCATGCAAGCAAGCAAGCATGCAGCATGCAACATGCAGCAGGCATGGTTTCTGTCACGGCTCCGGCGCTGTGGGGCTCCGGCGATCCCACGCGAGCTGCTCGTCGCAGATGTGTTTAACGCTCACCACCGTAGCTTCGGGTTGCTGGCCGGCATAGCCGGCCAGCCTCAGCCTCGGCGGCGGGCGTTAAAACCACCTGCTCCGCAGCTCGCGGGCCGCCTCGCCCCTCCGCGCCTTCGCGATTTTAAATAACACTCTAGGGGTAGGGCAAACAAGACTACGTGGAGTCGATTTTGCAACGATTCGTTTCTTGGGGGCACTATGAATAATAGTATAAAAGATGGTTATGTTGAGAAAATATAGGGAAACAAATAAAAGTATAATAGATGTTTATTGCTACTGACATTATGAAGTTGAATGCTTCGGAATTATGAACATTAGAGACAGAGTAGTTAGGAATTGTGATTGTTAGGATGAAAAATGTTAGGAAGAACATTTTCGGATTTCCTATTATCGGAGTTGAAAATTTAGGTGAACTTTGGCGCACCCGTCTAAACTACTAGGCGAATCAAAAGCAGTGTTAGTACCACTACTAACATTAATGAAACAAGACTTCGACATAGTACATATGTCTGGGTTTATATAAGCTAATAGCCTCGCTACTTTAAGTCTAAACCTAATGGGCAGATGCACTGTATTCCTTGTCGATTTTAACTTATCAACAAAACTGTTCGTGTCAAAAAATATAAGTTTATCACTGTAGTGAGTTACTAAAAACTGCATATGATTATTAAGTATATGTATATCGTTGTTTTTTCTACTAGATAATCTCTCAAAATATGGAAAAGCACACATAATAATTTTATTACAATAAAATTAATCTTTAATTTTTTTGACTATGACCAACATTTAGTACCTATACCTACCATAGAAACTTAAATCTGATATCTATGGTACCTACACACAGTCATTATAAATAAATAAATAGTAGATAAAATAAAATACCTATGTTTTTTAAAATTACTGTGTGAACTAGAATGCGGTATGAGGCAATACCATTTTAGTGATAGCCCATTTGATAACAAGCAAAATTAGGCTTTCATTGCTTGGCTGATGACGTTAAAATCAATTGTCAGCACAAATAAGAGGGTTCCTTGAATTCAGTAACCTATTATCAAAGCATAACGGTTGTCAACGTGATGCGATTTATTGGACTACTCTAGTCGCACTAGAGTGGAGCGTTTCGAATGACATGCAAATATGTTCGCATGTCATTTGTTCCCGAATCATTCGTTATTGTTAGTTACGTTTGTTGCTTGGATTGTTATTAGGGTCGTTTTCTTGGTACCGAGGGTTGAAAATCGCACAGTATGATTTTTCGAGACGCTGGGACGCACCCTGCTGGATTCTTAATCTCGGTTCAACACAACAGAGAATTGAAAATCCAGCTCGCGAAAAAATCTGAAAGTGTTCTGAGTATTATATCTGAAATCATAAAATTCAAGCAACACTACAAAATAACTTTGATTTAACCTATAATATAAAGTCTAAAGAATGCTTATGCTCCGTCTAAAAAGAAATATAAATCATGTTTAATCATGACTTTCAAGATTACTTTATCATGACTACGTACTACACAAAATTCGTTAACTTTTTGTTAAGAAACAATCTTTTACAAGTTTTTCTTAATGTCTTTTTCAATTTTCTTCTGCTTTGCAGAATTTTAAGTACGGAAACGTTACGTGAATAAAGATAATAAGCTAAGCCTACTACGTGTTTTTATTTTGTTGTGGTAACCTTTTAGCGAGGTTTAATTTATAGGACATTATATAAAACATTACCTACTCATTCAAAAGTAAACCAAGTTTATTGATACTAACGTAATAACATCAACAAATAATCAATTTCCCACTCTAATTGCTGACCAAAAATCACATCGACAAATAAATCAAATTGACAATAGGGAACGCACTTGATGACAATCCAATCGTAAACGGGAACCGGCTGATGAAAAACAAATTCCGAATTTGAAGTTTGTAATTCAAATAGATACCAATGAAAAGATGCCGCGTGGCGAGCTGTACGGAAAAAAGTTTTATTTTGCAGTTTGAAAAGAATAGAACACCGAACACTCGATTTTGAACTCTATTCGAGAACATTAAAACTCATATATCAGATTTGTTAACAACAAAGTTATTTTGGTTTTCCGTTGTGAGTGTCATGAAAGACAAAAGTATTTAGGTAAGCATTTTTGGACCACAAATAAAAACGAATCGAGGCCATAACGGGTTGTGTTACGGTCTATATTAGCAAAAAACTATCTATTTTGAACAGCAAAAAGGGTCGAGGGTCGTATGGCTGCCACGCGGCAACGCGTCCCTCCGTAGATAATAAATGCTTTTGGCAAATAATTACGTTATTTGATTTTAGATGGATGGTGGTCGTTGGGCAAACATTAGGCGGAATCCCTACGTGGGAGATTTATTAAGCGTGTTGCGTTGCGTTTTAGGGTAATAAATATATTGGAAATGATTTGAATAACTTAGAAAACTTATAAGTACCTAAGTACTTATCTACCAACCGGTTAAATAAAAATATTGACACAGGCGTTTGAAAAAGTTTTATTTATTATGCATACTGATGGACGTAAAATTGATACTTGCCGCGTTTGGTCTGTGGATGGGTGACCATTTTAACATACCAAGAACCCTCCGTGCCTCGGAAAGCACGTTAAGCCGTTGATCCCGGCTGTCATTTGTAGATCTTTGACAGTCGTTACGGGTCGTCAGAAGCCCGAAAGTCTGACAACCAGTAGGTACCAAAAAAAAAAAAAAATTCAGACGTTACAGTCCAGAGATTGTTAGTAATTAGTTAGTAACAATTTGTGCTTATCTGCTATGTTAGTAATGTTAGTAATTAGATAACTATGAGTTTCTTTACATGATTAAACTTACAGCCACCTCCACCAGGTGCCTCTGGATGAGGCAGTCTGGTCTCGCAACAATCGTTTTCAGGATGCCATTCCGACTGTTACGTAAACTTTGTAGTAAGGATGCTGCTTTCTTTCGCATGATGGCATGAAAGCCATGAGCCATGTATGAGCTTCCGCAAACATCCCCGACGCACTACAACGCCACGGCAGCCGCAATAGCATCCTGAAAGCGTTGTTATATTGCACACGCAGGAAGTTGTAGGCTCGGCTCGTGTGCGACACCCACAGGCCGCTCGTGTAAAAAAACTGGCAGAACGCCTTAAATAAACTCACTTTAACGTCTACTGTACATCGAGCGAACCTGCGGGCAAGCATATTGCCCCTCACCGCCAACGTCCTGCGTTCGCGCTCTATGTCTTCGTCATCCCGTAAGTCACTGGTGACAACGTGGCCCAGGTACTTAAAATGATTGACCACTTTGAGTTCTGTGCCGTTGAGATATACCGGAGGTACACGGCGAGGCCGTTGTTTCGGCGCTCTGAACACCAAGAGCTCACTCTTCTTTGAGTTATATTTAAGGCCGTGCACCTCCGCATACATCTCACAGGTCGGCAGTAACTCTTTCAACCCACTTATCGATGGACTGAGCAGCACCATGTCATCCGCGTAGCTAATGTTATTAAGACAGGTGTCATCAATGTGGCAGCCGACACGTGCGCTGCTCAGTCGCTCAATAAGCTGATTCATATATACATTAAATAACAAAGGCGAGCTTAACCCTCCCTCCCTGCCTTACACCGCATTCCATTCTGTACTCATCCGACATTGTACGGACCCATCTCACTCGGTTTGTCTGGTGAGCATACCAGAACCTGAGAATAGCTATATATCCCTCCGGCACACCCGCGCTCCTCAACTTGTCCCATAGCACATCGTAGACGACGAGGTCAAACGCTTTCGACAAGTCGAGAAAACACGCGTACACCGGTGTTTTTCTGACGGTATAGTACTTGACGGTGTGTTTTAGGCTAAAGATGGCGCTCTCCGTGGACACACCCACCTTAAAGCCAAACTGGGCGTCGTGCACCGTCACGTGCTCTGAAAGACTGCCATTCAACAAACCGTCCAGCACCTTCGCTGTGATGGTAGCTAACCAAGGGGCTATCGTATTACCCAGTAAGTGGGTTGTGGAGGTCAGATAGGCAGTCGCTCCATGTAATATACTCAGCTGCTTCTGGTTAGACTGGAAGCCGACTAAGCTGACTAAGCCAATGAAAAGGCTAGGCTTTGATGATTGAGAGTTTGTTAAAATAACTGCGAATATAGAACCTATTTTAAAGTAAGGAAATATACCTAACTTTCAGGAAGAAATATAGAAACACCACAATCAGTAAGCCACTTTCAAAAATGTATTTCCATTATGTAAACAAGTCCCAACAACTTGTCAAACTCATTTATCAAGATACCTTATAATTCAATTCATAATATTAATACCTCCGACCGATTGAATATTCTAATAAATGGCACAGCCACCGCTCAATGAGTAAAGCTGGTGATTTAAATAGGGACCACAGAGCAGGTACGGTCAGAAGGTTAACTTTGGTCGATATGCCATCGGTACTTAAAGGTAATGTTTGCCTATTTTCACTAACATTACTCACTAATGCCTAAACAAAAGCGCAGTGTTATATTTTCAACACGTGGCTCAGCGCCGAGAGTTAAAAATGAAACGTGCAATAATATTTTGAATGTACCTACATTTAGATGTATCCTAGTGTTAATGAAAACAGGCACTACATTATTATTCTCGCCGGTTCCTCTTTATTATCCTGATACTACTACTAACCATGACTGTCAAAATAAAATAAACACATGTGGTGCTACCTCCTACAGTAGAAATTTAATCATACCTGCTTACACTAATCCTTTCAAATACGTTATTTCATAAAGCTAGGGATTTTAAGGCTACGGTGGCCGCCACAGGGTGCCATCGAATAACTTGACAGAAACGTTATTTATGGAAGTAACTTTTTGCGTTTCCTTACATACCTAGGTTTGAGTTTACAGTATTATAACACTGTAAAGTCAAACCCCGCTGTCAACATTTCCATGACGGCGGTCATGTGGCGGCCACCGCTGTCTAGCTTTAGTGTTTATTACCATTGTCTAAAACTATTATTTTTCTGCAATAATGTTAGCCTTCTGACCTACTTTGCGTATCAGTAACAGTGGAGTGGACTGGAAAGTTTTCGATACATAACCAGAGCACAGATTTCACGGAATTAAGTAGATATTGTGCAGGCTCCGCTGCATACAAATTATTGGAATATTCGTATCTGTGACGTAAGAATGGTTTACGGTCCCAATTTATTCAATTTTGAGTACGATTTATTCATTACTAGTTTTTGCCCGTAGTTTCGCCCGCTTTTAGGTCGTAAATTATTTGACGAGTACGATATACTGGGATAAAAAGTATCCTATATCCTAACCTGAGACAACCAATGTGAAATACGGTCAGCCCTCAACATCCAGCTTTTTTATAGATCGAAGATTAACCCACGGTGACGTAGGTACTAGCAATACAAAAAGTACTTTATGTGTTTATCCAAGTTATAAAGCTAAGTAATGCAACTCTCATCCAGCTGCTATCAGCCACCCTCTAAAGATCGTCGCTCCACTTGCTTGAAAGAGTCCTACCTTACATTTGACGGTTCGCGGGCTCCACTTAAAAACACGTCTACCCAAGAATCATCGTAATCGGCTCTACGGTTAATATATCCAGCCCATTGTCACTTCAGCTTTTTTATTCTGTGGACTATGTCGACAACTTTATGTACAAAAAGAATTAAAAGTATTACCAAGCAGTTTTTAAATAACATTATAACTAATAACAACCAATCGGCCGCACTAAAGCGGCCATATTGTTTCCTAGTACCGCAACAACAAGACAACACAACTTTGGTTATTTCTGTTCCCCGAGTAATTTGGACGTCAAACTAGTTGCCAGCCAGTGTTGCTAGTGTTACCAGTTGCGAACTACAAATGACATCCCTTGATTAATTTATTTTGTATCGGAACTGCTGGCTGAAACTAAATTCTTTGTTTCAGTTTAGAAACTGATTTTTTATCGTTATTTTCGTTTCGTTAATTGTTTGATTGGTAACCTAAGCCTTAGTTTAGATTGTGCTCAATCTGTCTAGCTAGCCTTTTCTCAACTATGTTTGGGTCGGCTTAAAGTTTAACCGGATAAAGCTAAAGCTTTTTACATGGAACGACTGTCTATCTGACCTCCACAACCCAGTAACATAATACCCATTGGTAAGACTGGCGTCTGACTACCCGTAACAACTGCCAAAGATCTACGAGTGACAGCCGAGAAATCTGGCTTAACGTGCTTTCCGGGGCACGGAGGGGTCTCGGTATGAAAGGGATGATGACCCAAGGAAGGACCGACCACGTCAAGCGTTGCTTAGCCATCGATCTTCCCGTCTGGCATCTTCAAAATTGTACTAATTCTTAAAAAAAAAAACACTTTAAAAAGCTGAAGCTTTGTTAGTCTTATGGCCTGGATAAACTACCTACTTGAGGTATGTCTCCTGACCCACTGTTGACTGACGAAATGACTGAGGTTTTTTCAATACCTACACGAGTCTCATTAGCAGCCACGTGGAAGAATTACAAAAGTAAATCTAACTAGAAACGTCTCATACTAGAAATTCTAATAAGATAATTTAAAATTTTGCAGATTTTTTTTTTAAACGTTGCCCCCATCTAGGAATTTCTCCTGTATTGTGGGTGCGTTTACGAACATTTAAACTCACATTACACAAACGGCCAGAGCCGGAACAACTACTTGTAGGTCATACAAATATTTGTTCCGTGCGGGAATCGAACCCCCGCAGTAGTCAATCGCTTAACCATTACGCTAACCGTGCCGTTAAATATAATAATATTATCTGCAGATTTATAAATCTAAGAACAATGGCATGATATTTCTCTTCAACAGATAGGTCCTCATCAATCATAATGTCAACCTAAAGAAGTCCACTACATAGCACCGCGCCGTTTCGACCGTTTCGCAGCGCATTCCTGTGACCTTCTCATAATCATCGGTCCACTTTGTGGGAGACCTTCCAACTCTACGTCTTCCAATACGCGGTCACCACTCCCTAACAGGTAGGAATTAAAATAAAAAGTGAGTACTTAACAAAGAGCATCTTACTGAGGCACTAAAACAGGATGAATAAAATTGAGTTCACATAACATCAAGCCTGTTCCCCGATAGGTTAGGTAGAGGTGCACCTATGTACAGTCACGAGCAATAATATGTATACGCTTACCAACTTTGAAAAGTGATTTTGTCCACTTTTACTCATTGTAATCTTTTTTATTATAAAAATAATATTTTGGGACCCACACTATAATGAAATACCCAAGTTATCTCAAGGTTGCAATCGCTATTTAAAAGAAAATCGCTTTTGAATTTGGCGATGTGTATACATATTAATGCTCGTGACTGTACACACCCAAATTTCGCAATGTGTTTAAAAAAAAAAAAAAAAAAAAAAAAAAAAAAAAAAAAAAAAAAGTCCCATGTAATAGGGGACGAGCATATTTTGCCATCAACCGAGTACAAATTCCCCCCCGAGTGGGTTCCCGCATTGTCGTTGCGGGGGGGCTTAGTAACCGTGGTCTCCCATCCACGGTGAAGCCAAGAGGAACCCAACGGTGGGGCCGCTCGTCAGGGCTTTTGCCTTCAAGCCATTGACGTAGCGGCCAAAAAGTAGGTTGCGGTGAGGTGCACCGCAACTGAGGTGGGCCGCGATGTCGAATGGGAGGCATCGCGGCTGAGGGTTACAGGCTGCGGTAGAGGAGGAGTGCCGGTGCTTCTGAGCAGCGCTCTTCCCTTCCGTGGCCTGGACGGGGCCGCCACCGTTTGATGGCGGACGCGGTGGGGCCGCAGGGGAAGAGGAGTGTCGGTATAGCGTCAGCCGCTCTCCCTATCCTCTGCGGCCGAAAAGTGGTAGACGGGACGGCGCGTTGTGTTCCTCACGCGCGCCGTCAAAGATGTCAGCAACCACTGGTGGGGTCCGCAAGGGCCGATGCCTGCCAGGGGTGCGGGTTTGTTCGAAAGAGATACCACGGCCCCTGGCATACGGGCTACTGAGGGAACACGGGTGGGTTTTAGTCAGTAAAAGTCTGACACGCCCTCCTGCTCTACTCAGCAGGAGAAGTCATTTGATGATTTCCCACCCAAAAAAAAAAAAAAAAAAACCGAGTACAAATTCAGACTCCGGGCTGCCACTGAGAACTTTCAGATTGAAAAACTCAATAACACTCGTTCAGCACTAGCGGCGCTTACGACCACTCGTCCATCATCATCATCATCATCACTTCAGCCGAAAGACGTCCACTGCTGGACATAGGCCTCCCCCTAGCTCCACCACTTCGACCGGTTCTGTGCTTCTCGTATCCAAAGGACTTCTGCGGCCCTCACAAGGTCATCGGTCCATCTCGTTGAGGCGACCACTATAACGAGGCAATATTTAATTAAGTCCACTTTCAATGCAATTCCTGGGCGCAAACTGCGTAACACGCTAACAGTAGGAATGCCTTCCATTTGACAGTTCAACAACATTGATTGCTTTATTTAATTTGTTGAACACACAAATTTTTCGAAGGATTAACAAGATTCAAAATAATTCAGATTGCGACTGGGCAGCATCATGATTAAGAAACAGAGCAGGGGTACCCAGAGGTACTCCGACTTACGAGTTGTAAGTCGTGCATTTGAATCCAGGCAGACGTTTTACTTTGTGTAAATTATTTCATCACCGCAAGTCCCAAGAAGGTGAAGAAAACACCGTGAGTAAAACGTCTTGTCCTAGAACCAAAAATTTGTAGACATGTGACATTTAACAACCCGCACTGGGCCCGCGTCGTAGATTACAGCCCACTCCCTCTCGAAGAGAGTGGGCCTATGTCCCAGCAGTGGGAACATTATAGGCTGATTATGCATCATGATGAAGCAGCAAAAATATAAAATTTTCGAAACATTTTCTGTTGAAACAAGCTCTATTGTGAACTAAAAACTAGGCCAAGATCGATTTATTTTCAATTCTCTTGTTTCCAGTTGCCAACTTGAATTGTGTTTTAATTTCCATTGTTTTGCCAAGTGTATTGCAATGTAATATTCATAAACTTCGAGTTTCAGTGAATAGTTAGCATGCAAATTGTAAAGTTAAATACTGTTGTTGCTACTTGCGTATTGTTGTGTTTATGTTTTAAGTATATCAATATGTATGTCTGATGTTTTGCGAGAGTAAGTTTGCAAGGTTGTCCTATATTATATGTTATATTTGTAATATTTTTGTTACACCAAAGGGTATTTTCCAATTTTTCAAAAACTATTCTAATTTGAAGATTGGAACGAGATATCTAACAGAAAAATAAAAATAAATTGATTTATATCCATTTTCTCAATTAAAAACGATTTAAACCAAATATAATTTTCGTTGTCTTGAATTTACCGCCAAAACGCATCTTACGATGACTACTTACTTATGACATAGTAAGTAAATAAGTGAATGTCGAGTTTATAATTAACAAGATTTTTAATGGATAGAAAGTGATATTACTGGTGTGCGGTTCCCTCTGTGCACAAATACTTCTAAAACGGCGCCAAATTAAGTATTTGTACCGGTGCCGTTTATACAAAGTTGACGTCACATGTCACGTGATAAAAAGTCATCGTAAGGAGCGTTTTGGCGGTAAATTCAAAACAACGAAAAATACATTAGATTTTAATCGTTTTTAATTGAGAAAATGTGTATTAATTGATTTATTTTTATTTTTCTGTTAAATATGTCGTCCCAATCTTCAAATTAAAATAGTTTTTATCATATTGGAAAATACCCTATTTTCCTTTTTCAATCTCTTTGTTAATTAATGTTATTGGTGTAACCGTTGTAACTAACAATGAATAAATAAATCAATGATTTTTGCAATATTGTGTTCCAGTGGTCGCGCTACTGTTGGGCATGAGGTCATAGGTTCGACTCCTAGGTCGGGCAAGAAGTTATTGTGTTTTTCTATCAGGAATGTATTCGTAGCCCAGTCCAGAGTTTGGAATTCGATCCGGTGAATGGCAATAAGCTCCTATTACAATGGGACTTAACAGGGTGAAATGTGGGTGTTACTATTAGTACCCACCTCTGCCCCCTCTCTACCTAACCCTTCAAGCTTAGTAGTTATACAGTATCTATCAATAAAAAAACATTCGTATACCTAGTTTTGTTCCACCTCTAAGCGTTTTGCATACAAAATCATGAAGTTTGGGTACCCAAACCTTAATAAACCCAAAAAATCACTGAATTATGTACATATTTCTTACGTTCTAACTGTTATATAAAACTACCGATTACTCTTAATGACAGTGGTAAAACATTAAACTTTAAAATATATTTAACTCCATTAAATGAAAAGCAAATTACATTTAATTTAAGCGTTTGCGTAGGTACTTGAATGTTTCACAAAATTAATGTTAAAAGTTTTAAATGCAGCTTTTCAGCATGTGTAGATAATTATTTTGTAGGTAGTGTAATTTAATTTTCCTAAAGTGTATTTTATAAACTGTTTTCAGCACTAACAGCACATTATAAAACGTTCAGTTAAAATGCGGTATTGTGGTATTAATAATGTGAGGTTTTCCATACAATATTTAATTAAAAGTGGTTTTAATGCGTGAGATGAATGCATTAAAATCACTTTAGCGTTGTATCAAAATCGTATACTGAAAAAAATAAAACACCTTTATTTTTTTATGCATATGGAATATTAATCGATTGTAATTATTTAATCTAGCAATTAGACTGAACGTAAACGTAGCAAAAGGGCGAACGCAACGAAGTAAGGTTCATGAATTGTTTAAAAATTAAAACTACATTCTCCCATGAGAAGAAGGCGTTAGTTTATGTATGTGTACAATTCCTAGGAAATGAATGTAATTCCTAAAATCGCACGGAAATGTGTAAAATACATTATATTATACACATTTCCTAGGAAATCTATACATTGTCTAAATAGCAATCGGAAATGTAAATATTTGGATCTGTCCAATCCACTGGAACCGGCCAGGCCGACCAGACAACATACATTTAGTTGACAGAAACGAATCGCCGTAGATCCGACTCCACGCAGTCTTGTCTGCCCTACCCCTAGAATGTAATTTAGAATCGCGTAGGCGCGGAGGGGCGAGGCGGCCCGCGAGCTGAGGAGCAGGTGGTGAGCGTTGAGCCGTCTGCGACGATAAGCTCGCGTGGGACCGCCGGAGCCTCGCAGCGCCGGAGCCGTGGCAGAAACCATGCCTGCATTCACTTCGACATTCAGTAGCGGAGTCACTGATTACTTACCAAACGAAAGTTTGACTTTATCTATACATATAATAAATCTGTAAAGGAACTTTTTCTGTACATTTAAAATATTTCGAAAATAATTGCTTGGGGTGGTAAGGGATAATCAACAGATGACATTTTAACCCTTATCAAATTTTTTGTCTGTAGCTCGGTTTTTCAGTTTCTATGTTGAATAGATCAAGTATCACGTCAAAAGAACGAAACTAATATGGTTATCTTTCATACTCAAATATTGTTTATAACTCAGAGTTTATATTAGTCTTTGTTTCATCGCAATCGCTTCGGTCAACCTATCTAAATAATTTAAAGTGTTCAAGAAGAATTTATTTACGTAATGTTGAAACACTTAGCGACATCTATTGGCGTGAAACGGTACTAACGAATACTTAATATTAACACACATCATTCTCATTTATGTTACTTACTGTGTCTGTGTTATTTCAAAAAGTAATGATACTGATTACTAAAATCGCTTTCCGTTGGTGGTTGATTCCCACGAATCAAAAAAGCTTAAAGAATTTCAAATAAAATGTTAGATAAATATTTATTAGTTTTATCAATCAAATTAATACAAATAGAGGGGAAGAAATCTCATTTTTAATTGTGATAAAAGTCTTAGTAGCGCCATCTAGCATAATATAGCAAAATTAGAGCGGCTAGAGGAACATCTCCATAGAAATTCTTAATCTCTAGCGTCAGTAACGCCATCTAGGTTTGAATAGCAAACATGCAAAGACAACAACTTGATTTCGCGCGAAATTTGATAATGTTAAATTTAAATGCGTGTTTACAGCATTACTCGATTCAAATAATGGGAGTTTTGGGAGTAAAGAGTTGTAAATACTTATGTGCTAATTTTCGTGATGTTAGTTTTCGAGGTGGGGAGGGGTTCAAGCGAGGTCGGATGGTGAAAGTCAGGAAAAAGAATCCAAAATTGTGACCATAACTACTGGTGGATTTGAGTAAATAGATAGGTTTTCACACGGGCAACTGTAGTTATGTCGATGCTCTTCCGAGCAACATCGCTTACAGAGAAGCATTTTCTTAGTTAAAACAAGTTTAAAAATGTATTTATTTATCCATTTGGCATCTCCAACAAAGGATACATTACCTACACAGGAACAATAGAAATCACAATAGTAAAATATTGACAATTTTAAAGTCGCTTCTTTAAATATAATTATTTATTGGTCTACAAATAAATGTATGGCTGAACAAAAGAAACACTGAAACATTTTTGATTACAATTTACAATAAAAAGGCATCGTAACTGAGAGTCGCGGAGGATCGCTCTGTTACGTCCATTATGCTCGGGATCGGGCTCTCTCTCTTCCTGCTGCCTGCGTCAGCAGCGGGGAGAGAGGTGGGGGCGCGCGCGGTATGGCACTACGTAGCAACAACATCGTACTTACTATGTTCATAGAAAACCCGTGCTATAAAATAAAATTAAATTAAATAGTTTTTTTTGCCTGGTTTGGTTTTTTTTTTCAACAGCGCTTTTAATGTGGATAATGACCGACGTTACGGGGCGTAGGTAATGGTAACATTCGCAGCGAGCATGTCTTTACGCCGTGTGCTAAAATCAGTGTTGCTCGCTCGCATGTTTTGCCGTAGGTACTACTGACTGCACGAATACTTGCTTGGTAACATATTAGGTGCATTTTGACCCGTGACGCCGGTCAGTATCCACCTTTACAGCGTGATCTTTCTTCATCGTGATAACGCCATGGTCCCACGGGCCGTGCAGAGCATTCCCACTGCTGTGGTTTTATTCAGTGGTCAACGTTTGATAAACAAAGCTAAAAGACACGCGCCTTTACGGGCCGAGATAGGCGCCCGCCCCCGCGTGGAATAATGCTTCAGCACACTCAACCAGACGCGCAGTCGATTTATTGAGTAAGTACAGTAAAAGCTCCTTATTCGTGCTTCCTTCATTCGCGTTTTCACTATTCGCGGATTAAAAAAATGCGACCCAATTCCTATATCCGCGGCTAAAGATTTATTTATTTGCGGGTCTAATCGGTACATCGGTACATACATATTAGCAAATAACAAAAAGGATTCCAATAGGTATCCAACCCAATATCCTTTGTAAACGCGTCGTCAGATGGACTATAAAAAAGTGAAATAGACCTTATTACAACTTCGCCTAAAGTACACTGTCAAATGATATCGCCGCTGTATTGGTTCGGCCTTTGACATCTACAATAGCCGCCTTCGCCGCGGTCGGTGTTTTTAACCGACTTCAAAAAGAAGGAGGTTATCAATTCGACATGTTTATATTTTTAATGTATGTTCAGGCATAACTCCGTCGTATATAGACGGATTTGCAAAATTCTTTTTTTTTTCGAAAGGGGTTTACTCCGAAATGGTCCCATTGAAATTTCATATAGACAGGGCCCGATCTAGCTATTTAGCCGCTCCGGGAAAAAATAACATTCGCCGCCCTTTGCACTAACACCATCAAAGATGGTATGACCATAATTATGTGATATTCTTTTAACTATATAATATTCACATACGTTAGTCTACTACGGCTTCTGAACAAGTATACAAAAAGTATGTTTCTAAGTATACATTTTGCCGCCGCTCATTTTTGCCGCTCTGAGCATTTGCCCGGCTTGCCCCCCCTTAGATTGGGCCCTGCATATAGATCTGATGATGCGTTTCGGAAACAGACAACGGAACTCCTCAAAAAATTACAGCAAATCTACCGCGAATGTTGCTATCACATAAATAAGTATGCATTGTTTTGACCCAAAGGATGATGAAATTTCGAATTGGTGTATGGTAGGTAACAAAAAAGTGAAAAATAAAAACTTTTTTCAAAAAAATAACAACCGACTTCCAAGAAACACTACAAAGTGCAAAATAACTTTAATTTCGGAAGGCGGTGACAAATAATTAAAATACACATCCAACGTCACCGACTTCCGAAATTAAAGTTATTTTGCACTTTGTAGTGTTTTTTGGAAGTCGGTTGGTATTTTTTTGAAAAAAGTTTTTTGAGAATGTAAACAAACATAATGAAACCAACCTCATCACCATAAAGTATATTTATATATCATCATCATCATCATTTCAGCTGAAAGACGTCCACTGCTGGACATAGGCCTCCCCCACATTTATAAATGCTGCGACTTAATAGACATTCCATCCTTTGGTACGAGCCGCTTTGCGTGTTTTACCTATTGTTTCATCTTTCCATTTATTGCAAAATGTTGAAATTTTTTTTTTACTTAAAAACGATTTTCGACGCGAAAAAATCTGTTTAACGCATAGAAATGCTTGATCGTTTACGCCTTGGAGAGTCGCTTGCATCCATATCACGCTCATACAATTAGTCAATATGGTCAAAAACTTCAATTAAATTGTTTTTTTGTTGTCACTTAGGAACGTATTCCCTATAATCCCATATAAATTACCATTCCATAGTCACGGTTTCTGTATTCGCGGTAAGTATTTTACGGAACGTATACCTCGCGAATAAAGAGCTTTTACTGTACCTACGGCAGGTGCACATTTATTAAAAAATGAGCCTCGACCAGGCGCTTTGATCTATATTTATTCTTAAAAATCTGAGTGAGACTTCGTCGCAATATCATTATAACCCCTAAAGACGCCTGCAGGCCTAGACAAAACACCTTTCTGTTAACGTTCACGCTAAACTCTACGCCAGAATATATGGGAATGACATTACCGTGTCCTTTCCGCAGGTAATGTCATTCCCATACATTTTGGCGTACCGTTTAGCGTGAACGCCAAGAGTGTGTTTTGTCTCTAGGCTCTGGACTGCATTCGAAAGCTGTGGTAGATTCCTACCAGGATAGATCGGAAGATCGGAGGAGTGGTACCTACACCGTCAAAGCGACACATTATTGTTTTCCGACATGCACGCGAACGAAGTCGCGGGCACAGCTAGTAAGAATAATATAAGTCGATTTTGTGATAAATATATCTTAAAATTTCCTAGAGACTTGATTTTCGAAGCTTTAATTAGTAAGATAATATGAAGATTATTATATTTTTCAACACATTTGCTCAAAAACTGCATTTACGAAGCCTGTATACATGGTTCGAAAGTTAAAAATTACGCACCATACAACGGAACGTGCGGTAAAATAGGTACTCTCACCTAAATACCTATTTTACCGCATACCCCGTTGTATGGCACCGTGCGAATTCTTTACGGTTTTTTTTTTAATTTCCATAATAGTTATTTATGATACTAGTGCGGTAAGTTGGTTTTTACAACTATTAACTACTATTATATATTATATTATTATTTACAACTATTATAAGAATTTCGTCCAAGGAGTTTCACATTACGAGAATAAATAAGCTGACTGATCGAACCTCCTTGGAAGCGCTTTTGCTCAATAAGTTTGTCTCACTTTAATACTAAAGAGTAGGTAAATGAGATGAAAGATGTAGTTCTAATTTTCACCACATGCATGTGGCGCCATTTGCAAATTCGCGCCATTTTCATATTAGAAACTTCAAAGATTGTTGCGAGTTTCCGACTGATATTTACAAACTTTAAATATGAGTTCAAGCGAGGAATCTGATATTAATATGGAATCTACTCCACCTGATATTTTGAATGAGGCGCAAATTGCTGGAAACGGTCTCTTGCCGCCAAAATCGGAGAGCTCTATTTAATGATGTATAAGTTTGTTTAATTACATATTGTACTGTTTTCTCGCAAATGTGTTGAAAAACATTGTATGACACACGTGCAGAAATTGGTATTTACAAACTCGTAACTATGGTAATCCCTCGACTTCGTCTCGGGCTTACATTCGTCTACTCGTTTGTAAAAACCAACTTACCGCATTAGTATCATAAATAACTATTACGATATGACTGTTACCTGAACGTTGTTGTCTCAACGAGTGCTTTATTAAAAATTATTATTCTCATTTTAACAACGTGTTTTATTACAGAAACCAATATTTTTATACATTTCCTAATACGATATTGGAATTATATACAACTCCTAGGAATTGTGCACATTTCCTAGGACATTTATGTATTAAATAGTTTTTTTGAAACAATATTTTATACATTTCCTAAATAGCTTCGGAATTATATACATTTCCTAACATTTGTATACAATTCCTAGATTTCATACATTTCCGGTAACATATTATTATGTATGATGACTGTGCGTAGTCTTAAAACAATTTACTTTTTAACATTGACCCTTTGATAACTATGTATACCTCGTCATCATTATCATCATCATTTCAGCCGAAAGACGTCTACTGCTGTACATAGGCCTGCCCCAGGCTCCTTCACTTCGACCGGTCTTGTTCTTCCCACATCCACGGATACCCGCGGCCTTCACAAGGTCATCGGTCCACCTTGTGGGAAGCCTTCCCACTCTACGTCTTCCGGTACGCGGTCGCCACTCCAAAACCTTTCGGCCCACCATTCAATGGATCAAAGGACACAGCGGTTCGCTAGGTAACGATGCAGCCGATGAACTTGCCAGAAGGGGGTCGAGTATGGCACCAGTGGGACCAGAACCCATCGCGCCTCTCCCCTTCGGGTATCTACGCACTCTGGCACTCTGGTAAGGAAACGAACCAGGGACCAACATCACAAGATATGGCTGGATCTAGGTGAGTGCAGGCAGGCTAAGGAAGCACTTCCTGCGATAGATGCCCGCCTCACAAAACAGGTTCTCCGTCTAACTAAATCACAGCTGCGTGCAGTTACAGCAGCTGTAACTGGCCACGGGTCATTTAACAAACATCTCTTTGTCTTAGGAGTAACAGACAGTCCGCTGTGCAGGGCCTGCATGGAGGACGACGAGACAGCAGCGCACGTGCTCCTAAACTGCCCGGTGGTCGCCAATTACAGGGCTAAATACTTCGGTAACCCAGGTACCCTACGTGAGATTGTCAGCAACACCAAGGCGTTGCTGGCCTTTCTCGAGGAGCTGGGGTGGATCGAATGACAGATTCTCCCACCCGTACGCAAAATACGCGCTTTGACGTGGAGTTGCGGACAACAGCCCGTATTACCTATTACCTATTTACCTATTAACCTTTCGGCCCCAACGGCCATCTGTTCTGCGAGCAATGTGCCCTGCCCACTGCCACTTAAGTTTGGCAATTCTTCGGGCTATGTCGGTTGCCTTGGTTCTCCTGCGGATCTTTTAATTTTTGATTCGATCACGCAGGGAAACTCCGAGCATAGCCCTCTCCATTGCCCTTTGGGTGACTTTAAGCCTTCTGAGAAGGCCCATTATGAGCGACCATGTATACCTACTTCTCAGTAAAAAATATAGGTATACATATAAAAATATTTTCTAAAACTTATATCTAACACCCTAAAATAGTCGTAAAATTCCGACCATAATATTAAAATTAATTAAAAACACACTCGCCACTACAATCCTCCATAAAATTCCAATCTCCAGGGCCCAAGTATGGGAGCTTGCATTTAGAGGCCCAACATAAATGTGTCCCCTACATTCTTTGGGGCTCTTCAAATTCTCTGCTCTTAATGAAATCATCATGCATTTGTGCCTTTGTATGACAACCCGTTGTATTAGACTCAATATCGTTATGGAATAGCTTGGTATATATATATAAAATAAACAATTTCAGTTATTTCCCTATGCATAATAATCTATACCTAATTCAAGACTGGCGTCTCAGCGTAGGTATGTGTATTCCTACGCTGAGACGCCAGAGTGATATAATCGTAAAAAAAATCTTTGATTAACTAATAATTAATCGATCCCTTTTAATTTTATAAAGAGGTTAAATTGTTTTCACCTCACAACCTCGGAAAGATTCTGTTTGTCATTCAAAATCTGCGTGAAAAACGAATTTTATCCGCTAGCGTGGAAAGAGTTTTTGAAATTCGAACCTTTCTATTCAATAATTTTCTTTATAGCCAATCCACTGAAAATGCATTAATACTTATTTCATGTCAGTTCCCCAATCCCATTTTTAGAATAATGGAACTGACCAGCAGGACGACTGCATGTAAAAAAAGGAAACTTTAAACAAAATTGTCTCTATTCAATTTGCTTTTCTGTTTGTTTTTTTTTATAAAATCGTAAGAAATCATAAATCTGAGCGAGTCCAACAGCGATGAAGGTATAAATTTAACACCTGCAGAATTAGTGCAAGCGGCCCATAATGCCGAATTGAGTTATCTTCCGGAAAAATTGCGCGAAATGTACATAAAAACGTACAATTTGTTCAATGCATGGACACGTTTCAATGAAACGTTTTCGAAGACTAAAATGCAATGCTATCATACTTCATTCATCATCTGCCTAGCTTTTTCTCAAGTTATTGGGGTCGGCTTCCAATCTAACCGGATGCAGCTGAATACCAGTATTTTACATGGAGCCACTGCCTATCTGAACTCCACAACCCAGTTACTGGGTAATACGATACCCCTTGGTAAGACTGGTTAAGAGGGTTTCGGGTTTTTGATCACCTGTAACGACTGTCAAAGATCCACAAATGACAGCCGGAATCAACCGCTTAACGTGCTTTCTGAGGCACGGATGGGTCTTGGTACGTAAAGATGGTCACCCATCCAAGGATATACCGCGTTAAGTGTAGCTTAACCTAATCGATAGACCCGTGCGGCTGTTACTACTTAGCCACAAGCCCCTCCCCTCCTGTCATACTTCATTGAACTACACTAATTTAATAATAGGTCTTTACCTATGAAATTGCCGTTTTGTATGAAAAAATTTAAACGAATTTTTTTCATGAATTTTTTATTTGTATTAATCGAAGTAATCACCCATGCAATCAATGCATCTTTGCCATCGCAGTGGCAGTTTATTGATGCCCTTCTTAAAGAAATCAGCTGGACGGGAGGCAACAAATTCTTCAAAGGCATTTTGTACTGCCTCTCGGGTATTAAATTTTTTTCCCGCCAAGAAGTTATCCAAATTCTGGAAAAAGTAGTAGTCTGTAGGCGCAAGGTCTGGTGAGTAGGGCGGATGACGGAGAGCTTCCAACCCCAGTTCTTGCAACTTGGAGACCGTCTGCTGTGCAGTATGAGGTCGCGCGTTGTCGTGCAGGAGCAGCGGAGACGAGCGATTGACCAATGCTGGTTGGAGATGCGCCAGCTTCTCCATCATTGTGTTCAGTTCTTCACAGTACACATCTGCAGTAATGCTCACCCCGTTTGGTAAGAAGCTGTGATGAATCACACCGGCGCTAGACCACCAAACAGTGACCATCACTTTTCTAGGGGTAAGTTTTCGTTTAGGGCATTGTTTAGGTGCTGAACCAGGATCCAACCAACTTGCTGAGCGCTTACGGTTATCAAACAGAATCCATTTTTCATCGCAGGTAACAATGCGGTTCAAAATTCCTTCATTTGTGTGTCTGTTGAGCAGTGCAAGGCACGTCTCGACGCGTACTTCGCGCTGGCGATCATTGAGTTCGTGGGGCACCCATTTGTCAAGCTTTTTTACCTTGCCAATTTGACGCAAATGGACCAATATTGTTTTGAAGCTAACGTCGAAAGCTGCTGCTAATTCAGCCGTAGATTGTGTATCATCAGCTTCCACAATCGCCTTTAATTCGTCATTGTCGACCAAAGTCTTCGGACGACCGCGAGGTTCATTTTTCAGGTCGAAATTTCCAGAACGGAAGCGAGCAAACCAATAACAGGTGGTGCGTTGGTTTGTAGTGTTAGCTCCGTAAACGTCGTTGATGTTGCGTGCCGCTTGTGCCGCGTTGCTGCCACGACGGTACTCATATTCCATAACTACTCGAATTTTTAACGTATCCATGATGACGAAAAAGATTGAAATGCGATGAAAATGTAACACTAATCAATAAAGAAATGACTACTTTTAGAAAAAAAATCCATGTTTTTAAAATAAAATTAATTTGAAATTAGAATTCTTAGCCAAACAAAAATTATTTTGATTTGAAATGGCCAGTACTGCAGAACGGCAATTTCATAGGTAAAGACCTAATATATTCTTTAAGCTGTTTTCTTGTATCTACCATTTTCCTCGCTGTAGTGTGGTGAAAAATTGTGTGTTGCGCTCGGCAGCAAAGGCTCGCTATGCTCAGGATTCAATACAAGTACTCGTGCAATTTTTTTTCCTATGTTGTATTTTATTGGAATTTTTGTAAATTTCAATAATCTTAAACATTGTCCCCCTTATTACAAAACGAGGTTTTTCTTTAGGTATGGTTTAAACCGTCGAGCCTGTTCTTTAAATAAGAGCCTAACTGAAATCGAAATACAGCTCCTTTTTACAAAACTGACAAGTTAGTCCAGTGTAGTAAAGATGAAATTGTGATTCCAAAATTTAGATTGACTAAAACTAGCAAGTCATTTCTAATAAACAGTATCCGCTTCTATAACAAGTTGCCAAAGTCAGTTACAGAACTTAGCGATGGAAAGTTTAAAACGCACATCAAACGTATCCTTATCAAAAAAGCATATTATAAGATAAAAGACTACGTTGAAGACAGGGAAGTTTGGCATTAATTCCTTCTGCACATGTGGCTTCCCTGGTACCTCATTAACAGCATATCTTTGTGAAAGTCTATTAACTGCTCTCAATGTTCTTTTTATTCTTTTTATTTTTACAATGCTGACATATTCTCGTCATTATTTGACATTATACATCAATTTTAATATCAACTATTTTTTAGTGATTGTCATGTTAATCATGTCACTATGTTAAATTAGGTTCATTTTATTTATGTATATTATTTTACATATTGTGAATGGGAGATCGTTGTAGGCCTTACAGACTGTAGATTTGTAGACGATTTGCTATTCTGGATTCGTCTAAGTACCTGGTACTTATTTACAGGCGTGCAGGCCTGTAAATAAGTACCAGGTATCCTCCCATACATTTTATATCTGAAAACATTGTTAAAGCCAATCATTTTTAAAAGAGTAACCGTGGAGTTTCTTGCCGGCTCTTCTCCATAGGAAACAACAATTTGGAACCGTGCACCTAGCTTCTGACGTTTCATAAGTGCCCATGCAGGTTTATATGAAATAAAAATATTTTGATTTTGATTGATTTTGATTTTGAGTGCTAAATTGTCAGTTTTGTAAAAGGAGCTGTAATTCTATGTCATTTCTAAGTTCTTATTTCAAAAACAGGCTCGGTGGTTTAAACCATACCTAAAGAAAAACCTTGTTCTGTAATAAGGGGGTATGAGTTTTATAATCACCACCACCACCTTGGAAAAATCGGTATAGGTGTTATAAATGTAATTTAAATAAATAGTAATGAATTTTACCTCAACATAATATTAATTATAGTATAGATATATTTTTATTACATTGCTGCTATTTCCATCGTGGTCGTGTAGATACGAGTAAAAAGTGAACTAACAATATTTATACTTGAATTAACCGTTACACTGTACCGTTACGCTGCAAACGTACTGCGGTCTAGTAACATAGCCTGTTAGCCTGTTACAGCAAAATGCAGCAAAATTATTCTAAGATCGTTTATCGTAGAATATTATGCAGCTTATGTTCGCTACGGAATACGACCCTCTTCGCGTAGCGTAGGCGTCTACGAGCCTCTACGAGCTGCTACGGATGCTACGAAGTAAATTAAGCTTGATTTTATACGGACTCAATTATTATGATATAGTTAGCAACAAATGCTTATATTTAGAATACCATACTTTTTCTTCAAATATGAAGTGTGTTGTGTGTGGTGGTACGTATGTGGTATGAGTAAGAATGAATCTGAGAATACCAAGCCGCAGGCATAAATGTTTTCTGCATTTGATGTTAAGTTTTGAATCCAGCAATCTGAATTTCACGCTGTACCTTCCTTATATTATTCTAGTCGTCAAAATAAAAAGGATGAACTATGCCAAGAGACTACCAGGTAAGTTTTTATTAAGTTCGTGAACAACAAAGTATTTTTTTTTAAATAGTTTTAAAATTATATTGTAACGGTGGTCTTCTGCGAGTAACTTTCTTGCATGATGTTCAAAATACTGGCAATTTGACGTTACGGACAATAAACCCGTTTCTGACAAGGCTTTATTTATGAGATGAAGTTAGCAAATTGAAAATTAGCTATTCTTATTAATTTGAGCAGAATGGTATCAGTTTTAGTAACTCACTGACTTTTTCATCTTTATAAATTGGGAAAATTAAATTAAAAGCCAATAAGTTTCCGTTCGTACAATTTAATTATACCCTAACAAATTGTAAAGTTTCATCAAAATATATTTCCATTTATACCAAATCGTAGTTCATAAATTATTATTTACATTATCAACAATATACAAATATTTTACAAGCACTCCTTACTTAATTTGAACTTAGATATCGCTATCAATATGTTACATAGACAAATTTTATTTCTATCACAATATAATGTCATTAAATGCTGTAGATGTAGAATTAACTTGCGCAAACCGTTATAGTCAAATTAATTATTTTAGTACCAATTATAATGAACAAATGCAACGACTGACGAAGTTAATTAATGGAATATTGATTAAATTTTGACCTTTGCTTTGATATTGTTATAAAACGAAGACAAATTCGTACTTCGTCGTAGCAATAACAATTTTGAAATATTAAAACTAAATGACGTCAAAAATAATATGTCTACTATTTATAATTGGGATAGAAAGAAGAATCTTAAGCTTCACAACCTCACCATTGGCACTTTAGAATTTCACACGCATTTCATAATATCTCATACACTTCCAAACATTGTCAATCAAGTTAACAATCATAAAATCTTACTACAAAAGGCTCCAACCAGCCTTGGATTTAATCCTAAAACCTTCAATATAAAATACAAAATTCAGATCAAAATGTTCACAACTCCACCTCTCAAGAATACTGAGACAGGTTTTGAGCCTCATAACTATTGTCGTGGTCACTGACAACATCTATCTGTTCTTGATCACAAAGTTCTTGATCCTTAGAAGAACAGGTACTCTTCGCACAGCAGCATTTCTTAGAACGAGGATCAGAGGACATCGGAGATTCCTCCTTCTTCAACTTCACACGGCGGTTCTGGAACCAGATCTTCACTTGTTTCTCAGACAGCTTCAGTCGGGACGCGATTTCTATTCTCCTCAGTCTTGAGAGGTACATGTTCATGGAAAACTCTCTTTCTAACTCCAGGAGTTGAGTTCCAGTGAAGGCCGTCCTGATTCTCTTGCTCGAGTCTTCTTTCAACGGCATACGTTTCAAGTCTTTTGAGTATCCTGGTAGCAGTTCTTCTGGGTGACCCAGCGGTGGGCTTGGAGTTCCATTCCTGCTTTCACTTGACAACGAAGGAGATCGTTGTTCTTGGCTCTTGGATGGCGAGGTAGTCACTTTGTAAGGGTGGTGCAGATACGGAGAAATGGACTTCTTTCTCTTGTGAACAAAGTTGACTGGCTCCTGTTCTTCAGTTTTCAAGTATCCTTCAAACGGCTTAGGCTCAGCCTGAGTTTCGTAGAATTCAGGACGAGGCAGCTGATGCAGTATAGGGTACCGAAAATTGAGCTGCTCCAAGAACGGCCTGAACAAATCCGGGGACCGCTGCTGATGCAGGCCGATGTTAAGAAGATTGTTTAAGTTCCCCGGGTAAGGGTACGGTAAGTACTTGGAGCGCGGATCCAAATGATGACCGATCAACGCGTACGGATGTATAGGTTCACTAGACAGTTCATTTTTCTTGCAATCTTTCGTATCACTTATCAGAGCATCGACGAAGAACGACCGAGACATTTTGGTGTTTGTAGCTCGCGCTTCAAACTCCAGTTCACTACTGAATGTAGGGTGCGTCGGTCCTAAAAGTAACAATTACAAAAACTACCCCCACTTAGTGCACCCTATTGTAAATACACACAATGGACCTCGAAGCGTTTTGGCAATTATTTGGCCCGGCCCACCCCTTTGTCGGTGAGACGTCAACCCCAGTGTTAGTTGGGGAAAAAAACTTTGAATGGAACATTTTAGTAGCTATGAATAATTTTGTATGGCACGAAACATCCCTAATATCTGTCTCATTAAATCCAATTTGGTTACTGTTTTGAACGTATGTGTGGATGTGTACGTAGATTTTTTTTTTGTTAAATTATTCAGGTTTTTAAAACGAGATGTAAAAGTGTTTTTATTATTTATTACTTTTTAACGTCTTTGGGGATTTAAGTCCATTTTCTGTACTGACATGAAACTATGTTTTTATTTTATAGTAGGTACCTACGGTAAAAGCCTTAGCTAAGTTGAAGTAAATAATACTTAATAATATTTCCACTGGTACCAATACCAAATCGTTTCAACTTGAGTATCAGTTGGACATGATATTATTTAGTTTTTCGAAAAAAAGATTGTACCTACGTTTATTTTTTTCTGTTCCTTCCTACTTGTCAGTTTATATGTGTGTACATAAATGGTAAAGTAAAAAAAGTTTATTAACATAAGTATTGAATGTTTTGGTACCTATATAGTATATCTACATGTTTAAATCCGAGAACCTTTAAAATACCTTTTCGTTTTGAGATATTTAAAATAAATCTCCGTAAAACAAACATCTAACGATCAAGACTATTCGCTTGCACTACAAAGCACCATATTAATTAAATATGAATACCCTATAATTGAATCCTTATGGTGCACGCGTGATCCTTGCAAAAGAAACCCTACCAATTGGGGAGGGCAATATAAAGCCCCGCCCTGCGTTCCCTGGCCAAACTAGTTTATGAAATATTAAAAGCACCCTAATATTCGCCAGCATTATAATTGTGAACCAATTCATGTTATTATCATGTCAGTATTAATTTGTAAAGTAACATGTTCTTTTGTGTGCATAAGTGGTTTCAGATGGGATTTTTCGATGTAAGTAAATATTCAAAGTTTGCTTTCTCAACGGTAATTTATTTTGTATCTGTATCTTGTATTAATTTATCATGACATTAATCTAGAATTATAATAGCCTTAAAATTTTCACATCGTTATCAAGTCGGAAATTATCTCACGGGAACGTACCCATCGAGATAAATAGCTTAACAAATATCAATAAAGCAATAACATAAATCTTATATGTTAATATAGGTTATAAACTATCTGTGTGCTAAATTTCATCCAAATACGTTCATCCGTGTTTGCGTGATTGAGTAACAAACATCCATCTAAAAATACAAACTTTCATATTTATAATATTAGTAGAATACCCCACTTTTAACCATCTGTAACCACATTTCTAGAATTTAAACACAGACAAATATAATTTAATGAGCGAAAGTTATCAATACGAATTGTAAGAATTCTTATGGATCATACCAACACGGCACATAAATGTTAGGCGTCGTCTGTAAGTTATATTCCTATCAAAATAGAATTGCTAAGACTTCACAATTCAATTTGCAAAATGTCTCAAAGGGTTCAAGTTCAAAGGATCAAAATTAAACAAGAGCCGACGGCTGCTTCCTGGGTCATTGTCTTTTGAGAAACATTGAAATCAAGTGAGGTTCTCACTCAAGTAAAGGATGCGTCCGGGCCTAAGGCTGTTGACGAAAAAAGTAGCAAAAATACACACAAACTAAAAATCTGTCAGTATCAGGAGCAAATATTTTTTGCAACACATTTTTGTTCTTTTGTTACAAAAATCTGACGGCACTGAATTCGATCACGGAATCGTGTCAGCCAAACAATAGGACGAAAATAACAATGTTTGGGCAAACACCGCTTGGTAACTCTACGTATCTGATTCTGCAAGAATTCGCAAAGAATTTTCACCCTTTTTCATGATTGAAATAAAGGTGGATTTTGCGTAGGATGTCAATCATCTAACTCCCCCACAGATCAGATAGATATAAAGGGTTATTATCGAATATAACCGAGGGTATTCTCCTAATTGTGTGTACGTCAAACTACACCAGGTGGCGTATGATACGGTAATGATAATTCGTGAACGTTACACAATGGAAAATATGGCAAATTAGGTAACTGTTTTCAAATAAAAGAGGTTTTGAAACGGAATGTTTTGACGTGATTCCTCATTGATAGTTCGAAATGATTATAATTCGTGTTACTTCAGCATCAATTATTATGTTCATTTTCGGCATAAATATGTATAAATAAGTTTGGAAGAGTCGAACTTCTGTACTGATGATGATCGCAAAATTTTAAACTCTCGTATTTTTGCTTTTAAGTTAATTTTATATTTCTAGACTTTACAAAGCCACAATATGAACACTTCTATCATCTATGGATTTACTTGTAAAGTTCAATTCAAGAGTTGGAAGAATTTCAAAACATTTAGGTACTGAAATCTACGCTATACATTTTATTCTAAAAACGTCAGTGGTGTACGCAAAGCACTTACAGAGTTACGTCAGCTGTGCATAGATCCATGAAGCTGTGACGTCATGCTTGAAGCTTTATCCAGGCTTTGTGTACTGAAGTTATAGCTTTGCTGTGGTCAAACCGGGTCCGACATTTCCATAAGAACTTTAGAAATGTTTTATTAGAGACACAGCCTACAATCTGGTTTAAGTTTCAAAACACACCAACTGTGATGGGAAGAAACAATAATTATCATAATTAAATTATTATTTTAATGTCTGACTAAGTTCACCTAAAACAACACAGGAAAACTAGGTTTTTATATGGCATGCTCAAAAATACAGACGCTATATTAAATGTCCTTCCTGTCCAAAGACTAATTTATCTTGAATTGACACTCCGAAATACAAAGCTGAACCGTTTCTAATTACCGGACTTCGAACACAAACCTTCATTCATCTCCAATCTCCCTAAAATTACAAAAGGCACTTCATTTAAAACGCAATCACAAACGGAAATGAATTTGGAAAAGACATTTAATGACCACCTGCGTATTGTCCGTTAAAATCCAAGATGGCGTCCTTCTGAGAACATTGCTTTTAAATAGTCTAACAATACTGTCGCCTGTTCGTCTGAGAGACTGAGAGTCACTACGGGGTACACTTGTCCAGTTCATTCATAAATTCACTCATTCATGTTTTTAGCTACGGTTATGAATGGAGTATCGATTCTATTGTAATTCTTACTCTATTGTGCTTGCCGATAAGTTTGCGGGACAGGTATCGATTGGTTGCCAACTTTATTTTACTTTCAACCCCAATCACCGTAATTTTTATTCCTTCCTTGACAAGGTTCAAATTCGTTCATTTATTTGTCTATTAATGGTTAAATGATAATTTGGTAAATATTCGAGTCTTCTATCCAAGTAGTGTTGATCTCATTTTTCGCGACTTTTGTGCATTTTTAAGCTCATTAATGTCACAAAGCGTTTTTGTAACGCTACGACTGTTTGTGACAAAAGTTTTTTTCTTTAGTGAATGTGTGGTGGATTTCGAGAACATAAAGGCGTGGGCAGTTCTGCGTTACTACTGGGTCTTTTTATGTAAGTATCAGTGTATCACTTTCCATTAGCGGTCAGTGAGAAGTGCTGAGTAACTTTTTACGCACTGCTTTCTTTTCATCCCTTACCTTTTCATAGTTCGTTTGGTATATACGTGTCTTATTGACATAAATACACTCGAGTTTCTCAATTTTCTTTCATTTACCCGGAAAAGAAAACACTTGATCATTCACCAAACGCTTTCAGAAAGAGATATCTAGGTAGAGACACTCTTATCTATTTTTGCCATTATTTTTCTCTGTCAGGAAATATTCTATTCTACATTTATATAAGTTTTATCTTACCTCAGAGAGGCTCGTGACCAAGTCTGAGCTGTGATTGCCTAGCTTGATGGATTGAGCTATGAATTGAAAACGTTACCCCAGTTTAACTTGAAAATTATACCAACATCACCTCAATACTAAACACTTAATGTACCTAATGTTGCAGTGAAAGTATAATCATCAGGATATTTTAACAGATTCCAATCTATTGGAAATAATACGATAAAATATTTTGCGAGTTGAAATAATAATATTTTTAAAGGAGATTCAAGCAAGCCTAAGTTTGAGGGGGCACCAAAAAAGCTGGATAATGAATTTGAGAGAGGTAAATGAAAAATGCATGTAACAAAATCACTGTACCTACCTACTTACGTCATTCCTAACCTTCACCAATTCACTACTATCATCATAATCATCCTGTAAGTAAGTCCCCTCTTTGAGGAGTGGTTTGAAAGGCGCCATAGCATCCCCACCTTCCGCCTGACGCAGGCCCTCACCGGACACGGCTGTTTCGGGAGGTTCCTGTTTCGCATAAGGCGGGAGGAAACGCCCGGGTGTTTCCACTGCGTAGATGGCCCTGAGGACATGGTGGAGCATATAGTGGAGGTCTGCCGGCTTGGGCGGAGCACCGCCGTGTCCTCGTAGAGGCGATCGGTGGCGATCTCTCGCGTCCAGCCCTGGTCCAGGCCATGGTACGGAGCGAGAGTGCATGGGTAGCCGTTATTATGATTACTACAATATTATCCGTTCCGTGTGGTACCGGACTTAAAAAAATAGCACTATCCCATTTCTTCCCGTGGGTTTCGTAGAAGGCGACTAAAGCACTCACTAGAGAATGGGCAGCAGCGTTTTCTATGCATTTTACCACCATACTGCGATCGCCAACCCGCCTGCCAAGCGTGGCGATTGTGGCAGAACCCCCTTTTATTCCTATAAGTTCACCCTCCAATAGCTTGCTTGTGCAAATACATCGTTCACGTTGAAACTGCGGTGAACGTTGATTCGTCTCACGACTCTCCCCCTCTCCATTCAGTGCTTCAACCACAAGGCCTAACAACTGCTTTATTTTGTACTGTTTTTAAGCTATTGCATAGCTTTTATCGCGAGCTTTGAGCGCGGCGACCGAATCAAGAAATTCCGTTACGAAAATAAAGCATAACACCCCCACTGCGCCTACCATGTAGCTCGGCCGAGCGTTCGCTTAACGTGTATGTATATGGTACGACTGTACGGTATAATAAAATTTGTTTTCTTATCGGTCACCACGCTCAAAAAGTGTAACTTGAATTAATACCAAAGAAAAAACTTGAATTAATATCAAAAAAGAAAAAAATACTGCTTAAACAAAAAATATTAAATATAATTATAATCGCATAAGTTGATAAAAAATGCTATGCAATCGCTTTACCGCGGCAGTCCCCGAGTGCCAAACATTTTTTTTTTTTAGTTTTTCACATATCGTTGTGAAACTTTCAGCACACAAATTCGTACACCTTTATTTGCTACGAAAATAACAGTGATAGGTAGTTATACATCATCAACATACTTCCACTGAGTAGAAAAATACGAATTGTTAAAGCTAACTCAAAAACCACTGATCATAACTTGACCATTTTTTATGTGACCACTCTATAAGTAGGTATACGTTTTCAAACAAAATAAGAATTTTACAAAGCAGTTTATAAATGACCGAGTGGAAATCCTCCTTCTTTTTTCAAAGGAAAAAAAAATACTTACTTGTTGTATAAAAGTAAATGTTTCTAGCATTTCTATTGTTCTACCGATAAGCTAACTTCCCCAGCAGCACGTACACGATATAATAAACACAAGACATGGTAGGATTGATGAGCGGAGCGCGGCGGCTACAGATAAGACGGTGATCCATCTACCGACCAACTTCTGCGTAATTTTGTTTAGACTCCCACTACCGAGCACAGACTGAAGGGAAGTTAGTTTGTGTGCTGTTGTTACACTGTAATAGGGTTGATGTTGGGAACTAGAATTACTGAGCGTTTTTGACTTACCTATCAGTCAATCGAAGCGATGATTTGCGCGAACTAACTAGTGCAAATCGTCACTTTATAATAATATAGTATTTTCTCTATGGGCCTCGCACGAACTTAGTTTATTTGTGGGCGAATCGACACTTCCAGAAATACGTATTAGGCAATTGGCACGTTTTGAATAAACACCACGGAAACATTGAAAAGAGAAAAAGTACACTAACTTTATTACATACTAGCTTCCCCCCGCAACTTCGTCTGCGTGAAATGTCTTGCTCCCCGACCCACCCATCCGCATCGAATCGCCTGGCCGTGCGAGGGCTTCGTATTTGTGACTTTTTTCTTTTTGCACGGCTTCTAAGGGCCCTAGCGATATTATATAGCTTTCCTCGATAAATGGCCTATCTAACACTGAAATAATTTTTCAAATCGGACCAGAAGTTCCTGAGATTAGCGCGTTCAAGTAAAAAAACAAACTCTTCAGCTCTATATTAGAATAGATAACACAAATACATATTTCAGGAATTGTCGATTCGCTCACGTATAAATTATCTACTTGCGAGTTTCATAAAGCACTCGCTGCACTCGCACTCGCACTCAGATTACAGGCCACTCCCTCTCACAGAAAGGAGGCCTGTGTCCCAGCAGTGGGAATAATATAGGCTGATTATGATTATGCTATATCGTTCCCACTGCTGGGACACAAACCTCTCTGTGATAGGAAGCCATAATGCACCATGCGGGCCCAGTGCGGGTGGGTTGATGGATGTCGCATATTTCCTCACGATGTTTTCGTTGATCGTTTTGAACACAGAATTAATAATAATATAAACAATATTATTATTAATACGATATTATAAACTTTATCAAAACAAATGTTAACCTACCCATTACTCCGTTCCATTAAACTCGATTAAAACATCTGACTTAATACTAAGCTTTTAACGGAAAATAAGAGAGGGGTGCAATTAAGAAAAAAAAAACGAAAGTCACTCCTATGCTATGGTACATTTTGAGATCAAAGCGAAACATTAATGGACACGAGTCATTGGGTCGCGCTAGAAAGGGTAGGTGGCTTCTTTATTTTTAATTCAGTTTGTGTTCCTTTTTTAAATACCTATTTGTTTTTTTTTATTTTTTACAAATTAGCGATGTTGTGATTTGATAGGTGGAATATCAATCTCCTTTACTGAAAAAGCAAACACAAAGACTTGAATTGTCAGATTAGTATCTGGTAACAATAAAATCTTTTTTCAAAAAAATAACAACCGACTTCCAAAAAAACACTACAAAGTGCAAAATAAATTTAATTTCGGAAGTCGGTGACTTTGGATGTGTATTTTAATTAGGTATTTGTCACCGCCTTCCGAAATTAAAGTTATTTTGCACTTTGTAGTGTTTTTTTGGAAGTCGGTTGTTATTTTTTTGAAAAGAGATTAAATTTTTCACTTTTTAGTTACCTACCTCATCCTTGGCGTCAAAACAATGCATATTTATGCGATAACAACATTCGCGGTTGATTTGCTGTAATTTTTTGAAGAGTTCCGTTGTCTGTCTCCGAAAAGCATCATCAGATCTATATGAAATTTCAATGGGACCATTTCGGAGTAAACTCCTTTCGAACAAAAAAAGAATTTTGCAAATCCGTCTATATACGACGGAGTTATGCCCGAACAAACATAAAAATTAAAAAAAAAAAAAAAACACGTCGAATTGATAACCTCCTTCTTTTTGAAGTCGGTTAAAAAGTGAAATAAACTTCTTAAAATTTCCAAGGACACCAACGTGGAAACTCCTTGAAAATACTTATAACCGCAACTTACTGGCAGAACCGAAAGCTAAGTGTTATGTAATAGTTAACTACTATGTAGGTATTTACATGAAGAAAGGTCTATTCCGACCTTACTGATGCAGCACCAGTCAACAATAATTAAATCAATAGCATAATAACAACGCCGTTTTAAAGTTAATAAAAGCAGTCGAGAAAGCTTTTACCGCTGCATTAACATCATTACAAGGCACGCGTAATATTATAGTAGCTTAAACAAGGATCAACTTTATTAGGCTGGTTCTATTAAAGGGATGAATGGATAAAATGGACCCCCGGCAAGGAACCCTGATCAGGTCGAGTCCGTCAAATCTAATTTTAGTTGTAGTGTGCTTGGTAGTCGATGGATTCCTCATCATCTCGGCGCAGCATCATAAACTGCTGATCTTAGACCTCTCTCTTTTTTCGCCATACTTTTTGGCTCCGTGCGTCTCTCATCAAGATGTTCCCCGTGACTTTGACGATATCTTAAATTCATAAAAGGTTAAAAGGAAAGTTATACAAAAAAAGGATTTTGTGCATAGGTACTCATTTGATCGTTATAATTATTGAATAACTAACTTAATCCAACATAATTATCTTAAAATAAAATCAGATTATTCATAGTTTACAAAGTTTGAAGTAAACTTAATTAAAATTGAACTTATTTTAATTATAACAATATTTCAACAGAATAAGACAACGATTTTGTACTACGGCTTACCTATCAGCTTTCACCGCAATTTTAATTTAAAGTCACAAAACTTTAAATTGCTTTCCCATAATTTATTATTTAAGTTTTCTGTTAGTCCCAGAACGTAATTATTGAAAGAAAATGAATTAGATACGTATTCTTTATAACAACTGGTAATTAAATATTTAGTTTCGATCTGCATAGAATTCTTAAACGCTTTAAGATTTCGTGGACATCTCTTTGTTAGAAAAGACGCCAAATAAAGTATGTATATCTTACAATAATTACGTAAACTCACTTTTGTAATGATAATTTTAAAGTGCACGAACTCGGCAGCTGGCAATAAACTATATTATTTCAAATAAACCATTTCAGTATTTATGAAGTTTTAAACAAGACTAATAAAATACATTAGATTAAGTTTGAGCTAAATTATGCCTACATTTTTGTTAAGTTTAGTGACTGAGACTGAAAATACCAAAAATCTTAACACTAACTTGCAATTCAACTTATTAAGAATTCTAGGTAGTGTTAAATTACCCTTATCAATCTAGGTTTAGTAGTTCAATTCACGCGACTTTAGTGTGTAAATTTTTATGAAAATTTGATGAAAAAAATTCTACCATAATCGCGTTGCACCGTCTCGCGTGGCGTCTATTTGTGGGAGACGTAACATATAAGCACAATATTTGCCTCTGACTAAACAAATAAGTTCAACTTTAATTCTCTCACGAAACTTGTATTAGGAGCACGTATTAATTGCAGCACAGAGTACGAACAAAGATTTCTTGCTAAGTGGCTGGTGAAGCTGACAAATCGCTGAGTATTGAGAGGGTTGTGGTGCAAGTGACAAGAGCTGGGGCCATACTAAGATTTAAATAGTTAGATTCGCCCTTCCGTGTCAAAAGATGATCTTATTTCGTTTCGTTTTGATACCAAATCAAACACAATGTCCTAATGGTTTGACTTCATTGCCATGGAAACGGTATTACTCTTCTCAGTAGAGACACTTTTTCGCGTTATTAAGTACTGTTAGGCCAAAGCCACCAATTCAAACCTGTAACTTACGTTAACACTATCATGGTCCCGTTGTGAAAAATAGAAAGTGCTATTCGCCTTGTAAAGCTCCTTCTCACTCTGACACTAGACAATGATGGCTTTAACACGTCAAAGTAGCTACGGTCCCAGAACTTATGTTTGATACTATAGGTACCGAGTTACCGACATAATGTCTAATCGATGAATATTGGTTAAACTCTATAAGATATGCCAGCTCTATTGCATCATTAGATAAGATGACTACTTCATTTACATAAGTAATTAACATTTCAAAACTTTTTCAACCATAATTGAAACATCTTACCAAGCTCCTAACGTTCGTAAATAAATCCGACAACGAAGTTCCGACGTATTAACATTGATGTAGTAACAGAAAGCACCCTGCTTAACCGCAATACAGTTTATACCTTCCACCACACACCAACAATTGAAAGCTCGCCACAAAATGCAATCACAAATGCGATTCGCTATTGTACAAGAGTTTTTACCAATAAATACATGAAACGCTTTTACGCTTTGTACACAGCGCCGACTTTTTATATTACAGCGCTTTATGCTTCAAGTGTTTTGTGCCCTTTCTTTGATAGAGTGCTTTTTTGTTTATTTATTTGGTCTTGGCTATTTAGGTGACAAAGTTTTGGTAACGTTTAAATATAGAAATGGAACAATGAAGCAATTATGTCAATTATGTTAGTAATTGAGACGGTTGCGTTTATAAAACTGAAATCGAAAGCTGCTTAAGTACTTTTATTTTAGCTGATTAAGATGGAGCAGAAAAGGGTTTGTAAAGTACTACTGTGTTTTAACTAGCACAAAATTGTTGATTGCACTTTAAACATTACAAGCTGGTATTAATAATAACAATTAATATTCAACTGTGCATTCTCTATAAGGGAAATCTAGTCCCAGGCTCGAACTCACTGGTGGGCCTGGATAAAAAGCACGTTGTCTCACCTGGCATCGTCTCCGACAGAGGTACCTAGTATCAGCGATGAGCAATTAGACGATAGTCTACACGCACAACGTTATTGAGTGAGATGCAGGATCATTTATAGTAAAACAGGCGCATAACAAATGAAGAAAACTCCTTCGGAAGATCGGGTTTTATGAAAAAAACACTACCTACATAAATAAATTACCAATAAAGTTTATTGAACTTTCAGTTATTTGAGTTTTGTCGGTACCGACTTGGTTTTGGAGATTCTATGCTTTTTTTATTACTTAAACACCCACAAAGTTAGGTTAAATAAGCAAGAAAAACGAATCTTTGTTGGCTCATAAACTGTTTTATTTTTGATGCACATTGTCGAACAGTGGAGTAAAATATTCCCGAAGTTTGTACAGAAAAAATGTCGACAAGATTCACCTTATGGCTACTGCAGGCTTAGCACGAGAACCGTAAACAAGCGTTTCGTCGTCGAAAGAGTAGACAAAAATGATGTTTCCGTGTAGAGTGTAGACAGTTGACAGTTTTGAACCGAGAAATGTAGATAAGTGATTTCTATTCTACGGTAGAGTAGAAATAGAAAGCGTCATACTAGGTCTGCTGGTCTTTTTGGATGCGTTTTTAATTTACTTAAATTAAACTAATTATAGTACCCCAGACCGTATTTCAGCCATGGCAGCCTATCTCAACGGAGACTTTCGGCGCGAGAACTATTATTTATTTATTTATTTATTGTTAGGCTTCTCAACAATGAGTACACTGTTACTTCATAGTTTAAACATTACAAACTTAAGTCTAAGCGCCTCATTACTTACAGAAAAGCACCGCATGCACTACATTATGCGCAGATATAGTAACACAGTAAATTAATTAAAACAAGTAATACATAAATTGACAAACTAAAATTATGCTATTAAAAGCTAAATTGATAACAAAATATTAAGATTAAATAAAATAATAAGTAAATAAAATAACATGCATTAAATAAAATTGAATTGGACTGGGTTATATAATATTTGACAAAATTAGTTTTAAGAATTTTAGTAATTTTAACAATTTTATATGATTTTATATGATTAGGTTAGTATTACGTATATAGTGCACAAGTGTGTCCGGAGACACAGATGAACTCCCTCTTCCATCACTCTTATAGCCCGAAGGGACCGGCACGCAATCCGAAACGACCGGAGAGAGATCCGGCGCAGGGCACGGGGGTATCACACCGTCAACTTTCTAACTCCTTCTTTACTAAGAAACTACTGGAAAAACCCACACAAAAAATGAACTTTTAATGGAATAACATCAGTAATTAATTATAATTCTAAGATTTATATTTTGTTGCATTATTCTCTTCTTTATTGTATTTTCTGTTGTATTCCCAATAAATTGTATCAATTTCACCGTAACAAGCTTAGAAGTTGATATTTATGTTTGAACTTCCAAAATCCTTTGTAATGAACTATTTGGGCTCTGAAGGAGAAAGGTTGATCTTACATTACAACTTATTACGACACTTTGTGCAAGAGTTATTAATTTATTCACTTTTAAGGCCTTACCATATGACTTAAGTTGTTGATAAGTTAAATAAGTCCTAGTTATTTAGGTCCCTGAAGGTTTGGTTTGAAATAGGATGATATTTCAGTGTCAATTGGGTAAGCACATTACAGTAACGGCTTGGAGACATTTTTTTTTTTTTTTTTTGGAAAAATTAGGAGATTGCAGTAGTGCTGCCATTCTTCTAATACCATGTTATGTATTTTTTTACCATAATGATTACAGCCGAGAGTATTTAAAAGTACTATAATAATACAGAATATACCAACGACTGAAAGCTGATCCCAATTATAAATCAGAAAAAATATTTCCATTTTCGCCTTACTATTTTTATTCTTCAGTATTTGTCTAGAAGATCCAATATTTCGACACAGACTGCACCCAAAGACATCCCAAGTTCAATGTTAATTAATATTTTTAACCATTAGACTTGCAAACGACGCCGTTCGTATTCCCGCGACGCCGATACAGAATGTATTTTATGATTTATCGTTCAAGTTCAAGATGTTAGATCTTCGCTAACATACATTTTGGGAATTATTTGATTTATTATTATGGTCCTTTTGGATTCAGTTTATTAAAAACTAGCGCTTCACCTGCGGCTTTGCCCACGTTTATACGGACGGATGAAATATGTATAAAACACGTTAAAATCCGGTGGTCCCGGCTGTCATTTGCGGATCTGTGTATACGTTTAGGCAGAAGCCCGAAAGTCTGACAACCAAGGGGTATTGTATACCCCAGTAACTAGGTTGTGGACGACAGATATGCACACACGACGAGACGAAATAGGCGACAGCACGGTTGGCGCAGTGGTTAAGCGATGGGCTGCTGCGCTGCGTGTCGCGGGTTCGATTCCCGCACGGAAAAAATATTGTATGACCTACTAGTAGTTGTTCTGGGTTTGGGTGTTGGTGTATGTGACTTTAAATGTTTGTAAACGCACCCACAATACAGGAGAAATTCCTACTGTGGGGTAACGTTTAAAAAAAAAAATTGGCAGTCGCTGGAAGCCGACTCCTAGGTAGTTGTGTGAAGGTTAGACAGATGATGATGATGATGAACTGTGGTGTAAGTGAGGCCACGAGACCAAGCCAGGATCTCTAAAAACACAGGACACAATAACACTGCTCGACTATAAAAATAGTAGATGATTGCGGAGTCTTTTTATATGAGTTTGCATACTGAAATTAGTTTGGAGTAGCTTTTTATCGCCTTCTTATGCAGCGATTCGATAATTTGAAGAGAATTTGAGAGTTAAGTTTCAAGGACGCGTTACGATTGCGTATTTCGTTACATGAGAGAGAAGAAAGATAAAACTCTTTCTATCGCTCACATAAAATCTCTCTCATCCTTTATCTTTTTAACCCCCGACGCAAAAACGACGGGGTGTTATAAGTTTGACGTGTCTGTGACGTAGCTCCCGAACGGATGAACCGATTTGGATTTTGTTTTTTTTTGTTTGATAGGTTTATTAGTCGGGAGTGTTCTTAAACATGTTTCATCAAAATCGGTTTTGCCGTTTGAAGATTATCAGCTCTTTTCTGGTTGATGAAGGGATTTGAGCATCTTCCACGGGTCTGATCAACTCGAAATTTGGTATTCTATTACTTCAATGATATTAAACGAACAAAGTAACCTTGAGCTGATGTTGGAGCAACACCTGGAATTTCTAGGATACCCAAGTTACTCACCAACAAACAGCAGAGGTATCGTGTTTGGGCTTACTGAAAAGATCTCAATGAATAGATTATAGATAAATGGTGATCAGGACGAGGAATGAGGATTAAAAATTAGTAACAAACTTCACTGTGGGAAAACTACGCAACGCTGCGCAGATTTAAGCGAAACATTAAGTTTAGAAAGCAAGAAATTAAATTAAATTTAAAATTTAAAAACCCCCGACCCAAACAAAAACTTTTAAAAGTAAAAAATAACATTTATAGACCTTTTAAGTTGAAGGTAATATTTTGATCAAGGCATTGTCAAGTCGGGGGACGGTCAATGAAAACGCCAAACAGAGCCTAGCATAGCATTTTCATTAGCCGTCCCCCGACTTTACAATGCCTTGATCAAAATATTACCTTCAACTTAAAAGGTCTATAAATGTTATTTTTTACTTTTAAGAGTTTTTGTTTTGTAAGAAGTATCACGTCTTTTAAGTGCACGATCAGCACGCTCTCTTTTTAAACTTGCACGTGATTATTTATTTCAGCTGCTGCTGTTTTAGACTCGGATCACCGTGAAAACTTTAATTTAATAAAAAACTAAATTAATTCTCTGTTTGAAACACTGTATAAATGTCCCATTAGCTACGAGTATCATTAGCACTAGGGTGTCCACACGTGTTTGTAAATAAATACAACCGAAAGGGTGACAATGTTGTGTTGTAAAATATCAATTAGTCTCGCTTTGACTTAGGGATTGTCCTGGCAACTGAGTGGTGTTGATAGGTGCCTGTTTGCTTTGTAGTTTAGGATTATGAGGTTCCTTGATAAGGTTCATTAGGGCTGTACTTCAATGTAACGTTTGATTGGAGATCAAAGGGATAGTGTGACAGAATTGTTTCTGGTGTGTGATTTGTTACCTTACCGCGTGTTTGACCGTTTTTGAGTTTGTTACGTTATATAAGATCATATCGATTATTGTAATAGTTGCACTAAAACAAAATTTGCTTACTTTGTGTCTTATAGTGTTTAAAAGTAATTTTCTAACTACATATTTTTTCAGAATGTGACTAAATCTATGTACGTTCTTTGTTGGTAGTTGAAGGCCTTGTAAACTGTAGATTTGCAGACTATTTTGTTGACATAGTAACACTGTAATTTGAAAACATTGTAAAAGTCAATTATTTTTAAAAGATTACCCGTGGAGTTTCTGGCCGGCTCGTCTCAATAGGAAACGACCAACTAGAACCGTGCACATCGCTTCTGATGTGCTATAAGTGCCCATGTATGTTTAGGAGAAATAAAATATTTTGATTTTGTAAAGCCATTGACAAGTCAACATTGATCAATTTATGGTTTTTTTTTTCCCTAACCGATACCAGTCGTATTGTAAGATATAATCACGTGCGCTCTGCACTACCGTTTGTTAATTATATTTGCTGTCAAAGTCAACAAACCAGCCACCAATCCAACACCAAAACTGCACGTCAACATTATTATTACTTCAAAGTCCCAAAACGTATGGTAATCAAATGCCATATCAAATCACCACCATACGTAGGGGCTATAATGAAATAGCTGATGTTCCACGCCAAAACACGATTAGTTTCGCACACTCGTCCCTGTTATTGCTTTGTCATTGTTGGGGGCTATGGGGACCAGTTTTATTAGTTTTGGGATTGTCCGTACAGTAGTTGCAGTGTGGTCATTGGAGTGAAGCAGCTAGTTTTTATTTTTGAGTACCAGCACTTGGACATATTCTTTCATTTAGAGAATTAGAGTTTATTTTATTTCAAATTTTTTTTTTTTTTTTGGTAGCCTTAGTTTATACTTATTTACTCTGTATTCTTAGGACATTATTAGAGTTTATAGGGAAAGTTTTTATCCAGAGCGCAAATTTTACCCATGAATTCAGCATATCATTCTAGACCGCAGAAATTTTTCGCCGGTTATACAAAAAAAAAAATCAGCTGTTCCATACATTTTGACCGCGTAGGTATTGCACTTTTCTATAAAACAGCTGTTTTTTTTTTTTGTGTAACCGGCGAAAATTTTCTGCGGTAGGGGGTCTAGAATGATATGCTGAATTCATGGTTAAAATTTGCGCACTGGATAAAAACTTACCCTTTAAAGAGCTGTAGATTTATTATGTCATTTAACTTTGGTCAGAAAGGGAATGCTGATCTTTAACATTTAAGTTTGATAAACGAATCATCTGTATTATGGGTGTTCCTAAATTACCTTAGGCTGCTGAAATCTTCTGGTAACGTTGGTTAGTAAGGTAGGTTGGTCCACTTTTCCCAACCTAACTAAAGTCATGCTAAGTGGTAGGTTTTGGGTTTATCCATCACGAATTTCGCAGTAGTTCTCGGAATCTGGAGTAGACATATTTATTGGACATGGAACTTGAACAACTGGCAAAATATGGGTCTGCCCACTGTGGTTCTTTCCTCCACAAAGAAAGATCCACATGGTCTTCAACTCTTCATATAATTTGACCAATATTATGTCTAGCCTTTAAAAGAGACTGAGACCGCTGAGTTTGTTTCGGCCTTTCTTCACAGAGTAGTCAGATAGGAAACGTGACCTCATCTAGTTTTACTAAAAAAATAAGACTGATGTGTAAAAGTGTTTGTACAAACCTGCTTACAGAAATAAAACCATTACAACACAACACACAACATTATAGGTATCACATAACACACCTCTGCTTAACCCTTCGAATACAGGCGTGCTGTTTTGTTATGGTGGTCATTTTTTTTGGGTTATCAATTGATTTGTCCATGTTCATTGGAAAACAGTTCCTCTATCTATCTATTTTTTTTCGTTAAGGCCTCATCACTCGCCTTGAGTCAAACTCATCCATTTCCGCCCTCAACATTGATCTTCGAGTTGCGATCTCCTTGAGTGATGACCTCCTTAACTTGACTTATTTTCCTTGACTTCGAGATCTCTAAAATGTGGTAACAAAAGTTTTATCTACCTACGAATAACATCAGAAATAAATTGAAAACCCTTCTTTGTCTCTCATAATTTTGATCAGAAATAGTTTTTATTTTTCCATTTTGCACCTACATAGGTACTTTGTTTTGTCTCTGGATCATTCTAAAGGAGACTGGTAGGAATTGCTTGAGGCATTAAGTCCGCCTTTTTACGGTTATTATAACGTCTACATACATCTACATAGGTATAGTTTTAGTCTATACCAAGAACATTAAATTGAACTGTCTGTTGTGTGAAATTATAAGGGGTAACATAGGCGTAAATCCCGGTAGCAAGTGCCCGTGGAATAATTTCAGAAATCCACGTCGGCGAAGCTGTAGGCAGCAGCTAGTAAATAAATAAAGTCATGGTCCTTCCACACATAAAATCAAAATACAGAAAAAATCAAAGACTGCAAAAAATGCATCCTAAAAGATACATAAACTGACCAGGTTGACAGGTTTGTATTCGAATGCAAATAATTGAAGGGTTAACTCGACAGTCCCTTCCGGTCCTTTGGACCAATTGTGTTGGTACCTATTATACGTTTTGAATGCTGTGAGACGGAAGCATTGAAAGGGTTGACTTCGATCTTGTTGTGGTTGTATTGGGAAAAGGATTTTCGAATATATCAATGGCATTTTATTGGTTGTGAATAGAATTTTTAGTTCGTGTAGTATATTGATCGTATTTGTGAATGTTAACACGATTGCATTTTTGGGATTGACACATAATTTTGCAAGATACGACTCAGGTTTTAGAGAAAAATATATTTTTGTGTTAGAACTGGTTTCTGGGTGTTAAACTATTGTGGATTTTTAATTGTATTTTATGAAACAACAATTGATATGACACAACATCACGTCTTGTTACCCCGACGGGCTGGGCGGAGGCGTACCTATATACGTTGTACACCTACATTTCCCCAGTCATGTTTAAGTCCCATGTAATAGGGGGCGAGCTTTTGGGTACCATCCAGATTCTGGGCTTTCACTGAGAAATTTCTGTTAGAAAAATCAAATAACACTTTACCCAACCTGGGGAATGAATCCAGGACAGCAGTCTTCAGGTTCAGCAGTCTCTACTGATGAGCATGAGGTACTGGGTTCGATTCCCAGGTTGGGCAAACCACTTGCAACCACAAGATCAACGAGGCAGACTATTGATGCGAGTTTTCACAATAAATACTTAGTACCATCATTTCTGTGGAGAATAGCTTATGTTATAGGTAGGTTTTATTGTAATATTCAAGTATGAATATTACAATAAAAAATGAATATAATAATAAAATTGTAAGAAATGTTTGTACTACACATGACCAGTAAAAGAGTCATAGCAGCACGTTAATAATAATCTACCCACAATTTCCCCAAAATTAGAAATTAATTCAACCATAACCTTAAAACACATCGTAAAGGTCTAATCAAATATCCGTTGTATTAATATTAAAACAAACCTTGGGAAAACCCAATAGCCTGTTAAATTTCCCTATTAATTTTAAATATGGCGGCAAATTGAACTGCGACGCACTTCCGTTCGAGCGACGCCGGCGCCGCGTGCTCGACCCATTTGACGTCACTTCCTGTATTTTATAACAGGAAGTCGGCATGCCATTAGTATTAAATGGTGTTATTAGATGATAGTGCGAATAAATAGGATTTGTGAGGGTTTGAATATAATCTAATCGATTCGAGAGGTAGGTAATAAGTTTTGTAATATTCGAAATTAAACTAGGTGCTGTTGCCATTTTGAATTGTAAAAAGCGTATGTTGGCATTGCATTATCAGCCTTTAAAGTTTCCATTGCTCGGGTGTAGTGTAGGCCTCCTCTCTGTGAGAGGGAGTGGGCTGTCATTCACCTCGCGGGCTCAGTGCGGATTGGTAGATGTCATGTCTTCGAAGCTTTCGCTCTAGGACATGCCGGTTTCCTCACGATGTTTTCCTTCACCGTTTCGACAGCAGCGGTGATGAAATGAATTACAGAAAGTATAACGCCTGCGTACATGTGTTCGAACTTACCCACCACTGCTCCTCAAAGTTGAACAACATTGAATGCTGTACATTTTAAGTAAGGTATTTGTAAAATACGAGTACGACTCCCGAATTCAATTGAGTTCAAGAACTTTATTTACTGACTATGAAACAGTTTGTTTTGTAACTTAACATTTACGAGCATTTGATCAACAATCATCGGTACGAACACGAGGCATACATACATACCAAAAGAAATAATAAACCATCTATTACTGCCATTACAGCATTCACTACTTCAGCTACATTTTTTTTTGCAACTACAAATCGATCTTCATTCATAAAGAGCATATGAAATACTATTACAATTTCTGTTCTTTAGATACGGTCACTTGACAAAATTCCATTCATGGTCCTTGTAAAAGTGATAATACATTAGCCCATTCATTTGAGCTCTGAATGTGTTCTGTAAAATATTGTGTGGCGTTATTCGGGTGTAAAATGTCACCGTGTTTAGGTAGCGGGATCTTTGACTCGTGTGCGCGGGCCTTTGAAAGATGTGGGAAGCTTGTGTGGATAGGAAAACAGCGGGTAGATGAGAGTGGGCGGGAGCGAGTTGAGATACAATAATTTTTAAAATGAAAGTGGAACTGGGATCTGAAAAACTTTGTGGGTGTGTTGTCATGGTATACGGAGGAATTTGGAAAATGTCGTGAGGAAAGTTTTGAGTATGAATGTCGATGACTATAAGAGAAAGGGGAGACCAAAGAAATGATGGATGGACTGTGTGAATGATGATGTGGTTATAGATGACGACTAATAGAGAAGTGTGGAAGAAAAAGACATGTTGCGCCGACCTCAAATAAATTGGAATAAGGGCAGGAGAATGATGATTATGGAAAAAGAAAATTCGAATCGTAACATATACCTACTCAAGAAATTTGAAACATTTTATTTTACATAAATCTATACTCAAGGACAAGTATGAACCGTCAGAAGCTATGTGCATGGATGGATCTAATTGTTCATTTCCTATGAAGAAGAGCCAGCAGGAAAGTCCATTTTTTGTAAGCAGTGTAGCTATACGTATACTTAGAATTTGAGATATCTAGTTAAAGTTTTAGCTAAGACAACAAAGGTAAGATAATTGAATTACTCACGCCAAGCCATTCTGTTCCAACTTAAACTTTCGACACTATTATTTTGAAATAGCTAAAATATCTAAACGAGATCCCGAGTAAAGTGGCAGAGAACCGTTAAATTGTCTTTTAGGAAAATTGATCCAGATACTAAGCGAAATAGATTAGGGCTCTGAAGATTAACTTAGAAGTGAATGGCACCTGAAATACTTCAGATCTAAGTTCTTTACGAGAACTCTAAAACTTTATACTCAGTATAAAATTAATAAACTCAACCATTTTAATACTACTCTACCATTTTAGTACTTCTCGGCATTTTCATACCTCGAAAATTATTCTAAAAGTTATTTCCCATTATAACTGACTATTATAATAAACTTGAAAACATTTTACTTATCTGTAACACCGTTCCCTTTTCTTAACAAAGACGTAATTTAATAAAAGCTGCCTGAAACTCTTTATCAGTTTGTAAAATTATAAATTCAATTAAACTTTTCTTGGTTTCGTGGGCTGAGGTGTCGAGTTCCTAAGGGCTCGGGAACTTACGGGGTGCCGCCCTCTCTAATTGATTGCATAACTGCCGCCTATAATTCCTATTCATTCGTTCTTTCATTCAGACTCCGTTCATTCAAGCCATCATTTGACATCGGCGACAAATCGGCTCCAAAGATACCATTGTTGTTTGTAACCAAGTTTAAATTGCGCGTTACGTTATTAATTGTATCGATTTTGGGTCTTATGCCTTTGGTGTTAGGTTCCTATATGATATCATTGATTGAGAATCCGCCTGGTTAAGCAAAATTCCTGCTTAAATAATGCATTGGTTTTTGATGTTCCACCATAGATATAAAGGTAATATTCGCATGCGTTATCAAAAGAATTGACACCAAGTTATCGTATTATATTTGTAATGTATTATAGGAAGGAATTTCACGCATGCCTCTACCTTTTTCTTCGACGAAGTCAGAACTATTGTCGCCATTATAAAATTCTGAGTGCTACTTGTGATTCTTATGAATAGAATAAAAATTAGTTATGGTGAACGATTATCTATGAATTTAGTGATTTTATTTGGGCATTTAGCGTTTGATATGTTGTGCATGACCTTTTGGGCAGCTGTTGGGTAAAAGGTGGTGTTCATCCATTTAAGATGACACGGGACAAGGAGTAAGGAAACTTTACGGTCCAATGAACGTTTTCGAAGATGAATGATACTCTAGACAGGAAATGAACAAAATAAAATACTTATTGATAACGATGAATTTTGAAAAATTAATTTTGATAAGACTTCTCATTAACCAACGCCCAAAGTGTAATGAATTTGGTCAACCTTCTTTTTTTTCAACTCCATTGTTTAAAAGTTTTCTTGTAATAATGATACATTTGGAATAAAGTAACTTGACTGTGCAATGAATGATTTGAAAGACGAATGACGAATTACGGGAAATGAACAAACTTAAATACTTATTGAGTACGACGAATTTTGAAAAGTTAAATCTGAAAAGACTTCTCATTAAGTTACGTTCAAAGTGTTATGAAGTTGGTCAACCTTCTTTTTTATGAATTCCAAAAGTTTAAAAGTTTCCTTATAAATAATACACTTAGAATTAGGTAACGTTACGGTCCAATGAACGTCTTGGAAGATGAATGATACTCTAAACGGGAAATGAACAAAAGAGAATGGTAGTTATTGATAATGATGAATTTTGAAAAAGTACACGTGAAAAGTTTTTCTCATTCATTAACGTCCAAAGTATTATAAATTAGGTCAAACTTGAATTTTTCAACTCTGAAGTTTAAAAGTTTTCATATACGGTATTGTTGTTTGTACATAATTCTATTTCAACGATAAATTAAGATTCTCAGACGATTGTCTTAGAAGCTGCTGACACATACGTGTCTATATTAATTTTATGGGGAACTACCTTTTGCCAGCGACTTCGCCCGCGTCTAGGTCGAAAAATATCTCGCAGGAACTTAGGTACTGCCAGGAAATTATCCGTTATAATCCATCTGTGTCATATTTCATCCAAATCCGTCCAGCACGTTTTGCGTCATTGAGTAACAAACATCCATACATCTAAACATCAAATCAACCGAACATACAAACTTCCACATTTAAAATATTGGTAACGAAATACTTACTCCAAAACCGCTCAAATTAGTCAATTTTTTTTTAAGGTTAAAAGCCTGGAAGTACATACATCTGAAAGAGGAAACTTGAGAATAATTTTCATACTTTTCCGCACTCGTAGAAGTTTCGCGAATAAATTAGAACTTGATCCTCGTAGTTATATACCGTGTAATATTCATACTTATGGAAGTTGTACATCTGGAACACTTGGATTCTCTTGTTTTTATATAACGTTGGAAACGGAGAAGTTTGATGTGGGGATGATAAAGTCGTGAGAGTTCTGACTCTTCACGACCCGAAATAAATTATGGTGTTAAGTTTTCTAATTTACATTCCACTTATTTCTTTAATGTAATGGTCAAGTAATAGCGTTTGGATCTAAAGCTGCGAGCAGATATGGAAATATTAAGAGCTCGAGAGGCGTAAGGGCCCAGTGGTAAGTTCCGACTTACGAAGCGTTGTAGGTGGTAGGTTCGAACTCAGACAGGCGTTTTACTATGTGTACTTAAATAATTTCATCACCATTGCTCTCAAAACGGTGAACGAAAATATCGTGAGGAAACCAACCTAGAACTAAAAATCGAAGATATGTGAAATCTACCAACTCTGGGGTCCACGTGGTGGAATACGACCCTTTCCCCTCTCACAGAGAGGAGGCCTATGTCCCAGCAGTGGAAACATTATAGGCTGATTATGCCACCTATTCTTGAAAAGAAAATGTGATCTAGTAACTAATCCTGGGTCTTAACAACATTATTGATTTAAAATCAACCTATTACAACATAACCAAAAATTAATACCAAAACCATGTAGCATTCGATCCCATTCATCCGACGATATAGCATCAATAATTCACAATTTATCAACAATAAATAGCGTAATATGTCCACAATACGTCCCTTACAAAAATCCGGCGCGGCTTGGCTCGTGCAAAAACATCTGTCGCCATCACCGGAGAGTACCATTTGACGGGTCATTAAATATCTTCCACGCTTTCCACTTATTATCTATTTTTATATCATTTCTATAATAAATTTTATGCCAAATAAAATTCTGAGCCACGCCTCTTTCTAATAAATTATACGAAAAAGACGAATCTAGAGTTGTATAGTAATTTTTTGCTGTTTTCTATTGAATGGTTCCCAGTTTGCGTAAAATTGTCGATAATGCTTTGAAGAGCTTTTATTGATAAAATTGTGGTGGATATATGTTTTTTATTCATGTTTCGTGGTTAGGGTGGGCATAGTTTTAATGGGATGTCCTCGTAATGTAAGTGCGGTGGTGTGTGACATTAAGTGTTTGGCCACTCAAAATAATTGATAGCTTCGCTGTGTTTTTGTTATTTCTGAATTATAGGATACTATTTTATTTCGGAAAGTTGATAGTAGTGTTAGTATTGAGTTATTTTATAGTCCACTAGGGTTTGTGTATCGGTAAAGGACTTGAGTATGGTTTGAAAATAAGAAAATTAAATTCCCGAAATCCAACACTAATAAGAGTCATCAAAGGCAAAAAAAGTAGAGACGTTTTATGATTATAATTATGAAACTTGAGTAGTACAGTAGGCCTTAAAAGGATTTAAACATCGACAACAATTCATTTGACTGTCTACAATTTGTGTTCTATAATGCTGTTTCAATGTGTGGCTACAAATAAGTGCCTAACCAATTTGTAACATGTTGTGTAGAAAATTTATTCTTGTTATATGCATCTTTTTGAGGTCGACTGTTTTACTTACAGATTTCTGTATTTTGTTGTGACAACAATACATGTTGAATTGTAAGAAATAAATGAACAGATTGCTTTATAAGGTTTCCCTCTCAAAATTCATCGTCTATAATTTAATAACAAATGTATAATACCAGCAATTATCAGACATTTATCTCAGAGGCCATCACTCCCTCCGGCGTGGCCTAACGAGGGCCTTGTGTCGGCCACGTGGCCTTTGTCTGGCCAGGATTACACCTAATTAATACGTCAGCTTGTTTACAATAAGAAAATATTATTTTATTTGAGTGTAAACAGGATGGAATAAAGATATTGGATTCGGGCAATGTTTGGTGTTGACAGTGTTTATTTTGGAAATTATGATAATACATCCAGGTCAAGCGACGCTTGCTGGGGTTGGTCCCTGGACCGTCTTTACATACCGAGACTCCTCCGTGCCTTTGAAAGCACGTTAAACCGTTGGTCGCGGCTGTTATTCGAGGATCTTTGACAGTCGTTACGGGTCATCAGAAGCCCGCAAGTTTGACAACTAGTCTTAGTAAGAATAAGAATAATTTATTGTTTTGAAAGTTTCATTCAAATGCGTTGCTTCCTGGAACTCACACTAGGATTCCCTATGTGTCGTGAGATTCCGGCTCCTTCGTTTCGTTTACTTTTATTGCTATAATGCTATGCATGTAATAGTACGTTAAAATAAATTTCTTATTTTCTTCTTATCTACTGGTGATCCACTAGAAAAGAATATAAAATAAAACTTACAAAATAAAATTTATAATACCCCCGACCCTAACAAAAACTCTAAAAAGTAAAAATAATAATATTTCTAGGCCTTTTAAGATGAAGGTAATATTTTGATCAAGGCATTGTCAAGTCGGGGGACGGTCAATGAAAACGCCAAACAGAAGCCTAGCATTTTCATTAGCCGTCCCCCGCCTTTACAATGCCTTAATCAAAATATTACCTTCATCTTAAAAGGCCTAGAAATATTATTATTTTTACTTTTTAGAGTTTTTGTTAGGGTCGGGGGTATTATAAATTTTAAATTTAATTTTTATTTCCTGCTTTTTAAACGTAATGTCTCGCTCGCTTAAATCTGCGCATCGTTGCGTATTTTTCCCACAGTGAAGTTTGTTACTAATTTATCTTAATTCCTCGTCCTGATCACTTTTTATCTATAATCTATGCATTGAGACCTTTTCAATGAGCCCAAACACGATATTTTTGCTGTTTGTTGGTGAGTAGGTAACTTGGGCATCCTGGAAATTTCAGGTGTTTCGCCGGCATAATTTCAATGTTACCTTGTTCATCTAATATCATTGAAGTAATAGAATACCAAATTTCGAGTTGATCAGCTTATGCTCAAATCACTCCATCAACCAGAAAAGAGCTGATAATCTTCAGACGGCTGAACCGATATTGATGAAACATATCTAAGAATACTCCCGACTAATACACCTTTCAAACAAAAAAACATAATCAAAATCGGTTCATCCGTTCGGGAGCTACGTTGCCTCAGACAGACACACACACACACACAGACACGTCAAACTTATAACACCCCGTCGTTTTTGCGTCGGGGGTTAAAAATAAAACTTAAAACAAAATAATTAAAAAAAAAAAAAAAAAAACCTCCGACCCTAAAAAGTCAGGGGACGGTCAATGAAAACGCCAAACAGAAGCCTAGCATTTTCATTAGCCGTCCCCCGCCTTTACAATGCCTTGATCAAAATATTACCTTCATCATAGAAGCCTATACATATTATTATTTTTACTTTTTAGAGTTTTTAGGGTCGGGGTTTTTTATTTTTTTTCATTTAATTTTAATTTCCTGCTTTTTAAACTTAATGTCTCGCTCGCTTAATTCTGCGCATCGTTGCGTATTTTTCCCACAGTGAAGTTTGTTACTAATTTATCCTCGTTCCTCGTCCTGATCACTATTTATCTATAATCTATTCATTGAGACCTTTTCAATGATCCCAAACACGATACTTTTGCTGTTTGTTGGTGAGTAACTTGGGCATCCTGGAAATTCCAGGTGTTGCTCCAGCATTTCAAGGTTACTTTGTTCGTTTAATATCATTGAAGTAATAGAATACCAAATTTCGAGTTGATCTGACCCGTGGAAGATGCTCAAATCCCTTCATCAACCAGAAAAGCGCTGATAATCTTCAAACGGCTGAACCGATTTTGATGAAAAATGTCTAAGAACACTCCCGACTAATACACCTTTCAAACAAAAAAAAAAATCAAAATCAAAATCGGTTCATCCGTTCGGGAGCTAGGTTGCCTCAGACAGACACACAGACAAGTCAAACTTATAACACCCCGTCGTTTTTGCGTCGGGGGTTAAAAAAGAGAATAACCTAATATGTTATATGTCGTTAATGTGTGCTGCTTGTAAGTAAGTCGTATCGTAAACGTCAGAAACGCATTATCTCTATGTAAAATGCAGCGGCATCTGGTTTAACTGGAAGCCTTTCCCAACATACTCGTAGTTGCTCATAGTCTAGGCAGATTAATTTAATGATTTTAATAATGCACTTTTTTAATATAAAGTGTCATCACGATTATGTGGAAAGCTGGATAGTCTATCTTCAACACATCATCTTTTTACCCTTGTCTCATGTTACTTCGTTCGTCGTACGCAACACATTTCATCTTTTATTCTACCCTGATCAGATTTGGTTAGGAAGCTCTACCGTGAGCTATTGGCCAAATATAAGATGGTAAAAGAAATTATGGGCCTGACGATACTCAAGCCAGTTAAAAAGGTTGACGAAACGCCAGAACCACTACAAAGCTATAAAAGGGTGACCTAACAAGTTTTATAATTCAAGTAACTCTTTAGTTCAATTACCTCTTGAGCATTTATATGCTTTTACAATACAAATAATAGTTTTAATGAAACAAACCTAAGTACCCAATTATAAAAGAAAACTTTTTACTCCAACCACAATGACATTCAATTATTTGTATTCATACACCCTTTGTATTTTATAAGCTTTTTATACTATTCAAGTATTGCGCATATGTTTTGTATGAATCTCTTGTATTGTTGCAATTTTAGAAACGATAGGACAAAATGGAATCTTATTGCAGTTACTTTGTGATGTAATTTCATTTACGACTTTTTCTGGATATAAAACTTTTCGAAATGTGCAAACCCTATTGCAAAATAAAATACGTTGCAAAAGCAGCTTTGCCCATGTGTGATTAAACCATATTTTTATAAATTTTCAACGAAACTTCGGACCGTTTACTCTTTGGGAATTGAGCCCTTGAAGTGATCGGAACAGAAGTTCAAATTGTAGTTGGTAAATATCCTTTTCGATTTAGAACTTAATATTCTGGACAATAAGAACGTATGGCTGTTTCTGCAACTGCATTTGATTGTTTATTACAAAACGAACATTTTGACGTGGTGTGACGAATGCAGCCAGTTGGTGTGTTTGAATTAAACATTTAATTTGTTTCCTTTATTCTGTTTGGGATTTATTAAGTGGCAATGTACTGTGACAATAGTCATGATTCGATTTGCTGACGTCATTATTGTAATGAACGGCTGGAGTGTTGAGGGTAGAACATATTGCGTTGATGAGGATTGCATAGAATTGTGTGACTTCACGCTTTTAAATGATTAGCATATTCTATCATTTCTGAATTTTTAATTTATCCCTCATGGAAAGATTATGGTCCTTAGTGCAGATTTTTGGCCCTTTAAACACAACACGAAGTATCAGTAATAGATATAGGTGTGTTGGTTTCTTCGAAATGGCTTCGACTACAGACCACAAGAAATGTTGAAAATAAACGGCCAAATGATATTATTCATATAATCAAATGAAAACTGTCGTGATAGCCAAACCTTCAAAAAATTTATATTATGGGTACATGTAGAGATATGTAAAATGAGTAGGTATTTACAATGCTACTGACAAACGCATAAACTCTACCGAACAAAAAAAAGTAAGTTCAAGAACTTAAAACCCGACTGCTGAAAAATTACGCTCTACAAAGTATGGAACAAAAAATATTGTCAACTGAAAGCCGTGGCCAACTTCAACGTCTTCCATGTTCCATTTGTCAAATTATGATAGGTAAGTAGTTTACAATTTATGAGGGAACAGATGGACATACCCGCAAACACACACTATCGATTAAAATCTTTACCCTCCTTTTTGCTTCGGCGAAGTCGGGTAAAAAAGAAGCGAAAGTTCTAGAAGCAGTAAACAATCGTGTAGCTACAGATTGTTGAACGTCGTGCGTCGGATCCACAATCCTAACGCTTGATTAGTACTGGCGCGGATAGCGTAAATTGTACCCACTGTCAGGATTACGATGTGCTCGGATGTTGGTGATGACGATGCGGTTCTTTTTTTTTTTTGTTTAATTCGAATCCTACTAATATTTCGATTTGAATGTTTGGATATTTGTTACAACTGACTGAACGGATTTGGATAAAATTTGGCAAACAGATAGGTAGTTCATAACCAGGAATATCACCAAAAATACGTTTTTTATCCCGGTAGTACGTTTCATTGGGAGACTTTCCGATTTCCACGAGGGTGGAGTTGCGGGAAAAAGTTAGTCAAAAACATTCTGCTGATTCATAGAAAAGTGCAATTCGTAAGTGATTAAAATATGTATGGAAAAGCTAATAATTTTTTGAGAACCGACGAAAAATTTCTACACACCTCTGCAAAACGCTTCGGAGAAAACAGAAAACAGCGTAATTTTATGCGTTGTTAAGCGACACCCACACATCCAAGACCACACACCGCCACACTGACCACATCACTGACGTGTGGTTGTCGATGGAGTCAAAGGTGGCTTCAGGATCATGTACTGAATGGCAACAGGCTACGTCGATGTCCCTGCCACATTGTATGTATAGTATCCACATACAGTTGGTATCAAACTAAAACACCACCTCCAAACCTTCATGCTTCCTCATGTAGAACCTAAGTGTTATTTGTACCAGTTTTAGTGGCTCCCCATTAGGTGCCGCGATGTTCGCTGCTCTTTGCCTTCTCCTCGAAATTTATTACCGAACCCTATTGTCTTGTCTGCTTGATTAACTAGTTGATTAACTTTACAAGTGTTTCTACGTATATATTTTTTGGGTAGAAAAGGAACAAAGGGATTTGGAAAAATTACCTTTACCTACACGCGAAATGTGGGTGCTATACAATGTGAAGCCCGCAATAAATTGAACTGCGTATACGGAATAACAATCCAAGACTGAAAAAGAAAATGCAATTCTTTTCCGGCGCGGTTGCAGCGGTCAAGCGATTAACTGCTGCACTGCGTGTCGCGGGTTCGAATCCCGCACGAAACATTGTATGACCTGCAAGTAGTTGTTCCGGGTCTGACTGTTTGTGTATGTGAGTTTAAATGTTTATAAACGCATCCACAATACAGGATACATTCCAACGTTTTTTTTAAACATATCAAATAGTTTAAGTTCCTAATGCTGCAGTTAGCTAGTTGCTTATCGCCATCACCTTTTTATCATTAGCCACACGGGTCGATCGATCAAGTTAAGTTACGCTTACCGCGGTTGGTCCGTGGATGGGTGACCATCTTTTTCAATCAATCAAAATATTTTATTTCACATAAACCTGCATGGGCACTTATGAAACGTCAAAAGCTAGGTGCACGGTTCCAAATTGTCGCTTCCTATGGAGAAGAGCCGGCAAGAAACTCTACGGTTACTCTTTTAAAAATAATTAGCTTTAGCAATGTTTTTAAATTATAGTGATAATAGGTATGGGAGGACAGTGCAGGCCTGTCAATAAGTACCAGGTACTTAAGGAATGAAAATACAGAATAGAAAATCGTCTACAAATCTAGTCTGTAAGGCCCACAACGTTCTCTCATTTACAATAAGTAAAATAATCTACATAAATAAAACTTTACATACCAAAACCCTTCCATGTCTCAGAAAGCACGTTAAGCCTTGGTCCCTGCTGTCAATTGTGGATCTTTGACAGTCGCTGCGGGTCGTCAGAAGCCCGAAAGTCTTACAACCAGTCTTACCAAGGGGTATCATATTACCTAGTTACTGGGTTGTGGAGGTCAGATAGGCAATCGCTCCATTTAAAACACTGGAATTCAGCTGCATCCGGTTAGACTGGAAGCCGAACCCAACATATTTGGGAAAAGGCTAGGCAGATGATGAGGTACTACTTTGTCTACCTAATAAGAAATAAAGGTTCGGCAGACCAGCGCCATGCGACAGTACGTCGCGACTTTAGTAGATTTAAAATTTAAATCCATGAACTTTTCGTAGAAATTGTTTCATTAAAGTCACGTGCTGCCTCGTCGTGCCTGTCAGCAGGAGCCTTATGACACTGTTATGTACTACCTGAAAAATGGTTATTTTGAAATGATACCTACTGTACAGTTTCAGGAGCTTATACTGGTGCCATTTGCCAAGAAGTAATATTAAATCTGTGTTCCTGTTTTAAAAACTTAGCCATATATCAACCCACAACATTAGCAACTAGAAAGGTACCTAAGGTGCTCTACTGGTCATAAAAAATGTTTGATTTATATCAACGCTTGAAACCATAAAGGCCCACAGATTAAACAACACGATCGTTATTGACGAATCGCGTGTTTTCTATCAATAAAACATTAGAAGATTCACCTACACTCATTCACACTTGATACAGAGAAAATGAATCTATTATAGACATTGTTTAAAAAGAAGAAAATATCTTCTTAATATGTCATGTGCACGCAATACATTTATTTGCTGTTGTCTTATGGCTGGTTCTTTTGCGTTTTTTATCTACACCAATATTGTTTGTTAAAACCTGGATTTAGACCACGTATAAATATTGCGGCGGGATGTCGATATGCACTGGTTTTGCAGCTGTTGGTGTTCAACCGAGAATTAAAAATCCAACACAGTGCATCCCAGCACGACAAACTAACACACTGTTTAATTTTCAATATCGGCGCTAAGCAGTGTGATGACGATCTAGTGCGCGAAAAAATCCCACTGCGATATATTCCCGTCCGTGCGTACGTGGAACCCGTCTTGAGCAATGTTCATGTCTTATCTGTATGAGCATAAGCCTTCGCCCTGCAGTCTGCAGTGGGACTATATTAGGGCTGCTATTGTTTAATTTTATGAGAACGTAATAAGATTAATAGATTTATTATGAGCGTCATTTATTATACCCAACTAGTTAGAAGGCGATTATAGCCAATATTATTTGAATTGAATCGAATTAAGTACTGAGTCTTCTTCGAGATCCGATTATAATTCTTAATACTCATTAATAATATAATTTACATATTTTATTTTATTACGATTTTAAGCCAGTTTGTACCGTATGTACCTATAACAGAAATATTTTGGATTGCATTGCCAAGGAATCATTTTTGAAATTAAATTAAGTATTGAGGTTGAAGTGGCGGTGCTTGGGGGAGGCCTAAGTCCAGCAGTGGATGTCTTTCGGCTGGAATGATGATATAGTATTTCAAAAGCTGTAGCTCTTCTAATATACAGCTAGCGCTTTTTTCTCGTCTAACGTGATGATCAAGTGGCTAGGATTAATTAAAAACATACCGATATAATTTCTCTAGTTTTGACACGAGATTACTAAGAACCACCAAAGAAGTCGGATAAGAGTTATACTGGTTGATTACTGTCACTCCAGTAAAGTATCGCACCGATGGTTGCATGGCGGCAGTCTTCTGATAACAGATAAAGTCGAGGGAACCACTGTCGTACCGACGAACTGCTATATTCCGGCCCATTCCTGATGATATAGAAATTGCTGAACCACGTAGATAAGACTAGACGATAACGACTTCTGGCAAAGGCTATCTTACACCGTTACGTACAATGTAAAATTCACCAATTACATACTTACATATTTTCACAAAGTAGAGTACATATTTATTACAAAAAAAAAAAACCCACAGTTGTCCTTTCTTTGACTCGTGTCGCCCACCTGGCTCACCCGTGGCCATTTATAAAACTAAATTAACCTTACTGGACCACGCCCCTTAGGATCAAATGTAAGAAACACGTGCGTTTGAAATGTATCATGTATAACAGTTGGAGGAAATGAGTTATCGATCTACAGCCTATTGTGAAGGAATTATGTACTTACTATCTGCTCTATTAAAAATGTACCTTTGGTATCAAAAGCATTGTTAGATGGTAAGTGTATACCCATAAGTTGATTGATAGTTGTCATTTACAGACAGAAAAAAGAAACAAAATTAGGATTTGTGGTCATACAAACCGTGCATACAAAAAGATAATTTATTAATTAAAGTTAATTCAAGTGGGACTTAAAACCCTATGTTAATAAAAGTTGCTTTAAGTAATGTTAACGAATGTTTAACCATACATTTTGAGGTTCATATGTCTCCTAACTTTAATCAACGTCTACAAATATACCCCTAAGTGTGTAACTCTCAAGGGCGCAGTGCGCAGCCAGAATCTTTGGCAGATTTTTTTTTGTCGCTAAGACATAGTTTAACAAAAATAACTTTCAAGGTGCCAGTCAAGCCCACAGCATGGCGTTTTTAAACTGTTTCGAAATATAGACTAAAAATATTTAATTCAAGAGCGAATCTTAACTAGGTATCAATTTAAAAGCACATTGCCTTTTTACACGATTACATTGTGAAAAATTGTTTCATCAACCAACAAATCCCTATAGGGTCGGCAATAACACATACTGACTAGCCACGATGAGCTGCTCAAGATTAAGTCCTTCAGTGGTTAGTTAGTAGTAGCGTCAGCATAAGAAGTTAGTCAATGGTTGGAGATAGAAAATGACATGACATATGCTGTTCTGACCCCAAAGTAAATAGGTATGAGGATGATGATGGCAGATAGAAAAAAAATGCAGATTGGAGAGTTTTTAATGGTACTCGAAGGTAGGAAGGAAGAGGGGCTCGTGGCTAAATAATAACAGCGGCACGGGTCAATCGAAAGTTAAACTATATGTTTGCCTCTGCCGGTAAATGACTGTGTGCCCATCCTTTACTAATCGAGCCCCACCGTGCCTCAGAAGGCACGTTAAGCAATTGGTCTCTGCTGTCATTCGTGGATCTTTGACAGTCGTTACAGGTAGACAGAAGCCCAGAAATCTGACAATCAGTCTTAACAAGAGGTATCGCGTTACCTAGTTACTGGGTGGTGGAGGGCAGATAAGCAACGGCTTAATGAAAAAACAATTACTGGTATCAGCTGCATCCGGTGAGACTGCAAGCCGACGTTGGGAAAACGCTACGCACGACCTGACTCTGGAAGAAAGAGTACATTGTGTCTAAATGTCTGACCATGAATAGGCCGATAAGTGTATCACAAAACAAATGCCAAAATGGTCAATAAGTCAGTCTGAAATCTCTTGTAATAAATAATCAGCAAATTCATCATGTATATAATTTTTATGTTACCAAAAATGTTTGTGAGTAACGTTTCTCTAACCCTAACTTTTCTGCAGACACCCATGGAAGTGCGAAGGGAGGCAAATTGCCTCGGGCGCCATCTAAACGCAATAATGTAACGCAATGTAACACTTAGCACACACTATGTTGTGAGCTCACAAGTTACGTATCAGACCGTTCTCATAGGGGGGAAAATTGTGAAGAAAATGTCTATCTTTTACTGAGTGACAAGTCTTGTGCGATGGGATTCCCCATCAGCAAAAATAACGCAATTCAATACAAACTTTAACAGCCGCACAAGTCGATCGAAGTTTAGCCTACGCTACCCGCGGTTGGTTCATGGATGGGTGACCATCTATCTCATATTATCGAGACCCCTCAATGAACCTAAACGGTTAGACTGGAAGCCGACCCCAACATAGTTGGGAAAAGGTTAGGTGTATTCATTTACTGTTCCGGAATTAACAACTCTAAGACCAACACAGATCGCCTCACACTGTTTCTGGAACATGACTGCGTTATTGTATAGGGCGATGTATACACACGCTGATGAATCCAATACTGCGATGACCCGGTTTCTATGAAGATGCAGGCACAATACTCACACAGACTACATACGAGGAGGGAATTCGGAATTGTAGGAGAATAATAGAGTGTTAAATAATTGGAGAATGTAAATTGTTGAAATTGTGTAACAGCAGTTTATGAAACTGTAGCATAATAAGGGGTTTAACATAAAATACCAATAATACCTACTTAGTTATGTGCAGTTTCATAGACTACCTACTTCTACTCTCATACATTCGCATTGATTCTCCTAAATAAAAGATCAAAGTTAAAAGAGTAAGAAATAGTTTTGAACCTAGTCGTTTAAAATGGCGCGCCCAGCGTGTGAAGTTCGATCATTATATTATACGCAGTGCTTTGTTCGAAGATTCACCCAGAGCGGGAGAAGTTATTTGATGATTTCCTACCCAAAAAAAAACAAGTACGTTCCATTAGAAAAAAAATATATAAACTCTTTGGTGAAATTAACTTCTTTGATTTGCCCTGTATCGTATTGGTAAAAAAAAATTAAATGACATTAATTTGTTAAGAAAAAGAGTTATATTATGATACTCTTTTATTTGTTATTGTGTTTATAAAGTATCTCAATATAAACTTGTTTTGAAGTATTTCATTCGAATTTTACGTTATGCGAGTAGCAATATTTTAAGAGTCACTCTCAAGTCAATTACAAAAATTGCAAGTCACTCACAGGGCTATGAAAATGGCTATTTTAGCTGTTTTTCTACGTTGGACCGCCAGGAATACCTATGTAAAGCAAAAGGAAAACGATGGTGACCGACAGTCTTAAGTGTCAGTCAGAAAAAGTGGCAAAAGGCAGGCTACATTTTTCACTAGGAAAATTTTAAATCATCTTGTCTTTAACTAAATTCTAGGCTAACTCTATGTTGGAATCGACAAGCTAAAAAGAAGAAGCTGAATAAATGCCAAAACAACACTGAAACACTTAAAACACTCAAGCAGAGAAGAATCGTTAAGTTTAACGTTCCTTAGAATACAGCCCCATTAATTTATAAACGTTTATGTCATAATAACAATTCCGTTGACACATTTAAAACTCTTTTAAACCCGGCTATTAACTACCTACCTTCATAAAAGAGGTGTTTAAAAAGTTCAAATTACCTTTTCATACATAAATATGATTACTGAATTGTATAAACCCAATTGCTGGTCTATAAAATGGCTATATAAGGCTATAATTTGTTCGCAATTCGGTACTAATATAAGGTTACAAACGGGCGATAAAATGCCGCACCCTTTGTCCCGCTCGCTCTCGTTATAACACGTTTAGTCAGTTTTAGGCGCTCTGTATGTAGTCAATTTCGTATTTTGGGCTAATGTAATGGAATGGAAGTTATGTAACCAAATTGGTGAGGTTAGATTTTGTAGCAAAAATAAATTCCCTCAAATTTGATTTTTGACATTCGTATACTTATTTACTAGCTATTGCCAGCGGCTTCACATGACTGTCGGAACTTATCCCATGAGAATCTACCACCGTGATAAAACATATTTTATGTGTGAATCCATGTTATAATCTAGGTGTGTGCCAAATTTCATACAAATCGGTTCAGCCATTTTGAAGTGATTGAGTAAGTATTGAGGAATAGTAATATACATAGTAGAAGAAAATAACTTATTACTTACATTTCGGCATCACTCAACACGAAGGGACGAAACGAAACCAGTCGAGTAACACCAGTCACAACTCCTGTATAGTCTCACGTTACAAATATTATGCCGACATTTTAAATCACAATGTTCAGCGTCCAATTACATTGTATTATAAAATACTGTATTGTATGGTAGCGGCAATCGTCACTTCATAACGATTATGAGATCAGAGATAAAGTGATTTTTATCGTTTTTATTGTGCTGAAGGTGAGGTATTTAATTTAAGTTGTCGAGTTATAGTAATGGGAATATAATAATACAGTGTTAAGTGACGTCGTTTAAAGGTTATTTTGTTCGCTCTTCTATTATGAGGACTTATTCATTTTATGAGGAGCTCATAGCTCCGTTGTATAGGTCATAAGAAGAAGATATGTTGGGTAGACTGCGTTGTTCGGGTAGTATGGAGGTACATTATATCTACTGAGCATGAGTTTCTGGGTTCGATTCTTCATGGGCAAAGTGTAATACTTTCTGCCAGGCTGATGTCAATAGGCTCACCCCCTATTACATGAAACTAAAATATAACTGAAGTAATGTGGGCTTACTATAGGTAGGTACACCTCCGCTGACCCTTCCGGGAAAACAGCCGTGATTAACATGTCGCAGATGTTATCGTATCTGTTATGATAACATCGGTAATGTCTATTAATTGGATAGTGAAAACACTGTCTCACACACACAAGTAGTCACAGAGCTGTCACAAATTTCAACTGCTAGTCATTACGAATGGAAGGAAGTATGGTGATGACGCGTACTCTGGACTAGGACTTGGATGTGAGTCGTGTGAGTAAATAATTGTGATACAGATACCCTGCTACAGATATTAACGGATACTACCAACATAAAAATTCTCATCAGTTTCAAAGTCGAATGAAGCGATTAGGTATAGAACATTTGTGTAATTCCATTGTAGTCCGTGTAATCAAGAAATAGTATTTATTATACACGGTGAACTTTAGCCCATCAGTTTCCACTGGTCATAAAACCACAGCACGTCGTACTTTAGTAGTGACAACTGCGCTGACCACTATTGTGACCAAATCCGCGCGGTTCTCACTGGGCGAACAAACTCGTATTCATTCGGGTTAACGTAGGTACTTTAGTGTTAGAATACCTCCTTAGTAAATTAAATAATATAACTTCAGGTAAAAGGTAAGATCTAAACGAAACATGGCAATGTATTTGTGTGACAGTTGGTGTAACACCAGGAAGTAATGGTCTTCTTCTTAGCGTGTCGATGGCAATCTACACTGCATTTGGCCCAGAATTTGGCTACATGATGGGTACAAGACACGCAGAATATGATATATTATAAAGACTTCCATGTTACCCAAGGAAACTCATGTCCAGGTGGCATATCTTCAGCGGTTGGAACGAATGGTTTGGTTAAGGTAAGGAAGCACTGTCTTGCTCTTGCCATAGCTTGTCTTTCGTCTGATCGTTCGCCACTGAATGGGATGACAGATTTTAAAAAACTGTTTCGAATTTTCAGTATTTGTGGCACAAGGATGTTGTGGTGCAAGAGATGTCGTGTGTCGGAGACCATTTTAGCTCTTTCGTTGGAGCTTGCCACCGCTCTCCAAAGTAACGATGTCCCAATATAACTAATTGTAATTGAAGGTTATTTAAGCGATTACTTGCTCCCTTGGTTTATTAAACATGATCTTCATGTGTCACCATCGAAATCCAACACTTCATTTAAACCCCGCCCCAATATCGCTACCTACCCCCTTATTATTTATAAACGTTGCTTAAAGTTAAGTAGTGACTAGCGACTGTTTAACCATGACGGTACCTTGTCAATATATCTATGAGAACATCATGTACGTTAGGAAAAATTGAAATCTTTTCAGTAAACGAGGTGAAAGACACCATTAGGACTATAAATAGGCACCAATTGGTTCAACCAGGCTTCAGACTGGCTAAAGTGGACTCATCTTTCATGTGTTACTGTTTAAAATGTTACAATAAAATACGTCCCCACATACTCGTACTCGAACTGAATGAAACGAAATTTTAATCTTGTATAAAAAGCACACTATGCAGCCATGCTTATTATAAGTTGGGGGATTACATCGCTGACAAAAATACTTGGCTAAACGCTGCTTGTCCTGCTCCACAAGGACCACAAGGTAGCATAAAACTAAATTGAAAAACATTTGAAAACATTGTTGGAGCTGCTGAAGACTGTAAAAGCTAGATATCTTTGCATTGCATACATTCAAAACTTTAGTATTGTATAATTGCTTAGCATATGTGTGAGCACTATGTTCCTACTATAAAGCAAACATTTACAGGGTACCTACGTCTTTCATTGACTTGAATGTGCCCTGGCAGCTGAGAGTATGTCATGCTCACTCAAATGTCTCGCTGGTGGTGGTGTGTGTGTTGAATCATTAAGTTCCCTTCAAAATGGTTGAGCTGAATGGTGCTGATGCATACGTCATGTCCGGGAATGGGCGCCGCCAGTGGGGACTGGTCATCTCTTAGCTCCCACGGCTTATTTTAATTTCTGAATTGTTATTTTATTTTTGTTCTAATTACGGACGCTTTTAATGTGCACTTTTTACATCGTTCTCACATTGATAATTTCAACATAATGATGTAACCAACTTTTTGTAACTAAATCATGATTTTAAAAGAGTGTCCATGGAGTTTCTTGCCCGTTCTTCTCCATAGGTACCTACGCTTTGGAATGGGCAACTAGCTTCATCTTTCTAACTCACCGACCTTGACAATTCAAAAATGCCTGTAATTGGTTTATTTGAAATAAATGCTTTGAGTTTGAGTTTGACACATTTTTGACGTTTAAACATCTCTTAACTTTTGAGCAACGTTTATAAATAAGAGGGTAAATGAGTAATACAGTACGCCAAACAAGCTGGAGACCTATCGCATGACATCCGGACGATTCCCTGCGGACGAACGAACAGACGACTTGCATTAGCTACGAGAATTGTTTGTCTCACACCTATCAGATAGCTCTTACATGCTTATTATTATAAGCTGCGGATTAGTTAAATAACCAACCCGCACTGGGCCTACATGGTAGGCTATAGCCCACACCCTCTCACAGAGAGGATGCCTGTGTCCCAGCAAGGGAAACATTAAAGGCTTAAGTATGGGTGGCCAAGTGATAATAGCCGCGACTTACGAGTTGTAGGTCGCGTGTTCGAACCCAAGCAGGTGCATTACTTTGTGTATATCATTTCATCACCACTGCTCTCAAAACGGTGTATGAGGACATCATGATGAAACTGGCATGTCCTAGAACCAAAAATTCGTGAAAATAAACCCTGACCAATTAATAAAATTGTATTCTAACTATTATTACTTTTATTGTATTGCATTGTAATTGTGTGTATCAGATAGGGGATGTAAAGTCGACTACACTGACTGATAAACATGCCGATGGCTCAGCCCACGTTCGCACGGAACGAATATCGAAGCAGGAAAAATCGCGCACGGGATTATCAATAGAATGGATCCCAGCGCGTTGAAAAAACAATCTGTTGATTTAAACGATGCGATTTAGGTACTTGCCTGCTGCCGTTTTGGTTGCTTCAGTTTATTGTATTGTACTGGAGCCAGAGGCAAGAAACTTGCATAGTGTAATTACTTTAGTCGTGTGTCTTCATTAGCACCTACAATGGGACCAACCACTGCAATGAATATAAACTGCATAGTGCGAAGATGTTTATTTTTTGGCTGCTTACCAAACTTATGTTTCCTATTTGTACAGTGAGGAAATAGCTTTTAAACTATTGGGTGTTGGAGCAACGACACAGTGGTATAGTAGAACTTTAGAGGTGCCACTCAAGCCATCATTTTTATATGAATTTGATGTGGTTATTGAACGATTGTTTATTTTTTGTGTTTTCCCGTAATCAATAGTGATGTAGTCAATGTCAAAACTATGGTGAAGAAGAAAAGCAACGACTTTTATAGTACAATATGGCACACGTCAGTGGTAATTAAATCAGTATAAACAGAGATGTGATTGCGTAACACACTGACAGAAGGAATGCCATTCATTTTGACTATTCAAAAACATTCATTCCGTTATTTACGTTGTTGAGTTGACAAATTTTTCAAACATAAGTGTGAATAAATGGATTAGCCTTAAAAAGGATTCAGATTGACAGATTATGTGCGATTGATAGTGTGTTACTTAATATGACTGCTGGCCTCTTATTCTATTCGTTGAAGACAGGGAAGTTTGGCATTAATTCCTTCTGCACATGTGGCTTCCCTGGTACCTCATTAACAGCATAACTATGTGAAAGTCTATTAACTATAATATAATAATAAGATAATAATAATAAGTTTATTGATCCAAAAATATACATAGACACAGGTATGTGTACTATTTAGTTACATGCTAAGACTTAAACAACTAACAATGGACACAAGGGGTGAAGAAACAATTGTCTATATTAACAAAAATTAAATCCTGTCTCCTAAACTAGGGATGGCCTGTATCTTAGGAGACAGTAAAGTAACAGTAAGTAACTGCTCCCAAATTACAATGTTCTTTTTTATAATTTTTATTTTTTACCATATCTGAAATATTCTCGTCATTAATTGACATTATAAGTCAATTTTAATATCCACAATTTTTAGTGATTGTCATGGAAATCATGTCACTTTGTTTAAATAGGTTTATTTAATTTATGTAGATTCTTTAACATATTGTGAATGAGAGAACGTTGCAGGCCTTACAGACTGAAGATTTGTAGATGATTTTCTATGCTGTATTTTCATTCCTCTAAGTACCTGGTACTTATTGACAGGCCTGCGCTGTCCTCCCATACCTATTATCGCTATAATTTGAAAAAAACATGTAAATGCCAATTATTTTTAAAAGAGTAACCGTGGAGTTTCTCGCCGGCTCTGCTCCATAGGAAGCGACAATTTGGAGCCATGCACCTAGCTTCTGACGTTTCATAAGTGCCCATGCAGGTTTATGTGAAATAAAATATTAGGTCTTTACCTATGAAATTGCCGTTCTGCAGTACTGGCCATTTCAAATCAAAATAATTTTTGTTTGGCTAAGAATTCTAATTTCAAATTAATTTTATTTTAAAAACATGGATTTTTTTTTCTAAAAGTAGTCATTTCTTTATTGATTAGTGTTACATTTTCATCGCATTTCAATCTTTTTCGTCATCATGGATACGTTAAAAATTCGAGTAATTATGGAATATGAGTACCGTCGTGGCAGCAACGCGGCACAAGCGGCACGCAACATCAACGACGTTTACGGAGCTAACACTACAAACCAACGCACCACCTGTTATTGGTTTGCTCGCTTCCGTTCTGAAAATTTCGACCTGAAAAATGAACCTCGCGGTCGTCCGAAGACTTTGGTCGACAATGACGAATTAAAGGCGATTGTGGAAGCTGATGATACACAATCTACGGCTGAATTAGCAGCAGCTTTCGACGTTAGCGTCAAAACAATATTGGTCCATTTGCGTCAAATTGGCAAGGTAAAAAAGCTTGACAAATGGGTGCCCCACGAACTCAATGATCGCCAGCGCGAAGTACGCGTCGAGACGTGCCTTGCACTGCTCAACAGACACACAAATGAAGGAATTTTGAACCGCATTGTTACCTGCGATGAAAAATGGATTCTGTTTGATAACCGTAAGCGCTCAGCAAGTTGGTTGGATCCTGGTTCAGCACCTAAACAATGCCCTAAACGAAAACTTACCCCTAGAAAAGTGATGGTCACTGTTTGGTGGTCTAGCGCCGGTGTGATTCATCACAGCTTCTTACCAAACGGGGTGAGCATTACTGCAGATGTGTACTGTGAAGAACTGAACACAATGATGGAGAAGCTGGCGCATCTCCAACCAGCATTGGTCAATCGCTCGTCTCCGCTGCTCCTGCACGACAACGTGCGACCTCATACTGCACAGCAGACGGTCTCCAAGTTGCAAGAACTGGGGTTGGAAGCTCTCCGTCATCCGCCCTACTCACCAGACCTTGTGCCTACAGACTACTACTTTTTCCAGAATTTGGATAACTTCTTGGCGGGAAAAAAATTTAATACCCGAGAGGCAGTACAAAATGCCTTTGAAGAATTTGTTGCCTCCCGTCCAGCTGATTTCTTTAAGAAGGGCATCAATAAACTGCCACTGCGATGGCAAAGATGCATTGATTGCATGGGTGATTACTTCGATTAATACAAATAAAAAATTCATGAAAAAAATTCGTTTAAATTTTTTCATACAAAACGGCAATTTCATAGGTAAAGACCTATTATTTTGATTTGATTTGATTGAAACTCCGTACTACGCTAGATCAGCTCAAGGTCATAGTGTTAACGGGTGACTGTCACTAGTGCTAGTAACACAAATCTGTGATCACTATTTAAATCATACACTTTTCCCCGATACTATTGATCGTTAGTCCAATATTTAGCCTTGTATCTACCGGCTATGATGACTGACCGATCTAAACAGCATCTATAATTTAAATTGAATCGAATCTGTAACCAAACTGGACCACTACTCAATTCTCAGCGGACGACCTGGATCGAAGGCTTTGGAATCTAGAATGTTTGTACAAGGAATTGTTGTATATCTACGTTTGTTTGTAAATACAAAGAGCGAAGAGGCATGTTCTATAATAGAACTGAAGGCTGGTTTTGATAGAGTGTTAGGTAAATACACACCTCGTCTCTATCAAAATGTATTGTTCGCCAAAATTCGAACTTCTTTGTTACTGGGATGGTGATTATGTTATTTACTAAAGACACTTTAGTAAAAAATATAATTTTATCATCTGTCTAACAATTTCCCAATTATGTTGGGGTTTTTTTTTGGGTGGGAAATCATCAAATAACTTCTCCCGCTCTGGGTGGAGTAGGAGGGCGTGTCAGACTTTTACTTACTAAAACCCACCCGTGTTCCCTCATTAGCCCGTATGCCAGGGGCTGTGGTATCTCTTTCGAACAAACCCGCACCTCTGGCAGGCATTGGCGAGCTACCCATTACTCGCCGTCCGCAAGCTCATGCCTACGGTGGCCGGAAATCGGCCTGGGATTCCCGACGCCCAAGGCGTTTCCATATCCTGCGGCGGCTAGGGTCGCGAGGGCGTATAGACTGCCGCTCCCTCACGTGCGCCGCCTCCCTCTTCGCGAGCATCACTGCTTCGCTGAAGGAGGTGACGGCTACCCTTGCCCTCTCGCTCCGTACCATGGCCTGGGCCAGGGCCGGACGCGAGATATCGCCGCCGCTGATCGCCTCCACGAGGGCACGGCGGTGATCCACCCAAGCCGGTCAGACAGCCACCGTGTGCTCCACCGTGTCCTCAGGGCGATCTTCGCAGTGGAAACACCCGGGCGTTTCCTCCCGCCCTATCCGAAACAGGAACCTCCCGAAACAACCGTGTCCGGTGAGGACTTGCGTCAGGCGGAAGGTGAGGACGCCATGCCGCCTCTCAAACCACTCCTCAAAGAGGGGACTTACCGCCGCAATCGCCACGATTATGTTGGGGTTGGCTTCCAGTCTAATCGGATGCAGCTGAATATCAGTACTTTACATGGAGCGACTGCTTATCTGACTTCCACAACCCAGTTTTTGGATGACACGATACCTCCTGGCAAGACTGGTTGTCTGACTTTCGGCCTTCTGCCAACCCGTAATGACTGTCAAAGATCTACGAATGACAGCCGGGACCAACGGCTTAGCGTGATTTCTTAAGATAATTAGTTTATTTATGGGTTTCTAATAAATGTAGATTGACAATTGAAATTTTGATCAAAATATTCTTGAAACAGTAGGTTTTCAACGAAGAAAGTTGGATTAATTATAACATTTTAACTTTTTGTCATTCTTCATTGTAACAAAATAATATTATCATTTTTATCTCACGACACATCAAGGAAGCTTTCAACAAAAACGTCCGTTTCGCCAACTCACGCGCATCTGTCTACCCCTTCCACTATAGGCGGGGCTTGTCGCCATGACAACCGTTAGCCCCGCCTGCTAATATGCATATTATAGTGATGGTGACTTTACATAGTTGGACGTGTCAAATATATTATTGTATTTAATTTTTAAGCCACTGGGTATTATATATACGGCAGTTTTGAAAGACTGTCTCTGTATCTCTGAGTACCCATTTCATGCTCTATTTGAGTGACAAATCCATGGGAGATACCAGCAACAAGGAATATAACGCGAATTGTAAGATATACAGGCAGGAGAATTAAATTTCATTCATTTATTTCATAAACAAAAATACATTTGTTTTGAAATAATAGGAATACACTATGAACTTAATATTAATATTGTGATTACACTGAGCCAAAATAAAAACACTACAGCGAGAATTCATAAATATCAAATTTTCTTAATTATTACCTACAGTTCAAAATATTATAAATACATGAAATTATTGCATTAGGTACATTCTAAAATCAATAATTTACCAATAATTACTTTTATCCTTACAAAATTCATCAAACAATATTAAATAAAACTTCTGAATCAATAATGTCTTTTGTTTTTTTTTTGACGGTAGGAAATCATCAAATGATCTCGCTCTGGGTGGAGCAGGAGGGCGTGTCAGACTTTTACTGACTAAAACCCACCCGTATTCCCTTTTTTTTAACGTGGAGAAATGCCTACTGCGCTACCACGGGGAGAGAGCGCAGTTATGTGGGACTGTAACCCACTAAAACTCCACGGTGTCCTCCAGTGCCGCTTGAGGCGGGAACACGGAAACGCGCAAGCCATCCGCGAACCCGCCGCGGCTGACCGTCACCGGACCCTCCTCGGAGGGGAATAACCCCTTTTACCGGCGCACCAAGACACATGGCACGCCGTGACCACCCAGGAACCAAATAGCATAAGGGCCGCTGACGACCCCGTGTCTGGCACCCTTGGGGGGGGACCAGAGCGACGGGTCAGCAGAGTGGCCCCGCCGCCTACCACTTTTCGGCCGCAGGGGATAGGGAGAGTGGCCATCGCTATACCAACAGTCCTCCTCCTCTGCGGCCCCACCGCGTCCGCCATCAAACGGTGGCGGCCCCATCCAGGTCACGGAAGGGAAGAGCGCTACTCAGAAGTACCGGCATTCCTCCTCCGCCGCAGCCTGTAACACTCAGCTGCGATGCCTCCCATTCGACATCGCGGCCCACCTCAGTTGCAGTGCACCTCACCGCAACCTACTTTTTGGCCGCTAAGTCGTCGGCTTTGAGGAAAAAGCCCTGACGAGCGGCCCCACCTTGGGGTTCACCATGTTCGCTTCACCGTGGCTGGGAGACCACGACTACTGAGCCCCACCGCAACGACAATGCGGGAACCCAACTGGGGGGGATCAATAATGTCTTGAGTTTGTTTTTAAATGCATTCAAATTTGGAATATTCTTTAATTCTAGTGGTAATTTGTTAAATATTAAATATAATATTAATAGATTTTTACAACAATAAGCTTTGTTTGGAGGTTATAAGGCAGATCTTTTCTCCGAGTACTACTCCATATTCTCTCTGTGTCGGTCTCCAGCTTGTTAAGATTTTTTATGTAAATGACTAAGGAGAATTAAAATCTGTACCTCAGAGGTATACTACATGTACTATTAAAATACTCAGCTTAATAAATGTTCCTTACACGATTCAGTTTGGACTAAACGAAGAATAAGACGAAACAAATGAATGATGAGGTACCTATAAATTATGACCAGAGGGGCAATTCTCGTAATTCTCGTAATTTCAAAAACGTTCACAGTCTGATTTTAGTCCCAATCTGTCAAAAATACCTCAAGTTTGCACATATTTTTGACATTTGATTGTCGCCGAGATGAGACTGCGATTAGATTTTGAAAGTTTTTGATTTGAGAATTGGCCTTCAGATGTATGAACTTAAACGAGGCAAAAGGAGTAGGAATGTTAGGATCGTACCAGGTGACGATCTGTAGTGTCTGCCTACCCCCATGGGAAGAAGGCGTGAGTTTATATGTATATGTAAAATTATGTTTGTGCTACAGAATACCGTCTCCATTCCTCCATGAAGATTAAAATGTCGGGTATAAAGTAGGCTAAAGTAACAAAAACTTGAAACACTTGCATCTTCCCGTTTTCTTTATGCCCGGAGACTGTGTCTGGAATAATAATGCGGAATTAAGTCAGACACGGGATTATACCCGCTGCAAGATTTAGCCCGGCGTTGGAATTAACCCGTCGATCGTCAGGATGAAAACGGATTTGTTTTACGTTCCGTAATCTTTCGTTATGCTTCCCGAATATGCAGTGAAGTGTTTTAACTTTTTGAGAATTATTATTAGTGTGAAGTACTTAGGTAGTTGATAGTAAGATGCTGTGAGCGAATGTTACGCTAATAAGTATCTTCTTATTTCTTTTACTGTAGGTATGGGAAGCAGCAGTCCTAGATTTAGGCTTTGAAAATATTTAAGTAATTCTCTTTGTGCAGTCCCGTATCTGCGGCTGGGCGTAAAGGAATTGCACCATCCCATTTCTTCCAGTGGGTGTCGTAGAAGGCGACTAAGGGATTTACTAGAGAATGGGCAGCAGCGTTCTCTATGCATTTTACCACCTTACTGCGATCGCCAACCCGCCTGCCAAGTGTGGCGATTATGGCAAAACCCCCCAAACTGGGGGAGGCCTATGTCCAGCAGTGAACGTCTTTTGGCTGAAATGATGATGATGATGAGTAGCTGATGATAGTTTATCAGCAAAGTTACTTAAGTAAGACAAACAGGCGGAGATCGTTCTGGCAGTACTACAATGTCTACAATCTCTGAGTTCTGTGATATTAAGCTTAAACACAACTTTAATACAGCAGTCTGCAGTTGTCAATGACGTAATAATAATAGTCTTCCAGACCGTATGTCGGCCATGGCGGCCAATCTCAACGGAGCTTAAGACGCGGGTGCACAAGTGCACAAGTGTGAGCGCAGACACATGTGCACACTCTCTTCCCTCACGCTCATAGTCCGATGACACGCGATCCAACACGACCGGAGAGAGATCAGGCGTAGGACTAACAGCTTGACGTGCTTTCCGTAGCACAGGGGTATCACACTGCCAACTTCCAAACTCGGGGCTCTTATTAAGAAATTCCTAATGGAAAAACCTGATAACATCTTACCCAACCTGGGAATCGAACCCAGGACCGGTCAGCAGTGACCATGAGACCCACGGAACAGACAAGCACAAATATAAGTGAAAATGATTTACGTAGGTGAGTGGACATTCTTATAATAAGAAACCAAAATTCTATCATCAACTTATACTCACATTTCTAGAGCAAAACAAGAAAAATCTATATTCTATACATATAATAAATCTGTAAAGGAACTTTTTCTGTACATTTAAAATATTTCGAAAATAATTGCTTGGGGTGGTAAGGGATAATCAACAGATGACATTTTAACCCTTATCAAAATTTTTGTCTGTAGCTCGGTTTTTCAGTTTCTATGTTGAATAGATCAAGTATCACGTCAAAAGAACGAAACTAATATGGTTATCTTTGATACTCAAATATTGTTTATAACTCAGAGTTTATATTAGTCTTTGTTTCATCGCAATCGCTTCGGTCAACCTATCTAAATAATTTAAAGTGTTCAAGAAGAATTTATTTACGTAATGTTGAAACACTTAGCGACATCTATTGGCGTGAAACGGTACTAACGAATACTTAATATTAACACGTCATTCTCATATGTTACTTACTGTGTCTGTGGTATTTCAAAAAGTAATGATACTGATTACTAAAATCGCTTTCCGTTGGTGGTTGATTCCCACGAATCAAAAAAGCTAAAAGAATTTCAAATAAAAAGTTGTGATAATATTAACTGACGTGGTGTTCTGAGTCATATACCTAGAATGCAATGTTAGATAAATATATATTAGTTTTATCAATCAAATTAATACAAATAGAGGGGAAGAAATCTCATTTTTAATTGTGATAAAAGTCTTAGTAGCGCCATCTAGCATAATGTAGCAAAATTAGAGCGGCTAGAGGAACATCTCCAAATTCTTAATCTCTAGCGTCAGTAACGCCATCTAGGTTTGAATAGCAAACATGCAAAGACAACAACTTGATTTCGCGCGAAATTTGATAATGTTAAATTTAAATGCGTGTTTACAGCATTACTCGATTCAAATAATGGGAGTTTTGGGAGTAAAGAGTTGTAAATACTTATGTGCTAATTTTCGTGATGTTAGTTTTCGAGGTGGGGAGGGGTTCAAGCGAGGTCGGATGGTGAAAGTCAGGAAAAAAAAATCCAAAATTGCGACCATAACTACTGGTGGATTTGAGTAAATAGATAGGTTTTCACACGGGCAACTGTAGTTATGTCGATGCTCTTCCGAGCAACATCGCTTACAGAGAAGCATTTTCTTAGTTAAAACAAGTTTAAAAATGTATTTATTTATCCATTTGGCATCTCCAACAAAGGATACATTACCTACACAGGGACAATAGAAATCACAATAGTAAAATATTGTCAATTTTAAAGTCGCTTCTTTAAATATAATTATTTATTGGTCTACAAATAAATGTATGGCTGAACAAAAGAAACACTGAAACATTTTTGATTACAATTTACAATAAAAAGGCATCGCAAAGAACTGAGAGTCGCGGAGGATCGCTCCGTTACGTCCATTATCCTCGGGATCGGGCTCTCTCTCTTCCTGCTGCCTGCGTCAGCAGCGGGGAGAGAGGTGGGGGCGCGCGCGGTATGGCACTACGTAGCAACAACATCGTACTTACTATGTTCATAGAAAACCCGTGCTATACAATTAAATAGTTTTTTTTGCCTGGTTTGGTTTTTTTTTCAACAGCGCTTTTAATGTGGATAATGACCGACGTTACGGGGCGTAGGTAATGGTAACATTCGCAGCGAGCATGTCTTTACGCCGTGTGCTTAAATCAGTGTTGCTCGCTCGCATGTTTTGCCGTAGGTACTACTGACTGCACGAATACTTGCTTGGTAACATATTAGGTGCATTTTGACCCGTGACGCCGGTCTGTATCCACCTTTACAGCGTGATCTTTCTTCATCGTGATAACGCCATGGTCCCACGGGCCGTTAACTGACAGGTGGCGTCAGGTGTTACTGCACTGCTACCTGTCGAGGCCTATCGCAGTCCGTGCAGAGCATTCCCACTGCTGTGGTTTTATTCAGTGGTCAACGTTTGATAAACAAAGCTAAAAGACACGCGCCTGTACGGGCCGAGATAGGCGCCCGCCCCCGCGTGGAATAATGCTTCAGCACACTCAACCAGACGCGCAGTCGATTTATTGAGTAAGTACAGTAAAAGCTCCTTATTCGTGCTTCCTTCATTCGCGTTTTCACTACTCGCGGATTAAAAAAATGCGACCCAATTCCTATATCCGCGGCTAAAGATTTATTTATTTGCGGGTCTAATCGGTACATCGGTACATACATATTAACAAATAACAAAAAGGATTCCAATAGGTATCCAACCCAATATCCTTTGTAAACGCGTCGTCAGATGGACTATAAAAAAGTGAAATAGACCTTATTACAACTGCGCCTAAAGTACATTGTCAAATGATATCGCCGCTGTATTGGTTCGGCCTTTGACATCTACAATAGCCGCCTTCGCCGCGGTCGGTGTTTTTAACCGACTTCAAAAAGAAGGAGGTTATCAATTCGACATGTTTATATTTTTAATGTATGTTCAGGCATAACTCCGTCGTATATAGACGTATTTGCAAAATTCTTTTTTTTTTCGAAAGGGGTTTACTCCGAAATGGTCCCATTGAAATTTCATATAAACAGGGCCCGATCTAGCTATTTAGCCGCTCCGGGCAAAAATAACATTCGCCGCCCTTTGCACTAACACCATCAAAGATGGTATGACCATAATTATGTGATATTCTTTTAACTATATAATATTCACATACTATATAATATTCGCGTTTCGGAAACAGACAACAGAACTCTTCAAAAAATTACAGCAAATCAACCGCGAATGTTGCTATCACATAAATAAGTATGCATTGTTTTGACCCAAAGGATGATGAAATTTCGAATTGGTGTATGGTAGGTAACAAAAAAGTGAAACATAAAAACTTTTTTCAAAAAAATAACAACCGACTTCCAAAAAACACTACAAAGTGCAAAATAACTTTAATTTCGGAAGGCGGTGACAAATAATTAAAATACACATCCAACGTCACCGACTTCCGAAATTAAAGTTATTTTGCACTTTGTAGTGTTTTTTGGAAGCCGGTTGGTATTTTTTTTTTAAAGTTTTTTGAGAATGTAAACAAACATAATGAAACCAACCTCATCACCATAAAGTATATTTATATATCATCATCATCATCATTTCAGCTGAAAGACGTCCACTGCTGGACATAGGCCTCCCCCACATTTATAAATGCTGCGACTTAATAGACATTCCATCCTTTGGTACGAGCCGCTTTGCGTGTTTTACCTATTGTTTCATCTTTCCATTTATTGCAAAATGTTGAAATTTTTTTTTACTTAAAAACGATTTTCGACGCGAATAAATCTGTTTAACGCATAGAAATGCTTGATCGTTTACGCCTTGGAGAGTCGCTTGCATCCATATCACGCTCATGCAATTAATCAATATGGTCAAAAACTTCAATTAAATTGTTTTTTTTTTGTCACTTAGGAACGTATCCCCTATAATCCCATATAAATTACCATTCCATAGTCACGGTTTCTGTATTCGCGGTAGGTATTTTACGGAACGTATACCTCGCGAATAAAGAGCTTTTACTGTACCTACGGCAGGTGCACATTTATTATAAAATGAGCCTCGACCAGGCGCTTTGATCTATATTTATTCTTAAAAATCTGAGTGAGACTTCGTCGCAATATCATTATAACCCCTAAAGACGCCTGCAGGCCTAGACAAAACACCTTTCTGTTAACGTTCACGCTAAACTCTACGCCAGAATATATGGGAATGACATTACCGTGTCCTTTCCGCAGGTAATGTCATTCCCATACATTTTGGCGTACCGTTTAGCGTGAACGCCAAGAGTAATGTGTTTTGTCTCTAGGCTCTGGACTGCATTCGAAAGCTGTGGTAGATTCCTACCAGGATAGATCGGAAGATCGGAGGAGTGGTACCTACACCGTCAAAGCGACACATTATTGTTTTCCGACATGCACGCGAACGAAGTCGCGGGCACAGCTAGTATATAATAATATGATATCTGATGAAATTGGTTGCGTTCCTCGCAGTGAGTAAATTTCCCAGAGGTACCACTGAGAGTATTGCTGTCCACCGCTATCGCGGGGTCACCGAAGACGAATTAGATGTTATTAGTTTTATGTTAAAGTTTCTTGAGGAGTCGCGTATATTGCAAGCTTTTGGAATCAAAGTAATTGTTTCAAAGAGAGTTTTAGGTGGTCATGCACTTGGCAAGTAACTTCGTGACCGCAGTAGATGGTACGCAGTAGGTGGTTTAAAAACTTGGCAAACATTAACACTCATCACCTCACTCTATGGGGCTATGAGGTATAGTTTGTGATAGATTTAAACATCTTAACTAATATTATAAACAGAAAAGATTAGATTTTTTGTACGTTGGTTTATTACGCTTTCACGCTAAAACGGCTGAACGGACTTGAATGAAATTGAGCACATGGAGAGATTATGACCTGGATTAAGACATAGGATTCTTTTTATCCCGATATTCCCACGGGATTGAGACTTATGCGGGTAAAACCGCGGGACGCAGCTAGTCTGATAATAAAATCTGTTTAACAGCACAATGATCACCGCGCACCAAAAAAGTAAACAAACCCGAATATTTAGACATCTTCTTCTTCTTCTTCATCAGCCTTTAATGTTCCCACTGCTGGGACACAGGCCTCCTCTCGGTGAGAGGGATTGGGCCGTCATCCACCACGCGGACCCAGTGCGGGTTCGTAGATGTCACATGTCGTCGAACTTTTGGTTCTAGGACATGCCGGTTTCCTCACGATGTTTTCCTTCACCGTTTTGAGAGCAGTGGTGATATAATAATTTACACAAAGTAAAGCGCCTGTCTGGGTTCGAACTCACGACCTACAACTCATAAGTCGCGGCCGTTACCACTTGGCCACCACTGCTCTATTTAGATATAGTCTGTTCCAAACGTCTCTGATGAAAATATTAACAAATGTATCTGAAATTGTACTCGTAGATGTGACTACTAATTGTTAGTGCCAATTGCAAATTGACTGTTTTGATTTGATCTGTATAATAGGTCTTTACCTATGAAATTGCCGTTTTGTATGAAAAAATTTAAACGAATTTTTTTCATGAATTTTTTATTTGTATTAATCGAAGTAATCACCCATGCAATCAATGCATCTTTGCCATCGCAGTGGCAGTTTATTGATGCCCTTCTTAAAGAAATCAGCTGGACGGGAGGCAACAAATTCTTCAAAGGCATTTTGTACTGCCTCTCGGGTATTAAATTTTTTTCCCGCCAAGAAGTTATCCAAATTCTGGAAAAAGTAGTAGTCTGTAGGCGCAAGGTCTGGTGAGTAGGGCGGATGATGGAGAGCTTCCAACCCCAGTTCTTGCAACTTGGAGACCGTCTGCTGTGCAGTATGAGGTCGCGCGTTGTCGTGCAGGAGCAGCGGAGACGAGCGATTGACCAATGCTGGTTGGAGATGCGCCAGCTTCTCCATCATTGTGTTCAGTTCTTCACAGTACACATCTGCAGTAATGCTCACCCCGTTTGGTAAGAAGCTGTGATGAATCACACCGGCGCTAGACCACCAAACAGTGACCATCACTTTTCTAGGGGTAAGTTTTCGTTTAGGGCATTGTTTAGGTGCTGAACCAGGATCCAACCAACTTGCTGAGCGCTTACGGTTATCAAACAGAATCCATTTTTCATCGCAGGTAACAATGCGGTTCAAAATTCCTTCATTTGTGTGTCTGTTGAGCAGTGCAAGGCACGTCTCGACGCGTACTTCGCGCTGGCGATCATTGAGTTCGTGGGGCACCCATTTGTCAAGCTTTTTTACCTTGCCAATTTGACGCAAATGGACCAATATTGTTTTGACGCTAACGTCGAAAGCTGCTGCTAATTCAGCCGTAGATTGTGTATCATCAGCTTCCACAATCGCCTTTAATTCGTCATTGTCGACCAAAGTCTTCGGACGACCGCGAGGTTCATTTTTCAGGTCGAAATTTCCAGAACGGAAGCGAGCAAACCAATAACAGGTGGTGCGTTGGTTTGTAGTGTTAGCTCCGTAAACGTCGTTGATGTTGCGTGCCGCTTGTGCCGCGTTGCTGCCACGACGGTACTCATATTCCATAATTACTCGAATTTTTAACGTATCCATGATGACGAAAAAGATTGAAATGCGATGAAAATGTAACACTAATCAATAAAGAAATGACTACTTTTAGAAAAAAAAAATCCATGTTTTTAAAATAAAATTAATTTGAAATTAGAATTCTTAGCCAAACAAAAATTATTTTGATTTGAAATGGCCAGTACTGCAGAACGGCAATTTCATAGGTAAAGACCTAATATTTTAACAGGAATTTTTAATTTGAAATCTGATTTTTCTGATTTATTTGACAATTGAGGTTAATTCACGTCGAAGATTTTTCAATTACGATCTAATGATGTTAAACAATTGGAGAATGTGGTGAGATTTCAAATTGAAACTTTGTAACTACTCGAGGGATGTAGGTACATATGTCTTACTGTAAGCGCGTGGGTTTCACGACTTACACAAGTAGTTTGTTTCGTTGTTTGAAGTAAAACAGTCAGTTGAAAGTTTAACGTTTAATCAATTTCAATTACCTTTTACTACGATTTATTATTAGTTTCAAGTTTGTTAGGTATCGAGAGTAGTTGAGGACGCGCGGTAGGGAGTGCAAGGACGCGTGTGTCTTCGTTGGCGGTAGCGGAGCAAGAGAGCGCTGTAGAGATGAGTCCGATAATCATGTCACATGTAAAAATCATCGATATTTTAAAATCATTTCATCATGCAATGACAAAGACAAAATCATCAATGCTTAAAAATCATTACAAGAATGACAATGAACGCGAACTTCAGTGATTCGGATCGGACGGTATCAGGCCGTCTCGGGCGGTGTGACTGTGAATTGCGACGTTGCGAGACTGCGCGATCGGCGATACTGGACTGGAACTCACATGTTTCGATAAAATGACCGGGACTGGGCGCACGGAACGGCAACAATCCTTTCACTTGCATTGTTTATGTTTGCGTGCGAAATGCGCGGCAAATCACGAATGCAATTTATCTAGCATTTAGTATTTCGTGAATCATTGTTTTGGATAGACGAGGACGAACAACCACGCTAATTTAATTTTACGCGTACGAAATACGTAGTGTAATGTGTTGACTCGCTATAATTAAATTGGGTTTACATACGTTATATTAGGTACTAAGTATGTACTATTACTTTGCTAGTCTTTGCTAGTCCTAAGCCTGGAAAAAGCATGAAGGGAAGATTGGAATATTACTTGTTGGGGAGGTGCATATTTACGCGACCAAGTTTTTACGACAAATTGCCATGATATACTAAATAGTCATATCTTGCAGCAAATATCACTAATGGAAACATATTGATGATTTCCATAACGATAAATCAATACCTAAATAACCTGCAATGAATGTCACAAACTAAGAAAATTTAAATTACGCGGCCAACTGACAAACTCGACTCATGCCTACATAAATAACTAATGATAATTTCACTAAGCCGTTCCGCGATCATTCAGTGTCTACTCACAAATAAAGTGACGAAATCTAATACACAAATAAAAATCAATTATGATTTTGTCATTGTTCCCGTCACCGATATTTTTTTGTCATTGTCATGCAGTCACCGATACAGAAAAATCATCACTCAGCCCATCTCTAGAGCGCTGAGAGCGAGAGCGCGGCTCGCTCGACGCAGACGCGTTGCGGGGTGCGCTAGTGATGTGACGCGCGGCCCAGGTGAATTTCTGGTCGCGTAGTGTTAGCCCTAACACTTACTGATGCTTTAATGACTGTTTGCGTCAGAATTTAATCTGCACCCTAATTGCGTTAAGTACACACTATCATTCAGAACCCTGATTCATCTTGAAGGATATTGCAAATCCATTGCTTCATTTGACCGAAAAAAGTTTCTGTTCAACAACGTAAATAACGCCATTAACATGGTTTGTATACTTAGAGTTTCATCGGCTACTTTTGGAACACAGCATAGGTAAGTATTTCATCAAAACAAATCACACCGTAAAACACATTACTGTTATATTTGACCGCGACCTCATCTACGTACGCAAATAATGAAAATAAAATGACAATACGGTTTAATAAAAATCCCCAGCGATACTGGTGTACGCATCCAACACAATGACGAGTTGATCACGTTGTTTGTGGCATGTACCAAGTTAGGAGATTCGAGCGATTTTCATTATACAGGGTTGCATGGACATCGACGCGTAACCTGTTAAAATGATTTCAGTAAGTACTTGATACTGAACCTGAAAAAAAAATACCATATTACTTTGACCACGTTGGTATTGCACTGTTCTAGGAAACATGTTTTATTTAGTACTGGCGAAAAATTTCTACGCTACTAGTCCAGAAGCATATATTCAGCTGACTTCATGGTTATAGTTTGCGCGTCGATTTAAACACCATCCTATCTTTATCTGAGCGTGGAAGATTTCTTCTAGAGGTGTGTGAAATAAAATGCTTCAGAAAACAGTTCAGGAGGCGATGTGTTTGTAACGCGCCATAATTTTGCAGATTATAATAGTAGTTTTGGCGTCCGAACAACGTTATTACATTTTTAGTGCGCTATTCTAAATGTACTTACCTAGCTACCAGTATAAACTTTACATTCTTGTGGCCTTAATGCTTTTAGTATTTTAGAATGTGTGTTGTTTTTAGCTCTAATACGAGTAATCCTTACAATTAATACGCTTCTCTCATCTCTCAGGTACTTATGGCGAAGCAATGAAAACCTGCTCAAGTGAAGATTCACAAATGACCCCATTGTGAAGTGTAAGTGTGGTGTCTTCTAATGAAAGTACCAAGCTCGTTGCAAATTTCTGGCAGACGCTTAATAGATTGCTATCGACTCGCTAATTTGCATAAATATACTATTTTTTACGCATTTCGCTGTCGCTAACTTTTCTCGTTTGTACCACACCTTAACCCTAATTTAAATAATTCCTCGTCACGGGTTACGAATAATTGCTTCTCTCTCCGTACCTGCTGTAATTGCGATTTATAACCTTTTGTATACCCAACAAAAATAAACCTTACGTTCCCGTGATAAAGTTGAAACTCTATTATGGTTCATTCTGGTATTATTTTTGTATTCAACTAATTATTTGCAATTATTGCTTTTTTTATTGAAGAATAGTTTAATTTAATTTATAATTGCTGCAGGCATGATTTAGTGGCGTACTTTTTAATTTTGGAATGAATGGATGTATATTTTTGAAATTATTTACAATTACACTAAAGTTATTCTTTTAATTGTGTTTTTAGGCCGCACCTTTGATGTATAATAGAAGCTATTTAATATTCTAAATATGTTTGTTGGTAGAAAAACTCATAAAAGTCACATTATGACCTAATTTAGGCACGGTTTGGTTAAATAAAAACTATTTGTCAGTGAGAGTTCCAAATAGTCACGTTCGGTTCCTTATGTTATTTAATACGCAACCCTATTTGTATTGTTTTCTGCCATGACTAATTATAATCATGAGATTTTCCTGTGAAATTTTCCCTTAAACAAATCATTATTTTGTCACAGAAGAAGTGTTACAAAACGCTTCTATTTTTACAATATGTCAATATCGTTTCGAAGTTTATAATTCGAGTTTTACGGTATGAGAGTAGATAAAACATTTTAACAATACATTTAATTGTCACAACACCCACGTCCTAATAGCTTGATAGTCTGAAAGCGTTCTCATTGCCAGTCTGCACCCGTCGTTTGTGGAATTGCACCTATTTTAATGGCAGCCTTTTAAATACCTCTTGAAGAAGGAAGAGGTATAATATCGATGATGTCACCACTGCTACGCATTATTTTATGGCTTTAAGTCGGTATAGTATTTATGCTTACCAACTGAATTCTAGCAATTAATGGAATACTGCAGTTGTGTGGTTGGTTCAAAAAAAGTATACGATGTATTTTGAAAAGGACTTTTTAACAGTGGTCATGTAGTTCAAGTCAGTATTTATATCAGGAAATAAAAAAGAGCTAGCGTTATCTGCGCATGAGTTTGATCATAGTGGATAAGCAGAAGCGGGGAGACAAATCCGCTTTCTTTTTTTTCCTCTGTAGGCTAATGGACTGGCAAAAGGGATGGAATGCAGCGATAAAAAGCAACTCAATACACTAACTAAGAGATACGTAGGCCTTTCTATAACTAAGCCTATAAGTCTGCCGGCCTACGCTACTGCATTAGTTGTGACCGGCACCCTAATATCGCTACTATTAATCAGATTCCGAAGGTCCACCTTGAAGTGAAAAGTTTGCATTGCATTGCTTCATTTAAGTTCGAAAAAATTGTCTTCTCAACAACGTACATTATGTTGTTGAACTGTCAATGAAAACCATTCCTAATGTTAGTGGGCTACGCAATTACCCCCCTGATATTTATTTATAACTAAATTCAGTATGTCATATTGCAAACAGTCGACGGTATCGAAACCGCTAAGGACGACTACAGATATAGAGCAAGTATAAGCCTCATCATCATCATTTCAGTCGAAAGACGGCCACTACTGGACATAGGCCTTCCCCAATTTGGGGGGTTTTGCCATAATTGCCACGCTTGGCAGGCGGGCTGGCGATCGCAGTATGGTGGTAAAATGTACAGAGAACGCTGCTGCCCATTCTCTAGTAAGTCCCTTAGTCACCTCCTACGACACCCACAGGCAGAAATGGGATGGTGCTATTCTTTACGTCCGGCACCACACGGAGCCTGCCAAGCCTGGCATCTAGTAATACTAACACAGAGCGAACATAAAAGTTAGTTAAGTTCTTCAAGCTTAATTTCTCTTTAGAAAGCTAACTAATTCATTTGAAATCCACACACACTATTTTCGTGAACTACCAAGTTCCAAACCATATTAATTGGCTTTGTCGATTCCAACATCAAACAAGCCTAACTCGATTTGCCTCCACAATTCCCAGAATAACTTTTGTCAAAACTTGCGGTGAACACAAACGAATACTACGGTACTCGAGTCACTCGAGTAAACGAATCGATCATGTCATCGATTATCAGATTAACCTTCTCAATAAGGCGGAAAATGTCACTGAAGAAGCTTGTTTTGTGAATACAACAGTTTGGAACAAAAAAATCGCATTGATGTGCCGACGGAACAGTAGGCAAGGAGTATGAATGATGGAATTTAAGTAAACTAGGGTTCTATGTGGTATAGGCCCTTGTTAAATGTAATGTCCCTGGACACAATTCTCATTTAAAGATGTCTTACAGCAGTTTATTTTGACTAAAAAATGGCCACCAGCAGCCTAATTGTGAAACACATAAAATGATAAATCCCCCAAAAATGCCCACCCTTCCACACTTCCTAGTGCTTTAGCTGGGAAGAAGAAGTGGCGCAACAAACTCCATAAATATAAATTGTTTTATTTCTTTAGATAGGTTTGTATGAACACTTTTACACTTCAATCATATTTTTAAAACTGTATTAGGTCGGCTTTCCTATCTGACTTCTCTGAGAGGAAAGGCTAAAACAAACTCAGAGGTTACAGTCGCTTTTAAAGTCTAGACATGATCTTGATCAGATTGTGTGAAGACAAGAGTGGATACTTGTCTGAAATAGTATTTTAAGGAAAGAACCTCTTTTTCAAACAACAAAATAAAAAATAGTGATATTACCTACTCCTCATTGCTTGAGACGCAACGTCAAAAAAGATGTTTATTATGTTTTGGTTGAATGTATATGTTGTGATCATGAAGCAGAAGGAAACGAGTTTGAACAAGTGAACAAAGTAAAATTATGTTCCCTTGGTAAGAATGTGTAGCACGTACCTGTGGCTTCTTCTGAGGTTTGATTCTGCGTACAATTATTGTGAATATGAAAGACATAGATGACTAGATTAAAATGTTAAAAGCTTTTTCAAACAGGCGCGACGCGGCACTTTTAGAAAAACTTCCATGAAGTTTTTATCGAAATTTTCTACGAGTGTCGCGACGGGTCCGTCGCATCGCACTAGTCTGCACGAGCCTTAATTCCTTACTTTGTATCTTCCTAGAGGTGTTAATATAAAAAATCTGATGATTCGTGAAAAAGCGCGGTCAAAATGTGTGGAACAGATTTTTTTTTTAAACGGACGAGAATATTTTACGCATGCATTTCAAAATCGTACTGAATCCATCGTAGGGTAACAGATTTTGCGTCGATGTCCCTACCACCCTGTATCAAAATCAAAATAGTATAGCCAACAGCTACCAAATTATCCTTGTCCCATTACTTTACTAAATTAATCTTATGCACTCACAGGATTTTCTATAGTTCAACAGATTCTTAAAAAAAAAAACACATGAAATGCTTTCTTAAATTGAAACTTAAGCAACATGAGACTGTTCCCCTCTAGAGAGTCTAGATTCTGAGTCTAGAATTTTCCCAAGTTATTTCTGTTAAAATAACTAGATCCTTAGTAGACTTGAAACATTATTAAGTCGTTACATAAACGTTGACGACAGTCCGTTGTCGTCTCGGTGTAATCACTGGGAACTGCGAACTAAAATACATAGATAGCTATAACTGGAACTTGGAACGGAGATAACGTTCCTTGGCGGTCTTAAAAGTGTGACGTAATTCGTAATTTACTTCAGGCTTAGATACAACATAAAAACATGTAATCTTGGTGGACGGTGCTATGGCCATAATTTCTGAGATTTGTGGTGGCTCACGTAACATGATATTTTGTCATGAAATGTCGGCTTTCCTTCATCAATTTGTTTGGAGTAAGATGTGAAATACAACAATCATAATCAGCCGCACAGGCAAGCAGCACCAGCCTTCTCTGTTCGAGACGATGTGGGCTATAATGTACCACGCGGGCCCAGTGCGGGTCGGTAGATGTCATGTGTCTGCAAATGTTTGGTTCTAGGACATGCTGGTCCTACTCCACGACATAAAACATAGAAGATTTTTTTTTTTTTTTTTGTTTTGGCTTCGCACGGTTTGTGCATTTAGCCAGTGTCAAGTAATTTTACTTTCCAATCAAGTAAATGGCCCGATATCAGCCACGAAGTTACAAAAAAGTCTTAATCAGTCAAGCCAAAGTTAAGTCAAAGTTATTGTAAAGCGGTAGTAACTTTACAACAACCTATTAGGAGTTTTTGGGGGGAACACGAAAAGTCCACGTTAGTCACTTATTTTCACCTTCACTACACTTGTGCACTCACACGTAACTAAATTGAATAATTCACTACCTAAATTATACAATTTAATTCGCTATTTCACGAAATTTCATGAAAATGAAAATTCGTGCGACATGTTCCAACGCGATCCCGCCAAAAACCCAACTTATAAGTTATAGGTCGCGGAGTAGTGACTAGTGGGTCGGAGCCGTTACCAGTTGCCCATAATTGCTCGCCAAAACTATACAACGACAAAATACAACAAGAAAAATGTAAAGAATACATCAATTAGGTTTTCATTTAGAATCCATTGGTGAAAACGGTTCCTCCAAGTTGCATCTCAAGAGTGCACCTAACTATACAATCTACATTGGCGAGATTTGGGACTATACAGGGTGGTAGGGAAAAAGATAGGCAGGAGAAAATATTTCGTTGGTTATTAGAAACAAAACTGCTATTTCCTTTAATAAAGGAAATAGCAGTTTTGTTTCTAATAACCAAATGTTGAAATTTTTATTTGGTTGTGTGTCCAGAATCCATGGGTAAGAGGTTTTGCGTGGACGTTCATCCCATCGTGTTCTATGTGGTTAAAGAATCGTTTACCCCAACAGTCATTCAAGCAATTAGCTCATTCGTTCACATAAAACCCAAAAAAAAAAAAAAAAACTGTTCTTCAACGCTGAGAAAAACGACGAACAACTCACACAAGACATAAAATTGTTTTGTCTTCAAAACAAACGTCTTCACCAATGGCGGTGATATATCATTGTTCTCATATCTTTTAACTTAGCTAGAATCATAAAGCCGTTCTAACAAATGTCGTAGAAGGCCGGTCGTTTCGTTTAGTCGACATTTTTCTCCAATTTCCTATAGAAAGGGATTCGTTGTGTCTTAACAAACATTGCTACGATATAACTATCAAACATTTCTGTTTGCTGAATGTCTGTAGATGTTTTATTGGTAATGTTTGCACTGTGAAAGACGCGTGTATTGGTTTAGCTGGTGAAAAAGTAAGAAATATTTACTCATGTTACTAATGGTAGTGTTACCAAATAGAACGAGCTAAGATGGTCTTGAGTTTAGTTGTAGTTAGTTACGAAATAATAATATAGATTTATTGAGTACTTACTTCTGCCAGCAACTTTGTCGATTGAAGTTTCTTGTTTTAAATAACATAAAATAAATTATATAACTAGTGTAACAAATCAAACTTAAACCTAAGGGAAATAAAGATTATAAGTAGATTTGTACATTTTTAATTTAAATTAATAAAAAATACAAATAGTTTTATAAAAATTACCTATTTCACTAGAGTCCTTTAGTATCACAAACTGGGAGGAGGATATATTGTGAGGAGGGTTCTTAAGTCACACACACTGGGAGGAGGATATGTCGTGAGGAGGATCCGGTATGAGCGCCTTGTTGTCTATTGGTTGTAGTAAGACGAGCAGTGGAAACAGGAGGGACCCGACAAAACTCCGAAGCTCAATAGTAGGGCCGCAGCAGTAGTAGTATTGTTAGTGGAGGCTTTTCAGAAAGATAAAACAGCACCTCCATACATCAAATTACGTCGCTGTCCCTCTTCGTAGTTCCCTCTCGTAGTCGTCCCGCTTTCTGCGCTTCGTCCTCTATTTATACTAGAGTTTCAGCCGTTCCAGATCATTTTTAAATTTCAAAATTATATCCTCCAGTGGCCAGACACATGTAACCAGCCAGCACATATTATACAACCATGTGTGTGTAAAGAATTTAAAGATATAATTTAAAATTAAGAAGTGAACAATCATAGTTAATAAAATACAATATTCCAGCTAATAATATTGATAAAAATAATTTATAATAATTAAACCAAAAAGTAATTCTTTATAGACTAGTGAGAAACTATGGGAAAAAAGAAAAGTAACTGACAGTTTGACAAATCTTGACATACATGTCACAACATAGAAAATTACAAAGATCAAATTTTATTTTATTACAGATATTAAAGAAATAGTTATTGTAACACGCAAATACTATATTTCCTTCCAGAAAATGAGTATGAAGGTACATAGAGAATGCTTAAATTTCAAGGTTAATGTTAACAAAATGTAAGTATAAAGAATAATCATTACACTAGTCACATCTAGATCACATCGCCCGCCCGCGATTTTGCTTCGTTTTAACTTAGCGTGCTTTCTGATGATTTTTAGGGTTCCGTACCTCTAAAGGAAAAAACGGAACCCTTATAAGATCACTTTGTTGTCCGTCCGTCCGTCCGTCCGTCTGTCAAGACCGTTTTTCTCAGGAACGCGTGGAGGTATCAAACTGAAATTTCTATATGATACTTAGTTCTACTGTCCCTGGAAGCTGTAGAAAAATCAACCTTCTAAGTCAACGCAATCAAAAGATACAGCCATTTAGGCTGCAAAATTCCGCAAATTTTCGAAACTCGCACGGGAATCAAAACCTACAGGGTACTTCCCGTGAACTTAGAATCTTGAAATTTTGTACGAAGTCACGTCTTATAGTACAGATATAGGAAAAATTACGAAAACCGTAAATTTTTAGTTTCGTCATATAAAAAAAAATATTTTTGACAATTTTGAACTTTTACTTATATACCCACAGGTTTGTACGGAACCCTCGGTGCGCGAGTCCAACTCGCACTTGACCGGTTTTTTTATTTTTACTCGGCTTCTTTGGATCACAGCGTGATGTTAAAAATCCTATCAAATGAAAATAAAACCGGACAAGTGCTAGTCGGACTCGCCCACCAAGGGTTTTTAACACAGCTGAAAACCTGCTTCACAAAAGTCGTTTTTAAAAGCCTTATTCACGGTAAAGTAATAGAACTTCAGAGCCATTTTCACCTAGACTCCCTGAGACATAAGATAACTTATCTAAAGTGATCTTGAATACGTCTTTTAAGGAGTTAGCCCACGTTCCCAGGACGTTTTTAAACTGCGGCGGATTTTTTTCGCGTACTGGATCTTCAACGCACTGCCTAGCGCCGAGAGTTGAAAGTCGAACACTGTGTTTTTCAACGCACCGACTCTCACTCGCGCGCGCTGCACACTGTGTTTTTCGACGCGCCGACTCTCACTCGCGCGCGCTGCGCACTGTGTTTTTCGACGCACCGACTCTCACTCGCGCGCGCTGCACACTGTGTTTTTCGACGCGCCGACCCTCACTCGCGCGCGCTGCACACAATTAGATTCTCAATGCTCGGTTCAACACCAAGAGGGCGAAACAGTGACCCACATAATCCTAAATAATTAAAAAAGTAGTTTCACTTCCCAGGACGAACTCTTTGATAAAGAGTACGAGTACCTACAGTCACCATACAACGATCAAGTGTGTCGCAGCCATTTCGCTATATACAACAAATATTTAGCACAAGTCAAAAGTGCCATTTGGTCCGTCAAGATAAGGAAGTTTGCCACAAACTGTAACTAAGTTGGCAAACAACGTGATTGTTTTAGTTGCAAGAAGACCTGCAAGTTTCACTATCGATCTGTTGTTGCCTTTAACGTGGAGAAGTATCGTTTACTGGATGGGTACCTTAGGATAGGATTATATCTCTTTGTAAAGGCTAAATAGCAGTGGTGTTACTTTCAAAAGCTAGTACGGGAAGCTACTACCGGGATATAAAGTAGCATAAATGTGTTAATCCAGGTTTTTGTGTGCCAAACATCCAAATCCATTTGGCCATTGGTGCGTGATTGAGTAATAAACATCCAAACATACAAACTTTCACAATTATATTATTAGTACGATATTTATATACAATATGTCCGGTTTCGGACTGTTCAAATTTAAAGGGGTGGTAGTTTGCTCTTTTCTATCAATAAAATTATTCTACATGTGGAAACCCACACCCGCCTGAATGGCAGCCATTTATGTGTTTTGTAAAAACACAGTAATTTTGAAATTTAAAGCCCAATTATTATCATTAAAAAAATACTTTTAGCAACGGAAAAGTATTAACAATGAGTTAAATAACTCAAATAATAACATTCAATGCTGCATCATCTTGAAATAAAAAAATGACATCGTTTTTTTTGGTTAATCAAGGTTATAACAAAATTCACCCGGGGGAAGTACCTTTTTTTTCTACACGTCTAACAGATGTTAAGTTCACCTAAACAATGATACCAAAAACTCGAATCTATGACAAATGGTTTAAGAGATATTGTTGCTTGATTGCTGATTAAGCATTTATTTCAAGATGATGCAGCATTTAATGTTATTATTTGAGTTATTTAACCCATTGTTAATACTTTTCCGTTGCTAAAAGTATTTTTTTAGTTATAATTGGGCTTTAAATTTACAAAGTTACTGTACTTTTAGTATGCTCGCTCCATAAAAGGCGACCAAACACAAAAATGGCTGCCATTCAGGAGGGTGTGTTTTCCGACCCCACATGTAGAATAATTTTATTGATAGAACAGAGCAAACTACCACTCCTTTAAGTTTGTACAGTCCGAAACCGGACATATTGTATAGTAATATAGGATAATAGTAGGTTATAGAATATACTCAGTAGGAAGTAGGATTTTGATAGTAACACTCATCATCCTACCACCATATATATTATCAGTTCAATTAGTACTTTTGCTATGTTCATGTCTATTTCATTCTACTCAAGAATCACGAGTACTCAGGCGACTCGGACCGCTGTCAAACTGAGACCGGAGTCCCAGTTGCCTGAGCCATTTTCAAATGATTATTCTCGAGGCGACTGGGATCAATCGCAACACGTTCTATATGAATAATCGTTCATTTGCAAAATTCATTTATTTGTCGATCATTCGGTAAGTCAGTGAAAATTGCCGATTGTCGAAATCCTCGTTGGATTGCTTCACTATTGAATTCAGTTTTTATGTACTTTTGATAAATGTTGTTTTCAGACGTTTTACTTCGAGTGAAAGAAGCCGAAAGAAAGACAAAAAAGAACAAACAGTGTCGGCAAAATTGAATGATAATTTTGAAATGCGCCTAAATACATTTTTAAAGTTTTGGGTCATCTCACCCCATCGATGAGGAGTGGTGGCGCAGTGGTAAGGGCCGCGACTTACGGCTTGTGGGTCGTCGTGTTCGAACCCAGACAGGTGCTTTACTTTATGTAAATTTTTTCATCAGCACTGCTCTCAAAACGGCGAAGGAAGACACCGTGAGGAACCCACGATGTCCTAGAACCAAAAATTCGAAAACTTGTGATCGCATTTCATTTCTTTGACTTGCTAGTGATGTAAATAAGAACATTTTTTTTAAACATGCCCGTAAATTAATTGCTCTACAAACATTGCTTCAGACTTTCTTCTCTACCGTGTTATTTTTTATGGCTTTGTCTCACACACTCACTGTTACTAATCAGAACGTAGAAAATGTTTTCATATTTTTAGTTTAGAAAAATAAATTTAATTACTAACTTATGAACTCTTGCTTCGTTAGGCAGCACTTGTAGAACAAAAGCAGTTCTATTTTACCTACTAGATTTTTCTTTGAAGACAAAAGCGGCCTCTCAAATGCTGGCAGGTAAAAAAACACTAGACAAAAAAAATGGTTTCAAATCGCGAAATGAACGACGCCAATCTGTCTGTGCCGACCAATCATTCATTCATTCTACGTTCATTCATCGAAACGGTTTTCAATTTTTGAATGAGTTCTATTGTTACCGCCTTTAAACTCTTGTTTGCGGTAAAAATTCGAACAGATAATTTATTACTTCGATTGTATTCCATTGAATATTTTATGAATGAAACGACTTTGACTTGATTTTGCGTGTTAAGTGCTATTGTGAGAGTAGTGGCTATTGGATATGGTGTTTCAAATGGTCATTACTTGGGGCTTGCGATGCAAGTCGGGGTTGAAGTGGTTAAGTAATAGGACCACACACTCTTGCTGCTATTATTTGTCTATCAATAGTAGTGCCTATAGGTGTCACAGTATAGTACTACAAAAATATCGAATCCATAATTTCACGTCACAATTTCTATAAGAATGTGCTGAAACTGTTTCTAGTCCAGAATTTCGGTCAGTGGATCATCTTAAGGGGAACTTAGTCGCGGGCTCGAACTCACTGATGAGTGATGAGCCTGGCAAAAAAATCACGTCTCACCAGGCTTCGTGTCCAACAAAGGTAAAACTCGTGATGAGCAGTTATACGCTAGTTTACACGCACAACATTATTGATTGAGCTGCAGGATCAGTTATAATAAAACGCGCTCGGGTTTTCTGAAAAAACCGCTGCATAAATCCATGATCAATAAAGTTTATTTAACATTTGTTGACATTTGCACGTCACATCATGTGGCAAACATGTCTATAAGTACTTCTTCTTCTTATAACTTTTCGATAATTGAGCTTTGTCGGTACCGACTTAGTTTTGGAGATTTTACACTCATTTTATTACTTAAACACAAAGTTAGGTTAAATTAACAAGACAAACGACTCTTTGTTGACTCCTAACTCTTTAATGGTGTTTAATTTTAGTATTCTGTTTCCATACAGACAATATTAATAATAAGACAAAACCATGATATGTTTAATTTCTGATGTAAATTGTCAAACAGTGGAGTAATATATTCCCGAAGTTTGTATGGGAAAAATGTAGACTAGGTTCACCTTAAGGGCCAAAACTTTAAATATAACTTATTTTGAGGGGCGCACCCTCATTTTCATTATTTCAGCCGAAAGACGTCTACTGCTGGCTGTTGCTCTCTCCCAAGCACCGTCACCACGACCGGTTTCGTATTTCTCGCATCCAGCGGATTCCTGTGGCCTTCACAAGTTCATGGGTCCACCTTGTGGGAGGCTCTCTAACGCTACGTCTTCCGGTACGCGATTATCGGTCCAGATCGTTTCAGCCCTGTCGGCCATCTGCAAGCACATTAAAGCTGCTTATGTTATTATAATTTGAACCTAACCTAACCTTTCATTGGGCACGCCAGATTGCGGCGGTAAGTCCCCTCTTTGAGGAGTGGTTTGAGAGGCGGCATGGCGTCCTCACCTTCCGCCTGACGCAGGTCGTCACCGGACACGGTTGTTTCGGGAGGTTCCTGTTTCGGATAGGGCGGGAGGAAACGCCCGGGTGTTTCCACTGCGAAGATCGCCCTGAGGACACGGTGGAGCACACGGTGGCGGTCTGCCCTGCTTGGGCGGAGCACCGCCGTGTCCTCGTGGAGGCGATCGGCGGCGGCGATCTCTCGCGTCCGGCCCTGGTCCAGGCCATGGTACGGAGCGAGAGGGCATGGGGAGCCGTCACCTCCTTCAGCGAAGCAGTGATGCTTGCGAAGAGGGAGGCGGCGCACGTGAGGGAGAGGCAGCATATGCGCCCTCGCGACCCCAGCCGCCGCAGGATACGGAGACGCCCTGGGCGTCGGGAATCCCAGGCCGATTTCCGGCCACCGTAGGCATGGGCTTGCGGACGGCGAGTAATGGGTAGCTCGCTGTCCGGTAAGGACCAAGCCCAAGTCGACGGCGGCGGCGCGTTGTGTTCCACGCGCGCCTCAAAGAGATGTCAGCACAAAAAGTGATGGGACCCGCAAGGGTCGATGCCTGCCAGGGGTGCGGGTTTGTTCGAAAGAGACACCACAGCCCCTGGCTTAAGGGCTACTGAAGGAACACGGGTGGGTTTTAGTCAGTAAAAGTCTGACACGCCCTCCTGCTCTACCCAGAGCGGGAGAAGTTATTTGATGATTTCCCACCCAAAAAAAAAAAAAAATACCTAACCTTTCATACATAAATGCGAAGTAAAGTAATATCTCCATATAAACTATGCATGTGGCTAAGTAGCATAAGCCGCACGGGTCGATCGATCAGGTTAAGCTACGCTTGCCGCGGTTTTGACCATTGTTTTGACCATTTTGACATACCAAGACCCCTCCGAGCCTCGGAAAGCACGTTAAGCCGTTGGTCCCGGCTGTCATTTGTGGATCTTTGACAGTCGTTACGGGTCGTCAGAAGCCCGAAAGTCTGACAACCAGTCTTACCAAGGGGTATCGTATTACCCAGTAACTGGGTTGTGGAGGTCAGATAGGCAGTCGCTCCGTGTAAAATACTGGTATTCAGCTGCATCCGGTTAGACTGAAGCCGACCCCAACGTGATAGGGAAAAGGCTAGGCAGATGATGATGAGTCCCGTATTACAGAACCCCACTCAAGACTCTATAATTTCTTAAAACTAGTTTTGACCAATCAAATCACTCTAGTTTTAAGTAATATTTGAGTGAGGTTCTGTAACACCAGCCTTAGAGTTTTACAGCAAAACGAAGAGATAATAAATGGTTTACTTGATATCAGCCTGCGTCAGGTCAATTTGTCTATCCCATATCATCAATAATAGCCTACTTTGGCTTTTATAATTTAAGCCTGTACTTATGGGAGAACATAATCCCCCTTCTTACAGAACAAGGTTTTTCTTTAGGTATGGTTTAAACCGTCGAACCTGTTTTTTAAAATAAGAACCTAACTTAAATCGAAATACAGCTCCTTTTACAAAACTGACAAGTTAGTCCAGTGCTAAATTATCAGTTTTGGAAAAGGAACTGTAATTCTATTTCAGTTGTAAGTTCTTATTTCAAAAAACAGGCTCGATGGTTTAAACCATACCTAAAGCCTAAAGAAAAACCTTGTTTTGTAATAAGGAGGAATAAGCTTTACCCTACTCTATCCCTTTAATAGCGGAACTCTAATTTGAAAACATTGTGAGAGCCAATTATTTTTAAAATAGTAACCGTGGAGTTTCTTGCCGGCTCTTCTCCATAGGAAACAACTTATTTTGAACCGTACACTGATATTCTGACCTTTCATGGGTACCCATATGGGTAAAAGTGAAATAAAAGATTTTGAATTGAATTGAATTGCAAGTTTTGTGTGCTCTTACTGCCCAATTTTTCCATCAAATATATAGGTACCCAACAATTCTTATTCCATGACTTCCTCCGCCACGTGCAAGCCCCGCCCCCATCATAACCAGTCTCTGTGGATGACGTCACCCTCGCGACTCATGCGCTGATCGTCTAGTGTTTCTAATGGTTTTTCATTCACACTACATGATTATGACGTCATATATCAAAGAGTGTCAATGACAGAAGTGGTGCAGTTTAGGGTTTTGTTAAAGTCATTTTTGTTGTTGGAGGTATCTTAAAATAATCGATTTGTGTTTTTTAATCGTCAGAAATATAACAGCCGCAAGGATCATTAATGATCAGGTTAAGCTACGCTTGCCGCGGTTGTTCCGTAGATGGATGACCATCTTTACATACCGAGACCCCTCTGTGCCTCGAAAAGTACGTTGAGCCATTAGTCTATCTTAGACAGTCGTTACGGGTGGTCAGAAGCCCAAAAATTTGAGAACCAGTCTTACCAAGAAGGTATCGTATTACCCAATAAATGGGTTGTGAAGATTTTTTTTTTTTTGGGTGGGAAATCATCAAATGACTTCTCCTGTTGAGTACAGCAGGAGGGCGTGTCAGACTTTTACTGACTAAAACCCACCCGTGTTCCCTCAGTAGCCCGTATGCCAGGGGCTGTGGTATCTCTTTCGAACAAACCCGCACTCCTGGCAGGCATCGGCCCTTGCGGACCCCACCAGTGGTTGCTGACATCTTTGACGGCGCGCGTGTGGAACACAACGCGCCGTCCCGTCTACCACTTTTCGGCCGCAGGGGATAGGGAGAGCGGCTGACGCTATACCGACACTCCTCTTCCCCTGCGGCCCCACCGCGTCCGCCATCAAACGGTGGCGGCCCCGTCCAGGCCACAGAAGGGAAGAGCGCTGCTCAGAAGCACCGGCACTCCTCCTCTACCGCAGCCCGTAACCCTCAGCCGCGATGCCTCCCATTCGACATCGCGGCCCACCTCAGTTGCGGTGCACCTCACCGCAACCTACTTTTTGGCCGCTACGTCAATGGCTTGAAGGCAAAAGCCCTGACGAGCGGCCCCACCTTTGGGTTCCTCTTGGCTTCACCGTGGTCGGAATCCACGGTTACTGAGCCCCCCCGCAACGACAATGCGGGAACCCACTCGGGGGGGATGGGTTGTTAAGGTCAGATAGGTAATCGCTCCCTGTAAAATACTGATGATCAGCTGCATCCGGTTACATTGGATGCCGAACCATAACATAGTTGGGAAATGACTAGGCAGATGATGAATTGTCAGAAAGATTGTCTAGGTAAAATTGGACGCTACATTAGGATTGAAATCACAATTAATGTCGTTTTTTGATCATTCATCATCATCATTTTAGCCGGAAAACGTCCACTGCTTGACATAGGCCTCCCCCAATTTGGGAGGCTTGTCACAATCGCCACGCTTAACAGGTGGGTTGGCGATCGCAGTATGATGGTAAAATGCATAGAGAACGCTGCTGCCCATTCTCTAGTAAGTTCCTTAGTCGCGGCCAACGACACCCACGGGAAGAGATGGGATGATTTTGATAGTTGTGTGAAATAGCCTATACTAACACGGTTTACCTGACTGTATAACATAGATTTAATTTCAATAAACGAAGACCAAACTATTTTTTCAATTGTTTTGGGTTCGGCGAGGTAAATTAACGTATCACATATAACAGTAACAGTAGTAATGGTTTCATGTTGATAGTTAAACAACATTCATTGCATTATTTACGTTGTTGAGCAAATATTTGCAACGCATTAGCAACATAAATTTTAATGATTGATATTGTGTTACGCAATTAGGGATCTCAATTTAGTATTGGTAAGAAATCGGTGAACACAATAGAATTCATTGGGGAATAAACCTGTAGATTTCTACATTACGTTTACTCACGAGTCCTCCCTTTTGGAAAATACGTTTTGAAAGTATCAAATACAGCTAAAATGAATTCTTAATCCCTACATTCGAGTGTGCGACCTATAACCCTGCCTGCCGGTAATCCTACCAAACTGATGAAAACGAACCATACACCCCCTTCCACACCCCTTCCACCCCTTACCTCCTGGCCGCACCCCGCTGTTCGTTTTGTTGTTGAATCAAATAAAACGTTATCCGATTTGCGGATTTGTTTTGATATTATAATGATTTTGGTCGGCGTGATATGTGAATGTGTGGTATGACTTGTTTCGTTTCATATAATTCGTATTGCAGTAGGTACCTAGAGTATAATTACTAAGTAATTGCTGATATAATAATGAAGATAGCGGATAATCTCAGCCGTCCATACATACATCCTACAACGCTGCAGTGATTTGCACGTCACATATGTTGTGCTGTTTGTGCGGTGGTTTTTGTTTCGTTTGTATGTGTAAACTAATGACTAATGATTGTATTTCTGTACGTGGATTTGTACAAACATCAATCATTATTGTATTACACGTCAATCATATTTTTTTACTAGATGAGGTCCTATCTAACTACTCTGAGAAGAAAGGCCGAAACAAACTCATAGGTACCTACTCGTACATAATACTGTTCTGATCATGGTAAGACCATGAAGATAGAGTGAATAAGTGGACCACAGACCATGAATGGATCTGTCCTGTCAGCGAACGAATTTCTCAGTTATCGTGAAGCTCAACTCGAACTCAAGAAGCTCAACGTTTCGATGAACAAACCAAAGAAAAGATATTTAGGCCGCATGAATAACTCAAACTGCCGACTACAAATAGTCATATTTTCAAAATGGATTATAACTGGCCAGTCTCTCATACATAAAAACCTTTTTTTGCTTTAATTTCTGAGTGGCCTGGTATATAAAATGAATCTTTATTTCTCTTGGTCATGGCATCACACATAAACGGCTGGACCAATTTTATTAATTATTTTTTTGTTGTGTTTGTTATTTTCAGGAGAAGGTTCATAAGAAATAAATAAATAAGAAAGTTCCGCTTAACATTAGAAAATTTAACGACCATGTAAAATTTTAAAATATTATACAAATGCGAGTTCAATATTCATAGTTAAGACAGGGCAACATCTATCAGGTCCGCTAGTCTTCTTATAAAATTATGATATTGTACTTATTTAATATGTTAAAATGTGATAAAACAACAGAATGTGAAATAAAGGTCAAATCAAGCGAATTCTAGGTGATACCCATTCTTAGCTAAAATCTACTCTAAAACATTTTGCATTTAGAAAACAGATGAAAATATTTTATCCTATTTTCATTAGCTAGACAGCTAACAAACTAAACAACGGTATAGATTTAAGAAACCAACGATTTTCTATTATTCACGTCAACTCGGGCTTTTAAATTATACTAAGCATGGTTTAGACGAGCCTAGTCACTGGACCCAGTCATTGAGTTTGTTTGTAGAGACGCCATTCATTTAACGAGCCAGTTGTAGTTTTTTGAAAATAAAACCTTAACTTTGGCAGATATTGCCCAATGCGTTTAGACGAAGTCAGTTACACTGGATAACAGGACTGACTTAGGAAAAACTGCTGGCTCGCAAATATAGAGCAGGCACATATCTGCTGGACTGACTTACAAGTGCGAGGTCATCACTGGACTGTGTTTACACGAGCCCAGTCGGTTTAAAATGTTATTGATCAATCTAGTCATAGGCTTTACTCATAAAAATACATAGGTTACAATAGGTTACAAGATGTGTGTGACACGTGTGATGTGTGTGTGAATAGTATTAGTAAAAACATAATTATTTTAGTTGTCAAAACAAATGTATAAAACGAGCTCATTTTTTTATTTATTAAATAAATAAAAACTCAATATTTATTCATAAAAAGGGTAGTCAGTGTTGGCCTGACTAACTGTACCGTCATATTACTGGGCTCGTGTAGACCTGCCTTTATTCATGTTTCGCGTCACCAATCTCTGTCGTGCCAACAAAGGATACGGACGATATTACTTTAATACCTTTTTGTATTATTGTTCTTGTACAGCGAGATTTTAATGAAAAATGTGCGTTTTCTACGTGATTTCGTTAAGGGTGTGATGAAATATTATTGGCAGAGTTATTTGTGTTAATGGGACAAACTGTGGTTTTATTTTAAAGGAATTTATTGGTGAATAAACATAATTTCACGCTTTTATTCTCCATTTGGCCAGTTATGTTAAGTCTCTGTAATAGGGGGCGAGCCTATCGCCATCAATCGGGCACAAATCTAGAATCCTGATTGCTACTGATGAATTCCAGATAGAAAAACTCGAGCCTGCCCCGACCCGGAAATCGAACTCAAGACCTCATCCGCCTCCTCAAGCGCTACTGCTGAAGTAGCGCTTGCGATAACTAACTATAGACAAAATAAATTATTTACGAAAATCATTACAGTTGACGCTGACAGATATTTGGTATCACTCAACGTCTTTGCGGTAATTAATCATTTAGGGCATCATGATCCTATATGTTTGCAGATAAAGCACCACGAAACAAAATAAAGAATAAAAAGGACTTTTCCATTAAAAAAACTTATAAACTGCAGACTCCTATGCCTTAGTAGTTACCTATGTGAAATAGCTTTTGCTCTATAAGAGAAAATTTAAAGTAAGTATTGTCATTCTACTTGGCAATATACTCGTACGTATCTACTGTCAGCGTTTTGGGCAGTTTTTCCATTGACAGAAAAAAAAAATTGATGCCCAATAAGATCCCTTTTATTTTAAAATTAGCTTATTTTAGTACCTATATTTTCACTTTAAAAGGACAAAATTCATTATTTGAAAGATGTTTCTTGCAATGTTGCGCTAATTACAATATTCGATAAAAACGGATCCAATATTCATAAGTAAAAAACAATCCTGCAAAGTTTTATCCCAGCCTTAGAATTTCCCCTAACATTTCAGCACGCAGGCTGTATCGCACTCCTAAGCGATCCTCATCTGAACTTGACACCGACCTCGGCAGTCGCCGCTCAATACTGTGATAAGGGTGCTCTTGCACTACGCTTCATGTTCAACCCGACCAGAATATCAAGAAAGGGTTTATATCATAGAGATTGTTGTTTTTTTTTCGTGGGCTTTGTTGTTGTTTTGGCGATTTTATTCCTGGTTGGGGAAGGTAGAGGTGGCACACCCATTTTTCGCATACCCTGTTATACAAATTGTTGCCCGCGGAATTTTCTGCGATCCAGGATGAAATGTCCTTTTCTAGCTAAAATTTAATTCAAATCTGTTATGCCGTTTTAGCGTGAAAGCGTTTCAATTATCGAACTCACTTGCATTTATAATATTGGTTAGGACTAGCTTTTGCCGGCTTCGTCTGCATGGAGGTCGGTTTTTTTTTTCACAAGAAACAAAATTTCATCCAAATCCAATCAACCATTTTAGTGCGAAAGCGTACAAACAAATACATTTAAAATTCCTTATTATTTAAATTACTTATAATATATATAAATATATATCTACCAACCCGCACTGGGCCCGCGTGGTAGATTACGGCCCACTCCCTCTCATGGAGAGGAGGCCTGTGTCCCAGCAGTGAGAACCTTTATAGGCTGAGTATGTAGTATGTATGTATATAAATATATGTGTAGTTTTTTTTTTTTTTTTTTTTTTTTTTTGGGTGGGAAATCATCAAATAACTTCTCCCGCTCTGGGTGGAGCAGGAGGGCGTGTCAGACTTTTACTGACTAAAACCCACCCGTGTTCCTTCATTAGCCCGTATGCCAGGGGCTGTGGTATCTCTTTCAAACGAACCCGCACCCCTGACAGGCATCGGCCCTTGCGGGCCCCATCATTTTTGTGCTGACATCTCTTTGAGGCGCGCGTGGAACACAACGCGCCGTCGACTTGGGCTTGGTCCTTACCGGACAGCGAGCTACCCATTACTCGCCGTCCGCAAGCCCATGCCTACGGTGGCCGGAAATCGGCCTGGGATTCCCGACGCCCAGGGCGTCTCCGTATCCTGCGGCGGCTGGGGTCGCGAGGGCGCATATGCTGCCTCTCCCTCACGTGCGCCGCCTCCCTCTTCGCGAGCATCACTGCTTCGCTGAAGGAGGTGACGGCTCCCCATGCCCTCTCGCTCCGTACCATGGCCTGTACCAGGGCCGGACGCGAGAGATCGCCGCCGCCGATCGCCTCCACGAGGACACGGCGGTGCTCCGCCCAAGCAGGGCAGACCGCCACCGTGTGCTCCACCGTGTCCTCAGGGCGATCTTCGCAGTGGAAACACCCGGGCGTTTCCTCCCGCCCTATCCGAAACAGGAACCTCCCGAAACAACCGTGTCCGGTGAGGACCTGCGTCAGGCGGAAGGTGAGGACGCCATGCCGCCTCTCGAACCACTCCTCAAAGAGGGGACTTACCGCCGCAATCGTGGCGTGCCCAGCACTGGGTTGCGACAATCGCTCTCTCCATGTCGCCATGAGATCCCGCCGGAGCTCTGTCCGCTGTGCCGCGATTTCCTGCGGCAGCGGAGTTACGCCCCGGCGTTTGGCCTCCTCGCGCCACTCCCATATTTGCGCGAGGACCTTTGCCTCCAGATCCCATGGCGGTAATCCGGCAAGGAGGCCCGACGCCTCGCCGGAGATCGTGCGATATCCTCGGATCATCCTGATCGCCATGACCCTATGGGACGCCCTCAGCTTGCGAGCTGGTTGGCGCCTCAATGTAGGCGCCCACACCGGCGCCCCGTATAGGGCCATGGACCGCACGATCCCCGCGTAGAGCCTCCGGCAGGAGGCGTTTGGCCCCCCTAGATTGGGCAAGAGCCGCTTTAGCGCAGCCCCGGCCCGCTCCAGTCTGGGAGCCAAACGGCGGAAATGCTCCGCGAAGTTCCACCGGCTGTCGAGGACGAGTCCCAGGTACTTCATCGTCGACTCGACGCCGATGTGAACCCCTCCCACCGTTATCTGGGATCCCGTCGGTGGCGCATTCCGAGGACCATGAAACCACATGGCCTCGGACTTGTGCAATGCCACCTCGAGTCCCAGTTGCCGGATCCTATCGACGATTGTCGCAACCCCTTGTGTCGCTAAGTCGGCCGCCGCCTGGTACGACCTCCCTTGCGCCAGGACCAGCGTGTCGTCAGCGTAGCAAACTACACTGACGCCGCCAGGGAGGTCGGCGCGCAGCACCCAGTCGTACCCGATGTCCCACAGATGCGGCCCCAGGACCGATCCCTGTGGGACACCGCACGACATCTCTCGCCGGTTCCACTCTCTGAGGTGACCGGGGTAAATGACGGCCCTGTCCGTCAAATAGGCCTCGACCACACGACAGAGGTAGGTTGGCATCCGGTGATACCGGAGTGCCTCCCTTATGCAACTCCAGGGCAGGGTGTTGAAGGCATTGGCGATGTCTAATGACACCGCCAAGACGACCCCACCCCGGGCCACAGCATCCCCCGTCGTGAGGGCTCGCACGCGCATGATGGCATCCACCGTGGAGCGCCCCTTGCGGAAACCAAACTGGCTCTCCGCCAAATCCGGCCCCACCCGCACCAGCCGCCCGACGAGGCGGTCTGCAATTACTCTCTCAAAGAGCTTGCCCACCTCGTCGAGCAGCACAATGGGCCGGTAAGCGGACGGAGAGTCCGCTGGGCGCCCCGGCTTCTTAATGAGGACCAGTTTCCCCGTCTTCCAGCGAAGTGGGAACTGGCCCTCCTCCAAGCATGCGCTTAGGAGCCCTCTTAGTCGAGGCCCGAGAGCCTGCAAGGCCAGGACCCAGGCTTTGCCGGGCAAGCCGTCGGGTCCTGGGGCGGTATTCTTGGCACTCAGCCTACGTACCGCCACTCTCAGGTCTACCTCGGTCACCTCTGGAGAGTCGTCATCGTCGTCGGTGTGGTCCGCATCGGGCACCGCAGGAGGCGGAGCCATAGGCGGGGGAGCGTGCTCCCCTCGCGAGGGGAACAGAGTGCTCACCACGTCCTGCACGAGCTGAGGCCGGAGACTCTGCGTCAGCGGGGGAGCCCACGGGCGGATTTTGTCCCGCACCGTTTTGTAGGGGCGTCCCCACGGGTCTCTGTTCAGAGTCTCCAGCGACTCCTCGCGGGCCACTATTCTGGCCCGCAGGATCTCGTCTCGGAGGGCGGTCTTCGCCACTCTGTACCCCTCGTACAGCTCCGCTTCAATGGCTTCCGTATCCGGAGGGCGGATACGGAGCCTGCGGTGCCTGGAGTAAAGGTGCCGCGCAGCAACACACGCCTCGCGTAGAGTTGTTAACTGCGGCGACCACCAGTACACCTGGCGTGAAGCACGACCTGGCTGGACCCGGGGCATTGCCACGTCGCATACCTCGGACATGGTCTCCCGGAACCACTCGGCCTCGTCGTTTATGTCGGCAGGCCTGTCCGGTGATGACACCCAGGCCTGCACGATCGAGGCTTCCAGGAGATGCTCCCGGTCCAGCTGCTTCAACGCCCACCGCGGACCACACGGGGCCTGTCGGACCGGCGCGCTCGAGGTCTGGGCGGAGACGTCAAACCGGATGTACCGGTGGTCGGAATACGTCTCCACCCCCTCCATGACGCGCCAGTCGACCCAGCCTACCAGGAGCTTTCGGCCCTCCACGGTGATCAATTTGGCCGCCGACACGGGGCAGCTCACCGTTACGGTTTGCATGCCCGCGTCGTCAGAACGAATGGTGCCTGCACGCACCTGCTCAGCAGGGCACCCCCCAGTCCTGGCAACGGCGGCCACCACCTCAGCCTCCGTCACGGTGTCATCCAGGCCCAAGATGCGCATTTCAGCGCACCTGGTGGGCCTGGACACCCGGACCTCTTCCGCACATAGGGACGCCCTAAGCCTTTCGGCCAGGGCGTCTGCGGTCGGGCCACTGGCCGCGCCGGGGATCTCCAGCATGCGGGCTCCGGTCGCAGTGACCCTCATCCGCATGCCATTGGTGACCCCCAGCTCCGCGAGGTTCACCGCCGCCCTTGCTTTCGATAGCACGTCGCGGTAGGACACGCCCTTCTTTTCCGCTTCCGGCTGTAGTGTTATCACTACAGCTGCGGACTTCGGGGCGCGTAGCCTAGCCGCGGCGGTGCGCTTTTTGCGCCGCTGCCGCCTCTCCCTCCTTTTGGCTGCCCTAGCAGCCTTCCCCGCCTTCTTTTTCTCCCCGGCCACTTGCCATTCGGCGTCGGCCGGAGGAGATTGAGGAGGTGGGGCCGTACGTCCTGGCACCAGAGCTGGGGCCGTCGCCGCCTGCGCAGCCACCCCGCCCTTCTTGGGCTTGGGCGGCACCGGTTTCGCCGGGGGCCTACCCGACTGCGGTGCCGACTTGGCCGTGGCAGTCGTGGCGGTGGCATACGTGGCCTGCTTCTGCTGGCCCAGGGCCGGCCGACTCGTCGCCAGCGGGGGCCGCAGGACTATTGCCTCCAGGGCGGAGAACCGGGTCTGAAAGGCGGCCAGCTCCTGCCGCACCAGAGTCAACACCCGGTCCTCCTCAGGCACGGGTCCACGCTGCCCATGCCCCGCCCCCTTCTGAGGCACCACCCTTGGGCCATCTCCTCGGAGCACGGCCAGGTCCGCTCGGAGCTCCTCATTCTCCTTACGGAGATGCTCCATGGCGGCTGCCAAGCGGGCGACCTCCGCCCGCATTTCGGACATTTTGTCCGGCGGAGGTCCGGTGTGCAGGTCCTCCGCTGCCGCCATGATGGAGGCTATGGCTGCGGCAATGGCCTTTTCTTTAGAGGCCACCCCCTTTACCGCTGCAGCCACAACCTCCCCGATCCTGGCCGTTCGCTCCGAGTAGGAGCCGCCGGCGTTGTCCGGCTCACTGCCAGACGACTCCGACTCCGAGAGGACCCTGCTGCCCGTCCCCCCAGAGAGCCGCCCCTCCGCGGCATGTGCCTCGGATGACTGGGCCCCCTCGGCATTCGGCTCGGCGGGATCCTTCGTGGTTAGGCCTCTGCCTAACCGGACCCCACCGCTCCGACAAACCTTCCCGAGTTTCGAGGTCGGGGCCATTCCTCCATCCGAGGACGAACCCCGGCCGTTCTTCGGTTTGGGGCGCTTCTTGAGGAACTCTGTCCTCCTCGAAGCGCCCACCGCTGCATGCTCCGGGCCCTTATCAGAGCCCTTCGCGCTCGATGCGGAGTCGGACTCCGACCCCGCATCACTCCCTTCCTCTACGTTTTTTGTTTGTTTAAAGTTTTCCATTTGATTCCCACGAGTATGTAATCATTTTATTTACTCAAAAATAGTGGTCCGCACTAGAGACTAATTAAGCTACCCATTAGTCAAGCTTACAACCTCCCTCACGGTGCGCCGCCGCTTGGAGGTTTGGGGTAATTTTTTATAGAGGATTTCTTCCTCGCGGCCCGGGCGGTTAAGCCAAGGCCCTCGACCCCCGTCAAAAGTCAGAGACATGACCGTGACAATCTTCGGGGCTACGAGAATAACGGTGGCAGAAGGAGAGCACTCCTTCTTGCCTGCCCGGTGGCAGGGTGAGTGCACACCGAGCCCGCTCTTACTCCGCCGCTGTGCGTCTCTGCATGAGCGCAGAGATACACGTACTCCAGTGTGTACTCCAGCCCACGGGCACACGGGGAGGTTTCCTGTCCAAGCACCCCATATATGTGTAGTTAAGATAAGCTGTGGAGTTTCTTGCCGATTTTTCTCCATACGAAACTATATTTTGGAAGGGGCGACTGGAATCAATCCTATTTTAATGTAAATTTTGACGTTCAAAAGTGCCTTATAAGTGCCTAATTGAAATGAATGATTTGACTTCTTTTGACTTTTGTTAAGTAGATGTGGGTGTATTTTTCGGAGTTTAAATTCGTGCCCGCCAGCCACGAATTTGAACTCCGAGCTGCTACTAAGAAATTCCAGATAAAAAAAAAAACCCAAGAATAATAGACCAACGGGGCAATCATAATAAAAGTCTAAAATCCCTACCAAAAGACTCAATTTTTTCGAAACAGTTGAAATCACTGCTAATAAAGAAAGGCTACTATACCGTTGAGGAATTTAAAACTGACAAATTGTGAATCGATCGACCTTAATAATATGCTTGACGTAAATGGAAAAAAATAATAATGACAATACCTTTTACTTTTATGACCAAAACAAATGCATGGACAATGATTTATTTTAATAAAATGACCTAATGAATCAATATTTAGTATAAAATGAAATTTTGATTAATGTTTTATATAGTGAAATAATTTAATTGTAACAGTTAGAATCATTATTATATTATGTAATTTAATAATTTAATTTAATTTACTCTTACCGTAATTTCATCATTTTGCTATACCCTTACAGGGTCCATATTATTGTACCTAGCTTTACGCCCTTTGTTACACATTTTTTACAAAATGGAACGCAAGAAATAAATAAAATAAAGTGAAAATGTAAATGCGTCATAAATAATGTGGACAGTAATCTATGAGTTATAGAAAGTTGTCAATGTTACTGAATCGCAATGTCACAAGATCCAAATTGTTTATTTGTTTAATACAGATTGTTGGAAATCATTAAAGATTTGGTTCAGACAATCTCCAGTAAATATAGGTAATTATTTTTAAATTTTAGTTAATTGGCATTTGGATTAGTTTTTTCTGGAAATCAAACTCTACTATACATAGTAAGTGGGTTCTACATAATGTATGTTTTTTTCTCGTGAACATAGTGATTAGATCATTTTCAAGTAAATGCACATCAAAGATTCCTTCGAATTACTCTCATATCGTATTAGTACCATTTTCATATTTCTGTAAAACTAAAATGAATAGTTCACTGCTCCTTATTTTTGCATGTCTATGAAAACAACGTGGGAATTTATTTTTTCATATATATTTAGTTGTACACAACAAAAATACTTAACAAAAAACAAAATGAACGTAAAGAGTTTCTATCAGGTCTGAATCATCAATGCCTAATCAAATAATTCCAGGTTGATACCGCCTATTATATAGCATCTCCACTATCCGTTGGTCCCGCCTATCGTTCGTGGATATTTGACAGTCGTTACGGTGATCAATTATCTACCCGAAATTTTGATCACCAGTTTTACCAAAGTGTATCTTATTACTCTTTTACTGGGTTGTGACGGTCAGATAAGCACTCATCATCATCATTTCAGCGAAAAGACGTCTACTGGTGAAATTAGGCGAATTGCTGACAGAGTGGACTGTCCATATTTGGTTCACTGCTGTAATTTACATATTTTGTCATATGTTTTGTAAGGAGTATGTTACTAAGCAGTGGTGGCCCAGTGGTAACGGCCGCGACTTACGAGTTGTGGGTCGTGCTTTCGAACCCAGCCAGGCGCATTACTTTGTGTAAATAATTTCATCACCACTGCTCTCAAACGGTGAAGGTAAACATCGTGAGGAAACCGGCATGTCCTAGAACCAAAAATTCGAAGACATGTGACATCTACCAACCCGCACTGGGCCCGCGTGGTGGATTACGGCCCACTCCCTCTCATGGAGAGGAGGCCTGTGTCCCAGCAGTAGGAAAGTTTATAGGCTGAGTATGTATGTTACTAACCCTATATGTGGCTCTGCTCAAAATAAAGATTCTTAATCTAAAGAAAATCTGCTTGGAAGCAGAAATAGTGGAATTGCTTACTTCCCTTACCTCTTTTGGGAAAAGCTCTACCGTTATTGTTACTTTTCATAGAAAATCTCCAGGTCCAAAAGCATTGCAAACAGTATACTCGCAGCCAAATTAATTACAGCGAGGAACACTTTGGTAGCCGTAGATTGTGGAGTACAATCGCGGTCACAAGAGAGTCCAATTATGACTGACCGCAAGTGTAGTGCACAATGGTTTGAATGTAATTGAAAGGATGTCTGGAGTTGTTATATTAAGTTTATTAAGAGCCTCATGACTCAGTTTTGTACAGGAGTAAATTACATAATGAAGGTAATATTATTATGGTTCTGTACTAGTTTTAACTTAGGGCCTACTCTTTAACTCCGTCAATGAAGATACTAGCCCGTAGTAGGTCAGAACTTCGTAGCGAATCTTACAGTCCATTAATATATATTTTTGGTCTGAAAAACCCGATCGGGACAGCTGTCAAAACGTGGTGTCGTTCATTCTTACTTCAGACCCCGAATTACTCTTATGTCTAAATGATAAGGAGATGAAAATGACCGTAACTTCGGCCGATATACTACGGAATTAATGCTGAGGGAGTAAGCCTCCAGGTTGGGTCTTCCAAGGGAGGCACCCATAGTACCTGGATGACAGTTGCTGGAAATCGAGCTGAATGGCGTGAAATTGGAGAGGTCAATGTCCAGCAGTGGAATACTGTAGGCTGATGATGATGAAGATGTTTTATAGCCTTTGCAAATACATACGAATCTTATCGTGGTGAAGGAAAATATCGTAACAAAACTAAGCGTGGCTTCGCAGCCTGTTTCCATGGACTACAAGATTCTACTTTGATTTCGATCATTTTAACCGCGTAAGTTTTGCACTTTTCTATGAAACAGCGAATGATTTTTTCGATGATCGACGACAAATTTCTACACTATCTATGAGATAAATTCATGGTTCCAGTTTGCGCGTCGATGTCTCTGTCATCCTATATAGTTTGAAATCGTTTAAGTTAGTGCATTAGTTAGCCAATGGTCGTATTTTTTATTACTAAATAGTACACAAGGCCTAGTGTTATTAAAAAAAACAGACTAGAAAAAAAAACAGGGTTTCTAGGCAAGTTTTAAATTCAGTTACAAGACAAATCCTTTCCTAGAATTGCATTTCAGTAGCAGCGCTACTATAAAGAGCTATGATTTCATCTTGCTAAAGTAATATGATCAGCAGGACTGTAGCCCAGTCACCGTGAATATCGCACAAACACAATTTTCAAGCCGACTGGGCAGACTGGGCACCCGTTTCATAGGAAATTCTATTACTTTATACACAGCCTACAAAAACTGGTTTTATATTGTTTTGTTTTAATTTAATCTGTTTTTCTACATTCAATACGCGGAAGCTGGTGTTTTGAAAAATGGAAACAGAGGTTTGGAACAGCATGCCTACATATATAGTTACAGGTCAGTGCAAGTATGATAGGAAAAAAGAAATACAAAATGACTTTTCAAGCTACGCTGAAGGGCGGGCGTTTTTGGGGGACAGTCTTTTGTAGTTTTTGATGTTCAAAAAGTACTTACACCAGCCTAGTTGGAATAACTAAATAAACTTTGGGAGGGTTTTACTCCACTGTTTGACTATGTACATCAAAAATAAAACATGGTGTGGTTTTTTCTCGTTATTATTATTGTCTGTACGGAAACAGAATACTAAAATAAAAAGCCATTAAAAAGTTATAAGCCAACAAAGATTCGTTTTTCTTGCTAATTTAACCTAATTTTGAGCGTGTTTAAGTAATAAAAGGAGTATAAAATCTCGAAAACCAAGACGGTACCGACAAAGTTCAATTAACAGTAAATTCAATAAACTTTATTCGTCATTGATTTATGCAGTGGTTTTTTCATAAAACCCGATCTTCTGAAGGACCTTTCTTAATATTTTCGCGATTTTTTATCCAAAAATGCTCCTGCATCTCACTCAATAATGTTGTGCATGTAGACTAGCGTCTAACTGCTCACCACTGATAGTATCTCTGTCGGATACGAAGCCTGGTGAGACAACGTGATTTTTAGCCAGGCCCACCAGTGAGTTCGAGCCCGCGCAAAGTGTCCCCTTAAAAGCGTCTCATTATACTTCCCTGTGTTATAGTGATACTGTGATATGGACGTGGACATCGCCATAATATTGTAACATTAGAAATTGAAGGCCGCAGGAATCCGCTGGATGCGCGAAGCACAGAACTGGTCGAAGTGGCGGAGCTTGGGGGAGGCCTATGTCCAGCAGTAGACGTCTTTTGGCTGAAATGATGATGAAATGAAATTACAAAAGCACACTGGCACATATTTGCCATCACTATTCAATGATTAGAGAAGCTTATCTGTTAGACAAGCTGATTCAGGTCGGTAACTAAAGAAAAGTAAGTGTTTAATTACTCTCGTCTTTTAGGCAAGCTTATTAACTTTGGAACCAATAGAAAAGTACATGTATAGTAGACATACATAACATCACGCCTTGTTTCTCCGAATAATCGATAGTACACCCGCATTTCGCCAGTTACGGTATGTTTAAGTCCCATGTAAAATGGTGGAATTATTTCCATCAAAAGTTTATACTGATCGAGTTCAATTAAACCTCACTTGTAAAACTGACTTATATAGATACAGAGGTGTTGGACGGTGTCGCGAGTTCATTTGTTTTTTTCCAATCTCAAAAATTGCCCAACGCGCCTAAAGAGTTTTCACTTCAAAACTCTTTTAAAATTACACTTTGCCCAACCCGGGAATCGAATCCAGGTCCTCATGCTCAGCAGTTACGCTTGCGACAACTTGACCAACGAGGCATCAACAATTCAACAGATAAGTATAATTGTTTTAATTACTTGACAGTTGCGCTCATCCGATGATCTTGTCTGTACCTACACACACCCATAAGTTCATCGCTCTCAACAGTAAGTCTAGGCGAGACATACTAGTTTGTACCTAATTATTTTGATCGTCTAGACCAGTTTGTTTACTATGATATATTACGTTTTAACGAGCAACGCCATATATTATAGTTTGTTTACTAACTAATATTTTGAAGGGCTCATTTAGTTTTATTCGTGTATATACTAATATATTTATAATAGTGTGCAAAAATAAGTCTGGCAAGAAGATGAACACTGTAAATAAATAATGGCACCGGTGGTACGTGATTCGGAAGACCATGATTATAATTTTTCAAAAATTCCTCTGCGGGGCCTCGTTTTTCGTTGTAAATACTTATTAACTTACCAACTGAGCCCACATTTTTTGAACCCACTTATTAACCCGGCGCCACTAAAGCTGGGATGTACACACAGCTAGACATCAAGCTATTCATTTCCAGTATAAGCTAACCTCGCATTGTTTATGATTTCCGCACAGTGCGAGATCAACGTAAACTGGATGTGTATAAGCTTGATGTGTCGCCGTGCGTACCAGCCAATCCATTCGTATATCTTTTATCTATATCCTGGAATAGTACAGTACATCCTGCAATAGTCCGGTACCACTCCGTGGTTGTCCTTGGGTGCACTTGCATAGTGCATAGAGGGATATTGTCGGTTTGTGCTTCAAATAATAACTATCCATGTATCCATATCTGGTTCTAAAAGAGAATTGTTTTTCCCCTATTAAGAATAAAAAAGGCTGACAAAAAATGATATCAAAATAACACTCCGTTCTTTTGATCATCGTACTCTGTACGTATAGTATTCAGTTGCAAACAGTCACGAGTTTGTTTGACACCCGACTATTTGGTTTCCATGTGCCTCTTGTTTTGAACTCGCTTTACAAATATCATACACACATACATTTAGGTATTTTATATCCTCAATTTTCCACAAAATTTTGCCTTTTGCTAGTGCTGGTCAGTCCTTTTGGTAGGAGTTAAGCTCGTCCCTCCTTCTTCGATTCGATCTTCGCCTCAACCTGTTGTGATGGCGTCTTGCGTCTAGTGGTATCCAGTGGCTGGTTCTCTTAGCCCATTTGCCATCTGTCATGTCTACTGACACGTCCGGTATAGTCTCACTTAAGCTGAGCAGCTTTCTGGGTAATGTCCGCCACCTTGGTTTTGGCGCGCAGCGTTGCGTTCCTTATACTGCCTGAAATTCGAATAAGGGCATTTATTTAGATTTTATACAAATGCTGCTGACTGGGAAATTGATAGACCTAGTTTTTCAGGTAGAATTTATATTGTTGTGGATAAGGGTAGGGTCCGTAAACCTCTTTTGGGAAGCTAACCTAACTATGAAAACAATGAATAAAAACCACCAATGTGAATTATTCCGTGTGAGATTGCAATTTCTTAATGGCCATAATTTGCTCAAGATCAAAGAAAACATTTGGAAAAATAAACTAAAATAATTTGTTTTAAACCTACATTGAAATATTTTGATGAAAATAATTGTTGATATTTTCAGGCATATGCGGTTTTGGTTGAAATGGACCATAAGAATGAAATTTAAAGAAAGAGCTAGTTTTAGTTAATTCTCACATAACTTTGTGAGAAAGTGGTAGGTATCAATTTTCATATACTGTACAATGTGTAAATAAGTTGGCATCACACCAGTAGGTATAGCTCTCTTGAAATGTTAACAAGCGCACAAAATACCTGGTACTGCAGCTTATTCCTTGATTTATCATTTTAACCCCGCGTTAATACCCATTATTATATACAAGTAATGATAACTTTTTATCCTGTCTGAAATATGTAACGGTATCATTATGTATTGATGATGTTTCAGATACGTGTTTAAAATTTGTTTGAAGTGTACCTAAACGATATCAACGAAACTAGACACAATATGTAAAATACATGTGTTGTAAACGCGGGGTAAGCACTCAAGGCTATAAATATGGGCGTAACTCCGCTGCCACGGGAAATCGCACCACAGGGGACAGAGTTCCGGCGGGATCTCATGGCGACATGGAGAGTGCAATTGTCGCAACCCAGTGCTGGGCACGCCACGATTGCGGCGGTAAGTCCCCTCTTTGAGGAGTGGTTTGAGAGTAGGGCGGGAGGAAACGCCCGGGTGTTTCCACTGCGAAGATCGCCCTGAGGACACGGTGGAGCACACGGTGGCGGTCTGCCCGACTTGGGTGGAGCACCGCCGTGTCCCCGTGGAGGCGATCGGCGGCGGCGATCTCTCGCGTCCGGCCCTGGTCCAGGCCATGATATGGAGCGAGAGGGCATGGGTAGCCGTCACCTCCTTCAGCAAAGCAGTGATGCTCGCGAAGAGGCAGGCGGCGCACGTGAGGGAGAGGCAGTCTATGAGCCCTCGCGACCCTAGCCACCGCAGGATACGGAGACGCCCTGGGCGTCGGGAATCCCACGCCGATTTCCGGCCACCGTAGGCATGAGCTCGCGGACGGCGAGTAATGGGTAGCTCGCTGTCCGGTAAGGACCAAGCCCAAGACGACGGTGCGTTATGTTCCACACGCGCCTCAAAGAGATGTCAGCACAAAATGATGGGGCCCGCAAGGGTCGATGCCTGCCAGGGGTGCGGGTTTGTTCGAAAGAGATACCACAGCCCCTGGCATACGGGCTACTGAGGGAACACGGGTGGGTTTTAGTCAGTAAAAGTCTGACACGCCCTCCTGCTCCACCCATAGCGGGAGAAGTTATTTGATGATTTCCCACCCAAAAAAAGGCTATGAATATTAATATGTCTAAACAGGATGAAATCAAATAGGTGCGCCAAATTAAAACGTCTAATTCAACGTGTTAAATATAAAAAGAGTTCAAAATTTCAAGATTGATAGTTGATTTGAGAAATTACAACTTAAAATGAATATGTAATACTTAGGTACTGAACGTCCTAATTCAAGTTGACACAAGTTTTCAATTCCATCCTATACATTACTCCCAAACAAAAAAATACATACATACCCATCCTATGAACATCAATGAAACAAGATAACATACTGAACCTAAAAAGGATTAACTTTCAAACCCAAAGGAGTGATCTGCTCACAAAAATAAAAAACATTGTAAATATCAAACAAAACTTCTATCTCTACAAAAAAGGTCGCAAATTCTGTGCCAAAGGGCATAATATAGCCTTTAAAAATGGCGATAGGGATGAACAAATATCCGCTGGATTGTGCCCCGTATCCGCTCGCGATTTATGATCCTATCAATTCATATTTATTTGATGTTCTCACACTTGGACTTTGTTTGATTTAAAGTGGCTCTAAAACCAGCGGGGAGGAGAGCGGATTGTAGAAGCGGAACCATGGATTGTGATAGGATGTTGGAGTAAACATCAGTTACGTGGTTTAAAAACAGATGTGCTTGGTAATTGTTATAGATAGTTGTATTCAGGCAGACATTAAACTGATCATGGCAAAACCAGTATGTACGAATCGCAAGTGGCGTTCTGTAGTTTCTGCGTATGTAACCTCATTGGCGTGAGTTTATGTGAGTAAATATATAATAAACATAGTCATAGCCATATTAGTAAGGGTTTCTTACAAGTCATGATAAATATCAGAATAAATATTTAGATATTATAAGTAAAAATGAATAAAAACTAACAAACGAACATAGCAAACTGAGCTACCATTGATGTAGTTTGAACTTGAATCTTTATGGAAATTGGGAAAAAGCAATCTTATCCGAAATTTTGCAAAGCTCAGCACAAGTAAACACAACAATATGCTTACCCATCCTGCATTACCTACTATAAAGAAAACGCATCTATGTCAGACTACGTCTATACGCCATCTCACACAATCCCGCGCGTTTCCGAGCCCCACAGTGTACGCATGTATTCTAAACTTAACATTTCAATACCGCTCCCCATTTAATTTATAATATCCCTTGAATTATTACAAGTATTTTATAATACGTTAATACAGAAATATTACTGTACAAACATTGTAAATAAAGTGCGTTCTAGTGATAAAGTAGTGGCGGTGGTAATACGGGGCTTTATATTCCAGCTTAGGAGTAAATAAATCTTGCGATGTTAAGCTGGGTCATAACTTTAATTTTTTTAGAGACATAAATAATTGGGTTATTTTATCTGTGTTGAGTTAAGGGATATATTGTTGCAAGCATAATAATTCACAAGTCATTCAATTAATAGACATTGCATCACATCACGCCTATAATTCCAGAATGCTTAAGCAGAGGTATAACTTTAGGAAACCCACGTAATAATAATATTATCTAAACCAATATTATAAAAAAAAACAAGATTTTATTCTTTGAATGTTTATTTGTAATGGATAAACTCAAAAAACACTTACTTAACTGATTTTAAAAATTATTCACTTTACTTATGGGAAGCTTAAACATTATCAGGGCCCCAATTCTGTATGGTTACCTACAATGATTCCCCGCGGAATCTTACTACGTTTAAACTACGTCAATATCGTAATTTTTAGAAACCAATGTAACGGTGAAAATCGAAATGTCATATTCTGTATGTTCTAAGACAATTTGTCGATATTATTAATACGATATTAGCAGATTTTGTGTGTGATTGACGTGGTTACGAGTAAGTAATCGTTAAGTGGTCGTAATGAATTCAGACCCTGCAAGTAACATGCATGGCCGTATTTTTTTAGTATATTGTGGTGCCGCGAACGAAGCCGCGGGCAGAAACTAATATTAAATAAAGCGTTATTTAAAGTTTTAAAAACAGCTGTAAAAATAAATACAATAATACCAGAAATATGAACGTAAATGAAGCAAAATGAGTATGTAGGGGTCGTAACAGGTGGAGTTTTGAAGTTTCTGCCTCACGCCGTGAGAAGAAAGCGTGAATTATAGTGTCTATAAAATGTCACGAAGCAATCGGACTTGTCTTTCTCGTTCATTCTCTGAAGAGACTCGTTTGTTTTACCGAAACACCTATTATATTCATATATACATACATATCTACTCAGTCTATAACGTTTCCACTGCTGGGACACAGGCCTCCTCTCCGTGAGAGGGAACGGGCCGTATTCCACCACGCGGGCCCAGTGCGGGTTGGTAGATGTCACATGTCTTCGAATTTTTGGTTCTAGGACATGTCGGTTTCATCACGATGTTTTCCTTCACCGTTTGAGAGCAGTGGTGATGAAATTATTTACACAAAGTAATGCGCCTGGCTGGGTTCGAACGCACGATCTACAACTCGTAAGTCGCGGCTGTTACCACTGGGCCACCACTGCTTCATTATATTATATTCACTAGGCATAAAAACCTACAGAATAGCAACAGAAAACAACAATTACCATATTATTATCCTGAAGTCATCCATTAAGTTTATCTCAAATCAATGCGTCACTGTTAGGTAACAGAAAGCAATATGGCGGCGAGGAAATTTAAATTAATGGTCCAGAAACTTAGAAGCTGCTCTGATTTGGATTAATGGTAACTGAGTTGTTTTGCTGAAGATCTTGAGATTGTTTAAGATGCTTTTAAAAGAAACAAATACTGAAATACCTACAAGGTAGAAATGTTTATTTATTGCTTACCTATATAGGGTGGCAAGGACTACGCGCAAACTGTTACCTTGAATTCAACACATGATTCTAGACCACTTTTTTTTTTTTTTTTTGGGTGGGATATTATCAAATAACTTTTCCCGCTCTGGGTGGAGCAGGAGGGCGTGTCAGACTTTTACTTACTAAAACCCACCCGTGTTCCTTCAGTTGCCTATGTGCCAGGAGCCACGGTATCTCTTTTCAACAATCCGCACCCCTGGCAGGCATCGGCCCTAGCGGACCCCACCAGTTGGTGTTGACATCTCTTTAAGACGCGTTTGGAACGCAACACATCGTCGACCCGGGCTTGGTCCGGGTTGGGACCGGACGGCGAGCTACCCATTACTCGCCGTCCACAAGCCCACGCCTCCAGTGGCCGGGAATCGGCCTGGGATAGAACTACGACCAGGGCCGTGAGGGCGCAGAGAATGTCTCTCCATCGCGTTCGCCGCCTCCCTCTTAGCAAGCATTACTGCTACGCAGCAGGAGGTGATGGCTTCACATGCACTCTCGCTCATTACCATGGCCTGGACCAGCGCCAGACGCGAGAGTTCGCCGCCGTCGATCGCCTCCACGAGGACACGGCGGTGCCCCGCCCTAGCCGGGCAGACCTCCATCGTATGCTTCACCGTGTCCTTCGGGCGATCTACACAGTAGTAACACCCGGGTGTTTCCTCCCGCCTTACCCAACACAGGAACCTCCCGAAACAACCGTGTCAGGTGAGGACCTGCGTCAGGCGGAAGGTGAGGAAGCCGTGGTGCTTCTGAATCCGCTCCTCAAAGAGGGAACTTACCGCGGCAATTGTGGCGTGTCCATTCTAGACCATTTAGCGTAGAAATTTTTGTCGGTTGTCAAAAACATCTGCTATTTCATAGAAGAGTGCAATACCTATGCGGTCAAAATGTATGGAATAGCTATTTTTTTTGTCCGTGCCACGCTTTATTATAGTTATGACATAACTAGCTATTCACACTACGTATCTACTGAAATTACACATTAATTTACGGACATAAATTATTTATAGACATTAATTTAGAGCCTATCAACCGTTTTACCAACATTATGGAATGCACTAAGAATGAAGAAAGTTGTAATTCGATCATACACAAGAATTCTATGAAGCTTATAAATGTTATAAAAAGATAGAGCTTAGACGAATAATAAGTAATTTTGGTGCTCTCCGTGCTGTCAACCCCGTTACAACTTTACTTACTGGCTAATGTTTTAAGTACATTATTATAATCTCTATGTGGTGCCGTTAAGAAGTTATCTTGATCCTTAAACGTGAAGAGGAATAGTTCAATATTTACATACATAATTATTTACAGATGACATTGCAGCAGACCAAGGTGAAGATGGCGGGGCGAGCTTGTCATTCTGCACCTCCTATCCAGTCGTTTGTGTCTCAAAACCTGCAATGAAAGTGACCTCTGCTGCCACCGACGACTCCGTGAAGTGGCAAAGATTTGAGCCAGCAAGATATGAAATACTGTCGCGTCAAGAAAAACAAGACAGACACAGTCTACAAAACCCTTCCATCTGATCAAAATCAAAACACATAAAGAAACATTTTTTATTACAAAACACACGTTTTACAAATCACCGCGACCATTGTTACCTAATAAAGCGAACATGTAAAGGATTGCGTATTTTTTGGGACCCATGATACTCATCTTGGCAAAACAGGAAAAAAAATCAAAGATGTTTTTGCTAACACCGCCAAAAGGTTTTTTAACGTTTACGAAACGTTATTTACATTTGGCTGAGTGGTTCTGCATTTTTGATGACGTGATAAGGCGTATTGGCTGGGATTACCTGATTTGAAAGATGCTATTTTGGGTGTGTCTTAAAATAAGAAAAGCGCGTTAATGTTGAAAAGGTGAATGTAGAATCTCCAAAAGCAATTTTAACCACATCCGTTTGCCTCTCCTGCTTCGACCAAGTACATAACAAAACAAAAACGGACAGAGGAAGATAGAGCTTTTCATTACATATTTCTTTGTTTAAACAAACCCAGGCTCTGTTTTTTTTACAAACCTCATATTTTGTTTAAACAAATTAATTCTCAGGCTTTGTGATCGCAGATGTCTGACTTTTTGCCAAATAGGATTAGTACAAAAGGACCAAGGAAGTTTTAATGTTTTTATACTTAAAATTTTGTTTCATGTAATTTTTCGGTTTCTATTGCATTTTGCGGGGCTTCCAGTTAACTCGTATTTACGTAGAATTTGTGAATCATGTCTTCGTACCGTCTGGTCATAAAATAGACATAACATCTTGTTGCTGCGGGGTCGAAGATCAAGATGAAGAGTCAACTTCCCGAGGAGCTGCATACGACTATAAGTATTTTGTTGGTATTCTTTATGTTTTAAAAGGTTTAGGGCTTATCCAAAATTGATTGTTTAAAAAAAAAATACTTAGATATCAGATGTTATGTGTAATCCCCACACTATCTTTTTATCCACTTATCTTCTCAAAATAATTGCTTGTTCAATAAATAAGTCTAGGTTCTTAGTTAAAATACTGCAATAGTGTTGTGTGTTTGAAATAAAATAAAATCAATTTACTTAGCCTTATCTCAAGTATTTTGGGGTCGGATTTCAGCTCAACTGGAAGCAGCTGGATTATCAGTATATTAGATTGAATGACTGCACATCTGACCTCGACAACTTGGTCACTGGGTAATACGATACCCTTTTGTAAGGTAAGACTGGTTATCAGACTTTTGGGCTTCTGACGACCCATAACGAAGGATAAACGGTGGTATACAAAGATGGTCACCCATCTACGGACGTGGCAAGCAAAGCTTAACGTGATCGATCGAACCGGGCGGGTGTCATTACCTACCCAAGCCCCTCAAACGAATGTACTAATAAATATTAAGGCAATTTAACACCGACTAGCAATCAGTCTAGCCGGCTAATTCACTTCAACTCATCCACACACTACTTTAGCCAATTAACTAAATGACTACAAGAAACACTTAACGACTTACTGAGGAGAAAAGAAGGGCTGAAGTCTAATTAGAACTGTAAGTGATAGCTTTGATGTCTATGTTGTTGTTGTTTTATAGCAACGCTATCAGCGTTGCTATAAAATTTTAGGGGACATTTTTAAAATAGGATTATGTGACCTTAATTTTATAAGAAAACAATGGCATTGTCAAATTCATGAAGCACTTAAAGTAAGTTGGGAATTAAAACCGCTGTTGTATTTGGGGAAAAATAAATAAAAAACCTAAAAACAAATTAAACGTTGTTAAAATGGTTACTTTAATACTGTCTTTACCTACTACTAATGTAATCCATTGCTTCATATTTTCGGAAAATGTGTCTACACAACAACGTTAATAACGCAATGAATATTATCGAACTGTCAAAATAAAACAAATTATGATTGATCGTGAGTTACGCAATTAGGGTGCCGGTTAATTGACTAAAACAATTCTGTTAATTGAAACACGATTTCCTACTTGATTGCCATGCAGTTCCATTTAAACAGATAACGTTTAAACGTATGGTGATAGTATACTTAACTTGTGAAAACATTAAAATTGTTAGTGACACAATGGACCTCGTGTAGTCTGAATAAATAAATGATTCAATCAATCAATCAAAATATTTTTATTTTCTATAAACCTGCATGGCCACTTATGAAACGTCAGAAGCTAGGTGCACGGTTCCAAATTGTTGTTTCCTATGGAGAAGAGCCGGCAACAAACTCCACGGTTACTCTTTTAAAAATGATTGGCTTTAACAATGTTTTCAGAGATAACATGTATGGGAGGACAGTGCAGGCCTGTCAATAAGTACCAGGTACTTAGACGAATACAGAATAGAAAATCGTCTACAAATCTACAGTCTGTAGGTAAGGCTTACAACGTTCTCCCATTCACAATATGTAAAATAATCTACATAAATAAAATGAACCTAATTAAACATAGTGACATGATTAACATGACAATAACTAAAAAAGAGTTGATGTTAAAATTGATGTATAATGTCAAATAATGACTAGAATATGTAAGCATTGTAAAAATAAAAAGAATAAAAAAGAACATTGAGAGCAGATAATAGACTTTCACATAGTTATGTTGTTAATGAGGTACCAGGGAAGCCACATGTGCAGAAGGAATTAATGCCAAACTTCCCTGTGTGTCTTCAACGTAGTTTGATGTGCGTTTTAAACTTTCCATCGCTAAGTTGTGTAACTGACTTTGGCAACTTGTTATAGAAGCGGATACTGTTTATTAGAAATGACTTGCTAGTTTTAGTCAATCTAAATTTTGGAATCACAATTTCATCTTTACTACGTGTATTCAAATTATGGAAATCGCATCGTTTTTTGAAAAGGCCTAAGTTTTTGCGAACATACAAGATATTTTCTAGGATATAAAGAGATGGCAGAGTTAGAATATCAATTTCGCTAAATTTGTTTCTAAGAGACTCGCGAGGCCCCATTTTATACATTGCGCGGATTGCCCTCTTTTGTAAAATGAAAATTGAATCTACGTCAGCTGCCGATCCCCACAACAGAACGCCATAAGACATAATACTGTGAAAATAAGCAAAGTAAACTAACCTAGCTGTGGCTACATCAGTCAACTGCCTTATCTTTCTTACTGCGATTATATAATATATATATATATATATTAAACTATGGAGTACTAAGTTTTAACTTACGTAAAAACGTTGCGGTGGGATTTGAATTTTCGGTTCGACACCGAGAGTTGAAAATCCAATGAAGTGCATTCCTACGCGTTGAAAAAACACACTGTAATCCCGCCGTGATATTTACACGCCCGTGCGAACGTGGACTTATACGACCAAAACCAATTATAATTACTCTTTCATTAGAGAAAGATCCGAGTCCAACTAGAAACAACGAAATCGAACGCTTGCAGTAATAATGTGCTTACCGTTGCCTGAACTGCGAACATCGTACTATCTGCTAAGGCCAACTATCTATGGAACGAACCCGCTGTGCCAACACAAACGGTCCGGAGCTTGCAGTTTCTTCTTAAACGTTTTGCTAATTAGTACGGAATTCCGGTATTGGTTTTACTGAAACCGGCCGTTAATATGGTTTATTTTTACACTTATTTTTACAGCTTTAAAAGTTATATTTCTAACGAAAAGAAAATAGTAGTATATTATTAATAGCTTAGAAAATATTTCGAAGTTCATAGAAAGAAGGCCTGTGTCCCAGCAGTGGGAACATTATAGGCTCATAATGCTAAGAAAAAGTTCTGCTTTATACGGCGTCATCTCTATCCCTCATACCTGTGTGACTTTATCTTTCTAAAGCTCAATGTGTCATAAACGGACGTAAAAATATCGCGTTGGGATTTTTTCGCGCAATGGATCTCCTACCCACTGCTAAGCGCTGACAGTTCAAAATCCAACAGTGCGTTTTCGACGCACTGAGATGCACGTTGCTGGATTCTCAATGCTCAGTTTAACTCCAAATCCAGCGCTGGATAAAATCTCGGCCGTGTGAGCGTGGTCTTACGCCCGGGGCCAGTGATTTGAAAATAATTAGTGTTGCCAACTTGGTTTCCGAACTATGGTAACTTTATTGACCTTTACGACGTGTTACGCTTTGTGTGATTAAATTAGGGTTAACAGGGAACCGATCATAACTCATTTGTTGGGCTCGGTATCACCTTTTATAACAAGCTTCCCTCTTCTTTGCTAGATTTATATTTTAATGCGTTTAAAGCTAAAGTAAAATCAAATCTTTGTTCTAAGGCATACTATTCTATCAACGACTATTTAAACGATAAGAATTGTTGGTCGCTGTGATTAACTCAAGACAACGCTTGTGTTCTTTCACCAGAATTAGCTTACCTACTGGCAGGTTATATGAGTTACTCCATGGCATTGTTTATTTTATTTGACTGTATAAACCACTTCTTTTTTATTTATGAAATTTCCATTTTTTGATGAAATTTAATTACTTATCTATTAATGTATAAAATCAAGTTCTTCCAACTTATCCGACAGCTGTGCTGCTGGGGAGTTTGTTGCGCCACTTCTTCTTCCCAGCTAAAGCACTAGAAAGTGTCGCAGGGTGGGCGTCTTTGGGGACTGTCTTATGTAATTTTGACGTTCGAAAAGTGCTGACTCTCAGCCTAGTTTGAATAAATGACTTTTGATTTTGATCAAATTTATGACTTCGGAATTTAAAAACGATTAAAATCGTAGTCGTAATCTCCAATTTGAAAAGCTTGTCAGTACTGTTGCTAACTAAATGAAATATGTTTTTGACAGGTGGAGACTGTTTTTAACCTAACTACTATAAACCACAAAAATACAAATGTTTTGTGAAAATATAAAGAAACCTCCATCTACGTTCTTGGTCTGCGTTTTAAGCACGAAGTCCATAGTTTCGGTCGAAGTTACGGTAACGTATGTCCGATGGTGATACGGATTATCGTATTACTTTCAGACATGTGATCAGTTCGAGGCCCGAATAAAAAATGAATGACAACACGATTTGACAATTGTCCTTACTCCCGATAAGTTTTAATTAATGGAGAGTAGAGAGAGACTTCGTGTAGAGTAAACCCCCAAAATAATTATGAATAGGTCATTGCGTTAAAAGTAATCAACAGCAATTTTCGTCGACTCGTATTTACAACTACCTACCTATAAAAAGTAAAGTTAAAATAAAGTTTTTAAGACCTGTTGCTTTTTTTATCTGTTGACCTTGGCTTGGCCTCCAATTTTTAGTCTTGGTCAAAACATTGTTCACCCCGCGTTCAGTTATCACCTTGAACAAAAACATTTGAGATAAACCTAAATCGAATTCCAATTTCAAAATGTTTAACGTGACAGCTGTTATTTATTTTCAATAAGATTTTTTCAGATCTTTTTTTCGACCGATTGGATTGATTGCCAGGATTATAACCTTATTACACAGCGTTTCGTTTTTTTTTTCATGTTTTCTGCGTTTATTTCGAAATTATTCGTCAAGGGATAAAAGCTGTCATTCCAACACGCTTATTACGCAATGATTGACGTATCCCTCTATTAACTGTCACGCTAAACACGTCATTATCGGATGATTGTCACCCGCACGCGCCCAACAATGGGACGCGGGCTCGAATCCCGTTTTGGGTATTTTACCCGTTTTTAGGGAATCTCAGAATAATCCGCTTTGTTGTTCTTTTTTTTTTGGTTATTAACAGATTATTGGATAAGTATAATTTGATAGATTTTTGACCGATATTGTGCTTTTGTTAGGCCAAATGTCCCCTTATATCTTGCCGAGGGGTTCTTTTTGTTTTGTCTCAACGAAAACACAAAAATTAAAAATAATTTGGATGTTTGTGTTCCAAGTTCCCACTGCTGGACACAAGCCTTCTCTTCGTATTCCGCGAAGCCGGTAGTGAGAGTTGGAGATTAACACATGACTTCGAATATTTAACTCTAGAACATGCATGTTTCCCCACGTTGTTTACCTTCGCTGTTTTGAGAGCAGTAGTGATGAAATAATTTACTCAAAGTAAAGTGCCTGGTGCTGATGTTCTTGAGTGGAGACCACAAATCGGCAAACGTAATCGTAAACGTCAGGCTAGGTGGGGTGACGATCTTCGCAGGGTTACTGGTAGCAACTGGATGAGAGTTGCCGAGAATGGAGCTGAATGGCGTGCTATTGGAGAGGGCTATGTCCAGCAGTGGACTGCTGTAGGCTGATGTTGAAAGTGCCTGCCTGGGTTCGAATCTACGACTTACAGCTTGTAAGAAATAGTGGCCGTTACCACTGGGTGTCACTACTGCTGAAAAACTGATTTACTGACCTACCTATGTACGGGTGGGTACGTTGTTTTCTAAGCTTACGTGCGAACGCACGTGCACTTATAGTGGCGAGATTTGATCGCGCTCTCTGTGTTTTTAACTCTAGGCTCAACACCGAGAGTTGAAAATCCTTGCAAACGTGGGCTTACTTGTTGGGCTTGCCTATATCATTGCGTTTCTAAAACACCTCAAAAGTAAAACATTACGACATACCCAAACGAGTGGACATTTCTGTCGATGAAAGACGCGTGACTCGTGTCAGGCGTTAATTAGTAGGCAATGTAATCACTGATTACGATGGCCGACGCTCTGTTCATGCGAACCGTACTCGATCCCTTCTGACCTCTGTAACCTAATTACTGTACCTAATTTTGTAGTAATCTAGTATTATCTCATTTGTTGGTGACGTTTAATTATAAGTCTCGTTATTGGTGTTTATTAAACTATCTAACTTATGACTCACTTGTATTTATTTAAATAATTATAACATTATGTGCCTTGCTTTGCTAACGTATATTTAGAATTTTTATCTACTCTCATTACGTCAAATTCTAATTATGAACTTTAAAACCTTATTCACGAACCTACTAAAACACAATACCGAAATTAAAAAGCAAAAAATTACAATATGATGTATAATATTATTTCATTTTTTCCATAATAAAATAATACATAAAATAAACAGTTTTTTATCAATACGATACAGGGCAAATCCATGAAGTTAATACCACCAAGGAGTTTCAATATTTTATCTTATGGAACGCTTAGGCAGGGTGCACTGTTGTGTGTTTTTATGACATGATAAAACTAGTTTTACTCTTTTAAATTTGATCTTATACTGAGTAGGTTCAATCAGTTTTGTGTAGTTTCATACACTTATGAAACTGTATTCAAACTCAAACTCAAAGCATTTATTTCAATTAAATTTGAATTGTCGAAGTTGAAGCTAGGTGCCCATTCCAAAACGTAGATCTCTATGGAGAAGAACGGGCAAGAAACTCCAAGGACACTCTTTTAAATCATGGGTATTACAAAATTTTGGGAACATTATTCTTGGTGCTTCTATATGTGAGAACAATGTAAAAATAAATAAAAAAAATTAAGATTCAAAATAAGCCATGGCAGTTAGGAGATGACCAGTCTCAACCGACGGCACCCGTTCACGAACTTGACGCGTGGATCAGCACCATCCAGCTCAACCATTTTCTAGGGAACCAAATGATCCAACACACACGCCACCATCAGTGAGACATTTAAGTGAGCATGACATACTCTCAACTACCACGTTTTTTTCAAGCCGACGTACATCACAACAACTTATTATAAGGATGCATGGTACTCACATTTACAAAATTTTGACAAAATGCTTCTAAATTATATAAAACTATAGTTTCAATCCTATTTGAGAAATTCATAAAATTTGACTTCAAAAAAGAAAGAAAAATATATAATATCTATTGAAATTTTAATTGAATTGAAATTGATTTATTTGCCAGAATATAGGTACTTAAATGGTAACATGGTAAAATAATTTTCGTCTCACTATATTCGACTAAAATAGTCGTACAAATATTTAAAGTAGGTACATGTAGTTACATTATAAAATAAAATAAATTAGCTTAAATAGATTAGATTATTTCTCACAGTTAAGACAGTTCATCAATTTATTGAGAAGATTCTTATATAATGTCAATAAAAGTGTTCATAAATTTAAATAGTCATACATCATGTCAGTTTAAAATGTAAATAATCATCTATTGAATAAAAACATCTGTCACAAAGCCAATTGTTTAAAGTTCTATTAAATTCTAAGTTATTTAGTTTTCTAATTTTTTCTGGTAGTTTATTATAAATATTCACCGCCATGGTGTAGCAGTTTCTTTCACATAATTTTAATCTACTTCGCGGTACTACCAGAGGTTTTTGTACTATTTTCCTTTTAAATTGGGCCTTATTATCCTGTTCAAAAAGTGATAGGTGGTTTCTAACGAATTTACACATTTCAAAAACATATAGGGATGGAAGTGTAGGTAAACATTTATCAGTGAAAATTGGTCGGCACGAATCACTCCATTTGAGACTATAAATTGACCGTATACATTTTTTCTGGGCTATAAAAGCTCTCTGGGCGTCCGTAGAGTTTCCCCATATGATTATCCCATACCTCAATACTGAACATACATTTTTTTTTTAAACATTGCCCCACATTAGGAATTTCTCCTGTATTGTGGGTGCGTTTACAAACATTTAAAACTCACATACACAAACAGCCAGACCCGGAACAACTAATTATAGGTCATACAAATACTTGTTCCGTGCGGGAATCGAACCGGCGACACGTAGCGCAGCAGTCAATCGCTTAAGAGGCCTACGCAGAACGAATTGTCCATACAAACGTAATACCAAAATCATTTGCAACTCGAGCATATTTCCACCATATTATGGTGATATTCGGATTCAGACAGTATTTATCTAGGCTCGTAGAGGTTTTTTTTTCCAAAATTCTTACCTAAAATGAAGTTTAAGCGAATTGAATTTTGCAAATTTTTACAGCGTAAATGACATGTTTTCTCACTATTTTTTTGGTATTATAACCAACAATATTTGTAATATTGTTATCTCAGAAGCATAGCTCATATTATCAAGTTGTAAAATGTCGAAAAAAATATTAAAATACAATAAGTTTTCATTCATCATTTTTGGTATTACGGAACACATCCAAATTCATCATAAATATCAGTAGCTAGTAGCGCTATCGCGTCAAGCCAATGTCAATGTGTGTGTGATCGTACTGCTCACTGTAGGTGTCATGACGGTATTCACTTGGATATAAAATTGTGATTTAGTATTGAGTAACCTACATTCTTACGAAGTTTTCTTTGTTTCCGGATTTGGATATACAGGGTGGCAGGGACATCGACGCAAACCTGTGATTCTGATCCTTCCGCGTTTAATTTTTTGTAGGACTGCTGGCTTATGAAAAAAATATAATTTATAGGGTGGAAGGGACATCGATTTTTCTTCGGTTGTTTAAAAAATTAGCTACTGCATACATAATGATCGCGGAGATCTAGAATCATGTACTGAATGCATGGTTACAGTTTGCACGTCAATGTCCCTGCTACCCATAGATATATTTTTTTGTTCATTATGCCAGTCCTTTTGGCGTCCATTCTATAAAAATTATATACTTTATTTTTGCGGATTGTTATTTTGTAATTGTCCTTGTACCCGCCCAAGGGGGCTGAAGCCAATTGCAAGGTCAACGTGAAAATCCTAGTTGGCGGCTGAGACTGTTTTCAAAATTTTCTTCATGGGTGTCCTTTTTCTGGTTTTCTATGGTGCTGAAGCCAATATGAGGCGAATGAAAATCCAAGATGGCGACTGCGATAATTTACAAATTTTCATCATGGGTGTCGATTTCATGGTTTTCGGGGGTGCTAAAGCCGATGGTGAGGTCAAAATGAAAATCCAAGATGGCGGCCAAGAAAAGTTACGATTTTTCCATCATGGATATCGATTTCATGGTTTTCGGGGGTGCTAAAGCCGATGGTTGGGTCAAAATGAAAATCAAAGATGGCGGCCATGAAAATTTACGAATTTTCCATCATGGATATCGTTTTCAGGGTTTTTGTAGGTTCTAAAGCCGATGGTGACGGCTTTAGATCACCCAAAAACCTTGAAAACGACACCCATAATGGAAAATTCGAAAATTTTCTTGGCCGCCATCTTGGATTTACATTTTGACCTCACCATCGGCTTTAGATCACCCAAAAACCCTGAAAACGACACCCATGATGGAAAAGTCAAAAATATAGGTACCTTAGGTAGGTACCTACAAATATGAAGTTTTTTTTTTTAAATGTGCCGTATAAAGCTACGACGATTACTATTTAAATCTAGTTGGACTGTTTATTTCCAGTCTGCCACACCCCCAACCCTTTGATAGAATACAGGCAGAATGATGTTATGAATAAATTTCATTTCCTCAACTTTTTCGCGCAACCGTCCGTTTGCGCAATAGGATTCGCGCAAGTGCCCTTCGCGCAACTATCGTTCGCGCAAGTGTCTTTCGCGCAAAGGTACACACGGCTACACATCAAGCTATACATTTCCAGTTTACGCTGACCTCGCACTGTACGGAAATCCTATACAATGCGAGATCAGCTTATACTGGAAATGTATAGCTTAATGTGTAGCCGTGTGTACAGTCGCGCAAACGTCTGTTCGCGGAAATGTCTTGTCGCGCAAGTGATCCTTCGCGCAAAAGTCCGTTCGCGCAAAAGTCCAAGCGCGGAAATGTCTGTTCGCGCATGTGGGTTCGCGCAAGTGTGTTTCGCGCAAATGTTTTTTGTCCCAGATCCCTTCAACAGGTGTAGATTTCGCTGCCCTCACAGGACACGTTACTATCAAACCATCTGGGTTTGTTCCGTTATCTATTATCATCATCAAGTCGGAAAAAATCCTGCCCTCTGACTGAGAGGTATCTTGGCATGCGCTGCCTAAACCGTAAACCCTATTACTAATAAAAGCACAGAATAAAGTTATTCCAAGTTTAAACCTATGAAAATGTATGGTTATTCCTTTCCTTTCCTTTATTTTTCCTGGTATAACATCGTTCTGTGTTTATTAGATTAGTAAGAGGGGTAGAATTAGACGAAGATATTGTATTGTGCAATTGTAACAGTTCTAAATAAAAGTCCGCGACAGCATAATTATATCTGTCTTTTATGTTATAGCCAAAAAATAGTGAGCCATAAAGGCATTTAAATTAGATACCTACTGTTTTTACAATGCACATTTTAGAGGATTTACTTATGCGGTCCGAAAGCGATAAAACAATTAATTTCGATAAGAAAAGGATTTATCGAAATTAATTATTGCTTTATCGGTTTCGGACTGTCTCGTTGATCTAGTGGTCGCACGCGCTACTACGGAGCATGACGTCTTGGATTCTATTCCCAGGTTGGGCAAAGTGTTATTGGCTATTTCTAACTGGAATTTCGCCGTAGCCGCCCGAAGTCTGGGTGTTTTTTTTTTTTTTGGGTGGGAAATCATCAAATAACTTCTCCCGCTCTGGGTGGAGCAGGAGGGCGTGTCAGACTTTTACTGACTAAAACCCACCCGTGTTCCTTCATTAGCCCGTATGCCAGGGGCTGTGGTATCTCTTTCAAACGAACCCGCACCCCTGACAGGCATCGGTCCTTGCGGGCCCCATCATTTTTGTGCTGACATCTCTTTGAGGCGCGCGTGGAACACAACGCGCCGTCGACTTGGGCTTGGTCCTTACCGGACAGCGAGCTACCCATTACTCGCCGTCCGCAAGCCCATGCCTACGGTGGCCGGAAATCGGCCTGGGATTCCCGACGCCCAGGGCGTCTCCGTATCCTGCGGCGGCAGGGGTCGTGAGGGCGCATATGCTGCCTCTCCCTCACGTGCGCCGCCTCCCTCTTCGCGAGCATCACTGCTTCGCTGAAGGAGGTGACGGCTCCCCATGCCCTCTCGCTCCGTACCATGGCCTGGACCAGGGCCGGACGCGAGAGATCGCCGCCGCCGATCGCCTCCACGAGGACACGGCGGTGCTCCGCCCAAGCAGGGCAGACCGCCACCGTGTGCTCCACCGTGTCCTCAGGGCGATCTTCGCAGTGGAAACACCCGGGCGTTTCCTCCCGCCCTATCCGAAACAGAAACATCCCGAAACAACCGTGTCCGGTGAGGACCTGCGTCAGGCGGAAGGTGAGGACGCCATGCCGCCTCTCAAACCACTCCTCAAAGAGGGGACTTACCGCCGCAATCGTGGCGTGCCCACCCGAAGTCTGGGTTTATGTCCGGTTGATGACAATAGGCTCGCCCCCTATTAAATGGGACTTAAAACATAACTGGCGAAATGTGGGTGTACTATTAGGTACACCTCTGCCCAACCATTCGGGAAAACAAGGCGTGATGTTATGTAAGTATGAAGCCTGTGGGCACAATTATTATTGGCTCAGAATACTGTTATTTATCTGTATTTAGGCACATATAAATTATTGGAACATCTGTCTTGACACAGGCAACACTTTTATTATTTGGTTTGTAGTCGTTTTTTTATTAGTTTTAAAGTTTAGTAAAAGGAATAAAACGCCTTAGTTTTGTAAACTTGAGTTTACCCTAAATGTGTGGCTAGGTACTTCATGTATTTTATTTGTTCAAGAACACTAATACTTACCATACAAATTCAACATTGGTTTTCAAAAGTATTTACTTAGGAATAGTTCGTAAATGACGTAGGTATCTGTTAAATTCTCTACAAGGCCAAAATCTCGGGATATCCTAATATGTTGAGATCCCGGCACTGTAGAGGAATTTCCAAAAAACGCATTACTAGTCTGTACATTTACTAACGATTCCCCCAAAAAAGTCAACAAAACAAAGCAAATTATGAACATACCTAATAAATTACGAATAAATAAGGATGCCTACGACTCGTTACGCTCACACACACAGCTGCGCATCGGTGCTTCTTTTGTCAAACAGAGATAGCAATATTCGGACGAAATATTGTCTCCGCTCGAATCTTAGTTGCGAGCTTGGTTCGTCGGATTCTTAACCACTGCGCCAACCGTGCCGTCAAACATACATGACTGTGGTATACCATTAATGCTGTTTCTTTGCTCGTTATTTTTCTTATTTTACGAAGTGCGTAAACGAATTTGTGATTTATTTACACACAACGTCTACATGAGATTTCCAATTACAATAATTATCAATATTTATTCCTAGAAATGTTATTTCATTTACTTCTTCAATTATGTTATTATTATATTTTATTGGCAAGTCACTTTTGTCTTTTTTATTTATTTTGTTATTATAAGTCAGGTATCTCATGAATTTAGTTTTTTCGGTTTTTATTTCTAAATAATTTACATTTAACCAGTCATGTAATAATAATACTTGGTTCAGTAAAATCAAAAACATTTTCGTAATGTCAGAAAATTAATAACAATAGGAACAGAAATGTTCGCAATGTCAGAAAAATAATAAAAATAGGAACAGAAATGTTCGTAATGTCAGAAAACATAAAAAAAGGGGAAGCATCTCTTCCAAATATTAAAATGTTAACTAGTAAGCCCAGGTGGCTGTGGAGCAGGACCAGCATTAAACCAGGCATTTTTATCTAAGATATAATCATCTAACTTATAATATGCTTGTCTACATAGTGTGCGTTTAATGCATGACTTAAATTTATTTTCACTTAGTTCAAGAATATCGACTGGTAGTTTATTATAACATTTTACACAGTACCCCATAAAAGAAGTATGTACTTTAGACAATCTGAAACGTGGTTGATCTAATTTGTTCCTATTTCTAGTGTTAAAATTATGCCTGTCACTTATCTTACTAAAAAGATGTAGATTTTTCCGAACATACATAATGTTTTCATAAATATATTGACAAGGTACCGTCATGATGTTAATAGTTTTGAACAGTTCCCTTAGAGATTCGCGTCTGCGGAGGTTGTAAAAGGCTCTGACAGCCCTCTTTTGCAGAATAAAGATCGACTCAACATCCGCAGCCCGTCCCCATAGCAAAATACCGAAAGACATGATGCTATGAAAGGAACTAAAATAAACAAGTCGCGAGGTATCCACATCTGTTAATTGGCGGATATTACAAACAGCGTAAGCGGCAGAACTTAGCTGCCCTGCAAGTGATGTTAAGTGAGGACCCCACTGTAGCTTTGAGTCAAGCGTGATCCCCAGGAAAACCGTCTGTTCGACGAATTCTAGTATCTCCTTTTTCAATACAACGTGAAATTCATTACTTCTGACATTCGGTAACGTGAATCTTATGCATTTAGTTTTCTTTCCATTTAATACCAAATTATTTACAGTAAACCAATTATGGACCTTAACTATAGCGTTATTTACCTCGTCAAGCTCATGTGCGTGTCTCTTAACTTTAAAAATCAGTGATGTATCATCAGCAAATAACACCATTTTTTTTTTTTTTTTTTTGGGTGGGAAATCATCAAATGACTTCTCCTGCTGAGTAGAGCAGGAGGGCGTGTCAGACTTTTACTGACTAAAAACCACCCGTGTTCCCTCAGTAGCCCGTATGCCAGGGGCCGTGGTATCTCTTTCGAACAAACCCGCACCCCTGGCAGGCATCGGCCCTTGCGGACCCCACCTGTGGTTGCTGACATCTTTGGCGGCGCGCGTGAGGAACACAACGCGCCGTCCCGTCTACCACTTTTCGGCCGCAGAGGATAGGGAGAGCGGCTGACGCTATACCGACACTCCTCTTCCCCTGCGGCCCCACCGCGTCCGCCATCAAACGGTGGCGGCCCCGTCCAGGCCACGGAAGGGAAGAGCGCTGCTCAGAAGCACCGGCACTCCTCCTCTACCGCAGCCTGTAACCCTCAGCCGCGATGCCTCCCATTCGACATCGCGGCCCACCTCAGTTGCGGTGCACCTCACCGCAACCTACTTTTTGGCCGCTACGTCAATGGCTTGAAGGCAAAAGCCCTGACGAGCGGCCCCACCGTTGGGTTCCTCTTGGCTTCACCGTGGATGGGAGACCACGGTTACTAAGCCCCCCCGCAACGACAATGCGGGAACCCACTCGGGGGGGAAATAACACCATTTGTGGTTGGTTTTTAGTAAATGAGGTAAATCATTTATATATACTAAAAAGAGGAACGGACCCAATATTGAACCTTGCGGTACTCCCATTTTGACTTTTAACCCCAAGGAATTCACACCGTTTATTTGAACTTGCTGCAGTCTATCGTCCAAGTACGATTTTATCAAGCTAAGCGCAAGTTCACCCAGTCCGTAATGCTCAAGTTTCAAGAGAAGTATTTCGTGATTCACGCAATCAAATGCCTTGGATAGGTCGCAAAAGCACATAAATAGGTATTAAAACACTCGTGTGATACTACAACAGTTTCATAAACTAGGTAGGTACGATTATAATACATAGTTTGACGCCTGATTTAACCGCATGGAACTGTTTACTTTTTTACCTGACTGCACTGTGACGGAGCTCAAAAGTAGGATATCAAATGCTTTTGCTCTTCTTTAGGGTTTTTAAGATTTGATTTGCTTTCTCTGTACATTTACTAACACTGGTTCAGCGATTAAATCGCAACCAAAAAGAACTTGACAGAGACAATTTGGAATTATGTTAGTACCTAAAGATAAAACCAAGCATTTTAGGATGACAGTAAAGAAATCATAAAGTCAACGTGAGTGGTAGGTAAAACGGGCTGTTGTCCGCAACTCCACGTCAAAGCGCGTATTTTGCGTACTCATCAACGTAAGTGAAAACCTATACCTTAGTAATGGAGATACAATGACAAACGATAGATGATGAAAGTTAGAGCGACGACGACAAATTGTTGGAGCTCCAGGCTTCAACTGAAGCTCACCGAAGAACATGTCACGGGTTCAGTCGCTAAAAACTTAATGGAAAGCAATGATGGAAACCAATTGAGATAACTGGTCGTTCTTTTGTGGTTCTAATGTATTTTGAGATCAAGGACGAGTTAGAATGGAGGCTTAAATAGCGAGTCCAACATCTGGCAATACCTATGTGACTATGACTATCTTATCATCTCCATTATAAGTATATTATGATGTAGGTACCTACTGAAGTTTATAGGCACGAAATTGTACGAAAAAAATTCAATTTTCATCATCCTACTAATATTATTATCCAACTATGATATAATTATATCCGGTCGAAGTGGAGGAGCTTGGGGGAGGCTTATGTCCAGTAGTGGACGTCTTTTGACTGAAATGTTGGTGATGATGATGATGACTATAATGTATTATTATAATGTGGAAGTTTGTATGTTTAGATGTTCGGTACTCAATGACCTAAAAACGGCCGAACGGGTTTCAAATTCAAATACCTGGATCCAACCAAACCTGGATGAACACATAAGATACTTTTACCCCGGTACGTTCCTGTGTGATAATTTCCGACCTCCACATGGGCGAAGCCGCTGGCAGAAGCTAGTACCTAACTTTGACCTAGCTGTTACGAGGTGCATTCAATAAGTACCTAGCCTCATCGCCAGAGGGCGCTGTAGTTTCAAAAGAGTTTTACCACAGTGTAGCACATTCTTTTTTCAAATTTTCATTGCAATCCCTTCATTTGTTTTAATTTGACAACTTATGGAAGCGAACGTGTCGATCGGTGTTACAAAAATGGAAAAAGAGCACTATCGTTCGGTGATTCGATTCCTATTTTTGGAAGGGAAAACGCGCATCGAAATCAAAGAGCGCTTGGATGCTGTGTACGGTGACTCTTCTCCATCGATGGCCACCGTCAAGAATTGGTTCAACGAGTTTGCACGTGGCCGTACGTCGGTTTTTGATGAACCACGTCCAGGTGCACCGAAAACTGCTGCTACGGAGGAAAACATTAAAAAAATCCATGATCTCGTATTGGCAGATCGCCGATTGAAGGTTCGGGAGCTAGCTGAGACTGTAGGCATTTCAGAAGGAAAAGTGCATCATATTCTTCACGAGGAACTCGGCATGAGAAAGCTCTCGGCGCGATGGGTGCCGCGTTTACTCACACCAGAAAACTAGCGCAACCGTGAGACCACATCGGAGACGTGTTTGGCGCTGTTTAAGCGGAATCCAGCGGAGTTTTTGCGTCTTTTTGTGACCGTCGATGAAACCTGGATCCACTGGTACACACCAGAGACCAAGGAGCAATCAAAACAATGGATCCAGACCGGGGAACGTGCTCCAAAGAAGACTGTAAAATCGGCCGGAAAAGTTATGGCCACCGTTTTCTGGGATTCACAAGGTGTGATCTACATCGATTACCTCGAGAAGGGTAAAACAATTACAGGGCTTTACTATGCCGATTTATTGGGCCGATTCGACGCCGAATTAAAGAAAAAACGACCCCATCTGGCGACGAAAAAAGTGCTGTTTCACCACGACAACGAACCGGTTCACACGTCTGCCGTTGCCAAATTGGTCGAATTACGCTACGAATTGCTGCCCCATCCACCGTATTCTCCAGATTTGGCCCCTTGTGACTTCTTTCTGTTTCCTAATGTGAAAAAATCACTCGCCGGGAATAGATATGGATCGAATGAGGAGGTCATCGCCGCCACGGAGGCCTATTTTGCAAAGTTTGACAAAAACAATTTTTCGGACGGGTTAAAAAAGTTGGAGCATCGCTGGGCTAAGTGTATCGAACTAAAAGGAGACTATGTTGAAAAATAAATTATCTTTTACTTTTTGTAGGATTAGTATTTATTGAATGATCCTCGTATGCTGACTAGTTACTTCTTTCCATGTATAAAAAGATGCATGTGGGTTAAATCCCAACATAAAAGAGACCATGACCTAGAGATCATAAACCCATAAGTTTGTTTCGGATTTTCTTCTCAATGACCATTCAGCTAGGAAAAGCCGTCGCCATCTAGTAAAAAAAATGACGTGTAAAATTGTCTTATAAGATTTACGTACACAAATTAACATTTCACTTCATTTCATTCCAAATTTTCATTTGAAATCATAAAAACGAAACAGATTTAAAAAGGACATCTCCTAAAATCTTAAAAGAAAATAACATGAATTTTCTCAAAATGAACAAAGATATAACAGCCCTATCACGCGTTCTACGAGGATCATATTTTGCAAACCTCATTAATAATTTGTTCGTTTTCACGATGGCGTTTTGCTAGGCTCGGCGTGGCGGCGTCTGAATAATGGATGCACAGACAGTTGAATATTACATGTCCAGTGACGAACCTCCCTCTCGCAATGTTGAGTTACGCAAAACTGTGTCACAACCTGGCAATTTGGCAGGAGGAATGACAAGAAAAGTTTGAGCGACCTTGATGACGTCATCGCACCCATTTGCGTCGTGGGTGGTCCGCTCTCTTATCGCAAACTCGAAAAAACAATGGATCTTTGTTTGTGGGTTAGTTCGACTGTTTATTGTTTTGGAATGCTGAGTAAATGGACGGTTTAACTTGTCTTACTATCGTTTGAATGGATGGTCGTAATAATTTACATAATTTGTTGAAATTTGAGCGCGAGAATGTTTATCTTAGAATGTTTATTTTATCAAAAAATAAGTGGCCACTCCGTTGCTTATAAAGATGGATGTTTTTATTACCACATTTCAGGTTTTTTTATGTGAAAGTGAAACAGTTTCTGTGAGAATTTTCGGGTCCATACGTAGGGCACTTTGGTTTTCTCAAAATATAGAATAGATTGAGTCATTAAATATGCGACTCAAAAATCGAAACTTTTCAAAACTTTGAACCTGACATGAAAAAGAAAAAAAAAACCGTTAAATTAAAAAATGATTTTATAGATATTTTATTTCAATAAATTGGCTGTAAAACTAATTTGCAGATTTAAGAAAAAAATATTTGTCCAGATATCCCGAACAAGTCAGTCATTTTTGTCCAAAATATTTTCACGAACGTCAAATCTCAAAAACTCTTCTGTATAACAGAAATATAAAATGTGGAAATCTCGTTTATGTCAGTCTTGTTCAAACACGCCTCCTGAGACGAAGACATTCTTTGTGCACCAACTTTCAACTGAACGCTTTGTCCAATTGCATTTTGAAGCTGGCACTTTTGGGCACGCCACGATTGCGGCGGTAAGTCCCCTGCCATGCGCGCCTCAAAGAGATGTCAGCACAAAAAGTGATGGGACCCGCAAGGGTCGATGCCTGCCAGGGGTGCGGGTTTGTTCGAAAGAGACACCACAGCCCCTGGCTTAAGGGCTACTGAAGGAACACGGGTGGGTTTTAGTCAGTAAAAATCTGACACGCCCTCCTGCTCCACCCAGAGCGGGAGAAGTTATTTGATGATTTCACCCAAAAAAAAAAAAAAAAAAAAAGCTGGCACTTTAAAAGAAATCATTTTAAAATAGAAATGTATACAGAGCGATGTCACATCAATTTCTTAGTAGAATGAAAAAAAATAATGAAATATTTACTTTTGGATAAAGATAGAGGAAATTTATCTTTCACATCACAGAGTACAAATAATTTTAAAAAAGGTGGTAAAATACCCAAACTATTTTTGTAAATAATAATACCATTATCTGAGTTAATGATTTATTCTAAGTCATAAGGGAAATTATAAGCATATTTCAAACATTTAAACAGCATATTATCGATCACCTCAATCATCTATAACATGTCACATTACAATATCTCACACCATTCTTCTTGTATGTTATCTCAGGTCTGTCTCTAATAATCTGCTGCATTTCTTCCTCCGAAGCATTTGGATCTCTTATCAGCAGCCACTTCAGATATCCTAAGGAACACTGCCAGAATAACATATACTTATCGTTGATACGCTTGTACACATACACTTCATAACCTTCCAGATTACTCCTCATCGCAGATTTGGGGTCAATGATATACGTTTTAGTTTCTGCCCCTCCAAGAACCAATCCTTTGATGAAGGGTCTGTCTTCCACAACTGCATCATCACCTATTCCGTGAGGCAGGTCTACCGAGCTGAACTTTTCTCGATACCTTCTTAATTCTTCTTCTGTAGGCCTGGTGAATGTCACATTGGGACATGTGCATGTAGGATATGGCCCGGCGTGTGTGAACTGGTATATTTTGTACCACGTTCCTAATAAAAAGTCGTTTGAAATTGTTCCGTTGTTTTTGGCAATGCACTTCTCGTTGACTTCGGAAAGGGCGAGCACTGTTACTGTGGCACTGAAGGCAGCGAGCCAGATTGTGTTCTTCAGGTGAGATGGGTAGAGCAAATTCATCTTTGTTTTATAATATATAATATGTTATAGAATTATTTATACTTGAGTTATTTGTATACTTTGTAGTCGGTTACCAGTCGTCAGATAAATCGACACGAGCACATAGCACGGTATTTATAGACCTCTTAGAACCGTAATCTCTTTACCCCTGGTAACTGCTGTTCTGATAAAGTAAAGTGCAAGGGGCAAGTCACTGATATGATTTTATTTACGGGAGCGTGTATGTCATGTGGTTATTATCTCTACAAGAACGTATCCAATTTCAATATTGTGTACTTAACTACACGCTAGAGAGCAATGATGGCCCAATGATAACAGTCGCGACTTGGGTTAAAGGTTGTGGGTTCGAACCCAAGCAGTCACCACTGTTGTCATGGTGATGAAAAACATCGTGTGGACACCATATGTATTCTGAGAGTAAACATTTGAAGACTTTTGATATCGGCTAACCCGCAGTGAGCCCTCGTGGTGGATTATTAAGGCCCACTCCATGTCACAGAGAGGAGGCCTGTGTCCCAGCCGCGATAAAATACAACAGGCTACGCTATTAGATATTACCGTGTACGAATTCAATTAGATTCATTATCTCCATATGCCTAAGTTCGATTCTAGTATTTAATGTCAGAAAGGTCAAAAATAAAACGCAGTTGGGCCAGAAAGCGAGAATCTTTAATTTCACCGGTAGCCCTTAAATCACGGTTACATTTAAATATCAAGCCAAAAGTAAACCATGCGGTAAGCACAGACCCCTAAAGACGAAAACTTAAATAAGAGGTTTTACATTTACTGTTAGAAATTATACTATGCTGAGTAAATTCATTACAAATAAATCTACTATAATTTCAAGCATTATGAAATCGAGAATGCCCAAAGATGATTTCATAAACACAAAAAAAAAAACACACATCCAAAATCTAAAACAAGCTACCTAATGGGATGTTTATTGCGTCCCTTCAATATTATAAACCTTTACAAACGTATACCCGTGTCAATGCAAGCGTCTGCGCGTGAGACGGTTCATTAGTGCCCCGATTGTTTTAAAGTATTCTGAAACACACATCATTAAGCTTCCCGCTACATTGCGTGGTTCGGCCACGAGAACTTTGCATTAAACTCAATGTTATTTGTTACACGTTTTGTTGCACGTTTTCTGGGTATGTGCATGAAGCCTGTGGGGTAATTGCGGTAATACACCTATTGCAATGCCTTTCTCTTTGACAGTGAAACAACTTGTTGTAGTCACATTCTTCAAAATGTATTCGTATCCCATTAGATTTTTTGTTGCAATAGAATAACAATTTCCTTTGATATGTTTAGAATTTTGATTGAAAGTGTATTAGGCAGCTTGTGTGCTAGTTCCTATACCTAAATAGCAAATCGCTAGTTATCAATGTAATGTTTAGCAACACTAGACCTATTTTGATAAAAACAAATTAAAATACTCTGAAACCGTAGGGGCGTATCCACAAAATCATCAAGCATCATTAAGTAATGTCACTATTCTCCAACGATCCTTCACTTAGAAAGTCTGCGGGCTGATATCATGATTTAAGAACCAGAAAGTACCCGCGTCATTACACAGTGCAACATAACACGACGTCTCTGTCGTGTAACTAGCGTAATAATTCGAAGTAACGCTGTACATGCGCGGAGAAGAGCGGAACGGTGCTGAGCTAGGAAAGAGTAACCAAAAGAATTCTACAAAGTACACACCACCGCTCCGATTTAATTAAAAACCCTACAGTGATAATGCACCCAAATATTATAATTGCGAATATGTCGCGGGTCTCAAACCATAGGGGCGTATCCACAAAACCCCTACTTTTCAGGAGAGATAAAAAACTTAATAACTTTTCTTGTGATAAAGCCAGCTTGTTGTGATTTTGCATGTAGCTATATTTTTACACCACAGTTAATATGGCATGCTTGATTTTAAGGTATTACCCATATAACACTAGTTTTTGGTTGATACGTCTATTTGGCATGAGGACTATACGGTAAAGCTCCGTTAAAATTGCCCCAAAAATGAATAGAATCTGTGGACGTAAAACCTTTCTCCTATAATAATGAATATTTAAACAACATTCATTTTTACCTATTTGGTGACTTAAAATACTGTAATTTACTAATGAAAACCCATGAAAACTAATGTTATTTACGTGATTTCAAAAAATCATACGTCTGTCTGGCTTGTCATTAATATTCAGAGGTGTTTGAATTCAAAATAGAAGTATTAACCAGTTTTGTTAAATAATCGAGAAGATCGAAAAGCAAATGGTAGTAAGAATACAATATTTTCTGTCGACCTCGTCACACCCCAGTGATGTGGTGGAGACCATGTATGAGGATATCCATCCAAATAAAATAAAAAATCCATCCAAAGCCATGCATGGCTCTAAAACTAATTTCACCGTTGTCATGGGGGACTTCAACGCGAAACTGTGCAAGCCGGACGATGGTGAGCTGAGAGTGGGGCAATATGGAGCTGGACGTCGGAACCACCGGGGTCACTTACTGGCCAGTTTTATGGAGAAGGAAGGCCTCTTCATGATGAACTCCTTCTTCAGAAAACGTGAGCACAGAAAATGGACCTGGCAGAGCCCTGATGGTTCAACTAAAAACGAGATTGACTTCATTATGTCGACGAAGAAGTAAATATTCAATGATGTCTCTGTGATCAACGCGGTTAAAACCGGAAGCGATCACCGCATGGTAAGAGGCACATTGAATATCAAAATCAAGCTAGAAAGATGTCGGCTAATGAGGTCTACGCTCCGTCCAGCACCGATCCAAGTCCAAAATCCAGAGATCTTTCAGCTTGAACTCCAGAATCGTTTCGAGTGCCTAGGGAGCACCGTGGACGATTATCACGATGGGTTCGTGGAAGCTGTCCATACGGTCGGGTCTAAGGTCTTCAAGACCCGTCGTACTAATGGCAAAAAGAAACTTTTTGATCCTACTCTGCAGCTAAAGGAGGAGAGGCGTGAAATGATCCTGCAGTCTTCAGACGATGCGATAAAGTAGCGACAGCTCAACTCCTTGAAAACCGACCTTCGCCGTTTTAATACGGACCGCATAAAGGACGCGATAGAGCGGAACAAGGGCTCCGAGGTATTTTTTAGAGATCTGTCTATTGGGCAGAGTCAGCTTGCGAAACTGAATACCAATGATGGCAGGATCGGATCCTTCAAGCCTGAGCTGTTGAGAGAGATCGAGAGTTTCTATGGACAGTTATACACGTCAACAAGCAACCTCGTTACGAATCTGGCAAACGACCCAAGAGCCAGATTGACCCGACACTACACCGAAGATATCCCGGACGTTAGCTTGTACGAGATTAGGATGGCTCTGAAGCAGCTTAAAAACAACAAGGCGCCGGGTGATGACTCGAGGGCAAAATGCCACAGGCATGGAACAGAGGTGTGGTGGTACTTTTCTTTAAGAAGGGTGGTAATACCCTTCTTAAACATAACCCTCCTTCTGGCGCAGTCGGGTAAAAATTATAGGCCCATCTCCCTTCTGAGTCATGTCTACAAGCTGTTTTCGAGTTTCATGACGATCCGTCTCCCGCGCAAGTTTGACGACTTCCAGTCTCCTGAACAAGCCGGATTCCGTAAAGGCTTTAGCACCGTAGACCAGATACATACGCATGGCAGGATAAACAGAAGACCGAAGAGGATAATCTGCCTCTCTGCTTAGCGTTTGTGGACTACGACTACGACTTCGCAATTATCTTCTCGACCCAAATACCACAGTGTCTCAAGACGACAGTCTTGATCAGTGTGTGTTTGCCAGTGATGACCAAAGGTACAGAAACGTGGTAGCTCACAAAGGGCAATGGAGAGGGCTATGCTCGGAGTTTTCCTACGCGATCGAATCAGAAATGAAGAGATCCGCAGGAGAACGAAGGCAACCGACATAGCCCGAAGAATTGCCAAACTTAAGTGGCAGTGGGCAGGGCACACTGCTCGCAGAGCAGATGGCTGATGGGCCGAAAAGTTCTGGAGTGGCGACCGCGTACCGGAAGATGTAAAGTGGGAAGGCCTCCCACATGGTGGACCGATGACCTTGTGAAGGCCACGGGAATCCGCTAGATGGGGGAAGCACAAGACTGGTCGAAGTGGAGGAGCCTGGGGGAGGCCTATGTCCAGCAGTGGACGTCTTTTGGCTGAAATTATGATGATGATGATGATGATGATGATGATGATTAACCAACACTACCACACACCAACGTTACCCCACGCATTAAAATTACAGACCCGCTCACTGGAGAATGAGGGTTGACTGCTTGATTCGAATGTCATACGCCCGATGGCTAATTCGCAGAAGTCATCAGATGACAGTGACTGTGTGTGTTGGGTGTGGTTGACATGATGATACGTCTGCGTATTGACGAAATCTTGAGACAGAAATACTAAAAAATGTAGACGTATGTGTATACGTGTGCAGTGATGACGAAATATCCCCAGGATCATGTTGATATTGACGGCCGTATGCGCATACATCTCTATAGCCTGACACGATTTCCTTGGATTATTAAAAAAATGAAAGTCGTACGTGCATACGTCTATACGGCACATCAAAACTGCCTCAATAAGCAATAATATTGCTCTTACGTCTATTATACGGCTATGTGGCCCAAAAAAAAAATTTAGACTGTCTAGCTTACGGCAAATAATATTTTACAATTTAAACAAAAAGTTATTAATATTAAATTATAAGAAAAATTGAGGTTATGAATTGCTTATTATAGTAGAATCCAATGGCATTAAAAACGAAAAATCGCATTTTTGCATATACGCCCCTATGGTTTCAGACCCTCGACATATTTCTTTGTTTAAACAAACCCAGGCTCTGTTTTTTTACAAACCTAATGTTTTTTTTTAAACAAATTAATTCTCAGGCTCTGTGATCACAGATGTCTGACTTTGAGTTTTTGCCAAATAGGATTATTAGTACAAATTTTGTACTAATCCTATTTGGCAAAAACTCAAACTTGTAGTACAAAAGGACCAAGGAAGTTTTAATGTTTTTATACTGTAAATTTTGTTTCATGTAATTTTTCGGTTTCTATTGCATTTTGCGGGGCTTTCAGTTAACTCGTATTTACGTAGAATTTGTGAATCATGTCTTCGTACCGTCTGACCATGAAATAGACATGGCATCTTGTTCCTGCGAGGTCGAAGATAATCAGTAGAGTCAACTTCCCGAGGAGCTGCATACGACTATAAGTATTTTGTTGGTTTTATTTATTTCATAAACAAAACAAAAAAATAACGTTTTTTACTTCAATTAAACCTTTTAAAACTTTAAATTATAATATGTACAGAAATATAAAAAGAAAATAATCATAAGGCATCAAAAAATACGTCCGCATCGTTGTCAATGGGAAAAGTGCCAAAAAGGCTGGCAGCATTGCCACGTTGCCAATGCTGATTCTTTGGCCGAAAAATAAGCCAGCCCTTTGGTCACGTGAAGAGTCAACCAACCGCTTGGAAATGTCTCGGAAAACTAAGTGGGCACTCGGACCCCATGGCCCTAGAGTTTCAACCCCAAATGGCTCGAACATCTATATGTGGGTATGCCCTATTGGAACCTATGTGGAATAAGATTGGAATATTTGCACCGTTTGAGGTTTTCCGCACCTGCAGCAGCCCCAGCACAGCCCGTCGTACTAGAAAGATGGGATGGCGCAAGGGTGTGTACACATGTTGCATCCCACACCAAAGGCCGACCTAACTTCCAAGGCATTATGGTCATTCTATCTCTCTCCATCGTCGCGTGCCAAGCCATTGGGTTCTAGAACAGCTGGCACCCCGGCAGTGACAAGAGCACGACGGATAATGTCATTGATGCTGGCGTGCCGTGCTATCCGGCCTGCGCTCCTACTGCAGGAAAAGCCATGGTGTCCGAGGCAGTCGACATCTTCACCGCATTGACAGCGATGCAGAGCGACGCATGGAGCGCCAAGACGCAGGCATGTAGCGAGCCAGAAGGTTGAGTCACCCAGCATGGTGCTTATGTTGGGTGACGGTAGTGCCTGTAGCCAGAGGCCCGACTCCCATTCACCCACAGCCAGAAGGCTAGCACGCTCAACAGCATTGGTGGACGTATTAATAAGTTTATTCCGTACCAACCTGCAGAGCGGCTCATCCCACTGTCTCTGGGAAGATGGGTTCACGGGCCGATCTGTATCCGGGCAAGCCATTTTCCAAGCATTCACCGCATCGGTCAAGCACGGCACTTTAGACTCAACCAGGCAACGGGCTAAAAAAAATCCAGCTAACTTTTCAGTGCTGTGGACAGAGGACAGGAAAGCCGGTAAGCTAATACTAGTAATTTTGTTTACGGACGCCGAGGCCACCAAAACGGATGGGTAGAGTGGCTTGAAGCCACGCTCGGTCGTCCAAGGCCACATTTAAAATGGATGAAAGTGTGCTGCGAATAATTTGGTCAATGTGGATGTTTCCATAAAGCTGAGGAGCGTAGAAAATATATAAAATTCGGGCCAAAACAACAGTATCTAATGTATCCCGTGGCCGCTCAAGGGGTTATAACAGAGGAATAAATACCCTATTAAAGATTACCTATCTAAGGGACGAGTTTTCAATAATTAGATAAATTTTACCTGAAGAATAAATGTGACGTTTTGACAAATTGTCCAAACAAAAACTGTCAAAATGAAAAACTTATTCGTCGGATAAAAGTTAACTGGCGATTGAAAAACCGGCCCTAAGTGGTTTGAACCTGCAAACGTTTGCGTTAATTTTCTAAACAGAACAATGTGTTCAATAAGGAGATTTCTACGTTTGCCGCCCCTTGAAAGTGCTGCCCTTGTGCGGTGCACGCCCTGCACGCCCGGCCCAGCGGGCCTGGCCGTACAAGACGGATAACTCACAACTCGACAACGCCTCGACTTATGGCGGAAATGGAGTTTATGGTGGAGGCGGAGGTGGCGGAGGTGGAAAGCGAAGGTTTAGAGTGGGAGAGGTGGTGGAAGTGGAGGCGGAGGCAGCGGAGGTGGTGGTAGATGCTCTGGAGTGCAGTGCAGTGGCGACCGCGTGAGGACAAGTGGGGCTCACGTTAAGGACAGGTGGTTACAGTGGGGAATAGCGTGGCTAGTAAGTGATTATTAATACTTACCATAAAGATGTTACTAAGAGGTTATTCATTTTACCGAAGTATTGGTACTAGGGACAAACTGAACATAACTTTTGTTTTGTGACTTTTATAACTTAAAAATGTTACGCATGTTTAGAAAAATATACAACAAATAGTTGTCCAATTTAACCCCACCAATTAGTCAAAATGAATAACCTTTTACCTATATCCAATACTACTTGTTATCAATAAGTAAGTATTTTACTTATTATTAATTAAACACAGGATAATGAATTTAGTTGCCGTTTTATTTAAGCAGATATTAAACATAAGCAAGCAGTATGTATGTACGAGTTCCAATCCAAAGTAATAGTGGATAGGAAAAACAATACCACTCAGATTACTAAATTAAATCAAGATCCCACAAATCTTCTACTTGTTATTTATTTAAGTTCTGTAAAACGAACTTTTGGAAATCTATATAAATAAAAAGAAAAGTCCTGACTGGCTGACTGACTCGTACACGCCCAGCCCAAACCGTTGGATTTAGAAAGCTGAAATTGTGCACAGAGTTTCCCTTTACAATGCAGACAACGATTATGGAAGGATTTTTCGAAATTAAACCCCTAAGGAAGTGAAATAGGGGATTAAAATTTCCTCGCGGGCGAAGCTGCTGGCAAAAGCTAGTATTTAATAACATTTAAAGCACTTGAAAAACAAAAACACTGTTTCACAATATCAAAATATTAATCACAAACAAAACTATCTATCAAAGAAACATAATCTATAACATTGCAACCTGGCTTACTTATATGTCACTAGTCCTCACAATAAAAGAAAATAAAAAAAAATATTCATTAAAAAAACATAATAACATTGCAACCTTATTGCAACCTGACTTAAAGGTACGTACCTTTAAGTCAGGTTGCAATACGTTTATATCACTACTCACTACTTTTTTTTTTGGGTGGGAAATCATCAAATAACTTCTCCCGCTCTGGGTGGAGCAGGAGGGCGTGTCAGACTTTTACTGACTGAAACCCACCCATGTTCCCTCAGTAGCCTGCGTGCCAGGGGCGGCGGTATCTCTTTCGAACAACCCACACCCCTGGCAGGCATCGGCCCTTGCGGGCTCCATCACTTTCTGCTGACATCTCTTTGCGGCGCGCGTGGAACACAACGCGCCGTCGACTTGGGCTTGGTCCTTACTGGACAGCGAGCTACCCATTACTCGCCGTCCGCAAGCCCATGCCTACGGTGGCCGGGAATCAGCCTGGGATTCCCGACGCCCAGGGCGTCTTCTGCGGCTTCTAAGGCCGTGAGGGCGCATAGACTACCTCTCCCTCACGTGCGCCGCCTCTCTCTTTGCTAGCATCACTGCTTCGCAGAAGGAGGTGCTCCGCCCAAGCCGGACAGACCTCCAACGTGTCCTCAGGGCGATCTTCGCAGTGGCGTTTTGTCCCGCTTTATGCGAAATAGGAACCTCCCGAAACAGCCGTGTCTGGTGAGGACCTGCGTCAGGCGGAAGGTGAGGATGCCATGCCGCCTCTCAAGCCACTCCTCAAAGAGGGGACTTACCGCCGCAATCGTGGCTTGCCCAACTATTCACTACTTAAATAACATTTCAGCATTTGACTTATGAACAGACTATAAGTTAAATATACTCTGGATCTAAGAAATCATATTCAGTATGATTTTTCCGACCGTTGATGGATCAACAAATGTTGGTCAAATCGCTGACGAGTTTCTTGAAAATCTGTAAGTGCAGATCCACCGACGTCACACGCGCATCAAGGACGGATCAAAGTATATCAGTTTGCGCGACGTGGAGCTGAGCTAACTTTTAACGTACATAAAAACGTTGCGGCGGGATTTGAATGCTCGGTTCAACACCGAGAGTTGAAAATCCAATGAAGTGCATTCCTACACGTTGAAAAAACACACTAATCCCGCCGTGATATTTACACACCCGTGCGAACGTGGCCTTATACGACCAAAACCAATTAGAATTACTCTTTCATTAGAGAAAGATCTGAGTCCAACAAGAAACAACGAAATCGAATGCTTGCAGTAATGACATGCTAACCAGTGCCTGAACTGCGAACATCGAACTATCTGCCAACTATCCGTGGCACGAACTCGCTGTGCCAACACAAACGGTCCGGAGCTTGCAGTTTCTTCTTAAACGTATTGCTAATTAGTACGGAATTCCGGTATTAGTCGTACAGAACCCGGCCGTTAATATGGTTTATTTTACATTCAAGTTTAAAATATTTGCCCATTTAATAATTGCGAACTCGGATTCTGAGAAAGTCATATTTCTAACGTCCCTTTCACAGAAAGAAGGTCTGTGTCCCAGCAGTGGGAACATTATAGGCGCATAGTGCTTAGAAGAATTTCTGCTTTATAGGGTGTCATCTCTATCCCTGATACCTTTGTGATTTTCTCTTTCTAAAGCTCAATGTGTCATAATTATACGGACATAAAAATATCGCGTTGAATTTTTTCGCGCACTGGATCTTCTACCCACTGCTAAGCGCTGACAGTTCAAAATCCAACTGTGTGTTTTCGACGCACTGGGATGCACGGTTCTGGATTCTCAATGCTCAGTTTAACTCCAAATCCAGCGCTGGATAAAATCCCGGCCGTGTGTGCGTGGTTTTACGCCCGGGGTCTAAGATTTGAAAATAATTAGTGTTGCCAACTTGGTTTCTGACCTATGGTAACTTTATTGACCTTTACGACGTGTTAGGCTTTGTGTGATTAAATTAGGGTTAACAAGGAACCGATCAAATTTATGACTTCGGAATTTAAAAACGATTAAAATCGTAGTCGTAATCTCCAATTTAAAAAAACTTGTCAGTACTTTTGCTGACTAAATTATAGTTTTTTTTGACAGGTAGAGATTGCTTATAACCTAACTACTATAAACCACAAAAATACTCAAATGTTTTGTGAAAATATAAAGAAACCTCCATCTACGTTCTTGGTCTGCGTTTTAAGCACGAAGTCCATAGTTTCGGTCGAAGTTACGGTAATGTATGTCCGATGGTGATACGGATTATCTTATAACTTTCGGACATATGATTAGTTCGAGGCCCGGATAAAAAATGAATGAAAACACGATTTTTCAGTTGTCCTTACTCCCGATAAGTTTTAATTAATGGAGAGTAGAATTCATTCCGAAGTATCGAACTACTTTCGGACGGGCCCCTTATCTTCGTGGACGGACTTACAGAGTTAACCCGCAAAATAATTATGAATAGGTCGTTGCGTTAAAAGTAATCAACGGCAATTTTCGTCGACTTGTATTTCCAACTATCTATAAAAAGTAAAGTTAAAATGTAGTTTTAGGACCTGTTGCTTTTTTATCTGTTGACCTTGGCTTGGCCTCCAATTTTTAGTCTTGGTCAAGACATTGTTCACCCCGCGTCCAGTTATCACCTTGAACAAAAACATTTGGGATAAACCTAAATCGAATTCCAGTTTCGAAATGTTTAATGTGACAGCTGTTATTTATTTTCAATAAGATTTTTTCTTGAATAAGATTTTTTTTTCGACCGATTGGATTGATTGCCAGGATTATAACCTTATTACACAGCGTTTTGTTTTTTTTTCATGTTTTCTGCGTTTATTTCGAAATTATTCGTCAAGGCATAAAAGCTGTCATTCCAACACGCTTATTACGCAATGATTGACGTATCCCTCTATTATCTGTCACGCTAAACACGTCATTATCGGATGATTGTCACCCGCACGCGCCCAACAATGGGACGCGGGCTCGAATCCCGTTTTGGGTATTTTTACCCGTTTTTAGGGAATCTCAGAATAATCCGCTTTGTTGTTCTTTTTTTTTGGTTATTAACAGATTATTGGATAAGTATAATTTGATAGATTTTTGACCGATATTGTGCTTTTGTTAGGCCAAATGTCCCCTTATATCTTGCCGAGGGGTTCTTTTTGTGTTGTCTCAACGAAAACACAAAAATTAAAAACAATTTGGATGTTTGTGTTCCAAGTTCCCACTGCTGGACACAAGCCTTCTCTCCGTATTCCGCCAAGCCGGTAGTGAGAGTTGGAGATTGACACATGGCTTCGAATATTTAACTCTAGAACATGCATGTTTCCCCACGTTGTTTACCTTCGCTGTTTTGAGAGCAGTAGTGATGAAATAATTTACTCAAAGTAAAGTGCCTGGTGCTGATGTTCTTGAGTGGAGACCACAAATCGGCAAACGTAATCGTAAACGTCAGGCTAGGTGGGGTGACGATCTTCGCAGGGTTACTGGTAGCAACTGGATGAGAGTTGCCGAGAATAGAGCTGAATGGCGTGCTATTGGAGAGGGCTATGTCCAGCAGTGGACTGCTGTAGGCTGATGTTGAAAGTGCCTGCCTGGGTTCGAATCTACGACTTACAGCTTGTAAGAAATAGTGGCCGTTACCACTGGGTGTCACCACTGCTGAAAAACTGATTTACTGACCTACCAATATACGAGTGGGTACGTTCGAACGCACGTGCAATTATTGTGTCGGAATTTTGCGCGCTCTGAGTTTTCAACGCTAGGCTCAACACTCAGACTTGAAAATCCTTGCGAACGTGGGCTTACTTGTTTGGCTTGCACATATCATTGCGTTTCTAAAACGCCTCAAAAGTAAAACTTTACGACATACACAAACGAGTGAACATTTCTAAAATAAAAGAACGAGTCAGGCGTTAATTAGTAGGCAATCTAATCACTGATTACGATGGCCAACGCGAACTTTACTCATGCGAACCGTACTAGATCCCTTCTGACCTCTGTAACCCAGTTACTACAGTAATCTAGTATTATCTCATTTGTTCGTGACGTTTAATTATAAGTCTCGTTGTTGGTGTTTATTAAACTATCTAACTTATGACTCACTCGTATTTATTTAAATAACTATAACATTATGTGCCTTGCTTGGCTAACGTATTTTTAGAATTTTTATCTACTCTCATTACGTCAAATTCTAATTATGAACTTTAAAACCCGTTTATATTCACGTACCTACCAAAACACAATACCGAAATTAAAAAGAAAAAAATTATAATATGATGTATTATATTATTACATTTTTTCTATAACAAAATATTACATAAAATAAACAGTTTTTTACGAATACGATACAGGACAAATCCATGAAGTTAATACCACCAAGGAGTTTCCATATTTTTTCTAATGGAACGCTTAGGCGGGGTGCACTGTTGTGTGTTTTTATGACCTGATAATACTATTTTTACTCTTTTAAATTTGATCTTTTACTAAATAGGTTCAATCAGTTTCGTGTAGTTTCTTTATACACTTATGAAACTGCACTCAAACTCAAACTCAAAGCATTTATTTCAATTAAACCTTTTATAGGCACTTTTGAATTGTTGAAGTTGAAGCTAGGTGTCCATTCCAAAACGTAGATCTCTATGGAGAAGAACGAGCAAGAAACTCCAAGGACACTCTTTTAAATCGTGGGTATTACAAAATTTTGGGAACATTATTCTTGGTGCTTCTATGTATATGTAAGAACAATGTATTTTTTTTTTTATAAGATTCAAAATAAGCCATGGCAGTTAAGAGATGACCAGTCTCAACCGACGGCGCCCGTTCACGAAATTGACGCGTGGCTCAGCACCATCCAGCTCAACCATTTTCTAGGGAACCGAATGATCCAACACACGCGCCACCATCAATGAGACCCCCCGAGTAGGTTCCCGCATTGTCGTTGCGGGGGGGCTCAGTAACCGTGGATTCCGGCCACGGTGAAGCCAAGAGGAACTCAAAGCCATTGACGTAGCGGCCAAAAAGTAGGTTGCGGTGAGGTGCACCGCAACTGAGGTGGGCCGCGATGTCGAATGGGAGGCATCGCGGCTGAGGGTTACGGGCTGCGGTAGAGGAGGAGTGCCGGTGCTTCTGAGCAGCGCTCTTCCCTTCCGTGGCCTGGACGGGGCCGCCACCGTTTGATGGCGGACGCGGAAGGGCCGCAGGGGAAGAGGAGTGTCGGTATAGCGTCAGCCGCTCTCCCTATCCCCTGCGGCCGAAAAGTAGTAGACAGGATGATGATGATGATGATGATGGGACCCCCTTTTCCGCACGTAGACTCCCATTCGGTCCGTTGTGCGTGGGGATGCTGGCTAGCAGAGCCAGCCTAGCTCCGCCCAAAAGCACAGAAGCTTCCTGGGAGCTTCACAGGCTTCGCGGAGCGACCTCACTGTTCCGAGGATTTCTTCGCGTTGAGAAGCCACGGCCTCGCATTCCAGGATGACGTGGGCGGCTGATTCCTCGGCGTCAAGGCAGCCCCTGCAAAGCGGGCTGTCTGTGGCGCCTATGTTAAAAAGGTGTTTGTTAAGGGTGTTATGGCCCGTAATTGTTCCTATTATTATTCTAAGGTTATTTCTGCTCAGGCTGAGAAGTTTTTTGGTTAATCGCGGGTGTACAGTTGGTAAAGCCAATTTTGACTGTCTACAGTCTGTTGCCCGTGACCATCTGTTGTTATGGAGTTCGGTCGACCTTTGGCGAATCCACGCACGAAATTGTGAGAAATTGTGGTAGACAGGACGGCGCGTTGCGTTCCACACGCCACAGGACAGATGTCAGCAACCACAGGTGGGGTCCGGAAGGGCCGATGCCTGCCAGGGGTGCGGGTTTGTTCGAAAGAGATACCACAGCCCCTGGCATACGGGCTACTGAGGAACACGGGTGGGTTTTAGTCAGTAAAAGTCTGACACGCCCTCCTGCTCTACTCAGCAGGAGAAGTCATTTGATGATTTCCCACCCAAAAAAAAAAACCATCAGTGAGACATTTAAGTGAGCATGACATACTCTCAACTACCACGTTTTTTCAAGTCGACGTACATCAAAACAACATATACCTAAGGATGCATGGTACTCACATTTACAAAATTTTGACAAAATGCTCCTTAATTATACAAAACTATAGTTTCAATCCTATTTGAGAAATTCATAAAATTTTACTTCCAAAAAGAAAGAAAATATTGAATATCTATTGAAATTTTAATAAATAATACTTGGTTCAGCAAAATCAAAAACATTTTCGTAATGTCAGAAAATTTCTAACAATAAGAACAGAAATGTTCGCAATGTCAGAAAAATAATAAAAATAGGAATATAAATGTTCGTAATGTCAGAAAACATAAAAAAGGGGAAGCATCTCTTCCAAATATTAAAATGTTAACTAGTAAGCCCAGGTGGCTGTGGAGCAGGACCAGCATTAAGCCAGGCATTTTTATCTAAGATATAATCATCTAACTTATAATATGCTTGTCTACATAGTGTGCGTTTAAAGCATGATTTAAATTTATTTTCACTTAGTTCAAGAACATCGACTGGTAGTTTATTATAACATTTTACACAGTACCCCATAACAGAAGTATGTACTTTAGACAATCTGAAACGTGGTTGATCTAATTTGTTCCTATTTCTAGTGTTAAAATTATGCCTGTCACTTATCTTACTAAAAAGATGTAGATTTTCCGAACATACATAATGTTTTCATAAATATATTGACAAGGTACCGTCATAATGTTAATAGTTTTGAACAGTTCCCTTAGAGATTCGCGTCTGCGGAGGCTGTAAATGGCTCTGACAGCCCTCTTTTGTAGAATAAAGATCGACTCAACATCCACAGCCCGTCCCCATAGCAAAATACCGTAAGACATGATGCTGTGAAAGTAACTAAAATAAACAAGTTGCGCGGTATCCACGTCTGTTAATTGGCGGATCTTCCAAACAGCGTAAGCAGCAGAACTTAGCCGCCCTGCAAGTGATGTTAAGTGAGGACCCCACTGTAGCTTTGAGTCAAGCGTGGTCCCCAGGAAAACCGTCTGTTCGACGAATTCTAGTATCTCCTTATTCAATACAACGTGACATTCACTACTTCTGACATTCGGTAACGTGAATCTTATGCATTTAGTTTTCATTCCATTTAATACCAAATTATTTACAGTAAACCAATTATGGACCTTAACTATAGCGTTATTTACCTCGTCAAGCTCCTGTGCGTGTCTCTTAACTTGAAAAATCAGTGATGTGTCATCAGCAAATAACACCATTTGTGGTTGGTGTTTTAGTAAATGAGGTAAATCATTTACATATACTAAAAAGAGGAACGGACCCAATATTGAACCTTGCGGTACTCCCATTTTGACTTTTAAGCCCAAGGAATTCACACCGTTTATTTGAACTTGCTGCAGTCTATCATTCAAGTACGATTTTACCAAGCTAAGCGCAAGTTCACCCAGTCCGTAATGCTCAAGTTTCACGAGAAGTCAATCAAACGCCTTGGATAGGTCGCAAAAGCACATAACTAGGTATTAAAACACTCGTGTGATACTACAACAGTTTCATAAACTAGGTAGGCACTATTTATAATACATACTTTGACGCCTGATTTAACCGCATGGAACTGTTTACTTTTTTACCTGACTGCACTGTGACGGAGCTCAAAAGTAGGATATCAAATGCTTTTGCTCTTCTTTAGGGTTTTTAAGATTTGATTTGCTTTCTCTGTACATTTATTAACACTGGTTTAGCGATTAAATAGCAACCAAAAAGAAGTTGACAGAGACAATCTGGAATTATGTTAGTACCTAAATATAAAACCAAGCATTTTAGGATGACAGTAAAGATATCATAAAGTCAACGTGGGTGAAAACCTATGCCTAAGTAATGGAGATACAATGACAAACGATAGTTGATGAAAGCTAGATCGACGAAGACAAATTGTTGGAGCTCCAGGCTTCACTCACCGAAGAACATGTCACGGGTCCAGTCGCTAAAAACTTAATGGAAAGCAATGATGGAAACCAATTGAGATAACTGGTCGTTATTTTGTGGTTCTAATGTATATTAAGATAAAGGATGAGTTAGGATGGAGGCTTAAATAGTGAGTCCAACATCTGGCAATACCTATGTGACTATGACTGTCTTATCATCTCCATTATAAGTATATTGTGATGTAGGTACCTACTGAAGTTTACAGGCACGAAATTGTACGAAAAGAATTCAATTTTCATCATCCTACTAATATTATTATCCAACTATAATATAATTATATCCGGTCGAAGTGGAGGAGCTTGGGGGAGGTTTATGTCCAGTAGTGGACGTCTTTTGACTGAAATGTTGGTGATGATGATGACTATAATGTATTATTATAATGTGAAAGTTTGTGTGTTTGGATGTTCGGTACTCAATGACCTAAAAACGGCCGAACGGGTTTCAAAATCAAATACCTGGATCCAACCAAACCTTGATGAATACATAAGATACTTTTACCCCGGTACGTTCCTGAGTGATAATTTCCGATCTCCACACGGGCGAAGCCGCTGGCAGAAGCTAGTACCTAACTTTGACCTAGCTGTTATGCTATAAGATTTACGAGTACTTACACAAATTAACATTTCACTTCATTTCATTCCAAATTTTCATTTGATATCATAAAAACGAAACAGATTTAAAACGGACATCTCCTAAAATCTTAAAAGAAAATAACATGAATTTTCTCAAAATTAACAAATATATAACAGCCCTATCACGCGTTCTACGAGGATCATATTTTGCAAACCTCATTAATAATTTGTTCGTTTTCACGCCAGCGTTTTGCTAGGCTCGGCGTGGCGGCGTCTGAATAATGGATGCACAGACAGTTGAATATTACATGTCCCGTGACGAACCTCCCGCTCGCAATGTTAAGTTACGCAAAACTGTGTCACAACCTGGCAATTTGGCAGGAGGAATGACAAGAAAAGTTTGAGCGACCTTGATGACATCATCGTACCCATTTGCGTCGTGAGTGGTCCGCTCTCTTATCGCAAACTCGAAAAAGCAATGGATCTTTGTTTGTGGGTTAGTTCGATTGTTTATTGTTTTGGAATGCTGAGTAAATGGACGGTTTAACTTGTCTTACTTTCGTTTGAATGGATGGTCGTAATAATTTACACAATTTGTTGAAATTTGAGCGCGAGAATGTTTATCTTAGAATGTTTATTTTATCAAAAAAATAAGTGGCCACTCCGTTGCTTATAAAGATGGATGTTTTTTATTACCACATTTCTGGTTTTTTATGTGAAAGTGAAACGGTTTCTGTGAGAATTTTCGGGTCCATACGTAGGGCACTTTGGTTTTCTCAAAATACAGAATAGATTGAGTCATTAAATATGCGACTCAAAAATCGAAACTTTTCAAAACTTTGAACCTGACATGAACCGTGAAATTAAAAAATGATTTTATAGATATTTTATTACAATAAATTGGCTGTAAAACTAATTTACACATTAAAAAAATATATTTTGTCCAGATATCCCGAACAAGTCAGTCATTTTTGTCCAAAACATTTTCACGAACGTCAAATCTCAAAAACTCTTCTGTATAACAGAGATATAAAATGTGGAAATCTCGTTTATGTCAGTTTTGTTCAAACACGCCTCCTGAGACGAAGACATTCTTTGTGCACCAACTTTCAACTGAGCGCTTTGTCCAATTGCGTTTTGAAGCTGGCACTTTAAAAGAAATCATTTTAAAATAGAAATGTATACAGAGCGATGTCACATTAATTTCTTAGCAGAATGAAAAAAATTAACGAAATATTTACTTTTGGATAAAGATAGAGGAAATTTATCTTTCACATCACAGAGTACAAATAATTTTAAAAAAGGCGGTAAAATACCTAAACTATTTTTGTAAATAAAAATACCATTATCTGAGTTAATGATTTATTCTAAATCATAAGGGAAAATAAAAGCATATTCCAAACATTTAAACAGCATATTATCGATCACCTCAATCATCTATAACATGTCACATTACAATATCTCACACCATTCTTCTTGTATGTTATCTCAGGTCTGTCTCTAATAATCTGCTGCATTTCTTCCTCCGAAGCATTTGGATCTCTTGTCAGCAGCCACTTCAGATATCCTAAGGAACACTGCCAGAATAACATATACTTATCGTTGATACGCTTGTACACATACACTTCATAACCTTCCAGATTACTCCTCATCGCAGATTTGGGATCAATGATATACGTTTTAGTTTCTGCCCCTCCAAGAACCAATCCTTTGATGAAGGGTCTGTCTTCCACAACTGCATCATCACCTATTCCGTGAGGCAGGTCTACCGAGCTGAACTTTTCTCGATACCTTCTTAATTCTTCTTCTGTAGGGCTGGTGAATGTCACATTGGGACATGTGCATGTAGGATATGGCCCGGCGTGTGTGAACTGGTATATTTTGTACCACGTTCCTAATAAAAAGTCGTTTGAAATTGTTCCGTTGTTTTTGGCAATGCACTTCTCGTTGACTTCGGAAAGGGCGAGCACTGTTACTGTGGCACTGAAGGCAGCAAGCCAGATTGTGTTCTTCAGGTGAGATGGGTAGAGCAAATTCATCTTTGTTTTATTATATATAATATGTTATAGAATTATTTATACTTGAGTTATTTGTATACTTTGTAGTCGGTTACCAGTCGTCAGATAAATCGACACGAGCACATAGCACGGTATTTATAGAGCTCTTAGAACCGCAATCTCTTTACCCCTGGTAACTGCTGTTCTGATAAAATAAAGTGCAAGGGGCAAGTCACTGATATGATTTTATTTACGGGAGCGTGTATGTCATGTGGTTATTATCTCTACAAGAACGTATCCAATTTCAATATTGTGTACTTACCTACACGCTAGAGAGCAGTGATGGTCCAATGATAACAGTCGCGACTTGAGTTAAAGGTTGTGGGTTCGAACCCAAGCAGTCACCACTGTTGTCATGGTGATGAAAAACATCGTGTGGACACCATATGTATTCTGAGAGTAAACATTTGAAGACTTTTGATATCGGCTAACCCGCAGTGAGCCCTCGTGGTGGATTATTAAGGCCCACTCCATGTCACAGAGAGGAGGCCTGTGTCCCAGCCGCGATAAAATACAACAGGCTACGCTATTAGATATTACCGTGTACGAATTCAATTAGATTCATTATATCCATATGCCTAAGTTCGATTCTAGTATTTAATGTCAGAAAGGTCAAAAATAAAACGCAGTTGGGCCAGAAAGCGAGAATCTTTAATTTCACCGGTAGCCCTTAAATCACGGTTACATTTAAATATCAAGCCAAAAGTAAACCATGCGGTAAGCGCAGACCCCTAAAGACGAAAACTTAAATAAGAGGTTTTACATTTACTATTAGAAATTATAGTACGCTGAGAAAATTCATTACAAATAAATCTACTATAATTTCAAGCATTATGAAATCGAGAATGCCCAAAGATGATTTCATAAACACAAAAAAAAAACACACACATCCAAAATCTAAAACAAGCTACCTAATGGGATGTTTATTGCGTCCCTTCAATATTATAAACCTTTACAAACGTATACCCGTGTCAATGCAAGCGTCTGCGCGTGAGACGGTTCATTAGTGCCCGGATTGTTTTAAATTATTCTGAAACAAACATGATTAAGCTTCCCGCTACATTGCGTGGTTCGGCCACGAGTACTTTGCATTAAACTCAATGTTATTTGTTTCACGTTTTGTTGCACGTTTTCTGGGTATGTGCATGAAGCCTGTGGGGTAATTGCGGTAACACACCTATTGCAATGCCTTTCTCTTTGACAGTGAAACAACATTGCGTTACTTACGTTGTTGGGATTTTACGTATTTTCGTCAACTTGATGTAGTCACATTCTTGAAAATGTATTCGTATTCCATTAGATTTTTTGTTGCAATAGAAAAACAATTTCCTTCGACATGTTTAGAATTTTGATTGAAAGTGTATTAGGCAACTTGTGTGCTAGTTCCTATACCTAAATAGCAAATCGCTAATTATCAATGTAATGTATAGCAATACTAGACCTATTTTGATAAAAACAAATTAAAATACTCTGAAACCGTAGGGGCGTATCCACAAAATCATCAAGCATCATTAAGTAATGTCACTATTCTCCAACGATCCTTCACTTAGAAAGTCTGCGGGCTGATATCATGATTTAAGAACCAGAAAGTACCCGCGTCATTACACAGTGCAACATAACACGTCGTGTAACTAGCGTAATAATTCGAAGTAACGCTGTACATGCGCGGAGAAGAGCGGAACGGTGCTGAGCTGGGAAAGAGTAACCGAAAGAATTCTACAAAGCACACACCACCGCTCCGATTTAATTAAAAACCCTACAGTGATAATGCACCCAAATATTATAATTGCGAATATGTCGCGGGTCTCAAACCATAGGCGTATCCACAAAACCCCTACTTTTCAGGAGAGATAAAAAACTTAATAAGTTTTCTTGTGATAAAGCCAGTTTGCTGTGATTTTGCATGTAGCTATGTTTTTACACCACAGTAAATATGTTATGCTTGATTTTAATCTATTACCCATATAACACTAGTTTTTGGTTGATACGTCTATTTGGCATGACGACTATATGGTAAAGCTCCGTTAAAATTGCCCCAAAAATGAATAGAATCTGTGGACGTAAAACCTTTCTCGTATGATAATGAATATTTAAACAATATTTATTTTTACCTATTTGGTGACTTAAAATACTGCAATTTACGAATGAGAACCCGTGAAAACTAATGTTATTTGCGTGATTTCAAAAAATCATACGTCTGTCTGGCTTGTCATTAATATTCAGAGGTGTTTGAATTCAAAATAGAAGTATTAACCAGTTTTGTTCAATAATCGAGAAAAAAAGCAAATGGTAGTAAGTATACAATATTTTCTATCGACCTCGTCACTCCCCAGCGATGAGGTGGAGACCATGTATGAAGATATCCATCCAAATAAAATAAAAAATCCATCCAAAGCCATGCATGGCTCTAAAACTAATTTCACCGTTGTCATGGGGGACTTCAACGCGAAACTGGGCAAGCCGGACGATGGTGAGCTGAGAGTGGGGCAATATGGAGCTGGACGTCGGAACCACCGGGGTCACTTAGTGGCCAGTTTTATGGAGAAGGAAGGCCTCTTCATGATGAACTCCTTCTTCAGAAAACGTGAGCACAGAAAATGGACCTGGCAGAGCCCTGATCCTAACCCGATCCTGCCCTGAACCTAACCTAACCTAACCTAACTACTATAAACCACAAAAATACAAATAATGTTTTGTGAAAATATAAAGAAACCTCCATCTACGTTCTTGGTCTGCGTTTTAAGCACGAAGTCCATAGTTTCGGTCGAAGTTACGGTAACGTTTGTCCGATGGTGATACGGATTATCGTATTACTTTCAGACATGTGATTAGTTCGAGGCCCGAATAAAAAATGAATGAAAACACGATTTGACAGTTGTCCTTACTCCCGATAAGTTTTAATTAATGGATAGTAGAATTCATTCCGAAGTATCGAACTACCTTCGGACGGGCCCGTATCTTCGTGGACGCACTTACAGAGTAAACCCCCAAAATAATTATGACCTATTGTCATTGCGTTAAAAGTAATCAACAGCAATTTTCGTCGACTTGTATTTACAACTACCTACCTATAAAAAGTAAAGTTAAAATAAAGTTTTAAGGACCTGTTGCTTTTTTATCTGTTGACCTTGGCTTGGCCTCCAATTTTTAGTCTTGATCAAGACATTCTTCATCCCGCGTCCAGTTATCACCTTGAACAAAAACATTTGAGATAAACCTAAATCGAATTCCAATTTCGAAATGTTTAATGTGACAGCTGTTATTTATTTTCAATAAGATTTTTTCTTGAATGAGATTTTTTTTCGACCGATTGGATTGATTGCCAGGATTATAACCTTATTACACAGCGTTTTGTTTTTTTTTCATGTTTTCTGCGTTTATTTCGAAATTATTCGTCAAGGCATAAAAGCTGTCATTCCAACACGCTTATTACGCAATGATTGACGTATCCCTCTATTATCTGTCACGCTAAACACGTCATTATCGGATGATTGTCACCCGCACGCGCCCAACAATGGGACGCGGGCTCGAATCCCGTTTTGGGTATTTTTACCCGTTTTTAGGGAATCTCAGAATAATCCGCTTTGTTGTTCTTTTTTTTTGGTTATTAACAGATTATTGGATAAGTATAATTTGATAGACTTTTGACCGATATTGTGCTTTTGTTAGGCCAAATGTCCCCTTATATCTTGCCGAGGGGTTCTTTTTGTGTTGTCTCAACGAAAACGCAAAAATTAAATTTTTTTTGGATGTTTGTGTTCCAAGTTCCCACTGATGGACACAAGCCTTCTCTCCGTATTCCGCCAAGCCGGTAGTGAGAGTTGGAGATTAACACATGACTTCGAATATTTAACTCTAGAACATGCATGTTTCCCCACGTTGTTTACCTTCGCTGTTTTGAGAGCAGTAGTGATGAAATAATTTACTCAAAGTAAAGTGCCTGGTGCTGATGTTCTTCAGTGGACATCGCAAATCGGCAAACGTAAGGTAGGACGCCCTCAGGCTAGGTGGGGTGACGATCTTCGCAGGGTTACTGGTAGCAACTGGATGAGAGTTGCTGAGAATAGAGCTGAATGGCGTGCTATTGGAGAGGGCTATGTCCAGCAGTGGACTGCTGTAGGCTGATGTTGAAAGTGCCTGCCTGGGTTCGAATCTACGACTTACAGCTTGTAAGAAATAGTGGCCGTTACCACTGGGTGTCACCACTGCTGAAAAACTGATTTACTGACCTACCATTATACGAGTGGGTAAGTACGTTGTTTTCTTAGCCTACGTTCGAAAGCACGTGCAATTATTGTGCCGGAATTTTGCGAGCTCTGAGTTTTCAAAGCTAGGCTCAACACTCAGACTTGAAAATCCTTGCGAACGTGGGCTTACTTGTTTGGCTTGCACATTTCATTGCGTTTCTAAAACGCCTCAAAAGTAAAACTTTACGACATACACAAACAAGTGAACATTTCTAAAATTAAAGAACGAGTCAGGCGTTAATTAGTAGGCAATCTAATCACTGATTACGATGGCCAACGCGAACTTTACTCATGCGAACCGTACTAGATCCCTTCTGACCTCTGTAACCCAGTTACTACAGTAATCTAGTATTATCTCATTTGTTCGTGACGTTTAATTATAAGTCTCGTTGTTGGTGTTTATTAAACTATCTAACTTATGACTCACTCGTATTTATTTAAATAACTATAACATTATGTTCCTTGCTTTGCGAACGTATATTTAGAATTTTTATCTACTCTCATTACGTCAAATTCGAATTATAAACTTTAAAACCTGCACCCTAATTGCGTAACTCACGATTAATCATAATCTGTTTCGTTTAGAAACGGATTGCTAAACCGTTGCTTCATATGTTCGAAAAATGTGTCTGCTCAACAACGTAAATAACGCAATGAATATTGTTGAACTGTGAAAATGAAACCGATTATGATTAATCGTGAGTTACGCAATTAGGGTGCTGTTTATATTCGGGCACATAATTGAACGTCGAAAATTAAAATACCTACGGTTAAAATGTCAACAGTCAAAACATCCAAAACTTAAATATCACCTTAGAACCGAAAATTTAATAATCGTAAGTTTATATTGTCGAATACTTAGATAACCTACGTCTATATCGTCATCTACAAAAGTAACATCGAAAGACCTAAATATCGAAGTACAGAGGATCGAATGTCGGAAATATCGACACTTATTTCATATGTATGTCAAAGGGTAATTTGATAATTCGGATATTGCGAAAACCCTTATAGTTAGAAAAAAAGCTGCGACCAACAAGGAAGTAGCGTCCGCCGGCCGCTACCGCGGCACCGCTCGCTACGCTCGGTCGGCTGACGCGCGGTGGGTCACAGTTCTAACGTAACATAACCTATTTCACCCAGTTTAAAATGACGAATACATAAATATCACACATATCTACCTATAATCTGCCACAGTAATGTTTTCACCATTTTCTAATTATCTAGTCGCAGGCAGATTGTATGGTTGATCATATTGAGCGAGCGAAGCAAGCGGTGTCGCGGCAGCAGCCGGCAAGCGCTATATCTCAAAATTTCAATCTACCGACATTTTTAAGGTTCCGTACCTTAAAAGGGAAAAACGGAACCCTTATAGGATCACTTTGTTGTCCGTCTGTCTGTTTGTCAAGACCCCTTTTCTCACGAACGCGTGGAGGTATCAAGCTGAAATTCCTATCAAATCTCAGGTCTACTGTCCCTTGGAGCTGTGAATAAACCAAACTTCTAAGCCAACTCAATCAAAAGATACAGCCGTTTATGCCGCAAATTTTCGACACTCGCAAGGGAATCAAAACCTACAGGTCTCCCGTGGACTCAGAATCTCTGCCGCGCTAGTTCCGCGTCTGAACTCGTATTCAAAAATAACTCGGATATCTTTACGTCTAAGCTGAATAAAAAAAACAATTGAAAGTCGAAAATCGAATGTTGCACATTTTTTTGAAGAAGAACCTCGGAGTTTTTGGCGGGATCACGTTTGAACATGTCGCACGAATTTTCATTTTCATGAAATTTCGTGAAATAGCGAATTAAATTGTATAATTTTGGTAGTGAATTATTCAATCTAATTGAATGAGTCGTGTGGGTGCACAAGTGTAGTGAAGGGGAAAATAAAATGAAATGTGACTAACGTGGACTTTTCGTGTTCCCCTAAAAACTCCTAATAGGTTGTTGTGTTACTACCGCTTTACAATAACTTTGACTTGACTAACTATGAACTTTTTGTAACTTCGTGCCTGATATCGGGCCATTTACTTGATCGAAAATTAAAACTACTTGACACTGGATAAATGCACAAACCGTGCGAAGCCAAAACCCCAAAAAAAAATGAAAAACCTCATGCACGCAAGGGCCTATGCCTGCCTGGGGTGTGGGTTGTTCGAAAGAGATACCGCCGCCCCTGGCACACAGGCTACTGAGGGAACACGGGGGGGTTTTAGTCAGTAAAAGTCTAACACTCCTCCTGCTCCACCCAGAACGGGAGAAGTTATTTGATGATTTCCTACCAAAAAAAAACCCCTAACATTATTAAAGAAAATCTCGTATTAAATAATATTATTGGTAACGCCAACACTGATTAGATAGATTCACTCTTATAATATGAGGCAGTTTGTATTTCCCGCTCCTTTTCTCCACCTGCACATGCAGCGCTTTTATCATAATTCAAGAACGTGAACGTGAGAACGAGGACTGACAGCTGACAGTTCGATGAAGAAATTGCACATGAACGCCCGTGTGTAACGGATCTCTCGAACCACCCCCGCACTGTATGACGTGCTTTTTCGCCTGTACATCCGCGAGCCGACGAGGATCATATCAAGCCCTTCCCTGCAATATTCAGTAGTGTTTGATTTGCCAGTGTAATAAGAACTAAAACTATTTTCTAATGATGGTCGCGCGACCCGCGCAGTGAAACTCTGCTGTGCGATAGTCGAAGGAGATCGGATCCCGCTGGCCTGCCCCTGGTGTGTGCTGCATGTCCCTTCTCTTCCTTTCTTTCCCACCTCGAATTTTGTCACAGCCAATTCACTGTAATTTACACGTCCGCTTGTGTCGAAGGTTGGTTCTGATACTTTTCCGCACCGAATTGTTGTTGGCGTGACCAATTATATTATCAAACAGCTTTTTTGCCAATACGATACAGGGCAAATCCATGAAGTTTAAAACACCAAGGAGTTTCTATATGTTTTTCTAATGGAACGCTCAGGCGGGGCGCGCTATTTTTATGACATGATAAAACGATTTCTTAGTTTTTTTTTTTTTATTTGATCTTTTACTGAGTTGGTTCAATCCCAATGGATGAGAGTAGATAATGGACTTATGAAACTGCACATAACTACGTATTAAAACACTCGTGTAATACTATAAAAAAGACTACGTCTAAGGCTCGGTTTTTACACACACACTCGTGTTTTAATACAACAGTTTCATAAACTAGGCAGGTACTATTATAATACATACTTTGACGTCTAATTTAACCGCATGGAACTGTTTACTTTTTAACTGACTGCACTGTGACGGACCTCAAAAGTTGGATATCCAATGCTTTTGCTCTTCTTTAGGGTTTTTAAGATTTGATTTGCTTTCTCTGTACATTTACTAACACTGGTTTAGCGATTAAATCACAACCAAAGAGAAGTTTACAGAGACAATTTGGAATTATGTTAGTACCTAAAGATAAAACCAAGCATTTTAGGATGACAGTAAAGATATCATAAAGTCAACGTGGATGAAAACCTATATATAACTAAGTAATGGAGATACAATGACAAACGACAGTTGATGAAAGTTAGAGCTACGAAGACAAATTGTTGGAGCTCCAGGCTTCACTCACCGAAGAACATGTCACTGGTTCAGTCGGTAAAAACTTAATGGAAAGCAATGATGGAAACCAATTGAGATAACTAGTCGTTCTTTTGTGGTTCTATTTTGAGATCTAGGTCGAAATAGAATGGAGGCTTAAATAGCGAGTCCAACTTCTGGCAATAACTATATGATTATGACTGTCTTATCGTCTCCTGGTCATACATACATACTCAACCTATAACGTTCTCACTGCTGAGACATAGGCCTCCTCTCCATGAGAGGGGCGTCTCGTCTCCTGTAAGTAACTTTATTAGTATATTATGATGTAGGTACTTACAGTAGGTACGTACGTTAACAGGCACGAAATTTTACGAAAAGAATTCAATTTTCATCATCCTACTAATATTATTATCCTACTATAATATTATATCCGGTCGAAGTGGAGGAGCTTGGGAGAAGCCTATGTCCAGCAGTGGACGTCATTCGGTTTAAATTTTGGTAATGATGATGATTAAAATGTGAAAGTTTGGATGTTTGGTACTCAATTACGCAAAAACGGCTGAACGGGTTTAGATGAAAGGTGAGCACACCGATAGTTTTATAACCTGGATATAACACTTAACAGACTTTTTACCCCGGTAGTACCTTCCCATGAGATAATTTCCGACCTCCGCACGGGTGAAGCCGGTAGCAGAAGCTAATACCTCACTTTGACCTAGCTGTTATGCTAACTGCATAGTGATTTCATTTTTTTTTCTAAAAAAAAAAACTTTTCCCCACACTAGGAATTTCTCATGTATTGTGGGTGCATTTACAAACATTGAAACTCACATAAACAAACGGCCAGACCCGGAACAACTACTTGTAGGTCATAGAAATATTTCAATTGGTTCAGTGCGGGAATCGAAACCGCGACACGCAGCGCAGCAGTCAATCGCTTAACCGCTGTGCCGAAGAATTTGATATAAAAAGGATCTCCTAAAATCTTAAAAGAAAATAACATGAATTTTCTCACAATGAACAAAGATATAACAGCCCTATCACACGTTCTACGAGGATCATATTTTGCAAACCTCATTAATAATTTGTTCGTTTTCACGCCAGCGTTTTGCTAGGCTCGGCGTGGCGGCGTCTGAATAATGAATGCACAGACAGTTGAATATTACATGTCCCGTGACGAACCTCCAGCTCGCAATGTCGGGTTACGCAAAACTGTGTCACAGCCTGGCAATTTGGCAGGAGGAATGTCAAGAAAGGTGTATTTAAGTGGCCAGACCATTGCTTATAAAACTGGATGTTTTTTATTACCACATTTCAGGTTTTTTTTTATGTGAAAGTGAAACGGTTTCTGTGAGAATTTTCGGGCCAATACGTAGTGCAGTGACACTTTAGTTTTCTCAAGATATAGAATAGATTAAGACATGTTATTGTTTGTTTTGTAATGCTTGTGATTAATTCATTTTGTACTAAAGGTAGGTGGTTTTATTCATTTGTTATGCTAAGAATATACACACCATGCATTTCAAACCAAAAAAAATATAGGTCAACCCTAATTTTTTTTTTGGTATTGTTATTTTTTTGATAAGATAGACATTCTAAGATAAACATTCTCGCGCTCAAATTTCAACAAATTATGTAAATTATTACGACCATCCATCCATTCAAACGAAAGTAAGACAAGTTAAACCATCCATTTACTCAGCATTCCAAAACAATAAGCAGTCGAACCAACCCACAAACAAAGATCCATTGTTTTTTTCGAGTTTGTGATAAGAGAGCAGACCACCCACGACGCAAATGGGTGCGATGTCGTCATCAAGGCCACTCAAGCGGATATAAGACTAAAAAAAAACAACTTTTTAATAAAAAAATAAACCGCTGAGTTTTTCTTTTATAATTTTTTGTGGCTATAATCTACTAATTACTGCATGCTTAATTTTTGATTAAGTTTTGTAATATACAACTCAGTATTAAAATCTGTGAGTTAACAATCAATCATCCCCTATTTTCTTATCCTATATTGAGGTTGGAATTTTTCTTTTATATGGGATTTTTTTTGGATTTATATAGGACCTACTTCGGGGTATACCCTTTCCAATAAAAAAGAATTATTAAAATCGGACTACTCTGAAAAAAGTTATGCGTGGTCATACATAAAAAAAAAAATATAATATACATACGCGTCGAATTGTGTAATCTCTTCCATTTTTTCGTCAGTTAAAAAATCGAAACTTTCAAGGAAAACATTGAACCTGACATGACCGATATTTTATTTCAATAAATTGGCTGTAAAACTGATTAACAGGTTAAAATAAATTATTTTGTTTAGATATCTCGTTAGTCATTTTTGTCCAAAACATTTTCACGAACGTCAAATCTAAAAACTCCAATTCTCCTGTATATCAGAGATATAAAAATGTGGAAATCTCGTTTAAGTCAGTTTTGTTCAAACACGTCTCCTGAGACGAGACGCCGACAATTCTCCACATTCTTTGTGCCCCAACTTTCAACTGAACGCTTTGTCCAATTGCATTTTGAAGCTGGCACTTTAAAAGAAATCATTTTAAAATAGAAATGTATGTACACAGAGCGATGTCACTTCAATTTCTTAGTAGAATGAAAAAAAAATCGTCAAAATATTTACTTTTGGATAAAGATAGGGGAAATTTATCTTGCACATCACACAGACAGAAATAATTTTGAAAATTTCGTAAAATACCCAAACTATTAATGTAAATAAAAATACGATTATCTGAGTTACTGATTTATTCTAAAGCTTATTCAAACATTTAAACGGCAAATTATATCGATCATCATAATCATCTATAACATGTCACATTACAATATCTCACACCAGTCGTCTTGTACGTTATCTCAGGTCTGTCCCTAATTATCTGCTGCATTTCTTCCTCCGGTGCTTTCGGATCTCTTGTCAGCAGCCACTTCACATGACCTCTAAGGGCACACCGCCAGAATAACATATACTTATCGTTGATACGCCTGTACACATACACTTCATAACCTTCCAGATTACTCCTCATCACAGATTTCGGGTCAATGATATACGTTTTAGTTTCTGCCCCTCCAAGAACCAAACCTTTGATGTAGGCTCTGTCTTCCACAACAGCATCATCACCTATTCCATGAGGCAGGTCTACCGAGCTGAACTTTTCTCGATACCCTCTTAATTCTTCTTCTGTAGGCCTGGTGAATGTCACATTGGGACACGAGCATGTAGGATATGGTCCGACGTGTACGAACTCGTATATTTTGTACCACGTTCCTAATAGGACGTCGGTTGAAATTGTTCCGTTGTTTTTGGCTATGCAACTCTCGTTGACATCGGAAAGGGCGAGCACTGTTACTGTGGCACTGAAGGCAGCAAGCCAGATTGTGTTCTTCAAGTGTGATGAATAGAGGAAATTCATATTTGTTTTATTGTCTCAAATACATTATAGAATTCTAAACTAAAATACTCTGTATACTTCAGAGTCGATTACTAGGCGACAGATAAATCGATATGAGCTCATTGCACGGTATTTATGGAGTTCTAAGACACGTTATCTAGTTAGCACCGGTAAGTGCCGCTAATATTTGTTTAGATTATAATAGAGTGCAAAGAGTATGTCTCTGATAGATTAGGAACAGGTTTTGGATCATTGTTAAATAACCGCTCCAAACATACTATTACTAATTGTTGTTACCATAACCTGCATTTTAATGAGCTTGTTCATAAAATAAAACACACAAAATTGAATGAGCAGACTACTGTAGTTCTTTTAATTGGAAACAGTCTGAGTTTAACTAAAAGGGACATAGTTAATGGTATTGACACCCTACTTAAATTAAAATTAGGAAAAATAATATTATGTGCTTTGCCATATTCAAATCATTTGAATTATGAAGAAAATGATTACATTTTTAGCCTAAATAATTTAATGCATATTTTGACATGTCGTCATAGTGACCGTTTATTGTATTTTGATACTAACAATTTTGTTAGAGATTTTGTACTAGTTCGGGAACATATGTTTCTTCCCAAGACTAGTCGACATGTATTAGCTACTTTGTTAGCTTACAATATACACGCAGTTATTGATAATTTAACTGAGACTAGGTTAAGTGACGAAACAGTATTATCTAGTACTTCTAATAATACTGTAATTAATTCTTTAAACTTTTAGACACGACAAAAGAGAAGCATAATAAGTGTATTTTACTGTATCACCAAAATATAAATCGCTTCTCTGGCAAAATCCTAGACGTGGAAATGTTAATAGATAAATATCATATGGATATCTTATGTTTTACTGAAACTTGGTTAAAACCGGATAGGATGTTGTTTAATGTAAATAATTTTTCAGTTGCCAGTGCGTACAATAGGTCTTCGATGGGGGGTGGTACTTTGATATTGTGTAATAGTTGTTTTAAATATAAGGAAAGAAAGGATATCACCGCTTGTTCTGTTGATCGCTTATGTGAGGTAGCATGTGCAGAGGTTGAGGGCCATACTTTCTTGTCTGTGTATAGACCACCAGCCACGAACCTGTCATCATTTTTGATAATTATGGAAGAAATATTAGGTAAAATATTCAAAGATAATAAATTAGTTTTTGTATGTGGTGACCTAAATATTGATTTATTAGTTAATTCACCAGAAAAAAGTAAGCTTATCTCTTTGTTTAAATCATTCAATTTAAAATGTATATTTAATGAAGCGACTAGAATAACAGCAACCACAGCTTCATGCATAGACAATGTATTTACCAATTACAAAATAAAGGACTCATCCTTAATTAGTGGCGTCAGGTCAGACCATACTGGTCAGCTTGTATCGTTTGACTTAGATAAAAAGTTACATCTAGATAAAACCATTGAATTGAGACCTCTGACCAAAAATAAACTGAAATCTTTTAATAATAATGTTCTTAGCAATCTATCAACAGCGAGTTTTGATTCACAAGACCCCAAAATAAACTACGGCACATTTTTTTCTACAGTATGCAAAGAATTCAATAAAGCATGTCCTGTAAAAAAAGTTACAATAACTACTAAACCAAAATTTAGCGAATGGGCCACTACTGGCATTAGAAAAAGCAGAGATATATTATATAATTTGTATCACGAAAAATCATTGACTTCTGATCAGGCCCTTCATAATTATGTAAGAAAATATTCTAAAATATTCAAAAGAGTCTGCGCTCACGCTAAATCTAAATTAATAAGTAACAAAATTAGTATCTCTAAAAATAAAATAAAAGCTGTGTGGCAGGTAATTAACAAAGAAACTGGAAACACAAAACAGCGAGATCAGAATGAGTTAGCTCTAAAAATTGATAATGAAATCATTTCAGATAAGTTACAAGTTGCTGAGACTCTAGAAAATTTCTTTACCAACATCCCAATAGAAGTTACAAAATCTCTCCCCTCATCATCTGTATTAGCTGAATCTCTTCTTAAAGAAAACTTCAGCAAGGACATTCCAAGTTTTGAATTCAAACCCATTTCTATTGCCACAATTAAAACAGCATTTAAAAGTCTTAACATAAAAAACACTGAAGACTTATGGGGGCTTTCCGTTAAGGTTCTCGAAAATATCATTGACACAATTGCCCCTGTCCTAACAGGCATATTTAATCAATGTTTAGACAGCGGTACGTTTCCTGACTTAATGAAACATAGTAAAGTAGTACCAATTTTCAAATCAGGTAGTAAGAGTGATCCCTCTAATTATAGACCTATATCTGTGCTTCCAGCATTGAGCAAAATTTATGAAAAAATCATGCTAGACCAGATGTTGTCACATTTTAACTCAAATGGTATTTTACATAGTCGACAGTTTGGTTTCACGAAAGGTCGGTCGACGACTGACGCAGGAGTAAAACTCATCAGTCATATTTTGGAATCCTGGGAGAATTCCCAGGACGCGATTGGCATTTTCTGTGACCTCTCAAAAGCGTTTGACTGCGTTGACCACAATACACTTATCTGTAAATTACACCACTATGGAATTCGTGGACAGGCTGCTGATCTTGTACTTTCCTACTTATCAAACAGGCAGCAAAAAGTAAACGTTAATGGGGCGACGTCCTCGGGGTCTCTAGTTAAGATGGGCGTGCCTCAAGGTTCAATTCTTGGCCCTTTTTTATTTCTAGTTTATATTAATGACCTTCCTTACCTGATGGATAACTTCTCGGATATAATTTTATTCGCTGATGACACTTCTCTTATTTTTAGAATAAATAGAAAAGATACAGATGTCTTACATGTGAATGATAGTCTAGCTGTTCTTTCGAAATGGTTTGCCGCTAATAATCTTTTACTCAATGCGAACAAAACTAAATGTCTTAAGTTCTCGTTACCAAATGTACCCCAAGTAGGTCTAAACTTAAAACTTGATGGGAAGAAACTAGATGCTATCTCGAAAACTGTATTTTTGGGAATTACTTTAGATTCAAAATTGCAATGGGGTGCTCACATTAGAGCTCTTTCAAGTAGATTAAGCTCAGCTGCTTACGCAGTAAGAAAGATAAGGCAGTTGACGGATGTAGCCACAGCTAGGTTAGTTTACTTTGCTTATTTTCACAGTATTATGTCTTATGGCGTTCTGTTGTGGGGATCGGCAGCTGACGTAGATTCAATTTTCATTTTACAAAAGAGGGCAATCCGCGCAATCTATAAAATGGGGCCTCGCGAGTCTCTTAGAAACAAATTTAGCGAAATTGATATTCTAACTCTGCCGTCTCTTTATATCCTAGAAAATATCTTGTACGTTCGCAAAAACTTAGGCCTTTTCAAAAAACGTTGCGATTTCCATAATCTGAATACACGTAGTAAAGATGAAATTGTGATTCCAAAATTTAGATTGACTAAAACTAGCAAGTCATTTCTAATAAACAGTATCCGCTTCTATAACAAGTTGCCAAAGTCAGTTACAGAACTTAGCGATGGAAAGTTTAAAACGCACATCAAACGTATCCTTATCAAAAAAGCATATTATAAGATAAAAGACTACGTTGAAGACAGGGAAGTTTGGCATTAATTCCTTCTGCACATGTGGCTTCCCTGGTACCTCATTAACAGCATATCTATGTGAAAGTCTATTAACTGCTCTCAATGTTCTTTTTATTCTTTTTATTTTTACAATGCTGACATATTCTCGTCATTATTTGACATTATACATCAATTTTAATATAAACTATTTTTTAGTTATTGTCATGTTAATCATGTCACTATGTTTAATTAGGTTCATTTTATTTATGTAGATTATTTTACATATTGTGAATGGGAGAACGTTGTAGGCCTTACAGACTGTAGATTTGTAGACGATTTTCTATTCTGGATTCGTCTAAGTACCTGGTACTTATTTACAGGCCTGCACTGTCCTCCCATACATTTTATATCTGAAAACATTGTTAAAGCCAATCATTTTTAAAAGAGTAACCGTGGAGTTTCTTGCCGGCTCTTCTCCATAGGAAACAACATTTTGGAACCGTGCACCTAGCTTCTGACGTTTCATAAGTGCCCATGCAGGTTTATATGAAATAAAAATATTTTGATTTTGATTTTGATTTTTTGATTTTGATTTTTGATTGATATCTTTTTACCCGACTACGCGACGCAAAGAAGGGTAATGTGTTTATCATAATAAGCCTTTGTGTGTAAGTATGTATGTATTGTCTATGAATCTATGTATCTTTGTTAGTTCCTTTTGAGAAATACCTCTAGAGGTTGGTACATATTTGAACGTCGAAAATTCAAATACCTATGGTTAGAAACTCAATATTCAAAACGATGAAAATTGAAGAGGTGTTTAGGTTTCTAGAAACCTAATGCTTGGGCCGATTTTGATGATTCTTACGTCAGTCATTTTTTATTTATTTTTCTACTTACATCTACCATTACAGGGTAACCCAATCCGATAAATATGCTTATCCTAACTTAATTATCCTAAATACTAAAAAATATTTAGGTATGTGTTGTGTGTTGTGTGTTGCTAGTATTACAGTAACTGACATGAAAGTAATTAAAATTCAACATGGCGACAACCAGACACCTACACGCTGCACAGCGTGACTTACGAGTACTAGATCGGGGTTCGAACCCAAGCAGGCATTTTACTTTGTTAAAATTATTTTATCACCACTGCTCCCAAAATGAAGAAAGAAACTATCGCGAGGAAACCGGGATATCACATAGAAGTAAAAAATTGAAGCCATGTGACATCCAGAAACCCGCACTGGAACCGTGTGGTTGATTAAGGCCCACTCGCTCTCACAGAGAGGTGACCTGTGTCCCAGCAGTGGAAATGTTAGATATAGGCTGATTGTTGCCATGTGCGGATTCAATTAGATTTATCATATCCGTACACCTAAGTACGTTTCTAGTATTGATTGTCAGAAACGTCAAAAATAATACACAGTAGGGCCAGAAAGCGAGAACCTTGAATGTCACCGCTAGCCCTTAAATTGTGGTTGCTCCCATGAGAAAAGTTAATAGGATGCGTACCTACCTATGCATGTAAATGAGTATATAAAATATTAAGCCAACAATGACGTATGCGGTAAGCACAGACCCCTGAAGACCCATGAAACTGAAGCCAACTTGTTAACTTCCGACTATCGTTTTCATTAGTAAAATTGTTTCATTGCGGATTATGTGAGCTGTTGTTGTTTTATAAAAAAATATAAAGAATGTGATCTGTGAGAATAATCTGGGGTTCTTTTTTTTGATAAAGGCATTTTTCTGCAGATTAAAAAAAAATATCCCTGACCCAAACAAAAACTCTAAAAACTGAAAAAAAAAATGTCCTTTTAAGTTGAAGGTAATATTTTGATCAAGGCATTGTCAAGTCGGGGGACGGCTAATGACAATGCCTCTGTTTGACCGCACGATCTCCGGTGAGGCGGTGGACCTCCTTGCCGGATTACCGCCATGGGACCTGGAGGCAAAGGTCCTCGCGCACACTTGGGAGTGGCGCGAGGAGGCCAAACGCCGGGGCATAACTCCACTGTCGCGGGAATTCACGGCACGGCGTATAGAGCTCCGGCGGGATCTCATGGCGACGTGGAGGGTGCGATTGTCGCAACCCAGTGCTGGGCACGCCACAATTGCGGCGGTAAGTCCCCTCTTTGAGGAGTGGCTTGAGAGGTGGCATGGCGTCCTCACCTTCCGCATGACGCAGGTCCTCACCGGGCACGGTTGTTTCGGGAGGTTCCTGTTTCGAATAAGGCGGGAGGAAAGGCCCGGGTGTTTCCATTGCGAAGATTGCCCTGAGGATACGGTGAAGCACACGGTGAAGGTCCGCCTGGTTTGGGCGGAGCACCGCCATGTCCTTGTGGAGGCGATCAGCGGCGGCAATCTCTCGCGTCCCGCCCTGGTCCAGGCCATGGTACGGAGCGAGAGTGCATGGGCAGCCGTCACTTCCTTCTGCGAAGCAGTGATGCTCGCAAAGAGGGAGTCGGCGCACCTGAAGGAGAGGCAGTATATGCGCCCTCATGGCTCTAGCCTCTGCAGGAGACGCCCTGCGCGTCGGGAATCCCAGGCTGATTCCCGGCCACCGTAGGCGTGGGCTTGCGGATGACGAGTAATGGGGAGCTTGCTGTCCGGTAAGGACCAAGCCCACGTTGACGGCGCGTTGTGTTCCACGCGCGCCTCAAAGAGATGTCAGCACAATCTGATGGGGCTCGCAAGGACCGATGCCTGCCAGGGATGCGGGTTGTTCGAAAGAGATACCGCTGGCCCTGGCACACAATCTTCTGAGGGAACACGAGTGGGTTTTAGTCAGTAAAAGTCTGACACGCCCTCCTGCTCCACCCAGAGCGGGAGAAGTTATTTGATGATTTCCCACCCAAAAAAAAAAACCCTTTTTGTCACCTTTAACTTTTGGATTTATCATGACGGTACAACTTACAGCAGGTAGTAGGTAAGATTCTATGGTTATTGTCAAAATTATCTTCGATGAAAACTACAACGTAACTCTTGGTGCAACTCAGTCTTCATGCTTATTGTAACAGATTAAGGGCCAATTTCTCGGATCGTCTCCAAAACTACGTTTAGACTAATTGCGTTTAACAACAAGATTTGACCTCGTTTAACTGATGTGCATTGCATGGTATAATTTGTGGATTTTTCTTTTATAAGCAATTCAATTCAAATTCATTAATTTTGGAAACATAGAGTAAAAATTATTCAGATGTTATATAAAACTATGTTTGTCCATACTATGTCCCGCCACAAGGCATACAAAATAGGGTGGTAAACGAATGTCAATTCAAAAAAAAAAAAACAATAGGTAAGATGTCACAATTTCTTTCCAAACACTAATATCTAATAAATAATAATATGTCAATAGATTGAGACGGCACGAAACAAATACGAGTTTAAACTATGTAGTCACAATTTGCTGGTGTTAACAGTAGGTATGTCTAAAAGACGAAAGAAAGAGACCCAGCATTTCAACATAGTGAAAAGGTGCTATTAGTATAGTTGGTCGAAAAACATTAAAACACATTAAAGTAAATTAAAATAAACCGGATTCACCTTCTCAACCCTTTTGGAATTTCCTTGCAAAATTAAAAACGTCAACTCCAATTTTAAAGAGAGTTCCTCGCGGCGCCAGGCCATGCGTTGCTTTAAGTTTAGCGCGCTGTATCCGCCTCGCCGCCCGGGAGAACTCTAAAAGTGCTTGGGAGGCATTGCTCACCTTCCCTTTTAGAATTCTACATGTGCAAAAAAATTTGGCAAATAAAAAAACCTTAACAGCTCAAATAAAAGATAATTGTAACTTTCCGTCCCAAAGTTTCGACCCTAAATTATCTGTGCACCTCTCATATAGAGGTTTATTGCACCATGTAGAGTCTAAACTAGGTGAGGGTGATATCAAAGGTGCGGCTAGGATCATCTTTAGCAGCGATGTGGTTGCGCCGTATTCTCCAGAGACTCTTACAGCTCTGGAGAGCAAACACCCCGCCCCGGCGGATGACCTCTCCTTCCCTGACCCACCCAATCCCCAAACCAACTCACTCGAAATTACAGGTCAACAAGTTTATGCGGCCGTGTGCTCCTTTCGAAGTGGCTCCGCCGGCGGCCTCGACGGCCTGACACCTCAACATCTGAAAGACTTAATGTTTTCAGGCGCCGGGGAGGCTGGTGAGTCCCTTTTGAAGGAGCTGACGGCCCTCATCAATCTCATGCTCTCCGGCAATATGAACGAAGCCGTCATTGATATTTTGTATGGGGCTAATCTATGCGCCCTGCGCAAGAAGGATGGCGGCATTCGTCCCATTGCCGTAGGTTCCACTTACCGTCGTACTGCAGCCAAAATTTGGTGTGCTTTCTACAGCGAAACACTGGCCAGCAAATTCCAGCCCCTACAGCTGGGCTTCGGATCTAAAGGAGGCTGTGAGGCTGCAGTACACGCATTATCAACTTACCTCAATAGCGGTAAAGGTGAGGTCATCGTTAAGGTTGACATTAAGAATGCCTTCAATTCCGTAAACAGGGACACCTTGTTGACGGAAGTTCAAAAAGAAACACCCAAAATTTACAGTTTTCTCTACCAATGTTACAGGCACCCTTCTAAATTACTTTATAAAGACAATCTTTTGGAATCAGCCGTTGGTTGTCAACAGGGTGACCCTCTTGGGCCAGTCATTTTTAGTTTGGCAATAAATTCAATTATTCGACAGCTAAATTCTAAATTTAACGTATGGTATTTGGATGACGGAACCCTAGGAGGTGAAGTAGACACAGTCTTAAAAGATTTAGCTTTTCTAAAAGAAAAATTCAGTTCCATTGGACTAGCCCTTAACCTTTCAAAATGTGAAATCTATCTTCCCCAAACCACTGAAAGGCAGACTACCATAACAAAATTTTGTACAATAGCACCAGATATCAAAATTACAGAAAGAAACACTCTTCACCTCTTAGGGTCCCCAATTTTTGACGAATCCTTTCCAACGTTTATTGAAGAGAAAATTAAAAATTTCAATGATGTCTTGGAACGACTTTTTAAAATTAATATTCATTCGGCCTTCACGCTCATTCGATACTGTTGCTTTGGACCAAAATTTACATATAGCCTTCGCTCCTCCCATCTTTGGAAGCATCCACAACTTTTAGAAAAAGTAGACCAAATTATTAGAAATACACTAACTTCAATCCTAAATGTGGCCTTGGACGACCGAGCATGGCAGCAAGCCATACTTACCATTCGCCTGGGTGGTCTCGGCGTCCGCATAATTTCAAGTATAAGTTTACCGGCCTTCCTCTCCTCGGTCCACAGCACGGATAAATTAACCAGGAACATTTTATCTTCCTCACTGGTCGATTTTGAAGTGCCGTGTTTGACTGATGCGTTGAACGCTTGGAAAATGGCTTGTCCCAATACGGTGTTACCTGACAACCCATCCTCCCAGAGACAGTGGGACGTGCCGCTCTGCAGTATTATACGGAATACCCTAGTAAATACGTCAACTAATACTGTTGAGCGTGGTCGTCTGCTTGCTGTGGGAGAATGGGAGTCAGGCTTGTGGCTTCAGGCACTCCCGTCATCCACCATAGGTACTATGATGGATGACTCATCGTTTCGGCTCTCTACGTGTCTCCGCTTGGGCGCACCATGTGTTGCTCCGCATCGGTGTCACTGCGGTGAAGCTGTCGACATTTTCGGGCACCATGGCCTGTCCTGCTGCAGGAGTGCAGGTCGCATAGCACGCCACGCAAGCATCAATGATATTATTCGTCGTGCCCTTGTCACCGCCGGCGTACCAGTGGTATTAGAACCAAACGGCTTGGTACGTGACGATGGGAAGAGATCAGACGGTATGATGTTATTGCCTTGGAAGATGGGTAGACCTCTGGTGTGGGATGCAACCTGTGTCGACACCCTTGCGCCATCTCATGTTCCTAGCACGGCGGGCTGTGCTGGTGCCGCTGCTGCGGCTACTGAGACCCTCAAGCGGCGTAAATACTGTAACCTTATGGGTAACTACAGTTTTGAGCCGTTTGGGGTCGAAACGCTCGGGTCATGGGGCCCGAGCGCACGTCTCCTCTTTAAGGAAATTTCTCGCCGGTTGGTCGACACTTCACGTGACCAGAGGGCTGGGTCATTCTTCGGACAAAGAATTAGCATTGCCATTCAACGTGGCAATGCTGCCAGTCTTCTGGGCACGTTTCCTGATGACGATGCGGACGAATACTTCGACGCCTAAGTGTCCTTTTGTTTTTATTTGTTTAGTTATTTAGTTTACATTTTTGTGATAAGCTTATGTATTATATTTAATCATAAAGTTAGTTAAAATGATTTAAAATAGTTGTCCAATATCCAATAACACTTAAAGTAAAAAAAAAAACTGATTCTGTGCGTGTTCGGTTAAAATAATGACGAGTGGCGAAACATGCTTGCGGTTAAAATACGAGAGAATGGACAGTTATAAAATAGCTGAGAGTGTCGGAGTTTTTTAGTGTAGCGTAACCTGAGTACTGTTGACAGAAATTTCACGCGTCCCACGATTTTATCCTCCAAGAACCAAACCTAAAAGTAGGCTCTGTCTTCCACAATAGCAACATCACCGATTCCGTGAGGCAGGTCTACCGAACTGAACTTTTCTCGATACCTTCTCAAGTCTTCTTCTGTAGGCCTGGTGAATGTCACGTTGGGATATGAGGATGTAGGGTATGGTCCGACGTGTACAAACTCGTATATTTTGTACCACGTTCCTAATAGGACGTCGGTTGAAATTGTGCCGTTGTTTTCGGAAATGCAACTCTCGATGACATCGGAAAGGGCAAGCACTGTTACTGTAGCACTTAAAGAAGCAAGCAAGATTGTGTGCTTCAAATGAGGTGTATAGATTAAATTCATGTTTCTTTTATGGTCTCAAATATACACTATACATTGATATGAGCGTACATTGTACGATATTTATGAAGCTCCAAGATACGAAAACTAGTGAGCACTAGTTAAGTGCTACTAATATTTGTTCTGATATAGTAAAGTGCAAGGGGCATGTCACTGATATCTTATTACCTGACCGTTCGACGCAAAGGACTGTAATATGTTTATCAGCCTATGTATGTAAGTACGAATGTTTGTTCCTTTTGAGAGAGACTATAGCCATGACGAAACCGGCATATTCTAGAACAAAGCCCGCACGTGGATTAAGCACCAACTAACAGCCTGATTGTGGACTGATTGGGCACACGCTAAAAGATTTTACCGTGGACAAATTCAACTTCATTGATGTTATCTACAAATTGTAACACACAACCTCTTAAGGGGTCATTGTACTCATAATTATGAACAACTTTTACTATGGGACCAAACCTGAAATCGCAAAAAAAAATCAGTTGTTCCCTACATTTTGACGAGTTATGCGAACATAAATGTGCACGTGTTCATTAAAGTTCCATTGAAATTGAGCGACTAATGGGAAAATCTGTCATTGCCAATGTTATAATTAATATCAGATTTCTACCCTCATATAGCGATCGTGATTCCAATTAGAGGTTCATGATTATTGTAACATATTAAGCTGTAACCGATCGGAATATTATCATTGTAAAGCATGAAATGTAGCTGTTTGTAACAACACGCTGATAGCGCCAACTAACAGTTTTGTAAATAATAAAAAATATTTGAGTTAATGATTTATTCTAAAGCATAAGGGAAATAATATTTATTATTTATTTATTTACACATACAATTATTTTTACTGGCAAAACCCAAGGTACTAAAAGAAGTACGACACCCAGAGACGCCACTCAAAAATTGATCACACACCAACACGGGTCCATTACTGACCAACGGCTCCGTGTTACATAGAGGACCACAGACTAACTGTCACTCTCTGGAATCCTGCCAATGAGCAATATTCTAATATCAAATGGCATATTTAATATGGATCATCGATAACATGTTCCATTACAAAATCTAACACCAGTCGTCTTGTAAGTGATCTCAGGTCTATCCTTAATAATCTGCTGCATTTCTTCCTCCGAAGCATTTGGATCTCTTGTCAGCAGCCACTTCACATGTCCTCTAAGGGAACACTGCCAGAATAACATAAACTTATCGTTGACACGCCTAAAAACATACACTTCATAACCTTCCAGGTTACTCCTCATCACAGATTTCGGGTCAATGATATACGTTTTAGTTTCTGCCCCTCCAAGAACCAAACCTTTGATGTAGGCTCTGTCTTCCACAACAGCATCATCCCCTATTCCATGAGGCAGGTCTACCGAGCTGAACTTTTCTCGATACCCTCTTAATTCTTCTTCTGTAGGCCTGGTGAATGTCACATTGGGACACGAGCATGTAGGGTATGGTCCGAGGTGTATGAATTTGTATATTTCGTACCAGGTTCCTATTAAAAAGTCGTTTGAAGTTGTGCCGTTGCTTTTGGCTATACAATTCTCGTTGACATCGGAAAGGGCGAGCACTGTTACTGTGGCACTGAAGGCAGCAATCCAGATTGTGTTCTTTAGGTGAGATGAATATAGCAAATTCATCTTTGTTTTATTGTCACAAATATGTTATACAATTCTAAACTAGAATACTCTGTATACTCGTACTTCGGAGTCGATCACTAGGCGACAGATAAATCGATACGAGCACATTGCACGGTATTTATGGAGTTCTAAGACACGGTATCTAGTTAGCACTGGTAAGTGCTACTAATATTTGTTTTGATTATATTAAAGTGCAAAGGGCATGTCACTGATAACTTTTTACTCGACTACGCGGAGCAAAGGAGGGTAACTTTTTTATCTCCCTCTCACTGAGAGGAGGCCTGTGTCCCAGCAGTGGGAACGTTATAGGCTGAGTATGTGTATGTATGTATGTTTCTGTGTAAGTATTTATGTACGAGTATGTGTCTACGAATGTATGTCATGTGTTTCTTTGTTCCTTTTGAGAAATACCTCTAGAAACCAAAAGCCTGGGCCGATTTTGGATGATTCTTACATCAATTTATTTTTCTACTTACATATTCCACTTACAACTTTGAATGCCGCCGTTAGCCCTTTTTTTTTTTTTTTTTTTTTTTTGGGTGGGAAATCATCAAATAACTTCTCCCGCTCTGGGTGGAGCAGGAGGGCGTGTCAGACTTTTACTGACTAAAACCCACCCGTGTTCCTTCAGTAGCCCTTAAGCCAGGGGCTGTGGTGTCTCTTTCGAACAAACCCGCACCCCTGGCAGGCATCGACCCTTGCGGGTCCCATCACTATTTGTGCTGACATCTCTTTGAGGCGCGCGTGGAACACAACGCGCCGTCGACTTGGGCTTGGTCCTTACCGGACAGCGAGCTACCCATTACTCGCCGTCCGCAAGCCCATGCCTACGGTGGCCGGAAATCGGCCTGGGATTCCCGACGCCCAGGGCGTCTCCGTATCCTGCGGCGGCTGGGGTCGCGAGGGCGCATATGCTGCCTCTCCCTCACGTGCGCCGCCTCCCTCTTCGCGAGCATCACTGCTTCGCTGAAGGAGGTGACGGCTCCCCATGCCCTCTCGCTCCGTACCATGGCCTGGACCAGGGCCGGACGCGAGAGATCGCCGCCGCCGATCGCCTCCACGAGGACACGGCGGTGCTCCGCCCAAGCCGGGCAGACCGTCACCGTGTGCTCCACCGTGTCCTCAGGGCGATCTTCGCAATGGAAACACCCGGGCGTTTCCTCCCGCCCTATCCGAAACAGGAACCTCCCGAAACAACCGCGTCCGGTGAGGACCTGCGTCAGGCGGAAGGTGAGGACGCCATGCCGCCTCTCAAGCCACTCCTCAAAGAGGGGACTTACCGCCGCAATCGTGGCGTGCCCAGCACTGGGTTGCGACAATCGCACTCTCCATGTCACCATGAGATCCCGCCGGAGCTCTGTCCGCTGTGCCGCGATTTCCCGCGGCAGCGGAGTTACGCCCCGGCGTTTGGCCTCCTCGCGCCACTCCCACATTTGCGCGAGGACCTTTGCCTCCAGATCCCATGGTGGTAATCCGGCAAGGAGGCCCGCCGCCTCGCCGGAGATCGTGCGATATCCCCGGATCATTCTGATCGCCATGACCCTATGGGACGCCCTCAGCTTGCGAGCTGGTTGGCGCCTCAATGTAGGCGCCCACACCGGCGCCCCGTATAGGGCCATGGACCGCACGATCCCCGCGTAGAGCCTCCGGCAGGAGGCGTTTGGCCCCCCTAGATTGGGCAAGAGCCGCTTCAACGCAGCCCCGGCCCGCTCCAGTCTGGGAGCCAAACGACGGAAATGCTCCGCGAAGTTCCACCGGCTGTCGAGGACGAGTCCCAAGTACTTCATCGTCGACTCGACGCCGATGTGAACCCCTCCCACCGTTATCTGGGAACCCGTCGGTGGCGCATTCCGAGGACCATGAAACCACATGGCCTCGGACTTGTGCAAAGCCACCTCGAGTCCCAGTTGCCGGATCCTTTCGACGATTGTCGCAACCCCTTGTGTCGCTAAGTCGGCCGCCGCCTGGTACGACCTCCCCTGCGCCAGGACTAGCGTGTCGTCAGCGTAGCAAACTACACTGACGCCGCCAGGGAGGTCGGCGCGCAGCACCCAGTCGTACCCGATGTCCCACAGATGCGGCCCCAGGACCGATCCCTGTGGGACACCACACGACATCTCTCGCCGGTTCCACTCTCCGAGGTGACCGGGGTAGATGACGGCCCTGTCCGTCAAATAGGCCTCGACCACACGACAGAGGTAGGTCGGCATCCGGTGATACCGGAGTGCCTCCCTTATGCAACTCCAGGGCAGGGTGTTGAAGGCATTGGCGATGTCTAGAGACACCGCCAAGACGACCCCACCCCGGGCTACAGCATCCCCCGTCGTGAGGGCTCGCACGCGCATGATGGCGTCCACCGTGGAGCGCCCCCTGCGGAAACCAAACTGGCTCTCCGCCAAATCCAGCCCCACCCGCACCAGCCGCCCGACGAGGCGGTCTGCAATTACTCTCTCAAAGAGCTTGCCCACCTCGTCGAGCAGCACAATGGGCCGGTAAGCGGACGGAGAGTCCGCTGGGCGCCCCGGCTTCTTAATGAGGACCAGTTTCCCCGTCTTCCAACGAAGCGGAAACTGGCCCTCCTCCAAGCATGCGCTTAGGAGCCCTCTTAGTCGAGGCCCGAGAGCCTGCAAGGCCAGGACCCAGGCTTTGCCGGGCAAGCCGTCGGGTCCTGGGGCGGTATTTTTGGCATTCAGCCTACGTACCGCCACTATCAGGTCTACCTCGGTCACCTCTGGAGAGTCGTCGTCGTCGTCGGTGTGGTCCGCATCGGGCACCGCAGGAGGCGGAGCCATAGGCGGGGGAGCGTGCTCCCCTCGCGAGGGGAACAGGGCGCTCACCACGTCCTGCACGAGCTGGGGCCGGAGACTCTGCGTCAGCGGGGGAGCCCACGGGCGGATTTTATCCCGCACCGTTTTGTAGGGGCGTCCCCACGGGTCTCTGTTCAGAGTCTCCAGCGACTCCTCGCGGGCCACCACTCTGGCCCGCAGGATCTCAGCTCGGAGGGCGGTCTTCGCCACTCTGTACCCCTCGTACAGCTCCGCCTCAATGGCTTCCGTATCCGGAGGGCGGATACGGAGCCTGGCCGTTAGCCCTTAAATTATAGTTTCTCCCATGAGCTAAGTTGCTAGGATGCGTACCTACCTACGCGTGTAAATGGGTATATAAAATATTAAGCCAACAGTGGCATATGCGGTAAGCACAGACTCCTGAAGATTTACGAAACCGAAGACATCTTGTTAACTTCCGACTATCATTTTCATTAGTAAGTAATTGTTTCATTGCGGATTCTATTATATTTGTTATTTTATAAAAATAAAATAAAAAATAAAGTGATCTGTGAGAAAATATGTGACTAATTCGGGGTAATTTTTTTTTTGTTAAAGACACTTTTCTGCGGATTAAAATAAATAATTTGAAATGGGAAAATGGAGACGTTGAGACAGCGAAATGATTGCATTACTCAGAAAACTACCAACAATATTATATCAAAACTTAAAAATGTGGTTGTTTATATTATGTTAGGAAGTGTACAATCCAGAGTAAAATTATTACAAATCTAAAATCTACTGTAGGTGCTTAACTTCTAGCATTATGCATGAATGTTACAAACAATCTTAATATTAGGAGCTATATACTATTTCAGTCCTTTAGGGCAATATCCAACTTGAAAAGACTTAAATTAAATTAATCATCTGCTTAGCTTTTTCTCAACTATGTTGGTATCGCCTTCCAGTCATAAGTGATGCAGTTAAAGCGACTACCTGGCTGACCTTCACAATTGATAATATAAAACATCTTTTCATGCCGTGTACATTCATGATCCATTGAAATTCAGCTACTAATAGGAAAATCTGTCATTACCAATGATGTATTTAATATCAGATTTCAACCCTTATATAGCGAATGTGACTCCAATGCTTATTGTAAAAGATTAAGGGCCAATTTTTCGAATCGTCTCCAAAACTCCGTCTAGACTAATTGCGTTTAATATAAAGATTTGACCTCATTTAACATCGATTGCATTTCACAGAGCAAAACGCCACGTTTGTTGATCGCATTTACAAACACCGATTAGAACGGCAACATCGCGTTGCGTTTTGTCCTTGCAACGAAACATGACAAAACTATTGCAATATTTGTATAACAATACATATAACGAAACGTATTCCTTGGCTGTCAAGTCAATTTATTGTTAACTCCAATAAGTAAAGTGTGTTTATTTTTATTATTGTTTTTTTTTTTTTTTTTGCGAGAATATTGTTTACTGATGTGCAGTGCATGGTATAATTTGTGAATTTTTCTTTTATAAGCTTGTGTCAACAGTATGTCTAAAAGACGAAAGAAAGAGACCCAGCGTTTCAAAATAGTGAAAAAGTGCTATTAGTAGAGTTGGTCGAAAAACCTTAAAACTCAATAATCCAAAGAAAACAGAATTTTGTGAGTGTTCAGGAAAAGAATGAGTAGCGAAACTTACGTGTGGTTATCATACCAGGAATTGGACAGTTATAAAAAAATTGAGAGTGTCTAAGTGCTCCTCTCTTTCACGAATTTACCTTGGCCGTCGAAACACAAATTCATCCTCATCTTCATCAAAGGTCAATAAGTAAACTCGTCTCGTTATGTATCTCAAAATGTATCTAAGTATGCGATTCAAAACAGTTATTATCACAACAGCGTTACTTCTTCAACACATTAAGGCAGAAGCACAAATTACGGTTTGTCAAGCGCATAATCGCGTTTAAAACGTTAAACGGTCAAAGTCGGGCATTTAGTACAGAAACTGCGTTTAGCACCTAACTGTTTAAAAATTGTTGGTGATATCCCAAACTAAACCTTAAACTTAGATTAAAATTAAAACACCGTGTATGTTCAGTTTCGCGTTTTATATGATCGGTAAAATTGGCCCTAAGCCGTAACCGATCGGAATGTAATCACCGTTGGGCATGAAATGAAGCTGTTTGTAACAATACACCTTGAGCACCAACGAACCACTACGAGTTAATGATTTATTCTAAAACATGGGGAAATAAAAGGATATTACAATATTCTAACGGAATTTATGGATCATCGATAACATGTTCCGTTACAAAATCTCACGGCATTCGTCTTGTAAGTGATCTCAGATCTATCCTTAATAATCTGCTGCATTTCTTCATCCGAAGCATTTAGATCTCTTGTCAGCAGCCACTTCACATGTCCTCTAAAGGAACACTGCCAGAATAACATATAATTATCGTTGATGCGCCTATAAACATACACCTCATAACCTTCTAGGTTATTCCCGAACTTAGACCTGGGGTCAATGATATACGTTTTAGTTTCTGCCCCTCCAAGAACCAAACCTTTGATGTAGGCTCTGTCTTCCACAACAGCATCATCACCTATTCCGTGAGGCAAGTCTACCGAGCTGAACTTTTCTCGATACCTTCTTAATTCTTCTTCTGTAGGCCTGGTGAATGTCACATTGGGACAAGTGCATGTAGGGTATGGTCCGACGTGTGTGAACTGGTATATTTTGTACCACGTTCCTAATAAAAAGTTGTTTGAAATTGTGCCGTTGTTTTTGGCAATGCACTTCTCGTTGACTTCGGAAAGGGCGAGCACTGTTACTGTGGCACTGAAGGCAGCAAGCCAGATTGTGTTCTTCAGGTGAGATGAATAGAGCAAATTCATCTTTGTTTTATTTTCTATAATGTATTATATAATTCTTTATACTTGAGGTATTTGTATACTTTGTAGTCGGTTACCAGTCGTCAGATAAATCGACACGAGCACATAGCACGGTATTTATAGAGCTCTTAGAATCGCAATCTCGTTACCCCTGGTAACTGCTGTTCTGATAAAATAAAGTGCAAGGGGCATGTCACTGATATGTTTTTATTTACAGGAGTGTGTATGTCATGTGGCTCTTATCTCTAGAAGAACTTGTCCAATATCAGTATTGTCTCATTTTGACTTACCTACACGCTAGAGAGCAGTGATGGCCCACTGGTACCTTTCGCGATTGAGATACAGGTTGTGGGTTCAAACCCAAGCAGTCACTATACTTCCCCCCCGAGTGAGTTCCCGCATTGTCGTTGCGGGCGGGCTTAGTAACCGTGGTCTTCCAGCCACGGTGAAGCGCAGAGTAACCCAAAGGTGGGGTCGCTCGTCAGGGCTTTTGCTTTCAAGCCGATGTCGTAGCTGCCAAAAAGTAGGTTGCGGTGAGGTGCACCGCAACTGAGGTGGGCCGCGTTATCGAATGGGAGGCATCTCGGCTGAGGGTTACGGGCTGCGGCCGAGAAAGAGTGCCGGTGCTTCTGAGCAGCACTCTTCCCTTCCGTGGCCTAGACGGGGTCGCCACCGTTTGATGGCAGACGCGGTGGGACCGCAGGGAAAGAGGAGTGTCGGTATAGCGTTGGCCGCTCTCCCTATCCCCTGCGGCCGAAAAGTTGTAGGCGGGACGGCGCGTTGTGTTCCACGCGCGCCGTCAGAGATGTCAGCAACAACTGGTGGGGTCCGCAAGGGCGAATGCTTGCCAGGGGTGCGGGTTGTTCGAAAGAGACACCCGCGCCCCTGGCACACAGGCAACTGAGGGAACACGGGTGGGTTTTAGTCAGTAAAAGTCTGACACGCCCTCCTGCTCTCTACGCAGAGCGGGAGAAGTTATTTGATGATTTCCCACCCTACAAAAATAAAAGCAGTCACTATACTTTATGTAAATTATTTCATCACTACTGCTGTCATGGTAATGAAAAACATCGTGTGGACACCATTGTATTCCGAGAGTAAAAATTTGAAGACTTGTGATATCGGCTAACCCGCACCGAACCCTAGTGGTGGATTTAAGGCCCACTACATCTCACAGAGAGGAGCTTGTGTCCCACCGTGGGAACATGCAACAGGCTACGCTACAAGATTTTACCATGTACGAATTCAATCAGATTCATTATATCCATATACTTAAGTACAATTTTAATATATTATGTCAGAAAGGTCAAAAATATTACGTGGTTGGGCCAGAAAGCGAGAATCTATAATGTCACCGATAGCCCTTAAATCATGGTTACATTTAAATAACAAGCCAAAAGTAAGACATGCGGTAGGCACAGACCCCTAAAGACGAAAACTTAAATAAGAGGTTATATATATTTGCTGTTAGAAACTATTCAATGCCGGCGAAATTCATAGCAAATTTTAAATCTACTATAATTTCAAGCATTATGAAATCGAGAACGCCCAAAGATAAAACACAAACAAAAAAAAAGAAACACACCTCCAAAATCTAAAACAAGCTACCTAATGGGATGTTAATTGCGTCCCTTGAATATTATACACCTTTACAAATGTATACCCGTGTCAATGCAAGCGTCTGCGCGTGAGACGGTTCATTAGTACCCGGATTGTTTTAAATTATTCTGAAACAAACATCATTAAGCTTCCCGCTACATTGCGCGGTTCGGCTACGAGAACTTTGCATTAAACTTAATGTTATTTGTTTCACGTTTTGTTGCACGTTTTCTGGGTATCTGCATGAAGCCTGTGGGGTAATTGCGGTAACACACCTACAATGGCAATGCCTTTTTCTTTGACAGTGAAAAACATTGTATTACTTACGTTGTTGAGGTTTTACGTATTTTCGTCAACTTTATGTAGTCACATTCTTGCAAATTTATTTTTATTCCATTCTGGGTAGATTTTGTTTTTAAACAATAGGTTATCAATTTCCTTCAATATGTTGAGGACTATGATTGAAAGTGTAATAGGCAGCTTGTGTTAGTTCCTAAACTAGAAACTAAATCTATTTTGACAAAAAAAAAGACTCTGAAAGCAATATTTCTGGTGTAAGCAATGTTTATGAGATACTTACAACAAACGCAGGGTTACAGTCCCATACGTGAAAGCATAATCCCTCTTATCTTTTAACACTAGAAACGTGCGTGGGTAACTCTATCCTCTTATCGATGAAAATATTTTTAAACATCATCTGGGTAAAGCCTCATTTCACATACCTCAGAATTGAACCAACAAATTTCTTGCATCATCTCAGCAGTTTTTAGACCATGCAAACATGCCACAAGCAGTTAAATCGCAAAGTGTTAATAAGGCTTTCATTTGTTTGTACGTTTCCTTAAGCAGAATATTTATGTAATGATTTCGTATCGCCTAAATACTTATTACATTCATTCACATCAACATCATTAGCTGCCTTGTTCCGATCGGTTCCGAGTATAAGTCTCCTCATTTTTGTGCTCCGCTATCCTTGCCTGAGCAAGTCTTAACTTAATTAGTACTCATTCTGTTCCTAGCCCCGCTTGTTTCCTAGCCCTATACCTAGCCCCCAGCGAGAGACAAACGATGTTTACCCTCTATCTAGGACAAAACAAACGAACACGATCAAACATGTTTTTTGCACCTTTTCCTTTGACATTATATTTTATCTTTCGGATATTTTGACTGGATTGCGATCACCCTGAGGCAGTGTTTGTTTTCTATTCGACAAATATAACAGTTCCCTGAAGAAATACGTGCGTTCATTTATTTATTTGACTGATCATGCGTATTAATTGGAACCTCATCTCTAAGGGCGTAAGGGATAGTAGCGGTGATAATGGTTACGTCGTTTTAGAACCGAGGTGTACCATCTATGAGTTTTGGTCGTTGCTTGTATGAGGTGTTGATGTTATGTATATTCACCCAGTAGTGATAGCAAGTGGTTACAAAAGATCTTATTAGGAGCTATGGATTAATATAGTTCTTCGGGACAGTTTCCAAATTGAAAAATGTTAGAAGTTATTGTTTGTTACACATAATATTAACATTGATGATTTCATCGTCTAATAAGCCTTTCCGAAGTATATTGTTGTCAACTTCCAGTTTATTTCGATGCAGCTGAATAACAGTATTTTACATGAAGCGACTGCCCATCTGATCATTACAAATTATAGGTAATTTATAAAATCAGTTTTCACGCCGAGTTCATTCAAGCTCCATTGAAATTCAGCGATCAACGGTAAAATCTGTCATACCAATGTCAAAATTACCTTCAAATCAACCCTCATGAAGCGGACGTAATTCCAATTAGAGTTTCATGCTAATTGTAACAGATGAAGCCGTAATCGATCGGAATCTAATAATCGTTGGGCATGAAATGTAGCTATCTAGTTGGATATTGTTAAGACTGGATATGTAGCTATCTAGTTGGATACTGTTATGACTGCATATGTGATATATCACGTAGTTTGCGTATTTAGTTTAGTAGTTAGATAAAATTGATGTCAATGCTTTTGAGGTTTGTAAACTGACAATGGAAATACATAGAATGATGATGATCGATGACGACAAAATGGATCACAGTTTTGATGACAAATCTTAGTTGGTAATGTTTTTGTTTAATAGAACTCGTGTTTCCAATTTATTTATATAACGGGGCCTGGTGGTTGCATCACAAAGAAGCAAGCATTGACTTCACAAATTAATGCATCAGAGTTCTAATGCCATTGATTCGTAATTAATTTTTATAATATTTAATTTTAGAGGGCCTCAAAAATCCGAATGTAAGAATGTTTCAGGGGGCTGTCAGCTGAATTGTGCTGAGCATTAGACTAACATAATATATTGCTGCCCTTGCTGAAAAATGGATAAATGTGCTCAATGACCCATTTAATTCCAACCATGCATATCTACGTATAAGTCATAATTATTATTGTAGCCCAGTAAAACAGCGTATGCGGCAGCAGTTCAGTGCAAGTTCATCTGTTTACCCGTCACGTCCATACACGAGCACAATTAAATGGTATCGGGCTCTGTTTGCTCCAGTTTGAGAGTTGAACCACTTTTGGACCTGATAGGACTATTAAATTATTGTTGATACCTACATGTTTTGTAGGGGGTTGAGGGGCTTGTGGCTAAATAACAATAGCTGCACGGGTCGATCGGCCAGGTTAAGCTACGCTTGCCGCGGTTGGTCCGTGGATGGGTGACCAACTTTACATACCAAGACTCCTCCGTGCCTCGGAAAGCACGTTAAGCCGTTGGTCCCGGCTGTCATTTGTAGATCTTTGACAGTCGTTACGGGTCGTCAGAAGCCCGACAACCAGTCTTACCAAGGGGTATCGTATTACCCAGTAACAGGATTTTGGAGGTCAGATAGGCAGTCGCTCCATGTAAAATACTGGTATTTAGCTGCATCCGGTTAGACTGGAAGCCGACCCCAACATAGTTGGGAAAAGGCTAGGCAGATGATGACCTACATGTTTTGTTAAGAGCGGGAGATAGGTTTGAAACGACTACTTTGGTAATTTTACTAGCTAGACGCAATCATTTATGCAGTATCTCATATCTACATCAAGTCTCACCTTGCATTCCCTTTATCTTTACGTATAATGTAAGTTTCCGATCATTATACCTACACCTGAAACAAAATTACTTCTGATTGTTTTACCCATGAAAATTACAAATGTTACTATGTCTATAAGAAAGTTAGTGAAGTCCTCTAGGAAAGCCTTTACGAACAACACACTGAGCATCAATACTCCTACTAAGAAAACATCGACTATAAATTGTTCCAGCTGCTAAATGTAGCGAATTCGTGGGTATAAGCTGCCAACTTTTATACATCTGAACATACGCTCCGTATTAAGCAGAATTCAAAATCGTATTGTGTAGACAACAAACAGCCAGCTTGGCAATGAAATTAAGATAGCTCTCAACACAAATTACTTCCATTCGACCACAAACCGACATATACAAACATAATACATAATACACGAACTCCTTACATTGAAACTCTTCAAAACCTCGCAGTCTCGAGGTGTCGTTTAATACCACTCAGCAATGATAAACAGAAGACTTACTTCTTAATCTTTTACCGGTGAAATTGAAGTATAGATGTTCAAAGGTTAGGTAGGTACTTTATGTAGCTTAACCATTTACGATATACTTCTAAAGCCGTAACTTGCACAAGAGTATGCACGTAGCTAACTTGCATGCCACTCTGCCATAACAACTCATCTGATTCGTCAATGTCATGCAAGCTACTTGCAATACTCGCATGTGATAGTTACATGTGTATTACTTACGTGCTGCAAAACTACGGCAGAAACTTACAAACCTTAATTTACTCTAAGTCCGTCACCGAAGATATAGGCCCGTCCGAAGGTAGTTGATTCGTCAAAACCACGGGTAGAACACATTGCGAATAGGGACTGTCAAATAGTGTTCGCATTATTTCAGAGTTCAGGCTCCGAAACAATCTTGCGTCCGTAGGTGATTATGGCCAAAGCAACATTTTTATCCCGTCCCCCTTTATTCTATTTTTCTCTCTCTAAATTCTTATTTGGTATAAATAAAATCTATATAAATAAAAAGAAAACTCCTGACTGACTGACTGACTCATCAACGCCCAGCCAAAACCCTTGGACCTAGAAAGCTGAAATTTTGCACAGAGGTTCCCTTATTATGTAAACAAGGAATAAGGGAGTTAAATAGGGGATGAAAATTCTGCGCGGGCGAAGCCACTAGCCACTAGTCTATATCTATATCTATTATACTACTGTTAATAAAGAGGAAAAATTTGATTGTTTGTGTTTTTGTTTGTTTACACTGAATAGGCTCTGAAACTACTGAACCGATTTGAAAAATTATTTCACTGTTGAGAAGCTACACTAACCCCGGGTGACATACGCTATATTTTATCCCCGCATTCCCACGGGAACGGGAACTACGCGGGTGAAACCGCGGAGTGCTGCTAGTAATAAATACATTCTTTATTTCAAAAAAGTGACAGCGTTCTTACAGACATTACATTTACAACATACCTACAGAAGTATAGCTCCCATACTAGGTACATACCTGTGATTTGGGAGTCAGTTTTCCTGCATTCAAAAAAAATATTATAATTGTCGTTGGTTATTAAAAAAATAAAGCGACAAAGAAAATCAAAAGGCATATTTTTAAATAGATTAACAAAAAAAGTACATTCATGAAATGTGTGATAAAATTTGCAACAGTGTGTTATGTGTGTTATACTTATAACACCTTATGTTATGAATGGACTTTCTCCTCTTTCTTCTTCACTGTAATAAAATACTGGGCGAGGTTATCAGGTCACCCACTTGACCGGTCATTGACATTTGCTTATATCGAGTACCGCTATATGGGTCAATGAATATTGTCGAGATACTGTTGTCTGTTCACATTATTGTGTTGTGTTGGATATCATGTTGTGTTTTATTGTTTGAAAGTGATTTAACGCCTAGTTTTTGTGATTTAGGTTCTTTTCATACTTGGCTTTAGTAAACCAGACTACAGCAAAGCAGTCATCTCTATTACCATGATTGACGAGCATCGAAAAATCAAGGATGAATTCGACTCGGTGGAAGTCACATGGGCTTGTAATTTCACTGATGAAAACGATATCTGTTTATGCAGACTAAAGAACATACTTTGTTTCAGATTTTTCGGCAATGAAATAACAGGGGGACTGGTCGATTTCGCATTTACTCTGTAAAACTCGGTAGTCCACTGCGTATTGGAAATCGATGAAATTGAAGAGTTACAGTCTATAATTTCACCGCTATTTGCCTCAAATTGATATTTCATAATCAACCTAATATTTCTCACCCTGTAAACGATAAGCTGTACGCAGTTGGCAATGTAAAATTATCTTTAAAAGATTGTTAAGTTTTCGAAGGAGTTTTCTTCCGCAACTCCAACCCATTTACCGAACCTTTGCATGTTAAGTTCCAGAAACATCTTTCCGTCAATCAGCCCTTTGAAGTTAAAGTATTGGCAGGACTTGAGCATGGGCCCGTCCTTCAGATTGAGACATGAAAGAATTCCCTTGACAACGCATCAATCAAAGAGATCGATGTCTACCTATGTAAAAGGTTTTGTGTTGTAATAAGATGTAAGAGAATTTTACAAGAGTGTTAAGTAGAGTTTTTCGAATTTGGATTGAATAATAATTTGTCGCTATAATTTGTTTCTGATTTGTAGGAATAAGTTAACTGCGAAACTATAAAAATCTCTCTTGCTCAACCACTCAGACGCCCACCCGATTCGCGCCGGCGTCCCTCAGGGCGCCGTGCTATCCCCTCTCATCTTTACGCTGTTCACCAGCGATATCCCCAAGAGTGGTAAGGCACAGTTGGCTCTGTTCGCAGACGACACGGCCATCTACCACTCTGGGCGTAGTTCCAAAGCGATAGCCAAATCCCTCCAGACCGCAGTCAACGTACTCGGTGCATGGTTTAGGAAATGGCGAATCGAATTAAATCCGGACAAAAGCCAGGCGGTTCTCTTTAAGAGACCGCAACGCCACCTCGACCCCCTCCGGCCCATCTCCATATTCGGCAAGCCGATCCCTTGGGAAAAGCAAGCCAAATATCTTGGAGTGATTCTAGATCAGCACCTCTCCTTCTCTGAGCATATCAGGAAGGCGCGCTCACGCGCTGCCTTCGCTCTCGGAAGGTTGCACTCTGTTCTGAATGCACGTAGCAAATTGTCACTCAAGTGCAAATTACGTATTTACACGGCGTGCATAAGGCCCATCATGACGTATGCATGTGCAGTCTTTGCACACACGCACCCCTGACACATCCATAGGATGCAGACCCTCCAAAACCGTTTCCTCCGCCAAGCCACAGGCTCCCCATGGTTCGTTCGGAACGAGATCCTCCATCTCGATCTGAAAATGCCCACTATTGCTCAATTTATGAAACGCAACTCGAAGCGTTTCTTCGATAAAGCCGAGTTACATCACAATCCCTTGATTGTGAAGGCCGCTAGTTATGTCCCCAGTAGAATCAGTAGTATTCGCCGGCCGAAACATGTCCTCTCCGACCCAGATGACCCAAGAAAAGAATAGGGCCACCAGTACAGTGCACAAATACAAACGACGACCGTCCTACCGCCGAGGTCCTCGCGCCCCGCGAAGACTCCCGAGTAGCGATCAGACCCCCGACCGTCCCTTGCTCGTTGATGCGCCAGCCCGCGCCGCAGCTGAGCCAGTAGCTTTAAATTCCCCGTAAAATAATCATGAAAATAATATCTTGATCCAGCCTGTCCCCAGTAGTACTAGCTGCCCCCCCCCCCCCCGCCAGCGACTCCCTGAGCCGAGGTTCGTACCCCACAAGGGGTGCCCTCAGTGCGCAGTCGTTTTAGGTTTAAGTAGGTTTTACGCCCTGGCTGGAGGCTTTTAGAGTTCTAAAAACCTTCACAGGAAAGCCCGGTTGAGCAGTCACGGTCTCTCAAGGTCAACTGCAAGATGCCAATATCAAAAAGAAAAAAAAAATATACCACTCAGACGGCAATGCTAGTTTGCAAATTATTATCTTCGACCTAGTCATGGGCCAGATTTAATTTAAAGTAATGTAACTTTACTTTGCTAAGTACAGTCAGCGTTTCATGCCAATGTCATCCTTATTCTTAAGCATACACTTCAAAGCAAGTGGTCCGTCATAGGTAAACGTGTAGTTATGTTAGTAAGAAACACTAATATTCAAACAAAAATGTCTTCATAGCAGAAAATGCAGGATTTTGGGGCAAACATTAAATATTTGTGTAGAAGTCATAGCGCAGCCGTTCGTCTATGGATTTCGTATTCTGAAGCGCCTGAAAAATTTGCATTTCAAAACTCACACAGAGGTTGGTCGAGAAAGTGGATAAAAGTTTAATATGCTACGAATTCAGTTTGTGAGTAAACATTGGATAGGCGTGTTTTGTTTACAATATGGTAACTTGACTTCTAGTTTTTAGAATTTTTGTTGTGTTTTGTGACGTCGATGCAGTAAAGACCTAAAGTATAGAAGCGAGGAAGCAACAAAGAACTTGGATCAGAAAAGTTCAAAAGAGAAGTATGAAGGTTTATGGCTTATGGAAGGGTTATGAAGGCTATGGATTGAAGCTACAGAGGTACGAGGAACGGGTTCAATAATCGACTATAGTAAAAGGAGAATCTTCTGACAGACGGGTGTTGTGTTGTGTAGTGGTATTGTAAGTGCTACTTGCGCGGTAAACTGTGCTTGCGCGATGCAAGAGTGAGTCCTGACATCAGTGTGATGCGTAGATGTAGCGATGTAGATGCCGCCACAATACAGTTTTTAAAATATTATGATGATGAATTTACTTCCGTGTGTTATCGTGATACCGCGACGTGGAAGTGAACATCCACGATAATATCGTCACGCTAGAAATTTTAAAAGCGTACAACAGATTGATATAACAATTGAAATCATCATACTTCGCGATTGTTTCCTTGATCACAATGTCTGCTACATCATTCCTTTAAGACACCTAAAAACGAAAGGAAGAAACTAAGTCTTCTCCAAAAAAAAACACACATGGAACAACCTCAATGTCCACAGGTTCATAAAATTGTTTTTTTATTTCACACGACAGCAACCCAACGATAATAACGATTCATGAAAGAACTCGGTAAATTGAAGAGAAAAAGATAGTGTTACGGGATTTTATTAGGGTCTACGGTAATGGCTACTGTTGTGGGATCGTTGTCGCCCTAGATAATCGTTTACGAGGAACTGAGTCAATGGTAGTGAGGATTTAGAGAATACAGAAGACGATCATGTATCGGTATACCTATAGGTTGAAAGAAGAATGGCAGAACTTCATGTTATATGGGTGTCGCGTACATTCATAAAATACTCTTACAAGGATCTTCATTTGACCAAGATTTTTGTCAAATGAGGATAAATGGCGAAAACCGATGTATAAAAACATGCTTTGATTACCAAAGTATGTTTTTATACATCGGTTTTCGCCAGTTGTTTAAAGAGCAAGGGTGATTTCGTTTATATTGATCCCTTATCAGTAGGTGCGGGTACTTTGAAAGAGATACTGTGGCCCCTGGCACACAGGCAACTGGAGGAACACGGGTGGGTTTTAGTCAGTAAAAGTCTGACGCGGCCTCCAGCTCCGTCCAGAGTGGGAGAAGTTATTTGATGATTTCCCATCCTCAAAAAAGAACCCTTATCAGTTAACCAATAAGTGTGCTGTAAACAGTACGTCATTAAAAGATGGCGGAAATCAATACTTCCTATAATTACTACCGGTAACGAAAAGTGGCACTAGTGACTTGAAATATTATAATCTCACCAAGAAAGGATTACATTTAAAGGCAGGACCAGAAAAAGGTCGGCTGGGCCGGGCCGGGTAAATGGACTTATTCTTGTTCTAGAATTGGCCTAAAATAGCTATAGACAGAAAAAGTGTAAAGAGAGAAATAAAGGAAGAAAAAGTACTTACTTGTGACTCGCTCAGAAATGCATGCTCTATGAAATCCAAATAAGACTATTTGACATTCAAAATAAACTAGCACTTACAAGGCTTGAAGAAGAAACAGACGTAGTTACGCTTAATCAGATATCACATAGACATTTCAATTACAAGTAGACTTACGTGAATGTCACGTAACTCACGCACCTCTGAGAGATTTATCTGCCATCTGAACCCTATATAGAGGCATTTAAATTAATGTTCAGAGAGTCCCCAAAAAGAGACACTTTAAATAGGTACCCTAAATTACCTGAGCAAAGCTGAATTTTTATGAGGTGTCTCTCAGTTTGCGACATGGCGTGGGTACTCGAAATTTCTGGATTGAGTTACGTGTTCATGTAAGTTGTTTTTTTACCCAACTTGTGATGTGTGGTGACATAGGCTATATTTTATCCCCGTATTCCTACGGGAACGGGACCTACGCCAGTGAAACCGTGGAGCGCTGTTAGTATATACATAAAATTGAGTAGGTAATTGATTGACTGATAACCATTAAAAAAAAAAAGGTTTTATATCCCACATAACTAATTCATATACAATTTTATTATTCACCATTTAAAGTCGGTGCCGGTGCCTTCTACACATAGAAATATAATTGAGTTCCTCAACTACTCAAGAGATGGCGCTACACGTCATGTTAGATCACGCTATCGTTGTGTTTCACGAAATCATATTATGTCGAGAAAACAGTTTTCATTCATTTTTATACTAAAAAGTATTTAAAAAAACTCACCTTAAAATAGTAGTTCACGATAATTACCTAAACATTATTGAGTCATTTAATGTTATACGTAAGCTACCGGTTATGTGTTTCAAATGTCGTCAAGCCGATTTCATCATGTAAATGAGACGTAACATAATATTCGAGCAAGAAAAGAAAATAATTTGACGGTTCCCACTGAATTTCATTGTGGTAATACCCTTAACTCCAGGCTGCGGTGCCCAAATGGTCCTTAACCATTCTATTGTACCCGTTGAATAAGTCATGCTCCCGATCTATTGTACGAAACTACAAATTGACTTAGGTAGGTACATTTTATGTCCAGTTGAAATATTATTTAGCTGTAATAATAACTAGCTTTTTCCCGCGAGTTCGTCCGCATGTACTTCTTGTTTTATAACAAAATAAATCATGTTATTATGACACTTGGCAATAATACTACATCGGATGTCGGATCAGTAGTTCTTAAGATTACAGACTTACAAATTTACCCTCTGGAAGTAAAATATTAGTTCTTAAACCTACATTTGTGATAATGTTTATTAATAAAATTATATCTAAATGTCTTTAAAAGATCATTGAAATTTTAATCACAACTTAAATAACATCATACGATTAAGAATATAGTCCAAATATCAACTTATAATAAATAAATATCAAGTAATAAAACTTTCAAAAAGCTCCGTCGCTGTAATGTTGGCATGAAGTTCCACTAGCGCAAAATTTTGCCATAATTTTTTAAGTAGGCGTCGGCAAACTTAACACAAGTATAATATTTTCTTATAAAAAGTGTCGGTAAGTTCCCAAAGGCTTATATTCAAGTTAAAACAACTTTGTTTTCTTCTTTATTTGTGCGTTAGATATTTGAAGTTTAGCTTGGTACCTTTAAGTAGAGTTAAAAGTAACACTTTGTGAAAACTCAACATGTGTGAAGCGTACTTTCATGATAACAATTTCCATTACTTGGTGACAATACTACATAAATGCAAAACAATTAGAACTCGTCTTTATTTATTTCTATGGGAAGATTTTTTACACATTACGACATAAGTAAAGCAACTATCGATCGTTTCGAGTAGTAATTAAAAAAAAAACATCGGGATTCGATCGAGTCATAATGAAACAAAATTAAGTATGTAGCACCACCGCATAAATTATAAATTAGTCCCTAAACTACAGATCAGCAAATATTATTTTTAAATATATTAAAGAATAGAGTTTTTTTTTTTCAAACAATAGCTTATTTAAAAAAAACTTTCGTGGCATAGTTTAATTCGGCTAACCACTCACAAAAAACCTATCATTTATATCGCCTAAAAATATCCACAAACTACATCGAAGCGTTTCATAACTGCGCACTGAGAAGACACTAAGGCTGCCTGTCTGGCTGCGCGGAGCGAATAAGGGGAGAGGAGCGAAGAAGCCGGGTCGAGCAGCGTATGAGCAGACACAGCTCTGCTCTCCTACTACTGTGACCTGAACAAACCTTTGCATACCAACCTTGGATATCCTACGAATAAATATCATTGTCGTTGCCTTTAAACTAGCTAGTTTTTACCAGCGGCTGCTCTCCTAAGTAAGGGTTTCCCACAAATAAACTTTATGCAAAAATCATGTCTATCCATCGCGCCGTTTTTGTGTAAAGAATGTCAAATAACAGTGCTACCAACAAACACATATTCGCAAATATAATATTTGTGTTTTCACTATCACTGTAGGGTTTTTAATTAAATCGGAGCGGTGGTGTGTACTTTGTAGAAATCTTTTGGTTACCTACTCTTTCCTAGCTCTGCACCGTTCCGCTCTTCTCCGCGCATGTACAGCGTTACTTCGAATTATTACGCTAGTTACACGACAGAGACGTCGTGTAATGTTGCACTGTGTAATGACGCGGGTACTGTCTGGTTCATAAATCATAATATTAGCCCGCAGACTTACTAAGTGAAGGATCGTTGGAGAATAGTGACATTACTTAATGATGCTTGACAAACGAGGCTTAGGTTAATTCACAGACTGAACTTTAAATTAAACAAGCCGTGTGCCTGGTGAGATTTCTCTGTGACAAAAAGTTTAAGGGATAAATAAATCAGCCTATATGGCATCTTTCCTTTTTCTTTCTAGGGATATATTTTCAAAAGCTCTTCTTTTCTATATTGTAATATAGAAACTCGAGTGCAATTTTAATGCTTCTAGACTAGAGCCAGCGGCTTAGGCTGTTCGTCGTCTGTCATTAAATTTTGCATTTTTATTAGGTAGATTTATGAGTCAATTATGCGTAGTAAATTACCCAATTCGTTGCGTCTTTAAAATAATTATTGTATCACTGAAATAGTAGTACAATGTCTGGTTTAATCGTTCTAAACATGATTAAAATTTTCACTACATAATAATATGTATATCGATTTTTCCGGTTACCCAAATTCATCATCATCATCATCATCATTTCAGCCGAAAGACGTCCACTGCTGGACATAGGCCTCCCCCAGGATGGGGGGTTTTGCCATAAACGCCAAGCTTGGCAGGCGGGTTGGCGATCGCAGTATGGTGGTAAAATGCATAGAGAACGCTGCTGCCCATTCTCTAGTAAGTCCCTTAGTCGCCTTCTACGACACCCACGGGAAGAAATGGGATGGTGCTATTCTTTTACGCCCGGCGACACTTAAGGGACACGCCCGGCGACACATACGGGACATTACCTAAATGCATACCTAGTATGTATTCAAAAGTTGCACTGTTTCAGCCAGTTGTTTGTTTTTGTATTGCAGTGAACGTGTTGTTGAATACGGGAAGAGAAAACAATGCTTAGCAGTTCATAATAGTTAGGTAGTTCCTATATACTCTTTATTTTACAGATCAATAAAAGAGCTGTTGTTGAAAGACAAAGTGTAACCAGACAAAATCCTACCCCTTGTTTGCGACTTATACCGCACACGAGACTAGTTTTTGAAGTTAGGTTATCTAGCTTGTGTTAGTAAGCTAGCAAACTAGTTAGTTTAGCCTCATGTTCACAAAATTATCCTCATTTTTGGGCTCATAAGCTATATAGTGAGAGAGATAGAAAATTTGTTTGATTATTAATAGTACGGGGTTCTATTTTCGAGTAAGTAGCTCACCCAACCACCGATTTTATTATCCTGGCTTGTGTGCTATCCGTAGTCGTCTCCTCGAGTAGTCGGGAATAATAATACCCAATCGGATTATCCTTACGGACTAGTCGATTAAAATTTACTATAATCGTGTAAACAGCTCTAAAATGGTGTTTAACCATGATAGTTATCCAAGATGTTACTTGCTTGCTATCCTAGCTTAAAAACTAACCTCTTACAGCCCGGGTAAAAGAGCATTTTATTTTGTAAACAAATGCACCTCAACTTAGAAATAACTTGTCTCTAAAAACATTTTATGTTGAACGAAGGAAAAACAATATCTAGTTACTTGACTCCTACACTCCTACGCAGAATACTGTGTAATAAGTATAGAGTTAGTGTATATTGTACAGAGCGTGGGTGTAAGAACAACCATGCTTTAGTTTTTATTAACTACACACAGTAACGTAATATCGTTGAACGATAAAAGTTTACGAGGTTTGAAACAGTGCTTGAGACAGTTCCTATAGCCAGAATGGAACATAACATTGATCTACGTAAAATAATAGTGATGCAGACGGTTCTTTTTTTCCTAATACTAGCAGTTTTGAAAATAGTTTTTTTCTAGTTTTGCCATAATCGCCATGCTTGGCAGGCGGATTGGCGATCGCAGTATGGTGGTAAAATGCATAGAGAACGCTGCTGCCCATTCTCCAGTAAGTTCCTTAGTCGCCTCCTACGACACCCACGGGAAGAGATGGGATGATGCTATTCTTTACGTCCGGCACCACACGGTACACCGGTACCTACGGGCTTATGGTAAGAAATTAGGTCACAGGTATTCAATGTTGTGTTATGCAATCTTTCAATGGTCGTTCCATTACAAGCGATACATTTTAAACAAGATAAGGTTTGTAGAGTTTAGCACTTGGCTCTTTATTAGACCTGATAAGTTTTTAACAGAGAAATAATAATTTGAGTCGTGAAAACTTACGTTACATGAAATATTTTTGCTGGGATCTTCTACCTGTTTGTAGAGTACCTATTTACCGTAAGAAATATAGACTTTCGCCTTGGTTTAAGAGGTTGGAAGGTGTTTTTTGTTTTTTTTGTTTGCTGTTGTGTCCAAATTCTAGAGCCGTCCTTTCTTTTAGTTCCTTATAGAGCAGCGGTGGCCCAGTGGTAGCGGCTCCAACCACACAGGCGCTGTAACATGTGTAAAATCCTACACATTGTTGTTTAGACGGATTTCGAACTGCGCATCAGCTGCCAAATTGAAGTTTTTATATGCAGTATTTTTTTGTGCAGTTGATATAACTGGTAACCGACTGCCTTAGAAATCCTTGCAAATTCCACATCGACGAAGCAAGCGGACCGAGCAGTCGGTTGGTAGTAACGATGCAGATTTGTCAAAGGCATCAGAACTGCAATTTTGCAGCTGGCGTACAAGCAAGGCAGTTCAAGTTGAGTCCGCCCGTCCGTCTGTTTAGACACTAAGGTCTGTTCACTATGGTTTGGTTCTGATACCTTCATAAGTTTAGGTACAGCATGAGACATTTTTATAGCCCGTCTTATCAGCTTTGCTATTAAGTTGATAAAGAGGCGTCAATAGCTCTCCGATCTCAACCGGCAAAGTGATTAGCAGATAAGCTTTTAATACCCACATTACGACTTCTCAAAAAATTTGATACGACGTAATCTTTTCCTTCATATTTCCCGGCTTCACAGCGCAGTTAAAATGTACGTATATGAAATATATCTAGCTATGTGAACAGATATCTTAATTTCAGAGCACCGACATACTTGCTAAGCGAGCTACGGAAAATTACATTCCTAAGGCTCTAGCGGTGTTGAATACGTGCAGGTATTTTATGTTCCTTTCTGAACCGGGGTAGCTGTGGACTTGGCGATAAAATTGATATTTACAGCGTTATTTCTTGTTAAATGTTCGGGGATTTTTGAAAAATGATTTCGAACGTAAGTCGTGTTTGGTTCGAGGTGGTTCTGGGAAAGTGTACACATCTTTGTGCTGCCACACAAACCTGCTATTTTAGTGCTAAAGAGCTGTTAATCCTTAATAATATTATTATAAACGCGAAAGTTTATTTATTTATTTATATAAACTTTATTGTACAACACAAAAAATACAATACAAAAAAAAACAAGGTACACTACAGAATATACAATGGGCGGCCTTATCGCTTTCCGTGATCTCTTCCAGGCAACCTTGGCATGGACAGCGATTGGTCTGGATATAAAATGGGAATGTTGTTGGCACAAATAATTAATATACAATATACTAAAATAGATACACAGATATATACATATCCTATCCTATATAATATATACATAAATACATACATACTAAATAAATAAGGAACGAAAATAAATGAAGACTTTACATCTAAAATTACGGTAAAGTATGAGAACCAGATTACAACGACAGGTAATGATGATGGTGATGAAGTTTGTACGTATGGATGTTTGTTACTCTTTCACGCACAAACGGCAGAACTGATTTTGATTAAATTTGGCATCCAGATAGATTATAACCTAGATTACCACATATGACGTTTTATCTCGGTATTTAGTACATTCCCGGGGGATAATAGTTTAAAATATAGAAACATATAAGATTTTTTTACTTAAATAAGTAGATCTTTTGCAAATTGGTATTCCCAGGTTGTCACAACTTGGTAGGAGCTCACCTAACATAGTTGTGTCAGCTAGAAAACGCGTTATGCCTTCGAAGAACCAGATTGGCATAAATCGGTGGGACCACACTTAACATAATTGTGTCAGCTAGAAAACGCTTAATGCTTTCGAAGTACTAGGTTGTCATGAGTCAGTAGGAGCACACTTAACGTAGTTATGTCAGCTATAAAACGCTTTATGCCTTCGAAGTATTCCCGTGGGATAATTTCAACCTCCGCGCGGGCGAAGCCGCTGGCAAAACTAGTAATATTAATATTGCCAATCTCTGATAATTTCGCAGAATACCTTAAATAAGTGGAAACGTTAAAGTTTGCCTCACAAACTAGTCGCAAAAAGCTAAATAATTCAAAGATTTCAAGGAACTGGAACGCGTCTTCTATAAACCCTTACTCCTTATTTTACGCACCTCCTAATGGTATAAGCCGATTTTCTTCCAATCTGAGAGGTTGACCAATCCTATCTTTAGCATTTATCCATTAGGACCTAAATACCTGGAAAATCTTTGGCATATAAGGTTCTTGGACAAAGGTTTTATCGTATTAAAATAATAATAATAATGACATTAGGATTAAAATAAAGTTTAGTATAATTTTCTAGGTTGGAAGGTTGCACAATAGTGGTAACAAACCCAGTAGAAGCAGGCCTCTTATTCTATTGAACCTCCGTACTAAGATAGACCCGCTCAAGGTCAAAGTGGGACCTACTCGTATGTTAAACAAATGAATAAATGACTTAGGTTAATACAGGATTTTCAAAGCAGACTCCTTGGTCAGGTCACCAAAGAGGAAAGTAGTCCATATGATCTTAATCCACTACAACACCCACGCCTGGATCCGTAAAGACAAAGGTATATTTTTATTTCGCTCTGGAGCTCCCGTTGAGTATAACCTTTAAATTGAAAAATTACACTTGATATTAAAAAATACGCAGAAGAAAGTCCTTCGTGTAAAATTTATTTTACTAAAGGTCTCGGAAGCATAAAATTTGTACGCTTATTGTTTATTTAGTTCGAAAAATGTTTATATTACACCGTTTTTCTGAACCATCTTAGATCTCCAGGTTCCCTCAAGTTAGTCGAACTGTCACAAATGTGCGGATAGCTGTTCAGGCGTTAATAGAATGATAAATAGGGCCAACGTGACATTTTACTAGCGATAACGATGATGGAAAAGTCAATAATGTATTGGATTGATATAAGCTGGCGAAAACTATGATAATCTTAGTACTTAATACTTTGAAAGCAAATGCCACTTGTCAAAGCCCGAATTATGTACGTTCTACTTATCGCATGTGGTCCAGGGTTTGATTCCCAGGTCGTGCAAAGTTTTAATGGGTTTTTCCATTTGGTTTTTTAGGAGTAGCCCGGAGGCTCATTTTTGAGCCTCTTCGCTTTATCTCCCTCTTCGACTCTTGTTACATAGGACTTAAATAACTAACAGAATATGGGTGGTACAATAGGTATACTAGTCTGCTGATCCCTTCGAGGAAAACAAGCGTGATGTTATGTTCTGTCAAAAACCACACTTGGTGCGACAATTTGCGTCAAAATCTTTTGCTAGCCACAAAACTCCAATTTCTCTGTAACAAAACGCCGCAGCTTCTATTACATTCTCCTTCCACAATTTATAAAGAAAAACACTTTTTCCTTGACCATTTGCGTCGAGTGTTGCGACATATTTCTTATTCAGCCACAATATCGTCTCGCCACGTCGCGGGTAACTTCGCTTAACTAAGTTATTAAAAGTTGTCGCGCTTAAAATTCTCTCTTAATTAAAATTATGACGGGGGGTGACTCTAGTCAACTTTTAGTAATGATGTGGTGGAAGTTATGGGAGATGGGCGACTTTTTCAGAATTTAGTTTTGAATGAAGGCTAGAAGGAGGATCTCTATTTATTCAATTCTTTTTAATTATTGAGGTATGGTAATTTTATTCTAGGTGCATCGTGTTCACATATAATTATATAGTTAATGTAGGCAAATATTGTTAATCATTTTAAAAGAGTAACGATGGAGTATTTTATTTATCTTCTAAATATGAAACCACCTTTTGGAAGGGGCGAATAGAATCAATTCAATTTTAATGTAAATGTTGACGTACAAAGGTGCCTCTTATTTGCCTATTTGAAATAAATGCTTTTACTTTGATTTTGATCTAAACGGTGCTACTACTAACCTATTCTTTCACATTAACGGTACATATCTTGGAATCCTTCGGTTGAGGAGTAGGTTTTCACGCCAGGTTAAGTTAGTAAAATTAAATGTTAAGCGAATTGAATACCATCTCAATTTGTCCGTATATTTAAAGTACAACTAGATAAGGTGTGACTATTGTGGAATTACAAGTTAGGAACAGCATGCGGGAGATTTCTCTCGTGCTTTTCCTAACATAACAAACATTTTGCTGGCTAGGCCTTTGGCATTCCCATGCGGCAGCGGTTTTACTAAAACCGGTTCCACTTATAACTTATAACGATCTTTATGCAAAAATACAAGTGCCCACGATTCAGGTAGCTTTCAACTTTGCCATTCGGGAAACTTTGGTCTAATTAAATTTGATCTCACTTGATTGCCTTGATTACAACATTGACTATCTCATTAGCTGATTGTGTTTACAGAGAAGGTTTAAAGCATGTTGTGTCGTCATTGGCATTACATAATGTAAATAAGTTTTTGACAGACGTATTTGACATACAATACATATACGTAAACTTACACCTTCTCCCCATAAGGGTACGCAGAAACTACAGAACCTATATAGCTACTTGCTACCCTAACATCCTTTTTATTAACATAAAAATATCTTACTTAGCTTTTTGCCTCGTTTATGTCGCTACATCTAGTCGTACATGCACGCCAGTTGCGAGTACTACGCACCTTACCCTTCTGAAGACATCCACAATAAAAACCGGGAGAGGATGCCCTAAAAGGACATTCCTATCATGATACTATACTCGTATATGTCCCCTACGTTTCCACTAAAATCTGCCTTGTAAATGCCTTTTGTTAGTCGCTTTCACATACAACATAATATTGTAATTCGTTCAAGTAAGTCACTATCAACAATTTTTAATAAGATTCGCGTAGATACGGTAATCAAAACGGACCCTTTCCACTAATCAATGATGAACTAATCAAAGACAGTATTGCATGTAAATTGACTTTTGCTCGCTACTTATAAACAGAAACAAATTCAATAGTTTGTTTCCCAGTCACGGTAAGACGCGCGTCGCTTGACCAAATAGCTCCTGTTTACAGGGTAAAACTTGACATACTACGCAAAAGCAAACTCGAAACGAATATTTCGATTTGCTTCCAGTATATCTTGTTGTGTAAAGCAACTTACAAAATTTTATATAAATCAGAGTATAAAGTTAACTGCTTCGCATCCACATCGCGTGACTAAATAAGGATGATACAATGTTTGGCGATTGTAAACGTTACTTTGTTGACCCCGCGGTAAGTAACAGCCTGTATGGTAATGGTATACTAAAAGGTCGTTGTTTATGACGGAAGAATACCAAGGAAATGGACGCGTTTATTGGCTGGTGTACATTTCTGTTTAAAGTGCGAGATTTATTTGGTTTCTGAAATACGATGTCGTTTGCAGCTAATGAAGCTCCTATGTGTGCATACTTCAAAACTTGTTTTAAAATATTGGAGATATTGGGTGGTCTTGGCTTTAAAATTCATGTCTTAAAGGTTCTAAGGGCCAGTAAACTACTGTGAATATTTGAACAAAATATTCAGCCCATCGCAGGAGGCACTCTCGCTTGACACTTTGTCATGTAGTGGCACTACAGAAAAATACTTCGCAACGAAATATCTGCACCCTAATTGCATAACTCACGATTGATGATAATCTGTTTCGTTTTGAAATAGATTGTTAAACCATTACTTCGTATGTTTGAAAAATGTGCCTGCTCAACAACGTAAATAACGCAATGAATATTGTTGAACTGTGAAATTGAAGTATATTATGATTAATTGTGAGTTACGCAATTAGGGTGCTGGAAACACAAAAAGTGATGTGACGCCATCTGCAATGCAGCATGCGAACTACGCAAGTAAATCCTACATCGCGCAGTCAGAGTTTCATCATTTTCGACATCGAGAAACTGGGCCTTATTTTCAAGAAAACTGTGTCAATATCGCACATAGTAAAATTATCATGAAACCAATGTCCGTTAAAAAACATGGAACACCAAAAGCTATATCTACATTCTAAAACTGGAAGTGTTGGCACTTACACTCTACTATGAACACAATAATAAAAATTGTAACATTGTTTCCGACTTTGATGCTATAACAACATTACTCTCTCCAATACCATGTTCCACACCGACACGACAGCGACCCGCGCCGACTTCCCATTGCGACAGGTTGTGACATAATGCCACGTGTTTATTTTAGTAACAGCAATATTTGGAACAGTCTCATGTCGTGGGATTTTATTTTAAGTAAATTTTAATAAAGGTAATTAACAATTAATACGATGATTATTATTTGAATAATTCGTTTTTTTTTTGTTTGTTAATTTTTGTTAATAGATAGTGGTGGATAACGACCTACTTGATTGCAAAGGGAGGCCTGTGTCCTAGTAGTGGAAACTTGATAGGCTGATTATGCACGATTATAGGACTTCGTTGTAAGTGAGACTTGTGGCTACGTAATGACAGCCGAACGACTCGATCACAGGATAGGCTACGCTTGCCGCGGTTGGCCCGTGAATGACTGACCATCTTTACGTAACAAAGCCACATCAGTGTCTCAGATAGTTGTTAAGCCGGTGGTCCCAGCTGTCATTCGTGGATTTTTGACCGTCGTTACAGGTCGTCATAAGCCCGAAACTCAGACAAGTAGTCTTACTAAAGGGTATCGTATCACCCAGTAGCTGGATTGTGGAGGTCAGATAGGCAATCACACCATATTAAATACTGGTATTCAGCTGGATTTGGTTAGACTGGCAGCCGACCCCAAAATAGTTTGGTAAAGACTAGGCTGATGATGATAAAATTGCGATTTAAGATAGTGAACACTACACCATGAGAGGACCATTACTAGTTAAGCTATAATAAGCACCTCAAAAATTATAAATAAGGTACTTGGCAATTCTGAAAATATTGTTTCTTTGAATGAATGAATGAATTGCACCGATCCCAGCGTAGCTTGACCAGACTCGATTGATCAAATGGCCCCACGATTTGCACTAGCCCCTGGAGCCTCATGCTTCATGGTGTTACAGAGGCCATGGCATATCAAGAAGTAGACCGGGGGGCGCGGTAATGGTCAGGTAGACGTGCTCTTAGGATATGAAAGGATTGCGAGCCTACCGGTTATGCATCCTTGCATCCTAGGACTAGTGCAGAGATGGGTGGTATTTGTTTATAGGAGGGCATCTTTTTACAACAGCGATCGGTTTCACGCTGTTGATTCAGGTCGAGCTTCTTGGGTAGGTTCAACTGTTTTCTTAGCTCTTTTCTATGCCGTTGCTTCTCTATGTTCTGTGTTGTTGTTTTCAAATTCCACTTCTGAGTTCTCGCTGCTATCAGTTTCTTGTTTTTTGTAGACATCGCTAGCCGCTTTCTTGATCTTGTTTCTGTCTCCAGCCATGTCGTTCCAAAACGTGATTCCCATGTCGAAGAATTTCATGTCCTGTTTTAGGTTGTCATTCCATGTGTGAACAGGTCGTCCGGCCTTCTTAGATTTAGCCTTATACTGCATTGCTGCATGCAATAGGTGTAGTTTATCCCGTCTGAAAACGTGTGTTAAGTAGGACATCCTGTGGTTCTTGGTGCATTTTCTTATTTCTTGGTTTATTCCTGGCGTGGTTAATCAAGTCTCTCATGATAACTCGTTCATATCTTCTGGGTCTTGATCTGTTCGCCTTCGTGAGGATCGATACTTTTAAGCCAAATGTCGTACAAGGTACGATAACCATTCGATACATAAGTCTAGCTAACTTCCAGTCCATCTTTGAGTTTAGTATGAATGGTAGTAATGATGTGGCGTTTCTCGTGGCCGATTAGAAAACGATGCCAACATCGTTTTCTAATCGTGCTTTTTCTGCGCGGATGTTATGTATATGCCTAGGTATTTGATTACGTCCACTATTGGTATATTTATTCCGTTAAAGTTCACGTTGGTCACTTGCTGTGATGTTATGGGGTCCCTAATTAGAATTTTTGTTTTTGTTTCTTTTATTTGGAGGCCTACGCTATTTAGTGAGAGTTTAATGTGGTATATAAGATGCGATCTCTTCCTTCTAGATCATCTGGAATGAGAATAAGATCGTCCACAAATGATAATACCAATACCAGGATAGTGAAATTTCGCGGTCCTGATCTAGTTTGATTAAATGGGTATCGTATTCAAGGGTTCTAAGGTCTTCATCGATGATCTATGTAAAAAGGCGAAGAGACAATTTTACACATTGTGAAAATATTATTTTTTTATGAAAAATGTGAAATACTTATTCACTACCTGAGCGACAGTCACTACAATCTTAATAGCTGTAAATGCATAACTTTTCTTATAATGTCACTTTTCGTGTCTGTATAGCTATAACCGCGTTATTCTTCTAAACTACATAACAGATTTTGATGTGGTATTCACAATAATTTAAGAGAATCATTTCCGGAAGGTATACCTATAATATTAGGTCTTTACCTATGAAATTGCCGTTCTGCAGTACTGGCCATTTCAAATCAAAATAATTTTTGTTTGGCTAAGAATTCTAATTTCAAATTTATTTTATTTTAAAAACATGGATTTTTTTTTCTAAAAGTAGTCATTTCTTTATTGATTAGTGTTACATTTTCATCGCATTTCAATCTTTTTCGTCATCATGGATACGTTAAAAATTCGAGTAATTATGGAATATGAGTACCGTCGTGGCAGCAACGCGGCACAAGCGGCACGCAACATCAACGACGTTTACGGAGCTAACACTACAAACGAACGCACCACCTGTTATTGGTTTGCTCGCTTCCGTTCTGGAAATTTCGACCTGAAAAATGAACCTCGCGGTCGTCCGAAGACTTTGGTCGACAATGACGAATTAAAGGCGATTGTGGAAGCTGATGATACACAATCTACGGCTGAATTAGCAGCAGCTTTCGACGTTAGCGTCAAAACAATATTGGTCCATTTGCGTCAAATTGGCAAGGTAAAAAAGCTTGACAAATGGGTGCCCCACGAACTCAATGATCGCCAGCGCGAAGTACGCGTCGAGACGTGCCTTGCACTGCTCAACGGACACACAAATGAAGGAATTTTGAACCGCATTGTTACCTGCGATGAAAAATGGATTCTGTTTGATAACCGTAAGCGCTCAGCAAGTTGGTTGGATCCTGGTTCAGCACCTAAACAATGCCCTAAACGAAAACTTACCCCTAGAAAAGTGATGGTCACTGTTTGGTGGTCTAGCGCCGGTGTGATTCATCACAGCTTCTTACCAAACGGGGTGAGCATTACTGCAGATGTGTACTGTGAAGAACTGAACACAATGATGGAGAAGCTGGCGCATCTCCAACCAGCATTGGTCAATCGCTCGTCTCCGCTGCTCCTGCACGACAACGCGCGACCTCATACTGCACAGCAGACGGTCTCCAAGTTGCAAGAACTGGGGTTGGAAGCTCTCCGTCATCCGCCCTACTCACCAGACCTTGCGCCTACAGACTACTACTTTTTCCAGAATTTGGATAACTTCTTGGCGGGAAAAAAATTTAATACCCGAGAGGCAGTACAAAATGCCTTTGAAGAATTTGTTGCCTCCCGTCCAGCTGATTTCTTTAAGAAGGGCATCAATAAACTGCCACTGCGATGGCAAAGATGCATTGATTGCATGGGTGATTACTTCGATTAATACAAATAAAAAATTCATGAAAAAAATTCGTTTAAATTTTTTCATACAAAACGGCAATTTCATAGGTAAAGACCTATTAACTTAGAAATGGCATACAAATCTGGATGTTTTGACATTATAACCAACAATACATTGCACCCATCCCTAAAAAACTTTCTTCTACATGCAACCATAACTAACTTAAAAATCAGGTAACCTGCTAAAGTGCCTCTAAACGGTTCCACCGTGCATCAAAGGGCTGCAAATAAAAGTAAATATGCCTCGTCCGGGAAGCGAACCCGCGCCTGCACCGGTGCATTACCGTGCTGCACGTAATTGCATTTTGACATGACGCGAGCAAAAGCGCTCGGTGTGGGGCCATGAAAATGGTAGGAATTATAATGGCAATTTCGGCGGGTTTGTAAAATTGTTTTCACTACGTGGAAAAGAAAATGTACAAAATCAATGGCAAAAAACAAACGATCGATAGGAAGTACTATTGTTCGTATTTTAAAAACGTATTAACAACAAAGTTCATGAAAAGTTACGATGATAAAAAAACAATCTTTAAACTTGTTGTGATTTTAGGATTAATTGCTATTTTAATTGTTAATCTTGCTCTGCAGTTTTTTGTATGTCTCTGACCAATTTTAATTAATTATGTCTAAATAAAAAGCGAAATAACGGCCTGCAACTTCGTCTGCTCAAAATTCCTTGTTCCCGACCCACTCCGTCTCGTCGCATTAACTACCCGCGCTCACTCCTTTATCGCTTAGCAATCTTTTTGTCACTTTTATCCATTCCAATAACCGTCCTCCAGACTGCAAATGCAAAAGGATTTTTTATTTGACTGGTAGCTATAGAGATAGGCGCGTTCAAACAAAAAAAAAAGTCTGTAACTGTATGTACTAATACAGATACAGAAATACAAAACAAAGTTAAAATCTCTAAACCCCGTACTTTTTCTAGCCCCATCCTAATTGCGACCCCGTGCACCTTTATCGTTCCCGCTAAGTACACGAGTGTCGCTCGGAGTAGTTTTATTGCGCTCACTCTCATCTGCCACAGATTAAATTCGTGTATTCGTTTGTTGAGGATATTATGAAAATGTTATTATTCGAATGAGTTTCCAAATTGTGTTTTTCATCAAAGAAATTTAATGTGTTGACTTAAATTAATAAATATAAGAAATTTTACGAAAACTGATGTAACTTGGCAAAGGAGAGTAATTTGAAAGTCTTACCGCAGATCTTCCGCTAAAATAATAATTGCATAACACAACCAAGACACAGCATAACATATTAGATACAATAAATACCAGTAACTTTATTACGATGAAGAAATCTCTTCTATTTTGAACAAAATCGTAGTTTTACATAATTAAATTATAAGAAGAACCTGGAATATAGGTAGGAGAAATGTTTTAAAATCTACACAGTAGTGTAAAACGAAGATTGTATTTCTAACAAAGAAACTCTCAGAGCATTCATAATATCCATCCGTCATCTTTAAATACAATTAATTTGAATCGACAGCTTGCAGTTGACTAAGAATTTCTGTAGCACTGCTACGACACTCTACGAAGTTCTACGAAACTGCTACGAACGTTACGCCGTAGCTCGTAATGGTATTGAAGATTATTATTATTTATCACAGACTGTATGGGGCATTTTAATAGGATTACCAAAGTCAGTTTGATTCGGACTGATTGCAATCTGATGCCCGCAATGTACTTAAATGAAGTAGTACGAGCACTCTAATTGTATAAAACACTTTTATTAATGTTTTTATAACTTATCAGACAGCAGTGCTGCTGTGAATTTGATTACTCCGTTTTTTCTTCTGATCTAAAGCACCACGCCGGACACATAAGCTAGTAAATCAAAAATGTCGCTCGCCTAGCTTGCTGACAGGCTGGGATTTGGCACAGATTACATCTCCGCTTGCCAAACTAAGTTCGCATAATATGACGGTTAATATTTGAATGTTGTACAACTAAGTCTAGTAATATTAGCAAAGGAATTTTATTGACTCTGTTAACCTAAATAGTAAGTTGAAATTTTGGCTGGTAAGTGTCATAGGCTATATTTTAACCCGAAAAATAAAAAGACTTTTTTGTGGTAGTCGGATTTGCAAAGTAAGTCGGAGAAAAACGGTCGAATGAAAAAAATTGGGATCCCACCCGTGCGAAACCGGATAGCCATATTATACCACACATCAATATTACGAACTCATCTGACTTTTTCTTCCGTATTCTCTTAATTTTTCTATTATTATAGTAACCTATAGAACGGTAATACAACTGTTCTCTTATCCGTAACATCGTAATATTGGAAGTAACATTAAGATCGCCGCCCACGTCTCGAGAGGGCCGCACACGAAAGTACTTCGCATTTACATACACGAACAAATGGATTGGTGAACGCAATCATGTAATGTGTTGTAGCACAATACTTTGATGTATTACATTTATTAGTATGACGAATGTCAGAAATCGATCCTTACTATTATTAATCTTCTACATATACAAAAATAATTAGATAATATTATGTACAAGTATATCTTCTAATATATAAAAAATCAATGTCACAATGTTAGTTACCGTACTCCTCCGAAACGGCTTTACCGATTTTTACCAAATTTTATATGCGTATTCAATAGGTCTGAGAATCGGCTACTATCTATTTTTCGTACTCCTAAGTGATAAGGGTTAAGGCAAAACAACGTTTGCCGGGTCAGCTAGTATAAAGTAAAAAAGGGAAGAGTTCACAAGGCATCAAAGAATTTGTCCGCATCGCTGTCAGTGGGAAAAGTGCCCGTAAGGCTGGCAGCGTTGCCACGTTGTATGGAATTACTGATTCTTTGACCTAAGAATAAGCCAGCCCTGTAGTCACGTGAAGAGTAGACCAACCGCTTGGCGATGTCTCGAAATACTCGATGAGCACTCACTGTATTACATTGGTCGCCAACCAATATGAAAATAAACTGGTAAACGTGATGTGGCAATAATTTACATTGCCCCAGTTTGTTTGTATGAATGCAGTTGCATTGGATTGACAATCAATTTAACAATTTACTATTACTACTACGAGTATTCAAATACAATGCTCTAGATAGTTATAAACTTGCAGAACCGCGCGAATTACACTTTACGAAAATTCAAAAGAGTCTAAAATTTAAATACTCGTTTCGCTTATTTACTTAGTTTGAATATTTTATTCCAAATAAAATATTAACAATTCATTTTTTAATTATTTCCGAATCAAAAAACGTCTGAATTTACTCGTAACGTTTACCTACATACATATGTCATGCGTTTGTTTTATGGTCTCTGGAAGCTATTTGGATTGAAAAGTGTTTACATTCGTCCAATATCAATACAGTGTGACTGGAGTGCAACGCTGGATCAATGTACAGTTACATTGATGAGAATGATTCCAAAACGGAGCATGCTAACTCAATAATCCAAATCATATTTTGGAAATAAATGAAACTTTACATACTAAAGTATGATTTTTATTTTGGAACATGAATGTGTGGCCCCTTGCCTTTGATGAATATTTATAAAATGATACGAGCACTTAGCAAGCTTCACGTAACTGCAAACGAACGATTGAAAACTTCGCTCTGGTTTTATGAATATGAGGCCAGAATTTCTGCGCGTATAGCTTCGTTTTTAAAGTTTCACTTTTCGTTCTTTATGCCCATAAAGAAAAACGAAGCGCCAGTGAGGTATAAAGAAGGAAAGAAGGAATATAGTTTAGTTGGACACAGTTCGTGAAATACATAATACAATAACATTGTAAATAAATAATAACAAGAATGCGTACGTCACGGCTGCGCCTAAAAGGTTCATTTATTCAGTATTTAGCTAATATAAAATCAAAATCAATCAAAATCAAAATCAAAAGTCATTTATTCAAATTAGGCTGAGAATCAGCACTTTTCGAACGTCAAAATACATAAGACAGTCCCCCAAAAACGCCCACCCTTCGACACTTCCTAGTGCTTTAGCTGGGAAGAAGAAGTGGCGCAACAAACTCCCCAGCAGCACAGCTGTCTGTTTAGTCGGATGGACTTGATTCTATACATACATAGGCAAAGTAATAAACAATCTCGCATATTACCTAAAATAAAAGTTTCCTGGTATAAAGGGCTCTATAAGTCAATAACTAATGACTTACTAGATAGATGATAAAAAAACACTTGGTCAATAAAATTAAAAAAAAAAAAAAAAAGTATTTAACTAAATAAATATATGAACCCATATAACCTGTCACTAGGTACGCTAATTCTGGAGAAAGAACATAAACATTGTCTTGTGTTAATCACAGCGACCAACTATTCTTGTCATTTAGATAGTCGTTAATGGAATAGTAAGCCTTTAAACAAAGGATGGATTTTACTTGAACTTTAAACGCATCAAAAGGCAAATCTAGCAAAGAAGTGGGAAGCTTGTTATAAAAAGTTATACCAAGCCCAACAAATGAGTTATGAACCTTATGAAGCCGGTGAAAGGGAGCACGTAGTTTGTCCTTGTTTCTAGTGTTAACGGTATGAATATCACTGTTTTTAGTGTACAAGTGTATATGTTGCCTAATAAATAAGATGTTAGCTAATATGAATTGTGATGCCACTGTGAGAATACCAATATCTTTAAAAAAGTCCCTCAAGGAAAATCTGCCACCTAACTGGTAAATTGCACGAACAGCACGTTTTTGAAGGACAAAAATATTTTGAATATCAGCGGCTTTGCCCCACAGCAGAATACCGTAGGACATAACGCTGTGAAAATAACTAAAGTATACTAATCGAGCTGTATCGACGTCAGTGTATTGTCTTACTTTTCTGACGGCGTAGGCGGCTGAACTGAGCCTCCCTGCTAGTGTTGATATGTGTGATCCCCACTGAAGTTTGGCATCTACTGTTATGCCCAGAAATACTGCCGTGTCTACGGTTTCAAGCACCTCTTTATCTAAGACGATATTGGGACCTAGATTTCTAACATTCGGTAAGGCGAACTTTACACATTTCGTTTTTTTGGCATTGAGAACAAGGTTATTTGCCGTAAACCAATCCGTAACCATTGAGAGTGCACTGTTTACGTCGTCAAAGTCTTGTCTATTCCTATCTACTTTAAAAATAAGAGAAGTATCATCTGCAAACAGTACAACATCACAAATACCCTTTAAATAGAACGGTAAGTCATTAATATATACTAAAAACAAGAATGGGCCGAGTATTGAGCCTTGAGGCACACCTAACTGAACTGGCAGCCCGGAAGATTTTTTACCATTAATTTCTACACATTGAACCCTATTTTGCAAATAAGAATTTATTACGTTTAGAGCATCGTTATGGACACCGTAATAACGAAGTTTACACAAAAGCGTCTCATGGTGCACGCAATCAAAGGCTTTTGAGAGATCACAAAAAACTCCAATAGCATTTTGCGAGTTCTCCCATGCGTTAAATATGTGTTTCAACAGAGCAACACCCGCATCAGTAGTCGAACGACCTTTTGTAAAGCCATATTGCTCATTATGAAGGAGGCTATTTAAATTAAAATGTTTTAGCAACTGCTTGAGTATTAACTTTTCAAATATTTTGCTAAATGCAGGTAAGATAGAAATAGGCCTGAAATTACGAATGTCATTTTTATTACCTGATTTAAATAATGGTATTACTTTACTACTCTTCATGAGGTCAGGAAAAGTTCCTGAATCAACACATTTATTAAAAGTGACAGCTAGATAGGGGGCTACAATTTCTATAATATTACTTAAAAGTTTAATGGAAATGCCCCAGAAATCACCAGTGTTTTTAGACTTCAGTGTGTTAAAAACATTAACTACGTCACGAGGCGTTACATGTTCGAAACTGAATAGGTCACTACATTTAGGCACACTACTATGCAAAAGGTATTCTGCTTTAGACGGGGATGAATCTAAAGAGCGAGTCGTAGTTACAGGTATGTTGGCAAAAAACTCATTAAATGCCTCCGCTACTTCAGCTTCTGTAATAATTAATTTGTCGTCGACCAAAATCTCAAGTTGATTGTCTTGTCTAACAGACTTGCCCGTTTCATTATTAATTATTTTCCAAGTGGTTTTAACTTTATTGTTAGAATTTTTAATTGTGTCACTTAAAAATTTCGATTTTGCAAAAGCACTAATCTTTTTAAATAATTTTGAATAGTTTTTGACATACTCTAGGAAAGGAGTATCAAACCTGTATTTTTTCAATCCATATAATTCGTATAGTCTCGCTCTACTTTTGTAAATACCCGGAGTAGCCCATTGATTAAAGCCAGCTGAGGAGCCATTAATGTTAATGGTTTTGGTCTTGAAAGCAGATTGATACTCTTTTTGCACAACATCAAAAAGGGCTTCATAAATTTCATTCGGATTCTCGTGTTGTGCTATGGATGGTGTAATTCTATGAGCTATATTATTTTTAAACCTTTTGCAACGACTAGCTGTATAAGGCCTACATTCAAGTGTACGTGGTCGCTTTTTATGTAATGGCATGGGGAAGCTAGCTAATAAACCACAGTGGTCGGACGTTAAGTCAGTTAGTACTAATTTATTTTTGGCATCACAATCAGTAAACATATTATCAAGACATGTTGACGAAGATGCCGTGATCCTAGTAGGTTCAAAAAACAAGTTAATTAAATTAAAAGACCTAAACAGATTGAGAAGTCTAATACTTAATGGAGTAACATCTAAAATATTAATATTAAAATCTCCACATAAAATTATACTTTTATTACTTGATTTTAACTTATTGAGTAAATCCTCCATTACCGATTCAAAACGAATGAAATCCCCAGAGGGGGGTCGATAAACGCAAATTATAACATATCGCTCGAGTTCAACACAAGACAACTCAATAGTGCGCTCAATAGAAAGGTTAGCTAAATCTAAACGTTGTTTACATTTTAACTTGTTTGAAACAAGAACTAAAGATCCACCGCGAATAGCAGTTTTTCTTACAAATGCACTTTGAACAGTAAAATTATCATCATTGATAAACACTACTTCATGTTCCTTCAACCAGTGTTCAGTCAAACATAACACCTGAACATCATAGTTCTCCATAAATAAGCTTAACTCAAGCTCTTTGCCGGACAGACCCTGCATATTTTGATGAACAACATTCAACATATGCGGCTCACCCGTTGTCGCACCTAAAAGTTTAAACTACTAGGCGAATCAAAAGTAGTGTTAGTACCATTACTAACATTAATCAAAGAAGACTTCGACATAGTACATATGTCTGGGTTTATATAAGCTAATAGCCTCGCTATTTTAAGTCTAAACCTAATGGGCAGATACACTGTATTCCTTGTCGATTTTAACTTAACAACAAAACTGTTGGTATCAAAAAATATAAGTTTATCACTGTAGTGAGTTACTAAAAACTGCATATGATTATTAAGTATATGTATATCATTGTTTTTTCTACTAGATAATCTCTCAAAATATGGAAAAGCACACAAAATAATTTTATTACAATTAATCTTTAAAATCTCAGTAACACTGTCAGTGATATCTTGTTTATTGACCTTTGAACTATTACCTACAAGTACAGTTATGTTGGTATTACAATCATATTGATTTCTTGTAACTGATGTCATTATTTCTTTGAAGGATTTCCCAGGTAAACAATTGTTTTGAGAAGAATTACTCAAGTTGTTACTAAGTAATTTCCCTAAACCTCTTCCTATACTATCAGAAAACATAACTGACTGATAACAAACTTGACTACTACAAGGGATAACGCTACTAGTTGACTGATCTTGAGATGGTACTTGCACAATATCTGGTAAATCTTGGCTGGGGTTACAGTCCAGAGCACTCACAACTTGGGACGGTTCTTCCGTTACCTCAGGCTGGAGGGCATCAAGGTTGGTTTCGCTTTGACAAGTACACAGAGTGTTGCTGAGAGTCAGCGAGTCCACTCTGTCTACCAACGCATTAGTAGCAAGGATATGTTCCTTAATTTGGTGCTGAGAGCATACATATTTTTTATAAAGGGACTTTAGAGAGTCATCAAGAACTTGAATTTCTGACTGTAAGCGTTGAGTGTCAATTTCATAAATATTGATACTGTTTTCTAATTTAATTTCATAGTTCTTCAATTTATTGACAAGAGAAACACGTTCTTTCCTTAATTGAATATTATTGGAATAGTGCTTTTGATGTTTCTTTAATTTATTACATTTTTTAATGATTTTATTCAGTCTTGCATATTTTTTAAATTTATTTTGACTCATTTTATAACTATAGTTATGTTTCAGTAATGAATCCTCTGTTAGGTCAATTGTTGTTATGGAATGAGGGTTACAATTAGTATTTAACAATTCATTTAACAAATGGTTTGTTTCTTTGACCTGAGTATGTTCTTTAACCTTTTGGAATTCTACAATTTTAATATTTGCATGGATTAATTCATCCTCTAAGTCCCTAACCTTAAATAAAGCCTCCTCATACAAATTACTGCAGTTGTTGAAACCATCTGTAACCATCCTTAGTTGATCCCGTTCAGTCACAACATCAAGGTATTGAAGATGTAAGTCAACCAGCTCCTGTTTTAAGCTTGTGTTTTTGTTGACAACTTTCTCAACTTCCTTCTCACTTTCCTCTCTTTCGTCTAACAGCTCTTGACATTTACTTTGTGAAGCCTGTAGTTCATAAAGGGTTGTTCTCAATTTAAGCTCCAACTCCTGAGCAGCAGCCTTACGGGTCATCACAGGCATGGTTTCAGGAATAGGTACTGGAAGTATAATGAAAGGAACGGTAAGAACTAAGTAGACAGACAAACAAAAAGGGAAAGGTAGAAATTTAAGAAAAAATTGGGAGAAGTTAGTGCTGCTATAGAGTAATGAGATAGGCGGCTAAATCTAATTGAAATGCAACTAATAATAATATGAGTAGATCAAATACAAAGTTACATTGATTCTATTGCCTTATAATTTTACTTTCATTTGTGTGGGTAGGCTGCCTAATTTAAAACAGAGAGAAAAAAAAAAATTAAAAACTAGTTTTGCTGATTGCAATTTAACCAAAAGTTTTGATACTAAGAACGAATTAATGAGTTACTGAGTCTATATGATGATTGTGTGCTAATTACAGAATAAAAGTGAACAATACTCCCCGTTTATTAATCCGCAAGTCGAACATCAGCTGTTCGTAATAGGTTACCGGTACGGTGTGTAACCAAACACTGTCTTTTACTTTGTAAATTTGGAGGATAACAATAATCCTTAGTATTTATGTTGTTATTTTACATTTAGTTATATTAATACACGATAGTTACACTTAAAACTAAATAAAACTAATTTTCATTATCTCGATAAAAGGTTGAAATCTAAAAACATTTTAAAAAAAATCAGTGCGGTGAAAAAGAGATAAGAAACCGATGGATGTTTTCTAATAAAAAATAATTTTAATAATAGAATAAAACAGTTCATTTTTAAATTTAATTTAATTCGGAAACATTCATCAGTTTCTTACAAAACTTCAACTACATAATATCCGACGACCCTGATTACTAATCTATTTTGGTGACTGTACCTACTTCTTAAAATGTTAATATGATAATCATAAAAGGTCTTCACAAAATATTGCGTAAAAAAAATATCTAATAACTTTCAAGCATCGCCAAGTTCTGAGCTACTTAAAAAATATTCTCTATAACAAGTTTAATGAATAAATTAAACAAGTCCCTAAGTGCGTGCCAAGTTTTGAAAAGTCGCAATCTTGGTACCTACGACCGGGACTTTTACCATTTTTCCGATACAATATTTTTCATCGTAATAACATAAATATTTAGGCGGTGCAAACTTAGTCGTTACTTTCACTTTATTATGGAATATATTTTTTTTTCATATTCATCGAAGTATAACGTAAATTAAAGGCATAAACTGTTTGTGGCTCTGTTCAATTTGTGCCAAGACCATTTTTTTACTTTGTACAAGAAAATTTAGTTTCGTTCTCGCGCTTCTTAAAAATATCGCCCATATTTAAACGTATCAAATCCGAATTACTGTTTGTATTTCAAACGAGTACTAACGCAAAATGAAATTGGTCTCTTCTGATATTTTCGTACTAGATGTATTGCTTAGTAGAAAATTGAAATTGAATTGTACCTATATCACTGTTTAGATGGTCATCATTGTTTACATAAATGGTGAGATTATATACTTATAATCTTTAATATTTATTTGTCAGATTAAGGTACGTTATACGATAAGACCGTATAATGTATAATGTACCAGATTATTTATTTTATAATTGTGGTTTGTTGTACATACACCAGAAAATACATAACTAAAAAAATACATTTAACACTAAAACATACAATAAGTGGCCTTAGCTAGTATTGATTAGTATAGGAAATGGTATCATCATATTCTGCCAAGTGTGGCGTGCAAATAAATATAGGTTTGAGGGGAACTTGTAATCTGATCATTTGTGTTTGCCAATATTTTATTGTTGTATAAAAGAATGTAAATTTGGATTTTGCAAACCTTCATGTGTTATTGTTATTTAAAATATTGTACATGGAGTTTCCTGCCCGTTCTTCTCCATAATCTACTAAGCTTTGTAACGGGCAACTAGTTTCATATTTCCGACCGACTCCTTGATAATTCAAAAGTGCCTGCAAATGGATTCTTTGAAATAAATGGTTTGGGTTTAAGTTTCTTGTAAATAAATAAAGTTGTTCCATTTCTGGGGCTTGATGAGTTTCAAAATTGAAATCTCAACCCGTAACTGATACACAGAAACACAATAAGCTACACAACAAAAGCTCCGCGTAACGAAATCATATCATTAGCATTTGAAAGCACAGCATGTTTACAGATTGACAGCGAGCCGGCAAACAGACGCTCGGTGTAATTGCAGCTATAGCGCGCCAAATGAGCCGGGGTCGGCAGGGAACGAACTTCATTAGCAAATTGCGTGCGTTTACCTTCGCGGTGGGTTTTTTTTTTTTTTTGGGGTGGGAAATCATCAAATAACTTCTCCCGCTCTGGGTGGAGCAGGAGGGCGTGTCAGACTTTTACTGACTAAAACCCACCCGTGTTCCTTCAGTAGCCCTTAAGCCAGGGGCTGTGGTGTCTCTTTCGAACAAACCCGCACCCCTGGCAGGCATCGACCCTTGCGGGTCCCATCACTTTTTGTGCTGACATCTCTTTGAGGCGCGCGTGGAACACAACGCGCCGTCGACTTGGGCTTGGTCCTTACCGGACAGCGAGCTACCCATTACTCGCCGTCCGCAAGCCCATGCCTACGGTGGCCGGAAATCGGCCTGGGATTCCCGACGCCCAGGGCGTCTCCGTATCCTGCGGCGGCTGGGGTCGCGAGGGCGCATATGCTGCCTCTCCCTCACGTGCGCCGCCTCCCTCTTCGCGAGCATCACTGCTTCGCTGAAGGAGGTGACGGCTCCCCATGCCCTCTCGCTCCGTACCATGGCCTGGACCAGGGCCGGACGCGAGAGATCGCCGCCGCCGATCGCCTCCACGAGGACACGGCGGTGCTCCGCCCAAGCAGGGCAGACCGCCACCGTGTGCTCCACCGTGTCCTCAGGGCGATCTTCGCAGTGGAAACACCCGGGCGTTTCCTCCCGCCCTATCCGAAACAGGAACCTCCCGAAACAACCGTGTCCGGTGAGGACCTGCGTCAGGCGGAAGGTGAGGACGCCATGCCGCCTCTCAAACCACTCCTCAAAGAGGGGACTTACCGCCGCAATCGTGGCGTGCCCAGCACTGGGTTGCGACAATCGCTCTCTCCATGTCACCATGAGATCCCGCCGGAGCTCTGTCCGCTGTGCCGCGATTTCCTGCGGCAGCGGACTTACGCCCCGGCGTTTGGCCTCCTCGCGCCACTCCCATATTTGCGCGAGGACCTTTGCCTCCAGATCCCATGGCGGTAATCCGGCAAGGAGGCCCGCCGCCTCGCCGGAGATCGTGCGATATCCTCGGATCATCCTGATCGCCATGACCCTATGGGACGCCCTCAGCTTGCGAGCTGGTTGGCGCCTCAATGTCGGCGCCCACACCGGCGCCCCGTATAGGGCCATGGACCGCACGATCCCCGCGTAGAGCCTCCGGCAGGAGGCGTCTGGCCCCCCTAGATTGGGCAGGAGCCGCTTCAGCGCAGCCCCGGCCCGCTCCAGTCTGGGAGCCAAACGGCGGAAATGCTCCGCGAAGTTCCACCGGCTGTCGAGGACGAGTCCCAAGTACTTCATCGTCGACTCGACGCCGATGTGAACCCCTCCCACCGTTATCTGGGAACCCGTCGGTGGCGCATTCCGAGGACCATGAAACCACATGGCCTCGGACTTGTGCAATGCCACCTCGAGTCCCAGTTGCCGGATCCTATCGACGATTGTTGCAACCCCTTGTGTCGCTAAGTCGGCCGCCGCCTGGTACGACCTCCCTTGCGCCAGGACCAGCGTGTCGTCAGCGTAGCAAACTACACTGACGCCGCTAGGGAGGTCGGCGCGCAGCACCCAGTCGTACCCGATGTCCCACAGATGCGGCCCCAGGACCGATCCCTGTGGGACACCGCACGACATCTCTCGCCGGTTCCACTCTCCGAGGTGACCGGGGTAGATGACGGCCCTGTCCGTCAAATAGGCCTCGACCACACGACAGAGGTAGGTCGGCATCCGGTGATACCGGAGTGCCTCCCTTATGCAACTCCAGGGCAGGGTGTTGAAGGCATTGGCGATGTCTAATGACACCGCCAAGACAACCCCACCCCGGGCCACAGCATCCCCCGTCGTGAGGGCTCGCACGCGCATGATGGCGTCCACCGTGGAGCGCCCCCTGCGGAAACCAAACTGGCTCTCCGCCAAATCCGGCCCCACCCGCACCAGCCGCCCGACGAGGCGGTCTGCAATTACTCTCTCAAAGAGCTTGCCCACCTCGTCGAGCAGCACAATGGGCCGGTACGCGGACGGAGAGTCCGCTGGGCACCCCGGCTTCTTAATGAGGACCAGTTTCCCCGTCTTCCAACGAAGCGGAAACTGGCCCTCCTCCAAGCATGCGCTTAGGAGCCCTCTTAGTCGAGGCCCGAGAGCCTGCAAGGCCAGGACCCAGGCTTTGCCGGGCAAGCCGTCGGGTCCTGGGGCGGTATTCTTGGCACTCAGCCTACGTACCGCCACTCTCAGGTCTACCTCGGTCACCTCTGGAGAGTCGTCGTCGTCGTCGGTGTGGTCCGCATCGGGCACCGCAGGAGGCGGAGCCATAGGCGGGGGAGCGTGCTCCCCTCGCGAGGGGAACAGAGCGCTCACCACGCCCTGCACGAGCTGGGGCCGGAGACTCTGCGTCAGCGGGGGAGCCCACGGGCGGATCTTGTCCCGCACCGTTTTGTAGGGGCGTCCCCACGGGTCTCTGTTCAGAGTCTCCAGCGACTCCTCGCGGGCCACTACTCTGGCCCGCAGGATCTCGTCTCGCAGGGCGGTCTTCGCCACTCTGTACCCCTCGTACAGCTCCGCCTCAATGGCTACCGTATCCGGAGGGCGGATACGGAGCCTGCGGTGCCTGGAGTAAAGGTGTCGCGCAGCAACACACGCCTCGCGCAGTGCTGTCAACTGCGGCGACCACCAGGACACCTGGCGTGAAGCACGACCTGGCTGGACCCGGGGCATTGCCACGTCACATACGTTGGACATGGTCTCCCGGAACCATTCGGCCTCGTCGTTTATGTCGGCAGGCCTGTCCGGTGATGATACCCAGGCCTGCACGATCGAGGCTTCCAGGAGAAGCTCCCGGTCCAGCTGCTTCAACGCCCACCGCGGACCACACGGGGCCTGTCGGACCGGCGCGCTCGAGGTCTGGGCGGAGACGTCAAACCGGATGTACCGGTGGTCGGAATACGTCTCCACCCCCTCCATGACGCGCCAGTCGATGACACGCGGCGACAGAGCGGGGGTGGCGAACGAAATGTCCACCACCGACTCACCCCGCATCCGCACACACGTGGCGACAGAACCCCGGTTTAGGACGACCAGGTCTGCTTCCAGAGCCCAGTCCTCCACCATCCTGCCCCGCACATTCGTCAACCGGGAACCCCAAGCCAAGTTCTTGGCATTGAAGTCCCCGAGGACGAGCACGGGGAGGGAACGAAACCCGACGACGACGTCTCTCAACTCCGCAAGGGAGTTGTGGAACTCGGCGAGAGTTCGGCTCGGGGAGAAGTACACCCCTACCACGACTATCTCCCCGAACCGTGCTGCAACGCAACCCCGTCCCCTCTTGACACTCTCGAGGGTCGGGGTACCGGCGGCGGCCGACGAAATGAGGGTCACTGAGCCGCTCAGGTCCTCCACCCAGTCATCCCTGGGCGGGACAAAGTACGGCTCAGCGACCACGGCGATGTTAATCGACCACTGCGCCATGCTCTGGATCAACAGATCCTGAGCGGCGGCGCAGTGGTTGATATTCGCCTGGAGGAGGCGTAATGGAGCCGTTACGTACACTCCATATTACCCTCCTCCGGGGCCCCCTGTGAAGGCCCTGCCGCGGTGCCAACGGCAGCGATGACGACGTTGGAGGCGACAGCGGCGGCGGCAGTGGCGGTGGCTGCGGCGGTGACGGCGGTGGCGGAGGGCTTGCCCCTGCGCCGGGCCCTGGCTTCGGCGGGTTGAGCGCAGGCCTTGCTCCCAGCCCGGTGTTCGGCCGGCTTGCCAGCTGCCGCACATAAATAGCAGTGCGGCGTGGCATTGCAAGAGCCGGCCTTGTGACCAGGCTGACCGCATCGGAAGCAGTGCCCACTGCGGTCCACCTCCGAGGTGCACTGCACTCCCACGTGGTGACCCACCTGGCAGCGGAAGCACCTCAGAGGTCTGGGTTCCAGCAGTTTCACCTGCGCGGATACCCAGCCCACCAGAAGCCTACGGCCCTCCTCGGTGATCTTCCGGGCCGCCGACACGGGGCAGCTCACCGTTACGGTGTGCATTCCCGTGCTGTCAGGACGAATGGTGCCCGCCCTCACCTGCTCGGCAGAGCACCCCCCAGTCCTGACGACGGCGGCCACCACCTCGCCCTCCGTCACGGAGTCGTCCAGGCCCAAGATGCGCATGTCAGCGCACTTGGTGGGCCTGGACACCCGGGCCTCGTCCGCATCTAAGGACGCCCTGAGCTTTTCGGCTAGAGCGTCAGCGGTCGGGCCACTAGCCGCAACGGGGAGCTCCAGCATCCGGGCTCCGGTCGCAGTGACCCTCACCCGGATGCCGTTGGTGACACCTATGTCCGCCAGGTTCACCGCCGCCCTTGCCTTGGATAGCAAGTCCCGGTAGGACACGCCCTTCTTCTCCGCTTCCGGCTGTAGTGTAATCACTACAGCGGCGGACTTCGGGGCGCGTAGCCTAGCCGCGGCGGATCGCTTTTTGCGCCGCTGCCGCCTCTCCTTCCGTTTGGCCGCCCTAGCAGCCTTACCCGCCTTCTTCTTCTCCCCGGCCACTTCCCATTCGGCGTCAGCCACGGGAGATGGGGGAGGCGGGGCCGACCGTCCCGGCACCACGGCTGGGGCCGTCGCCACCTGAGCAGCCACCCCGCCCTTTTTGGGCTTGGGCGGCACTGGTTTTGCCGAGGTGCGACCCGACTGCGGAGCCGACTTGGCCGTGGCAGTCGTGGCGACGGCATATGTGGTCCTCTGCTGGCCCGACGCCGGCTGACTCGTCGCTAGCGGGGGGCGCAGGACTATGGCCTCCAGGGCGGAAAACCGGCTCCGGAAGGTAGCCAGCTCCTGCCGCACCAAATTCAGCACCCGGTCTTCCTCCGGTGCGGGTCCACCCTGCGCATGCCGCGCCCCCTTCTGAGGCACCACCCTGGGGGGCACCACACTGGGGCCAGCTCCTCGGAGGCCGGCCAGGTCCGCTCGGAGCTCCTCGTTCTCCTTTCGGAGAAGCTCCATGGCGGCTGCCAAGCGGGCGACCTCCGCCCGCATTTCGGACATGTTATCCGTCGGAGGTCCAGTGTGCAGGTCCTCCGCTGCCGCCATTATGGAGGCTATGGCTGCTGTAATGGCCTTGCCTTTAGAGGCCTGAAGCCTCTTCAAGGCCACCCCCTTGACTGCAGCAGCCACAACTTCCGCGAGCCTGGCCATTTGCTCCTCGTTGGAGCCGCCAACGGCATCCGGCTCGTCGCCAGACGACTCCGAGGGGGCCCTGCTACTGGTCCCCCCGGAGAGCTGCCCTTCCGTGGCCGAAGCCTCGGCTTGCTGGGTCGTGTCGGTGCTCGGCTCGCCGGGTTCCTTTATGGTTAGGCCTTTGCCTAACTTGACCCCGCCCTGCCGACAGATCTTCCCCAGCTTACGCGCCGAGGCCGTCCCGCCATCCGAGGACGACCCCTGGCCGTCCTTTGGGTTGGGGCGCTTCTTGAGGAACTCTGTCCTCCTCGAAGCGCCCACCGCCGCATGCTCCGGGCCCTGAATAGAGCCCTTCGCGCTCGATGCGGAGTCGGACTCCGACCCCGCATCACTCTCCTCCTCCTGTAGATTTTTGTTTTGGGTTTTTTGATTTATATCCATATTTGTTCCCACGAGTATTGAACTTTGTGTATTGACTCAAAAATAAGTGGTTCGCACTAGAGACTAATTAAGCTACCCATTAGTCAAGCTTGCAACCTCCCTCACGGTGCGCCGCCGCTTGGAGGTTTGGTGTAATTTTTTATAGAGGATTTCTTCCTCGCTGCCCGGGCGGTTAAGCCAAGGCCCTCGACCCCCGTCAAAAGTCAGAGACATGACCGTGACAATCTTCGGGGCTACGAGAATAACAGTGGCAGAAGGAGAGCACTCCTTCTTGCCTGCCCGGTGGCAGGGTGAGTGCACACCGAGCCCGCTCTTACTCCGCCGCTGTGCGTCTCTGCATGAGCGCAGAGATACACGCGTTGGAGCGTCCCGCCGACAGGATATTGGCATACGGGCAACGACACCCCTTAGGCACAAGTACCCAATGGGGTGACATTGCCCGTATCCCAGGGTGCACCGTCCCGGAGACTGGCCTTTCCCCCAGACGTATCCAAGGGAAACTCCAGCCCACGGGCACACGGGGAGGTTTCCTGTCCAAGCACCCTCCTTCGCGGTGGGTTAGGGTTGGGCTAAGAGTGCTCATGCTCAGTACAGCGTTGTGCACGCCCCTGAAAATAAGTCATTGAATTGAAGTTAGAATGTCGGTCCGACTCATTTTGAGTGGCGTAAACCCAGCAATTATGGCGTTAAACTTCTCATGTCGGGTCAAAGAAATTACGTAGCATAATACCAAAAATAGTCAAAAAACTCAAGTCAAAAGAACCCCGAGAACAAGCCAAATCTCATATTACTCAGCGTAATTTGCATAGCACAAAATGAGTGCAGACAGACGCTGTTTTTGATTCGACTCATTTTACATCCGGAGCGGGAAGAGCGCAATACTTTATGGAACTGATTACTACGTAATTTTGGTTACTCTCTTTGTTTGCTGTTTTATAAATAATATTGAACACTCATATTAATAATTTCTTTTTATAAACCTCAGATATTTCCTAAAAACACTAAATAGCCAAATAACTGCGACCAACTTGGTTGTAGTTCGGTACTGCGACCAACTATTAGAAAATGTTAGTAAGGTAAAAAGAACCTGATTAATTTTGAAAGTGTACATCATTAGAAGCCCAAAAAGGTTTTAGAAGTTCATAAATTAAAACAAAACGTGGATGATTTGTACCTCAATAAGTTTTAAGAGAATCAGCTAAATATTTCTCTTTAAGTTATGACGCTGTTTCGCTCATCTGCTTTCAGCCTTATAGTGCTGACCTTGTCGCGGGCCACTGCCGTGCAATTAATTATAAAACAGGGATTAAATCTGTTGTGATTTACAGGATTAATTTGTTGTGATTTAATTAATTAATCGCAGACATTAATTATGGATTTTATGATTTAGTCAAGCTTGATACGAAATATTGTGTCGATTTGTTACTGAAATTGTTGTCACAGCACTAGAAATTGCAGACTGTTAAGTCCGAAATTTCCTGTTCTGCATCGTGCACAAACTATGAACTTGAATGGTCTTTAATATTCGATCAGAAGCTTCGTATTTGACACCATTTAGTGCCTGTAATTTTTTAAGTCCACTATACAGGATGGTAGCGATATCGACGCGCAAACTTGACCACCGCACATGATTCCCTCCCCCCAGTGTACCCCCCTAGCGTAATTTTTTTAAGTCAGTTATCGAAACAAAAATCAACCGTTTCAAAGAAAAATGCAATACCTACGTGGTCACAATGTATGTCAGGGCATTTTTTTTAAACAATCGGTGTATAATTTCAACGCCGCGCGCCGGGTATATTTAGATTCAGGTTCTGAATCAAAGGCAACAGGTTACGCGTTGCTGTCCCTACCACCCTGTATTATAATGATCTCTTCTTCAACTTAAAATCACGCAGCTGCTATCCTCACTTCTTTTTAACGGCATGTCGTGGTGCCAATTATTGCATCTCTTTTATGGATACTAAGATTTTCATTAGCACTCTATTGTGGAGAAAATCCCACACAATATTACCAACTTTTCAACACCCCGAACTTCCAAATCGGTGCCAAAGGAAGGAACACGAGTTACTCCCACACACCATCAACACGTTACAATATAAACATAGCATAGACAACGAACTTACTTCCTACCGAAACAAATAAGTTCGTAACGCGCCAAGTTACGTTACGTGTACTAAGTTACACGAGTTTCAGTCACGGTTGAAACCGTATACGGCTTGTAATCTTGTATGGATTTACGAAATGGAATATGTTGTTAATTATTTTGTTGCCGTTTATTTTGCGAAGACTAAGTTTGAATGTGTGAAAGTCGTAGCATTAAAGTTTTTAAAAACAACCCTGGCATTTTTCTGCAGAATACAGTTAAATGAAACTCTGAATCAAACTCTGAAATAAACTTATAAGATAACGTCGATAACAACACGTCTGTAATTCTTGGAAAGAAATGTGGACCCCTCCACATAACCCTCCAAGAATTACAGACATGTTGTTATCACTACACTACAGTACATCGTACGCCCACATTTCGTCAATGATGTTTAAGTCCCATGTAATAGGGGGCAAGCATATTGCCATCAACCGGGCACAAATCAATTTAATTTGAAAAGATAACGATTCCTGTAACGTACCATACCGTAACGCTTGCGGCCTCTAGAGCAACGAGGCAGAAGAAAACAATAAGGTACTAATTAATATATCTACCTGCCTATTCCATAGCAAGTACCTATTTCACTTTTGCAAACTCACATTTTGGGTTTTTATCCGTGGATTTATTTCAAAAACAATGGGATGCATTGGTTCCGATGTAGAAATGCTTGTCGAGATCAGTAGGCCACACGCCAAGCGCCAGTGGCCACTGTTCTGTCATTCTATTGACACTCCTTATTATCGTTAGCCCAGCTCAAGGTTAAAGTGTTACCATCGACATGTGGTTCACTGTATATAATATGCATTTCTACTCTCTTGCTTGCCCTTTGCAGTTTTCCGAGAATAAACAGATAGATGAAAAACACCGTGATTCATTTTTTTTTCCATCTTTGTATTTAACAAAGAAATAGAATATTCTCGAGCAAGTCGTCGAAAGGGCAAATGCCATCCAAACACAAGTAATTGCAAAGACAACAGCGTGTTTAAATAAGGTCGCGTATTTTGGGACCAGTGAGGCGAGCAATAAATAAATGTTCTAGAGAACTGTTGCAATCCGTTTGCAAGTACTAGAAGGAGAGACAAAGAAATAAAAGAATTCGTTAGTTGAATTAAACAAATACCCGAACTCGTAGACACCGATTCATATTTAAACGTTATAAATTAATCACACATGTTTTATTCTTACCTCGAAAATACTCAAACTATTCATTTTCATTTGATAGCGTTCTTAAAAAAAAGAGTTTCGAGTTAGTATAGCTGATTAAAATCACTAGTGTTCATCTCTCGATCCAAAAGAAATTGAAGATTCAATCATCATATCCTAATTATAAATTATTTATATACTATTTCTTGAAGATGAAGCTATTCTTCTTTGACTCTTCGTTTTTTACCGACTACGGCGAATCAAAAAGGAAGGTTATAATTTCGAATGGTATACCATTCGAAATTATAACCCTCCTTACATACATCTATACCTATATATAGGTATAGATGTATGTTCATCTGTTCCCTTGTCACTTCTAAACTTTCAACTTGTAACTCTCTTCTTCTTCTGCTTATCATAAGTTGACAAATGAGGTATCATTGTAAACTTCTTGATGGTCCGCTGGTTAAAGGTGATAGCAGTCTCATTAAAGCTACCCTTACAAAACTATATGTCTTAAGTTCTCGTTACCAAATGTACCCCAAGTACGTCTAAACTTAAAACTTGATGGCAAGAAACTAGATGCTATTTCGGAAACTGTATTTTTGGGAATTACTTTAGATTCAAAATTGCAATGGGGTGCTCACATTAGAGCTCTTTCAAGTAGATTAAGCTCAGCTGCTTACGCAGTAAGAAAGATAAGGCAGTTGACTGATGTAGCCACAGCTAGGTTAGTTTACTATGCTTATTTTCACAGTATTATGTCTTATGGCGTTCTGTTGTGGGGATCGGCAGCTGACGTAGATTCAATTTTCATTTTACAAAAGAGGGCAATCCGCGCAATCTATAAAATAGGGCCTCGTGAGTCTCTTAGAAACAAATTCAGCGAAATTGATATTCTAACTCTGCCGTCTCTTTATATCCTAGAAAATATCTTGTATGTTCGCAAAAACTTAGGCCTTTTCAAAAAACGACGCGATTTCCATAATCTGAATACACGTAGTAAAGATGAAATTGTGATTCCAAAATTTAGATTGACTAAAACTAGCAAATCATTTCTAATAAACAGTATCCGCTTCTATAACAAGTTGCCAAAGTCAGTTACAGAACTTAGCGATGGAAAGTTTAAAACGCACATCAAACGTGTCCTTATCAAAAAAATTAAATATTATAAGATAAAAGACTCCTTCTGCACATGTGGCTTCCCTGGTACCTCATTAACAGCATAACTATGTGAAAGTCTATTAACTGCTCTCAATGTTCTTTTTATTCTTTTTATTTTTACAATGCTGACATATTCTCGTCATTATTTGACATTATACATCAATTTTAATATCAACTGTTTTTTAGTGATTGTCATGTTAATCATGTCACTATGTTTAATTAGGTTCATTTTATTTATGTAGATTATTTTACATATTGTGAATGGGAAAACGTTGTAGGCCTTACAGACTGTAGATTTGTAGACGATTTTCTATTCTGTATTCGTCTAAGTACCTGGTACTTATTGACAGGCCTGCACTGTCCACCCATACATTTTATCTCTGAAAAGACTGTTAAAGCCAATCATTTTAAAAGAGTAACCGTGGAGTTTCTTGCCGGCTCTTCTCCATAGGAAACAACATTTTGGAACCGTGCACCTAGCTTCTGACGTTTCATAAGTGCCCATGCAGATTTATATGAAATAAAAATATTTTGATTTTGATTTGATTTGATAAAAAGGCAAACAAAACGGCAAAATGGGATACGAGCACAGCTTTCAGATGAGAATATTTCCTTGTTTCAAATTATTTAGAGCCTGATTTTTCAGTCGGCTTTTAGTTTTTGAACTAACTTGTTATGGTAATCTTACTGACTTTTTGGACGTTCCCGTACCTCCCACCTCAACAACATCATAATTTGCTCCCCACACAGTCATATATCACTCAACATAAGCAAAGGCACACACTAACGACACCTCGTCCACACAACGAACGCACATTAGCGTTTGTCGCAGATCCACGCGCGCACTTATGTGCGAACAATTTATTTTTATCTCGCGGGCAATTTTATGTGACGGACGATATATTCTTTATGCGTCACCGTATTCCAACGTATTTAGATTTACTTTTGTTAGATTCTTTTTGGGCTGTTTGTCAATAACGCTACCGCTACGCTACACTAAGGGCCAGTGTTTTGAACGACAATGATCGTAAAAGTAATGTGACCAATTGTCAAGGGCGCGACTGGAGGGCTACTGGGGAGAAGCCCATGAAATCCCAATTTACGGGCATTTCTTGATCTGTATCACCAACAGACAAAAGATTAGTTGAAGCTCGAACTAAGAATGAATGACATTACGGTCCGATGTGGTTTACCCGTCCAAAAAAGTTAACTAATCACGAGTATTGTTTATTTTGAAGTATGAAACTACTTTCGGACGGGTCCGTATCTTCGTTGAAGGACTTAGAAAGTAGACCCTTGCTGTGAATGATTGAATGATATATCAACAGTCCAACGGACAAAAAGCGGGCTTGACAATTTGTCTCAATAATTTGCAATAATTTTCGTTCGACAAACTGGCCCTAAGTGGTCCCACTTAGTTAGACACCTCACCGAATAAATATTTTGTAGAGATTTTTTGCTGCCTATAAATAAAGCAATAACGTTTAATTTATTTCATGCCAAATAAGGCAACTAAAGCTCATAAAATACACAAAATCGTCTCTTAATACATAATAAATAAACATCGAACATCGTATTGGTAAAACCATGGTTAGCAAGATGAACAGTCACCACAAACAGCACCCGGTCACGAGCGTTACTCAAGGTTCAGCCATTGTCCACCATATTTGAGGGAAAGAGGCAACCCGACCCCGACGCTGCCGCAAGCAGTGACATTTAAGGGAGAATGACGAACTTGCTGCTGGTTGCTCAGGCAAAAATAATATGAACAACTAGCCTTTCCAGCGTCTTCGCCACATGGAAATTTTATCCCCTATTTGACTCCCTTAGGGGTTGAATTTCAAAAATCCTTATTCCATGTCTACATTATAAACGGATCATCTGTGCAAAATTTCAACTTTCTAGGTCCAAGGGTTTGGGCTGGGCGACGATGAGTCAGTCAGTCAGTTAGGACTTTTATTTTTATAGATTATCGAGGTCGCTAGCTTACACACGTTGCAATACTTGTCATGAAAAAAATATTTTAGTGAGTAAATTATACCAAAAATAAATTAAAATATAATTAATAAAAAATAAAAACAAAAGATTTAGGTATACAGTCTAATAAAATAAACAACTAAATAACTCATATAACTTGTCAGTAGGTAAGCTAATTTTAGTGAAAGAACACAAACATTGTCTTGAGTTAATCACAGCGACCAACAGTTATTCTTATCGTTTAAGTAGTCGTTGATAGAATATTATGCTTTAGAACAAAGGTTGGATTTTACTTTAGCTTTAAACGCATTAAAATGTTTATCTGGCAAAGAAGAGGCATGCTTGTTATAAAAAGTTACATATACCAAGCCCAACAAATAAGTTATGAACCTTATGAAGCCGGTGAAAGGAAGCATGTAGTTTGTCCTTATTTCTGGTATTGATATTATGAATATCGCTGTTTTTAGTGTATAAATGTATATTTTGCCTAATATATAAGATGTTGGCGAAGATGAATTGCGATGCCATCGTGAGAGTATCGACATCTTTAAAAACTCTAGCACCTAGTTGGTAAATTGCTCGAACAGCTTTGCCCTACAGCAGAATGCCGTAGGACATAACGCTATGAAAATAAATAAAAAAGAATAACCGAGCTGTATCAACGTCAGTATATTTTTTTACTTTCCTGACGGCGTATGCGGCCGAACTCAGCCTTCCAGCTAGGCTTGATATGTCTGAACCCCACTGAAGTTTGGCATCTACTGTTACGCCCAGAAAAACTGCTGAGTCTACGGTTTCAAGCACCTCTGTACCTAAGACGATGTCGGAACCTACATTTCTAACATTCGGTAAGGCGAACTTTACACACTTCGTTTTCTTGGCATTGAGTACTAGGTTATTTCCTGTAAACCAATCCGTAACCATTGAGAGTGCACTGTATATACGTCGTTATAATCTTGTCTATTTCGAACAACTAAGACAGACGGCTCTGTTGCAGTTACCCACACGTCGCTTTTCTAATTGCTCAATGATTGCATTGCATTGGACCACACGGGTCCGTCGGGCATAGTTCTAAGCTTATCTACTGCATAGCATATCTCATGCACACTGTAACATTCGATTACCCGCTATTTTCCAAGAATGTACCCGTAGGAGCCGGGTTCCTCCAATATTTACGGTTCATTCCACTTGGCTGAGTTCTCGAGGCTGTTGCACCAACATATAATGGGGATGGCAAATTATTGCTCAGCACATCGGCTTCGCTTCAAAATGTAGGGCAGAATTGATATTAAAAGGATGAAGGGAATTGCGAGTCCCATGTTCTGGGATTTTTCCGCTGATGGTAGTAAATATAAGAAATATAAGGAAAATGCTTGTTAATACGGTTGATAATTAAGTGACTTCTAGTTCTTTTGATGCTTAGTTTCCTACGGAAATTAGAAATCCCGTTTTCTAGACGAGCCCTTAAAATGCCTTTAATAACATTTACCTACACCTAAATGATAGTTGCGAAACCTAACATCAGCATGATTGGCATCGAACTGGCCAGCCAAATCTTCTGGAACTTGTAACCTCAACCATCCTAGGCTATAAGAATACAGACGTGAACCATAAAAAGACATTTATAGACCTGAAACGTAGACAGGAACCTACTCAATCCATCTGTCTAGCCTTTCCTCAACTGAGTAGGGGGTTGGTTTCCAGTCTAACCGGATGCAGCTGAATGCCAGTATTTTACATGGAATGTCTGCCTATCTAACCTTCACACCCCAGTTAATAGGTAACACGATATCCCTTGATAAGATTGGTTATCAGAACTTTGGGTTTCTGACTTCCCGGAACGATAATTATGTAAACATAAAAGATGATCACCCATCCACAAACCAACCGCGGCAAGCGTGCAGGCTTAACCTTCGATTGACACGTGCGGCTGTTATTGAATACCTACACAGTAATACAATTTATTGTTGATCAGAAAATGTCTCTCTTTACACCAAGTTTATTGAAGTGAATTTGTGGCTATTCCCAAACCTGATAGAAAACGGATATTAGCAATCAATACCAATCAGTGTAATGAATTTGCTTGATTGATCTCTGAGGTTTACAGCTGCTAATTGGGGTACCTATACCTATTTGTCGTAATAAAACCGATGTGTGTATCCAAATCAAAATTAATCTAGAAACCGTTAAATTGGTTATTTAGATTTGATTTAATATTTTGAACACGGGTTTACGGATTAGATGGCGAATACAAAGAACGATTGAACAATAAATCGCTATAATCAGCTCACTTACCAGACGTATTGGTTGTCCATTGCCAAGCCCTTTGGAATACATGAGCCCATTTATCTTTTAGATAAACAGAAAAGTTTTCACTTTTTAGTTATTGTACACGTAAACGTAACCAACAGTGGCAGGAAGTCATCAAGATACAAAGTGGTTTAAAAATGTATTATCGAAGCCAACGCTTATACTGTCTCAGTAAAAGATTTATATTGAACCATTCAATGAACCAACCTATCCATTTAAAACAAAGAATTAATTATATTGACCCACAAGTCTCGGAGATATCGAGGAAAGAATTTTTGTTTTTATCGACGACATGAGAACCTCCTCCTTTTTGAAGTTGGTTAAAACATTTTAAAATATGAACTCTGGAGTTTCTTTCCCATTTTTTAGTCAAGCAACGGGCGGTCAAGATTCAGTTTTTTTTTAATATTTGACATTCAAGAGTTCTTTTTAATGGCTATCTTGAAATAATGCTTAAAGTGCGATACCAACGCGATCTGGACTAATTCCTACTATCCCTACTAATATTATAAATGCGCAAGTAACTCTGTCAGTCTGCCTGTCTGTTATGCTTTGATGCCTAAACCGCTGAACCAATCGTTATGAAATTTGGCATATCCCAGGCAAAGATATAGCCTGGGATATGGAAAAGGACATTGGCTAGTTTATACGCGATAACCGACAACCAAGCGGGCGGACCCGAGGGCAAAAGCTAGAATAACATAAAAAATCGTCATAATTCCGTCTCGAAATTTCAAGGTCACTTCAACATTAATCCAAGACGATGAACACTCCTAACACACAATTAGGGCGACGACAGACGGTTCACTATATAAACACAGCGATACATGTTCCACTAACGGCTCTAATCTCACAGTGAGGTCCAAATGGCGGTAAACGCGGGTTTAACCTCCGTTTGAGATCGTCTGAGACGCTCCAATAACTGCCGAGTGCCAGCTTAAGTGCAGCAAATATAGCTAAGCTGGACTTGGGTTTACTTGGCTCGTGCTTGTCCAATTATGATGTTAGTAGCTTTCGATATTTGAACCTTTTTTATTATTCCTGTGAAATAAAAAGTAGATTGTGCAAATATTAAGTAAGATACGGATAAGTACAAAAAAACTGCTACCCGTAACAGCATGCTGGCCGCGCTTGCGGAAAGTCTCGATTGTGCTATAGTGACTCATTGTTCTAAGCGACACGTAGCACGCGTAAATTCCAACATGTGGTTGTTATTTAATATGTTCATTTTATTCAAATTTTATTTTTAAATGTATCAAATTTAGCCTGAATTGTAATTGTATGTAATTTTAATCAATGTGACTGTATGTTCTTGTCCTATTATTATGTTCGTGCCCTATTATTATGAGTCTTATGTTACTTGAAATAAATGATTTATTTATTTTTATAACATAACCCAGTGAAATAACTCTGAAGTATCTACCTTCAGAAAACATTTGAATCATTTTACAACATATCATTGGCTATAATTAGATTAGAAAATTGGATGATTTTCGAGCAATTGGGCTTTAATCCATCTCAATGCCGTTTAGTATCAGCTATAGCCACCTAGCCGATAGTAGCTGTTTGTCTTATAACGCTATAATATTAATGCCATTCGATAGGCCGAGCCGAATTACATTAGTTTCCACTCTTACATCTATTTAGAGCGACTATGGTGTTTTTCAAAATTCCTCTCAGTGGTGTTTCAAGAGGAAGCAGATAAGTTTTTAGTGCGCCACCCCATGATGTGACGCAGTATTGAATTATTGATTGACATAGAGCTAAATAAACTTGTGTAATTAGTTTTGAAAATGCAGTTTTTTAAAACAAATATTAATTTACGCACTCTTTTAACGTGACATTCCATAGAAATATAAAAAGCAGGAGAAGTGGGAAAGGGGCGTGTCTGTGTCCGCGCGGTATGATCAGCATGATCATTCCTAAAGCAAATGGCCGTCTCCGCGAACTAGTGTGCTTTCGACCGTTGTCGTGATAAATCATAAGAATTCCGTGTTGTTCAGTGGTTTCTTGTAAAAACCAAAGCCAAAACAAAAACTTTGTGAATCATGGAATCACTTACCATAAATAAGTACAAGTATTTTTCTATATTTGTCTTTAAAATCATGAAAAACAAGAAATCGAAAAACATTTCTTGCGTTTACCATGTTATTTTTGTTTTCAAATATCACAGCGACCGTATTATTTTTGTACTAAATACATTGCTCCTAAACCACTACCTAAATATTTTGTCGCTAAGTGACTGGACAAGCAATGTAAAAATCACAAAACGATAAAGTATCTATGCGGACGCATTCCGTAGTACGGCCGCTGGTTCTTGCGTCGAGCTAGTGATGTGCTCGTGCAGATCCACTAACGTAGGCGTAGACACTAAGTATCGATAATGTCGATTCGTGAATAAATTGATGGCTAGATCGATGTGAATTAATGTTTTTTACTTATTTTGATTATTTTACAGCGTAGTAGAGAAATGCCTAAACAACAGTCGTAAAGTTAAAAAAAATTTAGAGAATGTCGGTGGAGTGTTATTGGGTTTGAATTATCGTATAATAAGTCTTATCCTCGTGCTATTTCCTTACTTTTTTTTGGTTTTGGCATTTTACTTACGTTAAAGTCTTCAAACGCTTCGTATGCGTTATTGTTATCGGCATTGTTCAGATAATATATTAGTGACGTATTACGGTTATCGTTTTCATTTTATCTTATTTCCTGGACACCAAAAAAAATTGAAGTAGTACAATAATAAATAGAAGTATCGACAACTTTCCGATTTAGTCAATCACTAGCGTATATGTAAAATAAATTGCTTTTGCACAGCACAACGGTAGCAACTGTTGTTTGTGTGAGTGAGTTGTACTTAAATGCATGCTGCGTTTGAAGGGATAATGTCTATATTTGATTGTGTAGTACGTTCTGATTTATAAATTGCGAGTGTGAGCGCGACTTCGTATCTATTGGTTTTACTAAATTGCATGTGTAGTTGTGGCGCGGTAGTGGGGAGCAAGTGGAGACAATGGGTTCCGATACATTTTCAACTACTTGGCATATCTTCTTCTTTCTTATATCTATGTGACATTCAATATGTTTTCTGAAAGACAGAGTGTCGTCCATTATTACGCCGAGGTATTTTATGTTGCTCGTTTTGAGGATAAAAGAACAATTTCACATCTTGACTAAACGGTTTCCACATTGATGGGCATATAGTTGAGGAATGGAGAAGTGAATATATTTTGTATGGTCAGCATTTAATGCTAGTTAATTTGTTAGAAGCCAATTAGTCACAGTATCAAAACCTAGTTGTGCTATTTCGAACAGTTCGGTACTGATTGTAGCGGTAAATATTAGCGCCGTGTCATCAGCATATATTATGATATGATTTTCTAGTGTTTAACGTTAAGATTACACAGGCCATTAACATATATCAGGAATAGGGTAGGATCCAGAATACTTCCTTGAGGCTCACCAAAACCCATACTTTTCCGCTCATCGCTCATGATTTTATCTATTCTAACGCATTGGTATCGGTCATGTAACTAGTCAGAAAATAATTTCAGCGGCATTACACTGATTTCTATGGTCTCTAACTTATTTAGAAGGACAGAAACGGACACCGCGTCGAAGGCCTTGGCTAAATCGTTGTAATGTAATGTTTTCTCTCTGCATCACCCGAAGGTTGACTGGTAGAAAATGCCTCAGGCATTAAGTCCGCCTTTGTACAGTATTTTTTTACTTGTGCATTATGTTTTAATAAATAAATAAATCAAGGAAGACAGCCAGGGTCTGGTTCCCTTTGCTAAGTTCTTCTTAAATGTAATCGGCCAGACTATGCACCGCATCGACTCTATAACCAAATTGCGCAGGGTATAAGAAATTATTGTTTTCTAGATAGTTTAGTAGTCTATTATTTATCATTTTATCTAATACTAGCTTTTGCCAGCGGCTTCGCCCGCGCGGAACTTTCATTCCCTATTTAACTCCCTTAGGGGTTGAATTTCGAAACATCCTTCCTTATTCCTTGTCTACACTATAAAGGGAACCTCTGTGCAAAATTTCAGCTTTCTAGGTCCAAGGGTTTGGGCTGGGCGTTGATGAGTCAGTCAATCAGTCAGTCAGTCAGGACTTGTCTTTTTATTTATATAGATAGATAGATTTTTGATATTGAGGAGAGTAACGATATTGGCCTTTAATTATTAACTAAGTAGGTATTTACTTCCAGATTTAAAAACAGGGATCACAACTTTTTTAGACATCTCGTTTTTCAAATATGTCTTTCCATTGGAAAGACAGATTTGAAAAATATGCGTTAGTAAAGTGTGCGTGTGTGTGTGTGTGTAAAAAGTATGCGTAAGTTGGTACTAAAATATGCTCATACAGTTTAAGGATCTTATTGCTTAGATTATCTCATCCAACTGCAGAGTCATCTTCAAGCCCAGTAATCATTCGGGTTATGTCGTCATCGTCAGTGTCCAGGACAGCAAAAGATTTCAGGTCACAGCAATTGTTTGATTTTTGGGAAGGTTGGTCACAATAATGTTTCGGAAGCTATTCCGCAAGAGTTTTCTCAACATTGACAAAAAAATATTAACGTTGTTAGCAGAACGGAGTGATGAGGGATCAGTGTAAACTCGAATTTGATTCACGCTGTTTAGACATAATGGTGACGTTTATAATATGTTTCCAAAGTTTCTTGCTATTGTTTCCTGCTCTATTTAATTCGTTTTTATTATAATAATTTTTTTAAATTCTTTGGTAGATTGTTGCAGAAATTTCTGTATCTTTTACAGGTGGTTTGAATGATTACATTATCAGGGTATCTCTTTGTTCTCTGATGAAGTTTATCTCTATGTTTTATACATCGAATTAGTCCAGGAGAAATCCAAGGTTTAATATTATAATGTATCTTATCCACTGTAGAAACTGTCGTCTTATGTAATATTGCTTGTTGAACATGTTTTATTAAGTACGACAAAGCCAAATTAACGTTAAAAGTAAATGTTTGCATATGTTATATGACGGCTGGAACTTCTTTAATACCGATAATTGCAGTGCTCAGGATCTTTCCTGCCAGATTTTTGGTTTAGTTTAGTTGACGTCAAAAATGAATCTAGGGATATAGTAGGCAGTTTATCCGCCAAGTTTTGTTCATAAATACATTTATAAACCTCATTTTCAGCCATCGATGTGGGAACTCCTATTACTATTATACGATGTTTGCGCCTTTTAGGTTCATCGACGGTGGGCCCTGATGAAGCGAATTGGACTGTTTGCTTGAGTGGTACTCCCTTTTTTCTCCCAAAATTGTTTGTCCAAAAATCATTATTCATAACACGTTTGCTACAAACTTCACTAACTATAATGTTAAAAACTTCGAAATTTGGTTTTACATAATTATCTTTAATTCTAAAACTATTCTGTCATAATATCGAGTACTATAATAATTTAATCTCCTAATTTTGTATGAAATAAAGTCATATGTCCTAAGTATTGTATTATATGTTTAATTTATATTATTCCGAATGTTCATTTATAGTAAAATCGTTAATTGATTAAGGATAAAAAAGTTAAGGAATACAACAGAGAACCTACTTGAGCCTATCTAGGTCATCTTTAGTCTCAGTGCTTATTATGAGTCCTCCTTTTCAAATTTTTCGTACGCAAACATACAGCTTCATTTCTCCAGAGCATTTCATTTTTGGACCATGTTTTGAGTTTCGTCACTGCTCTTTGAGATGTCACTGAGATAAATGGCGACGGAGCTAAAAGTTTTAGGACGAACAAAGGTGTTGGACCCATACTTGACCATATCTGCAAAAGGAGAGGAAAGTTGCTTCCCGCTTCGTGCAAGACGCCTGAATCGTCCGGTTCATTTCCATTTGCCAATTTGATAGGTATCGGGCTTCGGTCATGGTTTTAACGGAGGTAAAGGTTTGGATTGCATTCTGTTTTAGCGACTAGTAATGAACTGCCATTTGCGAAACTCCATATCCAACTTTCCGTCAAAGATTGCTTATTTTCAGCTTCTGATCAGCATTTAGCTTTCCCTCAGAAGCAATAGCAACAATCTCATTTAGACACTGTTCAATGGACCCCATCCAGTTCCGAATCTCCGGAGTGGACAAAACTTCAACTGTCTTATCTTGGTCCTGTCTTGGTTGTTGGGGCGGTGTCCGTGTCCGTGTCAGTGTTGGTACCGGGGTCGGAGTCGGTGGAGGGCTACGTCGTATCATTGCGCTGCGATTAAAGGGGCTGTCTTCCATATACAGGTAATACGAATTTAATACCATTTTTTTTTTGGGGTGGGAAATCATCAAATAACTTCTCCCGCTCTGGGTGGAGCAGGAGGGCGTGTCGGACTTTTACTGACTAAAACCCACCCGTGTTCCTTCAGTAGCCCGTACTTGGGCTTGGTCCTTACCGGACAGCGAGCTACCCATTACTCGCCGTCCGCAAGCCCATGCCTACGGTGGCCGGAAATCGGCCTGGGATTCCCGACGCCCAGGGCGTCTCCGTATCCTGCGGCGGCTAGGGTCGCGAGGGCGCATATGCTGCCTCTCCCTCACGTGCGCCGCCTCCCTCTTCGCGAGCATCACTGCTTCGCTGAAGGAGGTGACGGCTCCCCATGCCCTCTCGCTCCGTACCATGGCCTGGACCAGGGCCGGACGCGAGAGATCGCCACCGCCGATCGCCTCCACGAGGACACGGCGGTGCTCCGCCCAAGCCGGGCAGACCGCCACCGTGTGCTCCACCGTGTCCTCAGGGCGATCTTCGCAGTGGAAACACCCGGGCGTGTCCTCCCGCCCTATCCGAAACAGGAACCTCCCGAAACAACCGTGTCCGGTGAGGACCTGCGTCAGGCCGAAGGTGAGGACGCCATGCCGCCTCTCAAACCACTCCTCAAAGAGGGGACTTACCGCCGCAATCGTGGCGTGCCCAAATTTAATACCGTCAGTCCACTATTTTAACTTATCACTACGTAAATAATATGTATTGATATAACACGCCATAAAACTGGGACACTCATTACAAAAATAAAAATAAATCCCTTATTTCGGCCAAGTAACATTCATTGTGGATTAGTAAGCAGAAATCTTATGACTGTGTTAGTAAAGCTAAATATTATTACTTTGTGACAATACTATTCTGAGAAATACATCCCTTAATAATGCTATGCATTAACGAAGAGTCGTATCTCTGAGCTATGATTTTCAGGATGGAGTAGAGGCTTGCCCGCACGCTGCAGAGCAATGAGGCAGACTTCTGTCTAATCATGACATGAAAGCCAATATAGCAGATGCACTGCAGGAACGGGGCAACCTCAACAGCATCCTGAAACCATTATTATATTGCACTCATAGGGCGCTGATGGCCCGTTGGGTATAATTTGTCCACAGGCTGCACGTGTAGAATACCTGGCAGTAAGCTTTAAACTTGTTCACTACACTGTGCAAACCTGCGTGCCAACATGTTACATCGGACCGCCAGCAGCCTATGCTCGCGCTGGTCATCAAGGCCGTCAGTTAATACGTAATGCCCCAGGTACTTAAAGTGATGGACCCGTTTAAGTCGGATACCGTTCAGGGTTATTGTGGGCACGGATTCTGGACCTTTGCAAACGTCAGCCTTGAAGACCAGGAACTCGCTTTTTACAACATTGTACAACAGGCCATGCGCCTGAGCATAGGCTCACAACACGTGAGTTAGTAGTTAATAGTTCTCTAAGTGCCCTGACCGTTGGGCTCAGCAGCACCATGTTTTCAGCGTATCTGATGTTATTGACTCTGACGTCATCAATGCGACATCCGATCGAGCTCAACGATCAGGTCGTTGATGTAGAGGTTAAAGAGCTTTGGTGACGTTGTCCCCCTGTCTCACTCCACACTCGAGAGAATACAGCTCAGAGAAAATAATGTATTTAATTTATTTACTTAAAATTGTGCATTGATGAGCACGTCTGTACGCGTTGAATACAAAATAATCAATGACTAATATATCTGTAAAGCGACTATGGTGTTTTTAGTTTATAGCTTGGTGCCTACAGACTAAAACCTGCCGCCGCGCGCCGCCGCCGTTAAGTACTAAATCTAAGTAATTTCTAACAAATTATATCAATATCAACATCTCACTAGTTATGTACTACTCGTTGCTATTTACGAGTATTTATTTGTAACTGACACAAATTTTATTTAAGTTTGCTGATTTACATCTGTCACCTCACACTACAGGTCCAGTTGAAAACCAGCGTCAGACACAAGCTGTCTGGCATTTTTGCTGAACTGGGCCTTTTTAGCGCAGCCGTGGGGCACATTTTAATAATGCTAGTTTTAACATCACACTTTACACTTTTTGTTGGTTTGAATTTTCAGTTCTATTTTTTGCTGTATATTGTGTGCCTTTTTAGTATGTGCTAAATAAATGTATTTTCTTTCTTTCTTTGTTTTTACAGACCCTACATTTATTAGATATCTCTCATGCTCAGAAAGCCAAACATGTGTCCAAAATCTTCTTTTACAATTGTGTGATTGTATGCATGAGATTTCTAAACTCCAACACCGTTTGACCACTCACTATGAAAGTTAGATGAATAATTAGAAGTATTTTTTTTATGGTGAAGGTTATTTTGCTCGACTTTCACACAAGCTTATACCACAACGACAACGTACGAAACTCAATGCAGCGTAATCAATGATAAGATAAATACTGCCCAAAATCCTGATGGAGCTGCTCAGTCACGTTTCACGTTACCCAATCTATTTTTACTCGAAGAGTTTACAAAAACGTTTCCACATACTCGTAAAAATTTACATGTTTTTTTCCGAAAACGAAGTGAAACAATTTACGCAAATCGGTATACCCTTAATTTGACGATATAATATGAGAGGCACTTCAACGGTGTTTCCTACAGAATTAGGAACAGATGCGTCGGCCTGTTCCCTCCTGACTTTATTAGGGCCTTATGCAAATAGCCCTCCTTGGAATACAAATGATTAATCAATATTTATTTTTTGTTATTCCTTTACGCTTATGGCATATAATTTTCTGGAAAATATTATAATCATGATGGAATAAACCTTTTTTTTAAGAACGGGTACTAAACAAATTTACATATCCTTAATTTGATTTTTAATTTAAGTAAAAAATTCATAGAATGAGGAACAAATTACTTGGTTCATCTTTTTATCTGTAGTGGGTCTAGAATGGCGTTATTTGTTGTGTGTTAAGCAAAATAAATGGCATAGTCTCAAACTAGCTAAAACGCATTATTTATTATTATTACTAACTTTACACAACAGTTACAAAAGAACTCTGAAGAAGTCCCTTCGGTCATAAACCAAACCAAAACAATATTCCAACCTACATAACATAATCATCAATTTAAATTAAAACCTCCATCTTCTAAGACATTATAAACACCGTATCTGCGCGACCTACAAAAAGTTAAATGACTTACATTAGAACTTCATTGACGAGCAAGTAATAAAGCTCAGGCGAACATTAACTATTCGTTGTGAACTCTTCATGCTCTGCCTATATATTATTATTAAAACTTAACTTTAGCAACTTCGTTTAACGATCGTACTTAGAACGTTTATTAGCGTTTCACTGTGCTACACCTTAGGGGTTGTGAATATCAGACTGATTTTAGGTACATTTAGGCGATTCAAATCTGCATGATGATGATGAATTGATAGATAAACAACGGAATAAAATTCTATATTGTAAACTTGACACGCAACAAAAAGATAAATTGTCTTATTTGTAGTCGCTCGGTGTTAAATACTGACATTCAGCCGCGTCTGGAAAAACTGGAAGCCAACCCAACATAGTTGGATAAAGGCTAGGCATATGATGATAGTGATGATGAAATTAGGTACCATCATTTCAGATGAAAGACGTCCACTGCTGGACATAGGCCTCCCCCTAGCTCTGCCACTTCGACTGGTTCTGTGCTTCCCGCATCCAGCGGAAATTAGGTATATGTGATAGGAATTTCCTGTGACTTTCATTATGAGTCCAGGCAGCTCTACGACAGGAGGTGGTCTTTAGGATATCGGTAAAGTCCAGTAATTTTGATATAAAAATGAGATAGTATAACAAGTGTGAACCGCTACATGCATAATACGCGGATTCAGGAATGATATCCACTGGAAATTAATCACAACCTAGTTGAGAAAAGCAGATAGGTAAATTGAAGATTCACTTTCATTTTCAAAAGCAAAAACGAACGTTCCAAAGTTCATTAACCTGATCTAGTTTAAATAATTACAATAACCCTAGGCCCGGGCTACATCTCAAAAGCATCTTACAATGCTGATGAAACTCCAGTCTATCGAAGCCATTACGTTCATTATGAATTTATAAGTAGAGAAAGCAATGGGAAATGGGCCGACAATGTTTTGATGAGAGAATTACCTACGTAAAGAAACGGTTGAAGGAGTTCTCACAAATAACGAGAATTCGTCTCAGTAACTTTGTTAAGATTAAAGAGGTTTAAGATGGGCTACATTTTGTTTCGTTTTAACTAGATTCGTCTCCCAAATACTTTGAATTTTCAGAATATGGGTTGAATTTCAATCACTTTTTTTGTGTAGGAACGTAAAATTAAACTTATAAAAAAAAGTTGAAATGAAATGAAATCATGAAAATGGTTACTTATGATAGTAGATCGTTTAAGACACTTTTACTAGTCAATATTTTAAAAACTAGATGGCGTTTCCTAGTTGACATTTCCCTGATGTCTACAGGTCGATATTACGGATGACCGCGCAGCAAGGAACAACCGAAGAGGTCAGATAACCCTGCCCGCCAGGGCATGAATAAGATGACCACTTCTGGCTAAAGTTATCCTGCGTCATCAGAAGGTTTTTTTTTTTCTGAGAATAGGAATATAATATAGTAATAATACCTTTGGTTTTAAAAGTTTTAATGCACGCAATCTCAATGAGCATTAACTGCTTGGGAACAAAACTATTTTAATGACTATACATTGACAAGCCATATATGTCCCGTGTGGTGCCGGACGTAAAAAGAATAGCACCATCCAATTTCTTCCCGTGAGTGTCGCAGAAAGCGACCAAGGGAAGTCCCTTGGTCGCATGGTCTGGTACGTACCAGAGAATGGGCAGAGTTCTTTATGCATTTTACCACCATACTGCGAACACCAAACCGCCTGCCAAGCGTGGTACTATGGAAAATCCCCCCCCCCCCCCTTATTGGGGAGGCCTATGTCCAGCAGTGGACGTCTTTCGGCTGAAATGATGAATGATGATGATATCTTATGGGATTTTCTGTCAGCGGAAATAACGAACTTTCTTTCCCTATTTAAACCATTTAAAGGATGAATTTTCAAATTCCTTTTTTAGTGCTCACCGTTCGTTCTGTAAGTTCAAAGCTTCTAGAACCCCTCCGAGTGGGTTCCCGCATTGTCGTTGCGGGGGGGGGCTCAGTAACCGTGGTCTCCCAGCCGCGGTGAAGCGAAGAGGAACCCAAAGGTGGGGCCGCTCGTCAGGGCTTTTGCTTTCAAGCCGATGACGTAGCGGGCAAAAAGTAGGTTGCGCTGAGGTGCACCGCAACTGAGGTAGGCCGCGATGTCGAATGGGAGGCATCGCGGCTGAGGGTTACGGGCTGCGGCAAAGGAGGAGTGCTGATGCTTCTGAGCAGCCCTCTTCCCTTCCGTGGCCTGGACGGGGCCGCCACCGCTTGATGGCGGACGCGGTGGGGCCGCAGGGGAAGAGGAGTGTCGGTATAGCGTTGGCCGCTCTCCCTATCCCCTGCGGGCTAAAAGTGGTAGGCGGGACGGCACGTTGTATTCCACGCGCGCCGTCGAAGATGTCAGCAACAGCTGGTGGGTTCCGCAAGGGCCAATGCCTGCCAGGGGTGCGGGTTGTTCGAAAGAGACACCGTCGCCCCTGGCACACAGGCAACTGAGGGAACACGGGTAGGTTTTAGTCAGTAAATGTCTGACACGCCCTCCTGCTCTCTAACCAGAGCGGGAGAAGTCATTTGAAGATTTCCAACACTCAAAAAAAAAGCTTCTAGAAGTATTATCCTACATATAATAAAAACTATAAACGAAGGGAAATGACAAACAAATAATCTCATATTTGTAACTCTTTTTGTCAAAACAAATTTACTGTGTAAGTCGTTTTTGTCTATAATTGCGAAGTATTCCCGTTGGAGAAACAAGAGCACCAAAAGTATGGGAATACCTTGGTGCTTAATGTATTACGTGCTTTAAAATGGTGCTCATGATTTCCCACCCAAAAAAAAAAAAAAAAAAAAATGGTGCTCAAACGGGAATACTCCAAAATTGCACCTTTTGTTTTTAAATATTTTTTAATAGTATGTTCGCATGTTGTACTTATCCTAGATATACAGAGATAACTAATATTAGCCATACAATACTGTTATACACATATCTAATTTGTAACTTACTGTATATATGTTTTGTATAGTTGCCTAAATTGAAATAAAAATAAAAAAACTAAACTGAAAAAATAAAATGAAATTTCAAAACCACGGGAAGTGTCAAAGTATCAACCAATCGCTTTACGGGGTCTTACAAGAGAGACTGAACTACCTGACGAATTCACATCGCTCCCTAAATAGTGGTATGGCAATCAGCTTAACAATGTCATAGTGATCTCCAACCTTTACGCATCCGATAGTGATCCCGCCCGGATCACTATCGGATGCGTAAAGGTTGGAGTGTGGCGTAAGACAGGGTGATCTGACTACGCCCAAGCTCTTAAACCTGTATGTGGGTCTGCTGGTCCGTGAGCTCAGCAGCATTCCGATAGGTTGCTCGATTGATGGAGTTTTTGTTAATAATATAAATTCTGCCGATGATGTGGTGCTGCTGAGCCCATCGATCAGTGCCCTCAAGCGCTTAATAAAGTTATGCGAGTGCTATGCGGAGGCCCACGGGCTCAGGTATACGACAAAGAGTGAAGTGGTGGTTTTCAAGTCCGGTACGAAAGCTACAACATCGTACCTCAGGTCACAATGGACGGCAGTGCTCTCAATCGAGTGGCGCAGTTTAAGTACCTGGGAAACTGCGTCACCGAGGCCCTCGCAGATGATATGGATATTGAAAGGGAACGCAAGGCACTGTCAGTCAGAACAAATATGCTGGCCCGTAGGTTTGCACGCTGTACTGCATACGTAAAAATAATTTTATTCATAGCATACTATCAGTCTTTTTATACGAACAGCCTATGGGCGAAGCATACGCAGGCTTACAGTGCCCTGCGTGTTCAATACAATAACGCGTTCAGAATGTTGATGGGGTTGCCACGCTTTTTTAGCGCTTCAGGTATGTTTGCAGACGCTCAAGTGGATGCCTTTCAAGCGATGCATCGCAAAACAATAGCGTCTCTGATGCGCCGCATACGGGGCAGCTCCAACAGCTTCCTGCAGCTTATTACAGGGAGCATGGACGCAGATTGCTCCAATCCCTCATGGAGCATTGGACAAAACTACTTGTACGAGTAGTGCGGTCCTGATCAAATATTATGTTTCTATTATTCTATGTCTATATTTCTAATCTTATTATATTATTTAAAAAAAACATGTACCTACCTAAAGATGATTACGAGTATGATAGCTACAAACAATATTATTGTAATTTATCATATATAAATGAATTGAAAAGACGAGCGCTTGACGTTTATTTTGCGTAAAACCTTGATATTAGTAAAATATACAAATAAATAATAACTTTAAACGAGCAATTCTTGTATGTATGTATTTTTATAATCTGAATCTCGGAAACAGCTCCAACGATTTTCATGAAATTTTGTGTGCAGGGGTTTTCGGGGGCGATAAATCGATCTAGCTAGATTTCATTTTTAGAAAACGTCAAACCAAAAAATAAAACGAGCAAAGCTTGGTCATCCAGATATTGTACATAATGTTTGTATTTGTGTGGTGAAAATAAGTATAATAATCCTCTTAGTAATACACAAAGCTAACGTCAGCTTTGATGTGGCTGGTTATGATAATCGGTGATAATGAGTGGAAACCATATGGGATGAGGTTGTCGAGTTGTCGTCTGTTTGAAAGGGAATACGTGATATTCCATTCTATCATAACTATGACTTACATTATAGCTATCTGATTCCCACAATTTCACGCAAATCCTACTAAATCTATATTTTTTATTCGATAAAACCAAATCTGTATCTGTACGCCAAAACAAAGCACATTTGCAGACTTGCTCTCTGTGATTCACTAAAAAATCTGCACACACTTTTAATTAGGTTTTCGACACACAAGCTTATATTTTTTGTCGAGAATACGAAATTTGTGTATGGTTTGATAATGTGCTATTCATAGTGGATTTGGGGCGATTAACCAATTAGACCAAGAGTGTGCCAGATATGGAGGCATAGAAACAGAAGCAAGATCCTGCTTCGCTTTTCATTATAGTATCCATATACGAGTGAAGAGTAGTAATTTATCAAAAAACATCTATGTACATTCATAACGTTCGCTCCAACCATGCGAACTGGGCTACATAACAGAGACAATACCTACAAGATGACTCTAAAAGAATACCTACAACAATACAAGAGCTATATCTAGCTATATTTAGCCTTTTTATAGTGTTACCCCGCTGCTGCACTCAGGGCATTAAGGAAGCGCTGAACAGCCATTAGACGTAATTGTGCAGCGGCTAGATTTTATCGTTCTAAACCTAGTTCCACTCATTTTAAAGGCTCACTTACACACGTCACTCTGGCGGTTCTTACTCTGTCATCATAAATTGCTATAAAGCGTCAGATGGTTGAGTGTATGCTCATACATATTTTCAGGTGTGATTGGGTAGTTGCGAACTGATAAACGGTTTTCTTCTATTGTGATCTTATGAGAGAAGTTTGTGTCGTTGCGAAATGATGGGCTTATTAACTAGGTTGAAAAGGTTTCCTAAGCATTACCTTTCTGTTGTTTTAAAAATTATGTCAGATGTAAAGATATGTTTTTGTTAATCACACGGTAATAAAATTGTTTTTCAACACATTTGCTCAAAAACTGCATTTACGATGCCTGTATACATGGTTCGAAAGTTAAAAATTACGCACTAATACAACGGAACGTGCAGTAAAATAGGTACTCTCACCTAAGTACCTATTTTACCGCATACCTCGTTGTATGGCACCGTGCGTATTCTTTACGGTTTTTTTTTAATTTCCACAAAATATTATAAGAATTTCGTCCAAGGAGTTTCACATTACGAGAATAAATAAGCTGACTGATCGAACCTCCTTGGAAACGATTTTGCTCAATACGTTTGTCTCACTTTAATAATAAAGAGTAAATGAGATGAAAGATGTAGTTCTAATTTTCACCACGGGCATGTGGCGCCATTTGTAAATTCGCGCCATTTTCATATTGGAAACGTCAAAGATTGTTGCGAGTTTCCGACTATTTATGATACTAGTGCGGTAAGTTGGTTTTTACAAACGAGTTGACAAATGTAAGCCCGAGACGAAGTCGAGGGCTTACCATAGTCACGAGTTTGTAAAAACCAATTTCTGCACGTGTGTCATACAATGTTTTTCAACACATTTGCGAGAAAACAGTACAATATGTAATTAAACAAACCTATACATCATTAAATAGCGCTCTCCAATTTTGGCGGCTAGAGACCGTTTCCTGCAATTTGCGCCTCATTCAAAATATCAGGTGGAGTAGATTCCATATTAATATCAGTTTCCTCGCTTGAACTCATAATAAAAGTTTGTTTATAAATATCAGTCGGAAACTCGCAACGATCTTTGACGTTTCTAATATGAAAATGGCGCGAATTTACAAATGGCGCCACATGCCCGTGGTGAAAATTAGAACTACATCTTTCATCTCATTTACTCTTTATTATTAAAGTGAGACAAACGTATTGAGCAAAATCGTTTCCAAGGAGGTTCGATCAGTCAGCTTATTTATTCTCGTAATGTGAAACTCCTTGGACGAAATTCTTATAATATATAATAATATAATATATTATGGAAATTAAAAAAAAACCGTAAAGAATACGCACGGTGCCATACAACGAGGTATGCGGTAAAATAGGTACTTAGGTGAGAGTACCTATTTTACCGCACGTTCCGTTGTATTAGTGCGTAATTTTTAACTTTCGAACCATGTATACAGGCATCGTAAATGCAGTTTTTGAGCAAATGTGTTGAAAATAACTATAATGGAGTTTGACCCTGTAAGAAACATTGAATAGTTTTGGAGAATGTTAGGTATGGCGTTTTTTATATTAGGTGCCTCTATGCATAAGGTAAGCATACACTGATAATTATTTATTAATCGTTTTTAAATTATTTATTTAACCATTTATGTTTATACGTACACACATTTACAACGTATAACGGAAAGGGGATATACATACCAAGGGCATGGATTCTTTGGATGAAATCAAACGATATTGGAAGTGTTTTTTAAATCCTATCTCTACATGTTCGGCAGTTGTGAAATTTTTTAATACATTGATACCAGAAACAAAACTTTTCAAACTGAAATAAACACATCATTTCGAAGAGATTGATCGCGCGTGATATTGGCAAGTAACGTGGAAACTTATTGACCTACGTAGTGCGGTGACACGTTTGTTGTGATTTGAATTTAAGAAACAAATGAAACCGAAAATTTGGTATCAATTCTTAGAGTAGGTATTTTATTTTGGGCTGAAACTATGTATCGTGATTCTATACCAGCTGTTATTTTTAGTGCTAAGGATATCAATAGGGTTTTTGTTACACCCTGTATAAACAGCTAAGAAGAAAAGAACGGAAACATAGGTACAAAGGGGATGCTTATTTTTAGCTCTTCCACAATACCTACGTTAGGAAACTAGAAAAAAAGATGTAGGTAGACAACGTGTGTAAGAGTAGAAGAGAAAATAAAATATATAAAAACAAAAACAAATTCAATTCAATTTAATCAAACAAATAATATGAGAATGTTCTTACCTACTTAGAAACATAGCATAATAATTATTATTTATTTCATAAAAATGTAGTACAGTCTGTTACAAAGGATGACAACTTAGGAATATTTTATATTTGTGTTAAGTAGGTTACAATACAATTTCATGATCTGATGTCCTAACTAGATGACTTAGTAGCCTGTATTAAAAACAATCAGTTCTCATTTCCCGAACATAGGACAAATAGTATTGGTTTGACTGCAACATAATTATTAACAGAATTTAGAAAATTAAAAAAGTCCAATACAAGAATCTGTGAGTGCGCGCGCGTGTGCGTGTTACTTTGTGTGTGTGTGTGCATGTGTGTGAGAGTATGTGTGTAATATGTAGGGAGTGGTGATAACAGAGTAAAGCGCCTACCTAGGGTTTGAACCCATCACCTACAACTCTTAATTCAGGGCCGCTACCACTGGGCCACTACTGCATTAGATTTATTAACAACTAGCAGCGCTCCGCGGTTTCACCCACGTAGTTCCCGTTCCCGTGTGAATACGGGGATAAAATATAGCCTATGTCACCCGAGGATAGTGTAGCTTCCCAACAGTGAAAGAATTTTTCAAATCGGTTCAGTAGTTTCGGAGAATATTCAATGCAGACAAATAAACAAACAATCAAATCTTTCCTCCTTGAAATAAAAATAATAAATACATGACGTGTTCTTTCACTCTTCTTTTCAAACTGCAACAGTAATTAATGAGAATCATCTGCGACAATTGAGCTGAATTCCGTGCGATTAGAGAGATGTATGATGATACTGATAAAGACGAACCGAAATTACTGTAACTTTTGGCACTAAACCACGTTAGATCTTCTATTCAGGCTCTGTTTACGACCTAACCCTTGGATACGATCGTCGGAAAGTTCTCAATTGTTCCAGAAGAGCTCGTTGACGCCACTTAACAATTAATGAACATTTTCCGGAGCTAGTCTCGAGAACGTTTGTAATGAAGAATGATCCAAGCTGTATTACTTTTATCGCGGGAGGTATTTCATTTCAGTTTTTTCTTGACATTGTGAATAGTTTTTAATTGTTTTTTTTTTAAACGGTGATTCTAATATTGTTGAAGTGAACGAACAATTTACTTTACATAACATTTTATTACAGGTATTTGCTGCCCGTAAATGTTACCTTCAAGGTTTTAATTATCATTAAGATTTCTTGAGTTAAGTGGGTTATTCAATTGTGCAAATGCAAATGCTTCAACTACTTACAAATAGGTAGACTTTTAAGTCTGATGCTATCGATCTATATCGTTCGACTATCGCTCAGTTATGTCTACCCGGTTGTTAAATCAATCAACCATCCACTCCACACCTCACCGCAGCCGAACCTATAAGAAAAAGTCCATCCATTCCTGACGTGTATGATTGCTAATCAATCGAATTGCATCGAGGATCCCCTGAATCGGACGCCGGAGGTACCAGCGATCAATTGTTAGTGAAATTGGGCGAGTCCATCATAGAAGGACGTTCCAACGTCGATAGCTGTGCCAATAAATAGATAGGTACAGAAGGTCAACTCTGTACAGCGTGTGAAAATGAATGCACACAAAGACTGCTTCACGTACAGTGTGCGACTGGAATTTATTTGAGACAGTTTATGACCTTTTGGAACAAAGTTGCTTATCGTAGGATATACTCTTCTTTTCATTCGAACTGAAACGTCTGAACACAAAGTGAATTAAAGGTGAAAAGTGAATTTGTTAGTGAACTGATCCAACGATGCTGGATCATAGCAGTTAGTATCTTTCACTCGCCTACCGAATAACCTAAAAATGAAATGATAGGAGCAGACGAACGTTCATTTCTATATCATTTTGTCGTGTAAACGTGCAATGAAACAAGAATGAACCGTCACTCAAGTTCACTCAAGTAAGCCGTCTGATACCGGTTTAAGTACTTACGCGTCTATGTGTGCGTTTGTTTTTGCTCGCTGTTTGAAACTCACCTTCTGTACCTTTGTTGTTTGTGGATGTACTGTTGGTAGTGATTTTGAGACGATATTTCCGAATTGATCGCTGCATCGTCATTGTATCTACATGCGGATAAGCAGAGATACATGACGTTGAAATGTACAGACATTGTAACCTTATTTGAGTATTCCTACGCATAAAAATAGGTACTTTTAGAAAAGGAGCAATTAGAGAAATGAAATGATTGTTTTAAAGTAGGCAGGAATAGAAAAGATTTTGACGACGTAAACGGTGCACTTTCAATGGTTATGGATTGGTTTACGGCAAATAACCTAGTACTCAATGCCAAAATAACGAAGTGTGTAAAGTTCGCCTTACCGAATGTTAGAAATCTAGGTCCAAACATCGTCTTAGATAAAGAAGTGCTTGAAATCGTAGACTCGACAGTTTTTTGGGCATAAGATTAGAAGCTAAATTTCAGTGGGGATTACACATATCAAGCCTAGCGGAAAGGCTCAGTTCGGCCGCCTACGCCGCGCCGTCAGGAAAGTAAGACAATACACTGACGTTGATACAGCTCGGTTAGCTTATTTTAGTTATTTTCATAGCGTTATGTCCTACGGCATTCTGCTGTGGGGCAAAGCCGCTGACATTCAAAATATCTTTGTACTTAAGTGCTACAGTTTTTCTAAGAGATTTGTTTAAAGATATTGGTATTCTCACGGTGGCATCGCAATTCATCTTCGCTAACATCTTATCTTGAAGGCAAAATATACACTTACACACTAAAAACAGTGATATTCATAATATTGGTGCTGGAAATAAGGACAAACTACGTGGTCACTTTCACCGGCTTCATAAGGTTCATAGCTCATTTGTTGGTCTTGGCATAACTTTTTTATCAAACTTCCCTCTTCTTTGTTAGATTTACATTTTAGTGCATGAAAAGCTTAAGTAAAATCCAACCTTTGTTCTAAAGCATACTATTCTATTAACGACTAAACGATAAGAATAGTTGGTCGCTGTGATTAACTCAAGACAATGTTTGTGTTCTTTCACCAGAATTAGCTTACCTACTGACTGGTTTTATGAGTTACATTCATATAATTGTTCATTTTATTAGACTCTATAAATCATTATATTTTTTATTACTGTACAGAATCAAGTTCTTCTAACTTAACAGACAGGTAGCTGTGCTGCTGGGGAATTTGTTGCGCCACTTCTTCTTCCCAGCTAAAGCACTAGGAAGTGGTGAAAGGTGGGCGTTTTTGGGGGACTGTCTTATGTAATTTTGACCTTCAAAAAGTGCTGACTCTCAGCCTACTTTGAATAAATTACTTTTGATTTTGATTTTAAACGAGAAATCGGTTTAAAACAGTCGGGTAAAAGAGAGACCAATCTATGTTTCATATGAGTGCGTTACGTGACCTAGAAAAGTGTAACACCGAATAACATGTCCCCGTAAGTTTACTAACACGAAGCACTTAACAACGAATGCACGCTACCACGAAAAACTTAACAACGAATGCACGCTACCTCGAAAAACTCAACAACGTATGCTTGCTACCACGAATAACTTCACAACGAATGCACGCTACCACGAAAAACTTAACGCCGTATCCACGCGATCTCGAATAAAAAACCCCCAAAAAGTATCCGTACAAAGTCTTAATCCATATAAAAATCAACCACATCAAACATTTGAGAAAAAAATAAAAAAAACAGAATATGAGTTCAGGTATCGTTTAAATAGCACAAGTATGCAAGACCATCTAAAAATGTGGTTAAGTCCATTGTTTCCTTTTTTCCCAAATGTTTTTTTTTATTTTTTGTTCCCTATTTTCTCTTTTCTTTGCTCTTTTGGTTTCTTGAGACTGTGATTTTAACTTTTATACCATCAATTCTGTATATTTTTGTTCCTTGCTTAATTCTTCAGTGGTGTTATAAAAATTCCATTTTTTGATTTGGTAGATTTTTATACGAATTAAGACTTTGCACGGATACTTTTTGAGTTTTTGTCATTCGAGATCGCGTGGATACGGCGTTAAGTTTTTCGTGGTAGCGTGCATTCGTTGTGAAGTTATTCGTGGTAGCAAGCATACGTTGTTGAGTTTTTCGAGGTAGCGTGCATTCGTTGTTAAGTTTTTCGTGGTAGCGTGCATTCGTTGTTAAGTGCTTCGTGTTAGTAAACTTACGGGGACATGTTATTCGGTGTTACACTTTTCTAGGTCACGTAACGCACTCGTTTCATATTATTATGACGTGCACTTTCACCTAAGATGTTTCTTACTTAATTTCTTGCAGGTGATGCAGTTTTTTAAATTGAAAAAGTTATGCACGATTGAATGCTGGGAATAGCAGCCGAGGTGCAGTATGCGTCTATAACTGAAAATATTCTTTTAAAAGATCGCTAATAGTATTTTACTCAGCTGGCTATTTTGCTCATGAAATGACAACGTCTTACAAAGCCAGCTTCTCTCCAAGGTTTAACAGAGTCCTAATTCGTAACGTAAATAATGGGCATACAATTCAAAACATGCCTATTGCCTAATATGTAATTCTAGAGTTTTCGATTCGCCCCACAAATAAATTAACTTGCAAGTCACTTAACTATATAAATAAAAATGAATGCTGCTAAGCGCAAAACACGAGAACGGCTCGACCAATTCGGCAATTATTTTTTCGCATATTCCTCAAGGCACATAGTTAAGTTTAAAAAAAAATGCGACGATAGTAAAAACAATACCGGCGATACCGCTGGCAATAGCTAGTAGAGGATAATACATTGTTTAAAAGTGTCGATTCGCCCGCTTCGGGCGAGTGTATTCGTGCGAATCGACTAATAAGCCTGCTTTTCAGGCTTGAAGTTATTTACTACATGGTCTACGCAAGCAGAGTCATGGGAACAACTATGATATCAAGGCGTATAAAAAAGGGCATATTACAAAAACCGGGCCAAGCACATAATGCTAACAAACACGTCAATAAAAACAAAGCCCCTGCTCAAGCGTCGAACACTTACACTGATTTCATTCAACACTACCTACACGTATGACAGCGTCAAGTTAGAATGTAGGACAATCCCCCCAGGGTAGGATGACTCGGCCATCACACGAGCCAACGTTAATCAAATAAGACTTATTTCTACTGAAATATAGGTTTCTGTCATCTGTTTGATATTTAAGTAGAGTGGGATTTTTGGGCTGACTTGAAATTAATTCAATTCAATTTCAATTCACGCTCTTGGAGACATATGAGTGACCTTATTGGTGACGATTTTCAGAAAAATATTTTTTGCTTTCTTTAGCACCGTCTTGACAGCTCAGAGGTGGAAAAAGAATAGGGAGGTCTTTGCCTATCAGAAGGAATTTATCGGCTTATAAAAAAGAATCATTGGACCAAACTAAAAAACGCACAAGTATTAGGTAAGTAGGTACCTATTTCATTTTCTTGCATCAAACAGTTAATCACTTTTTAACTGAATACGGCAAAGCCAACGAACGCTCATGATTTTAACAGGCTATGTATGTAATTTTATTAATCTGCTCCTTCATTAGTACTTTCCCCTCCTCGAAGTTTACCAAAGAAATTAATGTCAGAATTAATATTATTTATGCTGATATTAAGTTACATTTAAACTGATGTTTGATAGGGATTTTGCTAACAAACAATTACTGGTTTCTAAAATGGTCTCTGGTTAGATAATAGGTACCTACAATATTTCAGGGATATTTAAAAAAAAAACTATAAAACAATTAATATCTAAAATACGAATTGTGAATTTTTTTCATTGATCGGACTCATAACGACGGAACAATCGGTTTTCAATCCATTCAAGTGAATTGAAAACTCCTTCAACCAAACAAATTCTACACTAAAATTATTTAGAGTGATGAATAAATCATCATCATCTACATTTCAGCTGAAAGACGTCCACTGCTGGACATAAGCCTCCCACAAAAGAAGGGTTTTTCCTTAATCGCCACACTTGGCAGGCGGGTTGGCGATCGCAGTATGGTGGTAAAATTAAAATGCATAGAGAACGCTCCTGCCCATTCTCTAGTAAGTCCCTTAGTCGCCTTCTACGACGCCCACGGGAAGAAATGGGATGGTGTTATTCATTTACGTCCGGCACTACACGGAATGATGAATTAATACTTCTAATAATTTAATCATTCATTTGCTACTTAAAAATATATTATCATGTTAAAATAAAAAGTAGTCTTTTTTTAGGTGAGGAATGTAAATATTTCCGTCAAAAACACAAAGTTTGTGTTTATACTGGTGTAATATGTTCTAAAAAGTTCAAACGGATACATTTTCATCAATTAGAAGTAATATTAATAGTACCTATGTACAGTCACGAGCAATAACATGTAAACACATCGCCAAATTCAAAAGCGATTTTCTTTGAAATAGCGATTGCAGCCTTGAGATAACTTAGATATTTCATTACAGTGTGGGTTCCAAAATATTATTTTCATAATAAAATAAGATTACAATTAGTAAAAGTGGAGAAAATGACTATTATAAGTTGGTAAGTGTATACATATTATTGCTCGTGACTGTACATGTATATAACAAAAACAGAGTAATGAATCAAAGGACATCAAAAAATTCGTCCGCATCGCTGTCAATAGGAAAAGTGCCCAAAAAGCTGGCAGCATTGCCACGTTGTATGGCGATGCTGATTCTTTGGCCAAAAAATAGGCCAGCCCTTTGGTAACGTGAAGAGTCGACAAACTGCCTGGCGATATCTCGGAAAACCAAGTGTTCAGCCCCAAACGGCTCAAATATTTAAGTTAGATAAGAACCAAGTTTGATTTGTTACCGACTAATTCCGTAACTCAAGTAGTGAATAAATGAATGACCAGTAAAATAAATATAAAAATAAATTCGTTCCTAATCTAGAAAAATACTTTTTTTATGAAGGCACGTCTCGGGCAAAAAACACCCATACTTCGCTAGTTATGTTTAAGTACCATGTACCCAATAAGGGGCTGTTATCATTGCCATTGGTACATATTGACAGGCCTGCGCTGTCCTCCCATACATTTTATCTCTGTAATTTGGAAACATTGTTAAAGCCAATTATTTTTAAAAGAGTAACCGTGGAGTTTCTTGCCGGCTCTTCTTCATAGGAAACAACAATTTGGAACCATGCACCTAGCTTCTGACGTTTCATAAGTGCCCATGCAGGTTTATATGAAATAAAATATTTTGATTTGATTTTATCTGTGAACAACACCAAACTCCAACCTACTACTGAGTTATCCGGGTCAAAGTCAAAGTCAAAATTTTATTTGTAAAACATAGGTAAAAAGGTGTTGTGTATAAAATATGTACAAGTACACTATGTTTTGCCGTTGACGGCGTACAAATATCATTTAAATACTAATGGTAATAATGGTTAGTTAAATCTACATTTTATAATGCATTTAGGCTATGTACTTAAAATAAATAACTGCTACTACTTACAAATAACGAAAAAGAAATGATTATTATTGCACATATTTATCCTTATACATAGCTATCATTATAATCTTCTAGGTATTCATTAACTGAATAGTATGCCATCTGCGCTAAGAAGCTGCTTAAATGTTTTTTTAAATCACACAAATCGCATTTGTCTCGAATAGGCTTCGGTATTTTGTTGTATAATCTGGGTGCCATACCTAAAAAACTTTTTGTGTAGAATGCTGTGTTGTGTGTGTTAGCGCAAATTTTTCGACTTATGCCCCCTTATTACAAAACAAGGTTTTTCTTTAGGTATGGTTTAAACCATCGAACCTGTTTTTGAAATAAGAACTTAGAACTGAAATAGAATTACAGCTCCTTTTCCAAAATTGACAATTTAGCACTGGACTAACTTGTCCGTTTTGTAAAAGGATCTATATTTCGATGTCAGTTAGGTTCTTATTTAAAAAATAGGCTCGAAGGTTTAAACCATACCTAAAGAAAAACCTTGTTCTGTAATAAGGGGGAAGTAGTTTATTTGTTCATTAGAATACAACATTTTACGATCTTGAAAGACGTGGCGTGACGTAGTCGTGCTGATCGCATTGAGTTTCATTGGTTAAATTCACACTGAAAGGGAACATGTTGCTAGCTAGGACCAGTACTAAAACCCAAAAGATATAAGCTGATATTTCAATATACCGTTATCATCATCACCGGCAGCCTGATTATTATAGGCCGTCTCCCTCCCTTTTGTAGCATGCTTCCAAATATAAGGTACCTACCCAAAATTATGTAAATATCGATACTTGAAACTTAATCCACCATCTCAAAACGAAAGATGAAACCAATACTCAAAGCTCAGCGATATTTGAGGCTGTCAGCGCAAAAGCGGCCTAACCCTAAATTTTTCAAAATGTGGCTTATCTACTGCAAATTATTTAAAACATGCTAAAATTTAATACAAACGTGGCCTATCTCTTGTTTGACCTATCGTCAACAGATGGCGTTGCCAAAGTTCTTTTTGCAATGCATTATTTTTCTCTGATATTAGTGCAAAAGTAGCCTAAACCGCTTAGGCCACTTTTGTATACTGGTAACACATATTTTTGGCGGGATAGGCTGACAGCTGCTGTCAATGAAACGGCTCATTTTTTCTTGATGCAGATAAAACTTTGTTGACAAGTTTCTGAAAACGTATTATTTATTGTTTAATTGTTCTTTTTCCGACGATATAACTATTGAAAACTATTAACCATGGCTGATGAAGATGTAGAAGATAATATGCGATGTAAGTACAGCAAATTAAGGATTATCGTGTTTGATTTTTTTTTAATATTTTTGTACCTCAAGATTGGAACCAAGTGATTTTAGCTGCCAGGAAAGTCAGGCCATTCAAAATAATTTCTATGACCAAAGACCTATTTTTTTCAAGTCAGTTACTAGAAAGAAACATAACTAACAGGAAAATTTCAGTAGATAAAAGTGGAGTGGCTAAAAATGCAAAGGCTATTGTTTCATGAAATACATCCATTTAAGTTTTTTTTCAAGTACTCCAAGAACCCTAATGTACTCTTTCAAGAGGTTGATATAAAGAAACGCAATTCAATTATGATTGAAAAACTAAATATTTTATATCCTGGCGTGATCCCGCCATCAGTGATAATAAAAAGAAAGATTTACTGGAGTTGTTAAATTTTATACCACCTGTACATCACAGTTTTTACAAGGAGTTAAAGACTACAGCAGCAGAAAATGATATGATTTTCAACAATGACCTAATTGATGACTAGTTTAAGTTCCATTTACTTTATTAAAATAATAATTTCCAATTTTCTGTACTTTTGAAATAAAAAAGTTCATTTTTAGTAAATATTTGTTTTATTAATGGCCTAACCTTGCCTATTAGTAGTGGAAATATTACAGTACTCTAAATTCAAAAGTGGCCTAAGCCACACAAATAATCCAAAAATGTGAATATATTCCAAAATAAACTACTTCATCCCACAGAAAGTATCACACTAATGGAATAAAATATGCTCCGGAACTAAAATCACAAAACAATAAAAAAATCTAATACAATTTAAAATTCATGAATATACAAACCCCACTATTTTCATACTGCCTATCTCAAGCTTAGGCCACTTTTGCGCTGATGGCCTCTCTTTTAGTGAACAGAACAGACGGCCGATGGGACCGAAAAGTTCTGGAGTGGCGACCGCGTACCGGAAGACGTAAAGTTGGAAGGCCTTCCACAAGGTGGACCGATGACCTTGTGAGGGCCGCAGGAGTCCGTTGGATGCGAGAAGCACAGAACTGGTCGAAGTGGCGGAACTTGGGGGCGGCTTATGTCCAGCAGTGGACGTCTTTTCGCTGAAATGATGATGAGAATTTTAGTGTCCCTGGCACACTCTTATGAACAAAAACTGTGTTACTCGATATTCAGAATATCACCTACGTAGCGCCATGTATGATAGTGGTGTCGAACTAATTCTAATGCGCAAGCGTTTTTAGATGATTTTTTTTTTTCTGAAGCTTACCAGCAATGTGCGTTGCACATTACTAGTAGTCTTGTCCTCTCACACCATCTAAGGTAAATATGCTTGTGTCTGGAGGGGGTTCACTTCAATAGTGCAATGGGTGAGAACGCCAGTGTAGCAAAGGTAAATTGTTACTGGAGGTTAGTATTGATAATTTTAATTATTACTAGCTGTTTAGCAGTTAGCGCGTGGAGGTTGAAAATTATCCCACGGGAACGGACTACCGGGATTTATCTGTATAGATAATAAAAAAAGTAGTTACGTGACTCTTTACTACATCAGCTATCTGCCAATGAAAGTCCCGTCAAAATCTGTCCAGCCATTTCAGAGATTAGCCGAAACAAACAGACAAATAGATAGACAAAAATTGAAAAAAAATATATTTTGGTATATAATTTTTTTTTTTTCAATTTTTGTCTATCTATTTGTAAATTAGAGTGTCTGTTTGTAAAAACAGACACTCTCTGTCAAGCGACTTCTGGGTGGTCCCGCGAGATGTTCCCGGAAGTAATTAAAATGAAAATATTTCAAAAACTTTGTTTGGGAGCCATATACAAAGGTTATACCGTCGGAATCGTGATTAAATAAGCTATCACGTTAAAAACAGACTAGTCCAGGTTTTTTCTGATATGTATTGATTATTTTGAAATGAAATCAGCATCCGCGAATTTTCCGCGAATAATCAATAAAGAAAATTCAATTAAAAAAAAAAAAAAAAAAAAAAAAAAAGTTTTTGTTTTATTTACTTGAATATTTAATACTTAACAATAATAAATAAAAATAATAACCCTCCCCATACATTTTTTTTACACCAGAGGCTTTTTAAAAATACCTAATTCAGGCGGCGCGTGCGCACGAATCGTCAACGGCAAAAAAAGGCGTTTTTTCGTAAATAATTCGTAAACTCTTAATTTTGGTAATATTTTAATTGGATGCTTTTATTATCAATAATACGATTTAAAACAACAACCGTAGTGTATTCAGTTAGAAAATAATAGTTTTTTAATTATTAAAATGCACGGTCATGGCGGCGGTCACGCCTTGCACAATGATTACCGATGTTTGTTGACAACCTATTTCTGGCCAAAATCCGTATCAAACACACGATCTATGGATTAAAAACGGTTTATTACTTACCCTAGTCGTTATGTTACACTGTTTTTGTAGTCACAAACACTCACAATATTAATTTTTAACCACTTTTACACACAGCGCGGAGCAGCGGGTCCGCGGGGGAACACGATTCGACTGTCGCGTTTTAAGAACGGTCTGGTAATCGTCGGTTGTGTGTTGCATAGCCTTGGTGAAAGACATTATACCATCCTGGTTATTTCTTCTACATCTTGTACAAGTTAGAGCAGTGTAGATAGAGTTTACCAATGCTAAAAATATTGAAATATAAAGGGTATCACTAGGTGATACCCAAACAGGCTCGCGTTTTTTGACAAGTATCAAATTTTGATACTCTGACAGCCGAGTGGTTCTCTTGGGAATCGAGGTAATTTTTTCTGTTAAGTTTTTTATTTTATTTGTATGAAAACGTTTCTGAGATTAATTTGTTCTGTCTTTTGCGAAATTAGTACTTTTGTATTTGATGTCTGGTAACATCTTCGTTAAAGACTAAATACTGATTTCACCAGTGAAACTGAAGTTCAATAGCAGTCAATGTCAATTGTCTCCAACAATGATGACACCAACAGATCTTTAACGTGGTCAGTTTCATTGGTCATACTTTCTCCTAGCTTGTATCAGTAAGTACCTTAGTAAGATATATAGAGAAGATGGGATTGGAAAAGCAGGAAGATCCATATCTTCCTACTTTCCTCCACCTCTTGATTTTACTCCAGTAAAATAAAAAAGGTCTAGACTCGAAAGACATTTGAGTATTTTTGAACACACCAACTAAACAGAAACAACACTGTTTTAGAAATTAATCTTCTTCTTCCTTCTCCACTGTATTTTAGATCTTGTTGTCCCAAAACGTCAACACCTCTTCTGCATGTTTTGGAACATAGAGACTGCATAGGAGGTGGAGCATAGTTTGCGACGTAACACCACATTCACACCTAGACATAACCTTTAAATAAATCAACAGAATGGCAAAAATCAACACCACCTCTAACTACACCTGTGGGAGCTAAGGTTTCTAGGCAACAGAACTCTAGCACACACGAGTGAACCAAATATTTCGACACAAAACGACGTAATATATATTCAACGCTCAGACGCCGCCGTGGAATACTTTTTCTTAAACATTAAAAAAGTCCTTTGTGTCCCGAAATCACTTGAGATTCGCGAGACCCTTTAATTTTGTCGGCCTTGCAAGCGTCTTGTGGCGTGATGGATGGCACTTGATACCCTTACCTACCCCTAGTTTATTGCAAGACGAGAAAATTATTTGAAAACTGTACCTACTGGCTGCTTGGTGTGAGAGAAAAGACTTGCCTGCGTTTTAATATTTGCAGAAGCATTGTGGAACTCGTCCTCGATTTGCTTTTACTTTACGTACTTATATTTTTTAGCTTTTTTCATTATTTTGGGCATTATTGTTTGGGAAGGCCATAGACAGGATTAATTGCGCTGAAACAATAAATAACAAATGTTATCTATATTTATAAAAATGAATCGCCAAAATGTATGTACGCGCATAACTTCCGAATGACTGCACCAAATTGGATGATTCCTTTTTTTATGTGTTTCTTATTGTCAAGACAAGGTTTGTCTATTGCCAATTTAATATTCATAGCTAAGACAGGACAAAGTCTGTCGGGTCAGCTAGTTTAAAATAAAATATAATTTTCCATCAATACCCATTTAATTAAAATGCAACCGACGTTGACGCACATAAGAAATTTAGTAAAAAAATAAATAAATAGTGTTTAATAAAGCATTGTTTAAATAAAAAGTTATTTATTTGTTAACATAGGTAAAAAATACATATGATATTAAGAAGATAGTAAGAAGTAGCTTAGTAAGTTGACAGGTTCCTAGGTTTTTTTTTTTAGTTTTGTTTGGTGTAACATGAGGAATAGTCTATAATCTGTTCAGTTACTGTTCTAGATCTCAATGTGCACTAATTATCCGATTATTGCGTGATTGGGATTTGAAATGACTATTTAAATAAAGAAACTTCATGTTAATACAGTCTACGTTCTTTATATTAATTTATACTTTAAAGTACAAAACAGTGATGATCTATTCTATTTACTTACGTCATTTGGTTTCGTCTCCTGAAAATTAAACCTATTTAACCCAAAATTAAAATGACATTCAACAGGCGAGGCGTTGCTATTGAACTAAATTCCATTGCTGTTCTGGAATTCAGAACCCTAGGCAACAATGTAAAGATCGCAGGTATAAAGATATATACTGCATTGAATTCTTGCTTTGAAGATAGTATGCATACGTATATGTAAGATTAGGCCTAAAATAGTAGACAGGTTTAGTCAAGGTTGCAGAATAATTCGAGCTTGAATTAAAATGATGGGAGCGTTAAAAGCGGCGACGTGAGGAGACGTGTCACAGATGTTGAATTTCTCAAAATTCGGGAGACTTTTTACGGGACCTCAGATTTAGATAGATAAGCTAACTAAACTTGCTTTAAAGCTCGATTCCCACTGAGACCAGCGAATTAATGAGTAATTTATTGCTGATAAAGTGTCAATTCCACCGTATATGAATCTTTTTCAGTATAATTTTTAACCGACTTCAAAAAGAAGGAGGTTATCAATTCGACATGTTTATATACGAGTATTTATATATTTTATGTATGTTCGGGCATAACTCCGTCATGTAAAGACGGATTAGAAAACTTCTTTTTTTGTTCGAAAGGGGTTTATTCCGAAATGGTCCCATTTAAATTTCGTATAGATCTGATGATGTGTTTCGGAGACAGACAACGGAACTCTTAAATATATAAATATGCATTGTTTTGACGCCAAGGATGATGAAATTTTGAATTGGTGTGGGGTACTTAGAACTAAAAAGTGAATACTTATTAAAAACGTTTTCCAAAAAAAACCGTATTCTGAAAAATACTACAAACCGAAAAATTACATTTTCCCGGAAGTCGAGTGTTTTTAAAAGATCGTTATCATTCTTCTGCCCTTTTTCTAATGTATTTGGGTTCTGAAAAATATTTTTTCCTTAACTGAGATGAAGACGAGAAATAGTTCCTGTTCCATAGTCGTCATCTCAGTAGTAACTCCCTTTTTATCCATATCACCTTTCACACAGTCCATTCATCGTTGTCTTGGCCATCCCCAACTCGTATAGCCATACCACATTCATACTCAAAACACTCCTGACCACATTTCCCTGTTTCCTCCGCATCATATGCCTATACCTTGACAACCGATTTCCTCACAAATTTTCAGTCACTCGTGTCAGTTTCAGACTTCTCCTATATAATAATTTCTTATTCTATCTATTCCCGTAACACCACACATCCCTCTTATTATTCTCATCTCAGTTGCATGCAATTGCATTTCATTCGTCCCTTTTGTAGTCGAATATTCATATCTTTAAAAGGCAGCAAACGGAAACGTAAGTTTAGGGGGAATACGGGAGTCGCAGATTGTTTCCGTGACTTGTTCCGGCCTTTCTTCTGACCAGTGATAATTTTGTGCTTCACAGTCAGATCTACTTCGCCATCGCTTTGCACGAGTCAAACGAGATACCGAAAGTCGGTCTAGATTGGGAGAAGCGCGCTCCACAACTGGAGAAGCCGCTGAAGTCCCAAAACATATTTATATTCAGTTTTGGTTCTGCTGATTTTCAAGCCACCGTTCTCCAAATGCCATTTCTCCAATTAACTCTGGATTTCAGGTACATCTTTAGCGACAAGAAAAATGTCGTCAGAAAATAGCATGCACCAGGTTGCCTGTTTCTGTATGACCGACGTTAGAGCGTCCATATTAACTACTGGGTATTTTTTGCAGTTTCACCTTTATTCTTGAAGAGACTAGGGAACTATTGCACCATCTTTGTGGCATCGCTCCATCTTACAACGATTTTTACAAAGACTAAAGTTTGACACATATTTTCTTTTAAACTCTTCTATACTTCTTCTGGGCCCGTGGCCAATCTAACTTTCATACTTTGGACTGCTTTTCTTTCTTCATGCAAACTAATGTTACCTTACCAAACCTATATTTGCGTGTACCTCGTTGAATACAATCATAGAAACAATTCCAAACAAACTTTTATATTTAAATAGTAGATTTATGAAAACAAAAAGAGAAATAAAAAGTATGCTTAGCTGGTTTGATCCTATTTAGACGATGAATGAAAGACGACTAACAAAATATATTTAAAAGGCAGATGTGAGTTTAATCGCCGGGAACCGCCCTATAAGGACAATATAGTGACCTTATTGGTTCTTCTCTTGTTCTTCATAAAAGTCAGGTCCGTAATACTCACACCGATGGGCGTGTAAGACTAGATGTGTCAACGTAATCGCACCAAAAGGAGTATGAAAGGATTATGGCAGCGTTCTATAGTTTATTCCTGACCCCCTGGGTAGAAGGCGTGAGTTTATAATATGCTAGCTTTTGCCAGCGACTTCGCCCGCGCGGAACTATCATCCCCTATTTAACTCCCTTAGGGGTTGAATTTGGAAACTTCCTTATTCCTTGTCTACATTATAATGGAAATCTCTGTACAAAATTTCATCTTTCTAGGTCCAAGGGTTTGGGCTGGGCGTTGATGAGTCAGTCGCAGTCAGTCAGGACTTTTAGTTTTATTTATATAGATATTTATGTAGATGTATGTATCAGTACAAAATACAAAAAAAAACATAAAACCAGTAAAAGTCTTCTAATCTTCCATATCCTTGTATAGTATAAAACAAACTCACTTTTCGTCTTTGTACGCTTAGGTCTTTTAAACTGCGCAACGAATTTTAATGCGGTTTTCACCAACAGGCAGAGCGATTCAAGACGAAGGTTTATATAAGGATAAATAAAGAAAGAAAGAAACGTTGACCGCCACGCGGGCGATGACGCTGGCAAAAGCTAGTGTTAAACACACCACTTTCACGGGCTTGTAACTGGTACAAATTTCTAGCTGTGACCGTGGTATTTAAAACCTACACTAGAAAAGATAGGTACTATACCTTTACAAACACATTTGTACGAATAAAAATTCTGTAGCAGTCGTTCAGTAAATATTTGTTTTCCTGTCAGCGGTGTGAACGCCTTCCGCTGTACCTACTATTGAATTTACTCACTGTTTTTCTGTGTTTTGTTTCTGTCTGCGGGCGTTTTCCTCCTCTGGGAAAAGTAGGGATTAACCGACTATCTCTCGATAAACAAGTTTATAGGATGGATAAAGTAAGAAATGGCTTGGGATTAAGGCATCCGCGTGTACGCTGGAAACAGACTGAATTTTGTTTGCTTAAGAGTTTCTGAAGGATATAGGTTGAGAAAACTTGAACCAAAGACATGTGACACGTACCAACTCGCACAGGGCCCGTGTGGTGGATTACAGCTCACTCCATCTAGAGAGCAGACCTGTGTACCAGCAGTGGGAACATTATAGGTTTATTATGTATAATTTTGAGTCCAGGTCTTTTTCGCAATAGGCAACATTGTACCACAACTGTATTGCCTGAAATGTTGGGCAGAGATGTATGGTATTGTCGACCTTATAACTGTTTTCCCACCCTAAGTTTTTTTTTTTAATTTATAAATGATCAGTTGACAAAATTCTTGTAATTAAAAAACTGTTTTAACGGTGTATTCGTTTTTTTTTTTGGGTGGGAAATCATCAAATAACTTCTCCCGCCCTGGGTGGAGCAGGAGGGCGTGTCAAACTTTTACTGACTAAAACCCACCCGTGTTCCCTCAGTAGCCTGTATGCCAGTGGCTGCGGTACCTCTTTCGAACAAACCCGCACCCCTGAGAGGCATCGGCCCTTGCGGGCCCCATCGGTTTGTGCTGATATCTCTTTGAGGCGCGCGTGGAACACAACGTGCCGTCGACCTGGGCTTGGTCCTTACCGGACAGCAAGCTACCCATTACTCGCCGTCCGCAAGCTCACGCCTACGGTGGCCGGAAATCAGCCTGGGATTCCCGACGCCCAGGGCGTCTCCTGCGGCGGTTAGGGCCGTGAGGGCGCATATACTGCCTCTCCCTCACGTGCGCCACCTCCCTCTTCGCGAGCATTACTGCTTCACTGAAGGAGGTGACGGCTACCCATGCACTCTCGCTCGGTCGGACGCGAGAGATCGCCGCCGCCGATCGCCTCCACGAGGACACGGCGGTGTTCCGCCCAAGCCGGGCAGACCTCCACCGTGTGCTCCACCGTGTCCTCAGGGCGATCTTCGCAGTACGGTTTATCCGTGAGAACGAATCACACAATTTTAAAACTAAGGTTGGTTTGGTTGGTGGTCGGTTGGTTGTTGAGATAAGGTCACCTGCACATCATAAAAAGACCACTGATTCACAACCAGCCGACGGGTGGTCATGTGGAAAATGACCCATTTTTAAATATTGCATTGGCAAAACAAACTCTGATATTCATAAATAAAGCTGAGCTTTTACACGATTTTGAATATTTATTACCTACATTCTACACATACCTTCATATTGCTCACATGAAACACTGAACTTTCGCAATTTCGCGTGACAGCCGAAAAGCTTGATGCCTACCGACATACATAACGATCCATATCTGCCCAAACCATAAGAAACATAGCGTGATTATATCTTGGTAAACGACTACATGGTACATAGCAGCCGTTGTGGTTCTTTAATAGCTTATATTTTTATTTGCGGAAGTGTCACATTCAGCATGACACGATTTGTTGGTAATTTAAACGTTTTATAGTTAAGAAATAAAAGTTGTAGGAAATAAAACTATGTGGAGGTCACACCATGTTTACATGAAAATTACCAGCGGCTTCGCCCACGCGGATCTTTCATCCCCTAGGTAACTCCCTTAGGGGTTGAATTTCGAAAAATCCTTCCTTATTCCTTGTCTACACTATAAAGGGAACCTCTGTGCAAATTTCAGGGTTCTAGGTTCAAGGGATTGGGCTGAGCGTTGATGAGTCAGTCAGTCAGTCAGTCAGGACTTTTCTTTTTATTTATAATAGATATCAAAACTCTAATTAAAGCATTTATTTCAAATAACCCAATAACAGGCACTTTTGAACTGCCGAGGGATCGCTTGGTCGGATGGATGAAGCTAGTTGCCTATTTCCAAAGAGTAGTAGGTACTAATGGACAAGAACGGGCAAAAAACTCCAGGGACACTCTTTTAAATCAAAATATTGTTACAAAAGTTAGTTTCATCATTCATGTTGAAATTATACATGTTAGAAACGATTTAGAAAGAGGTGCACATTAAAAGCGTCCTTAATAACAAAGATGGCACCTAAGAGATGACCAGTCTCTACTGACGGCGCCCGTTTACGAACATGACGTATGCATCAGCACCAAGTTCAACCATTTTGAAGGAGACTGAATGACAACACCGCGAGACATTTAAGTTGGCATGACATACTCTCAGCCGCCAGAGCACATTCAAGTCAATGAAAGACGTACCCAGTAAATTACAATACACCCATATCTATATAAATATTTATCCAGGTAGGTCTTTGTTAGTCACTAAGGACAGCTTTCTATCTGCATCAAAATTAAGATTTGTCCAAACTCTTATTATATGTACAGGTATATAAAAAGAAAATATCATAAGGCATCAAAAAATATATACGCATCGTTGTCAATGGGAAAAGTGCCCAAAAGGCTGGCAGCATTGCCACGTTGTATGGCAATGCTGATTCTTTGGCCGAAAAATAGGCCAGCCCTTTGGTCACGTGAAGAGTCGACCAACCGCTTGGAAATGTCTCGGAACATTAACATTTACGTATATAGAAGTAGGTAAGTAATTACGTTATATACTTATCCTACTGAACAATACAGGCTAATATACTTTATCTAGATTATATTCGATTTAAGTTTAAAATATAAAGGTAGCAGTATTGTGAAGAAAAAGAAGCGAATTAGAAGCATATTTTCTCATTTGGATATACTATGCCATGTGTGGGCGTGCCAGCGGTAGAAGGTAATTCTCAGTGCAATTTGCGGCAGATTGGCGGCAGCGTCGGGTTTTGTTCATTTCATGCTCCGTTTAGCTTTGGAGACCGACCACTGGCTTCAAGTACTCTACTCAATCTCGAACGCTGAGCTAAAATAATTAATGGAAGGAGGCATTGACTAGCCATCAGGAGTTTGTGAACCCGATCTACTATTAGAAGCTATTTCAGTGAAAGATATTAATAGCTCGACAATGTTGAGGTTATTTCTTGTCGAAGGCTTCATTCATTGGTTTTACTATTTTAAACCTTAGAAATGTCAACGCATTTTTACCGATTTAGAATGTTCTGGTCATTGCTTGACACTATGAATTTCCTTCTATTTTAAAGGGAGTATTTTTATCACATTTTTTTTAACCCTAGAGTGGGCGTGCTATGACCGTTTTGCTAATTTCTGCAACCAACCTTTTCTTTGCAAAGTTGACATACGGTCTTTTGTATTGCATTTTTAATTATGTAAGTGTTTAATTGATATTGTACAGACGCCAGCACATCAAGCTACCGCAATCTGTCAAATTTCTTTGATCGTTTTTCAACTTTATCGCAAAGGAATAAGATTCATATTCAATTGGGAAAATTTGACAGTTTCGGATAGCTCGATGTGCTGCCTGTACAACCTAAGCTATTTTTGTTTGCATTTGTAATAAATTTATGTTTAAATGTTTTTAAAGTGTAATCTACGAAGATATAAAGAAGCTAGGTACTCTAGTTACAAATAAAATTGTTATATGACTTCTTCATAAAATCTACCTTCAATATTATTTATAATGTTAGTAATTTGTTTTCTTAGGATTTTGGTTAGGTATCTTTAGAAGAATTCTCACCTTCGATAAAGGAGGAGCAAGTGCAGTAGTATGCCCAAAACAGGAAAAAGGGTGTCGGAAATGCTCAAAATTACTGTGCAGCGAGCATTGCATGTACTTTCGCAAAGACTTCTAACTAAAGCATAATTATCTCGTAGATGTAAAAAATTTAAAACTTTGTTATTAGTAATACATTTTTAATAAATATTATGTAGAATAAGTTATACAAGTGGATTAAAAATTTACTTTCTCCAAAAAAATATTATAAGCTTAAGTGCCATAATTATAATCAATAATGTTGTTTAAGAATAGTTAGTCAACCCTGAAAATGAAACTAATTTAATCGCAGTATTCTTACTTGAAGCAGTGGTGGCCCAGTGGTAACGGCCGCGACTTACGAGTTGTAAGGTCGTGCGTTCGAATTCAGCCAGGCGCCTTACCTTGTGTAAATAATTTCATCACCACTGCTCTCAAACGGTGAAGGAAAACATCGTGAGGAAACCGGCATGTCCTAAAACCAAAAATTCGAAGACATCTACCAATCCGCACTGAGCCCGCTCCCTCTCACTGAGAGGAGGCCTGTGTCCCAGCAGTGGGAACGTTATAGGCTGAGTATGTATGTATGTATGTATGTATTCTTACTTATAACAACAATAATTATGAACGGCAAAATGTTCCCCGTTACTTACGTTACACGGAATAGCGCACACACTCTATTGTTACAAGACCCAGTACAACAATCTGTGTCCCATTCAGTAAATATATTTTGTGAGACAATTGAATCACTGCAAAAACGCCAACAATGTAGTCTACATAATCAGCCTTTTATATCCCCACTGCTGGGACTCCCTCCCCTCCACTTCCTTCCCTCTCGAAGAGAGAAGGCAGGCTTGGGGTAGACTACGCGAGCCCAGTACGGGCTGTTAGATGTCACATGTGTACGATTTATTCAAGGACATGCCGGTTTCCTCACGATGTTTTCCTTCACCATTTTGATAGCCGTGGTGATTAAATTATTTACACAAAGTAAAGCCACGACTAATTCCGACGCACAGTGGACTGAGAAGCTAGCATAGACTTTGCGTCGCTCAAAAGTCAAGTACCTAATTTTGAAAAAACAAAAATGCCAGCAGCCTTTACTGATTAGCAATATTTTATGTTATGAATCTTTTTTTGATAAATCTATTATTTAAGTTGAGTCCGATACCAGTGGGCCACCACTGCTCTTTTGTAGTCTAACTTCATAATAATTCATTTTTACAACAATATTTGTCAAGCAAGAACAAAATCAAAACAAAAAGAAAGTAACATAAAATCTCTCTCCCTGTTAGCGTTAAGGGCGGGTATAGATTGAACAAAGCGCGTATCTCGTTACGCTGCCATCCGTCACTTTGAAACCGAACGCGCGCCATCTATCGGCAAACAATACCACTATTCAAAGCCTTTTAGGGCTTCGTTTTTTTCGTAACCAGCGCATTGTCTTGTATTTGTAAAACAATTTTGTGATATTAGAGTTTGACGGCAAATATTTGTTAGTACTTCACATTTGGATGCTCAATTTTCTATGTATTTCTAATATCATATGTACTTACCTATCTACGATCATACCTACTAAGTAATCGTATTTGATGCTGTAGTTGATGCAAAAAGTAAATAATATTACAATCGAGCGACATTAACAATCTAAGATTATGTGACTAATATGACAGCTGTGGTCATCCATGACATTCCTTATCGTCTATTAGTGCCCGTAGTAGATCCATTTGGTAACACTGCGGACATATCAAAGAACCAACCGCTGAAGTCGCTACAAATTAGATTTCGTGGGCTCAGACAGGCTGCGGGTTCACATGATGTTTCGATTAACTGGCAACGAAAGATAAGCCCATCAAAACGAAACAAAGAATATGGAGCTCGTTTAACTAGTCGACGACATTTTGGCAGCTTGTTTTTATCCAACTAAATGCTTTGTTTAAGTTAGTTTTAGGTTCACTACATTTGTAACTATGCAAAACTAACATCATTCAATTATTATTTTTCGATAAAATTACTTAATCATATTCCCATAAAGCATAGCTCTGGTGGAAGCGGTTTCAACTAAGCTATGTTTTTATATGCAAGGATACTTGCTAGGGATGTGCGAGTTGTGCCTTCCCGACTATGGATGCATTGCATAGCTCGAGCTGCGCATCTTCCTCGTACAGCTACCTCGTGGCGGCGCATCTTCCTAACATATCTTACTCACTCCGCTACACAGCTCAGCATTAGTGAAAACGGTCAATAGTTTCGTACCTTAGCTTTTAGCTGCATAGCACATCTCTGAAGCTGCTTTAAGCTTTACTAGGAAAGGGGTTCGGTATTGAAAATATTTAATTTTTACCACTATTTGACATAGAGGGTTATAAACACTCACGTTATCGTGTAACTGTTTACTTAATCGAATTATCTACATTCTATAGTACACTCAAAACTAACATCGCATATTCAACAGACTGTGCCTGCGTATCAAAATGAACTGCCCAATAAACAAGCGCTAATCTTAGCCTACTGCGATCCCCAAAATTATCTACGCGGTGACCTTGTAACCTAATTCCGGACGTTTGAGGTTGTGACAAACGGCGTATCTGCCCTTGAGGACAGTGTGCCGTCGCCCTTAATGATGCATTGAAAGGGCCCCTGATAAGGTAAGGTCTAGGTTTGATGAAACGAGTATTTACGTAGATTGTGCTGGGTTTATGGTCATTTTGGAGATTGTGATTTTGTTACTCTGTGACCATAAAGATTGATAAGCAGATTGGTTTTAAATTCAGTACAAGTGATAATCTTAACGTGCATTTATTTCGAGAAAAAAATAGTGAATTCTTACTTTAAAACACTAATAATAGTTTTTATTGGCATCGTTCGTTGATTGAAATTAAATGTTATTGGCTATTATAATTCACAATGGTAGGTATATTATTTACCCGTTTAGCAGAATATCAAATAATCAGCATTCTTACCCTTAAAAGTATTACATTAATAATCCTTAGCTTACATAAATTCGGCCATATTATTAAGTTACTCACGAACCTAACAAAGTCCGATTTACACTCAATTACCAAAAATAACGTGGAATTTAGTATGTTTTCGCGTGCTGCCGGAACGGAACAAACATACCGGTTATCCGGTTCGTGCGGGTACTGAAGTACCTTTCATTAGCTGGACCAGCTTTGTAGGGTAGAAGTGCTATATGTGTACTGGTTGGCTGAATACTTCAGAAATTCTGACTTTTGATATGTAAGTGCACGCCTCTACGATTTTATTAGGTTGAAATTTTGTTTTGTATATAGAGCAAGTACTTATGTTTTTTGTTTTGAGTTTTTTAATACAGTAACGACAGCATGGCTTGGAGACTGCCAGTATGAATTGAAATATCACTACGATGTTTTATGGGTGTAGTATAGGTATGTACCTCTGCGTATTACTTCAGGCGAAACAGGTGCCATGTTAATATTACGAACCAGCGTTCGGAGCATGGTAACTTTGAAACTCTTTTGATGCAGTATTTTAACCTACTAAAGTTAAATCATCAACATCATCATCAGCTAAAGTTGCTAGCCAGTACTCAACAGCACCCATATTGTGTAACACACTGTTAATCTGAATCAAAAAGTTTATTGCCAATCCATTACGTCATATGTTCGAAAAATGTGTCTGCTCCACAATGTAAGTAGCGAATTGAATGCTGTTTATCTGCGAAAAGGAAAACCATCCCTACTGTTCATCATCATCATCATCATTTCAGCCAAAAGACGTCCATTGCTGAACATAAGCCTCCCCCAAAAGGGGGTTTTGCCATAACCATCACGCTTGGCAGGCGGATTGGCGATCGCAGTATGGTGGTAAAATGCATAAAGAACGCTGCTGACCATTCTCTAGTAAGCCCGTTAGTCGCCTTCTACGATACCCACGAGAAGAAATGGGATGGTGCTACTCTTCTATGTCCGGCACCACACGGAACGGAATTCCTACTGTTAGTGTTACACAATTACTCCGCAAAAGTTTATCCTTTTCCACTTCCTCCTATCGCTACATCTCATAAAATAAATACATTATTTACATATGTATGTAATAAATAACGGCGTGAACTCAAGTATCTTGCATAAAGCACTCCGTCACGTTTCACGCTCCGTAGGTACACGTAAGTACTCATTGGAGACAGCTGATCGATGACGTCACGCTTCACGCATTCGTTTTCAATCATCATCAACTCAATGTAGGTTACGGAGATAAATTGTATTTACGAGTATTAGTTGTAATTAGGTAGTCTGAAATTAAATATTGATTATCTGTTATCAAATCGAATTAAATCAAACCAAATTATTTTTATTTTAGGTATGCACCCATATAGCATTTATAACCATTGATAAAGTTATTGATAAAATGCTATGAATTTTAACAGCTCTTAACAATTAAATTACTATAAAAATGGGTTTCGCGTAGTAAAGTATGAAACAGGGATCACAATACGATGACCAAATATTTGAAAGTAAAAAATCGAATAAAAATTGGTAAAAAAACATAATACCTACACGTAATTTGATAGCGTCCTTTTTAAATTCAAACTTTAGAGAATTGTCATCTATAAATTACCTCAGAAGACATTAGAGGCACGTTTTTCTTGCCAAATAACAAACGGCGCGGCGAAGCCTTAAATTCAGCGTAATCTGTTGTTCTCAGTTCCGGCGAGTACGCACGCAACCTTTTGCTGTATGCTTTCCTGGTACCTACACTTTATTTGTGTTTGCCTAATACCTACACTTTTCAACTTGGCCGTACAAAACAGATGAAAAGAGGAAATTAGAACCTTTCCGATTGTTCAAACTTGGTATTACAAACTTTCTTCAAAAACTGAAAGTTATTTCAGTTACTTTTCGCAACTTCCATGCTGTTCCAACTTCATCAATATTAATGTATTTCCTGATGATTTTAATTTGATATCGTACCTCAGAATACATCATGCATGCATCAGCCTACAACGTTCCCACAGCTGGGACACAGGCCTCCTCTTGGTGAGAGGGAGTGGGCCGTTATCCACCACGCGGGCCCAGTGCCCGTTGGCAGATGTCACATGTCTTCGATTTTTTGGTTCTAGGACATGCCGGTTTCCTCACGATGTTTTTCATCACCGTTTTGTGAGCAGTGGTGATGAAATAATTTACACAAAGTAAAGCACCTATCGGGGTTCGAACCTACGGCCTACAACTCGTAAGTCGCAGTCGTTACCACTGGGCCACTACTGCTCTTCACCAATTCATAACTCAAATAGCGGATTTTGTAGAAAAAACAGCCACACTGAAGTGGGAGTGGTGAGCACAACTAAAAGAGGTTTGGAAAGACAAAGGGGAAGTTTGGAAAGACAAAGGGGAGGTTTTTGCCAGGTAGTGGGATAGCTTAACGAAAAAAAAAAACAGAATGTAAACAAAAACAAGTTCTAAAAGTAAACATACCAACTACCAAGGTAATAGTCGAAATCCCTAGCAGTCAGAACCAGCACTTTAAAATAAACAAACGGCTTACACGCAGAGCCTTTGAATAGAGATTTCCACTGTGTTGTACCTGCCATTTCAAACACGAATCGCATGTACAAACATTGGCACTTTGAGCCAATGTTCGTGACTGGACTTGGAACCAATATTTAATTTACCTACCACTATCACCAACCAACATTCCGTCGCTAGATAGGCCAGTAACGCCATAATTATATTTAGCTAATGATGTAACAATCGATGACCGTCTGAGAATACAGATAGGCGACACTGTACCTAGATTTTCGATAGTGATTTCTTCGGGTAGAACAATTTTATTCCAGAAACATCTGGCAAACCTTGAAGTCTGGAAACTGACGCAAATAACAACTGGTAGCAATCAGCAAATGTATGACTGTCGACAAAATTAAATATTTAAATTCTCTTAATTTTTTCAGTCTTCAACCCTCAATATAGGACCGGAAAATGAAGTACCTCTTAAATAATTTCAACGAACAGAATTCCGTAATGACCGGACCGAAAGCATCCGTGAGTCGTATTTCAGTAATTGGCTCCAACTCGAATAATATTTTGTGAACATTTTTTGTGATTGGAATTCCCTCCTCTAATTATATTTTTTAGGAAAAGGTTTGTAAAATATGTAAAAACATTTTGGACTACACAACTAATTGGGTCGTGGAAGTCACGTGTAAGTAAAAAAATCTAACCTACAGTAGAATTTGGATTGATCAGAAACCAAATTCTATTCGAAAAGGCACTTTGCACGAATGTACGGATCTAAGTAACATTTTTCGGTTTGGTTTCGGCATTGGTTCGCGAATAGGTACATTTATTCTTTTTTAAAAGAGTAAGTGAGCCCTTTGCCCTACAGTGGGTCACCACACTCTGATCATCCCCTTTAAGTTCTTGTCACAACGATGCCACATCACGGCGGACCCTATCCAATGCTGCGACACATATTTTTAAGTGTGCAGCATCATGCTGGGCCTGGGATGCGGGTTTTTGGCCTCGGACAAGATTTATGTTTTCAATTTAATTTTACTTTTAAGTCTAGTTTGTAATATTCCTGCGCGAGTCCCATTATTAGTTTTTCTTTATTTCTGTCTTTCTAAGTATAATCATACTTTTAGTCCATTGTTTATCAACACATTTGAAAGAATGCATGTGTATTTTTATCACAAGTTAGGTATAAAGTTCTTGACATAATTCACTGATCTGAGTATAGATAATAATACTAATATCATTGTAAATTTGCGTCATTAAGATTATGATAGTTTAATATCAAGATTTATGATCATCAAATTTCACACAGATAGTATAATTTCTTGCAAAGTAATCATCAATAAAATTCCAGCATGAATTGTCGATTTAATGTATTTAATGACAATGTATTCACGTAAAGGTGCCTATAGATTGGATCGACCTTTATACTTTATTTCAGATCATGGTGTCCATTTTGTTAATAACATTGTTCTTATAGACTAGTGTTAGTAACACTTAAAACTACCCAAAACAAAATCTTTAAAAGTAAACTCGACAATCACTACTGCGCCATTCCATGACAAATGCCGCAGCAATAATTGATGTAACCACAGTCCAGCCAACTAGCGATCATGCTAACGAGGCTGTTGGCGCTGCCACGTACTCTACGCACCAGAGATGCGCACCTTTTACGCATCGTAACATAAAAGCAGTCTACGCGATGTTCAGCAAACATCCCTGATGCACTACAGAATCGCCGCAGCCCCATCAGCACCCTGAACGCATTATTAAATTGGACTCGGAGGGCACTGTAAGACTTTTGAGTATAGTAGGCCCACAGGCTGCACGTGTAGAATGTTACAGTGTACATTAGGACCTAAAAAGTGTAATTTTGACTTCTGTCGAACAACGTGCAAACCTGCGAGCTATCATGTTCACCCGCACTGTCAGCGCCCTCAGATCTCGATGTCATCATTGTCGCTGAGGTTAGAGATCAGCATATGCCCTAAGTATTTAAATTTAGACACCTTACGCAAAGCTGTACCATTAACCGTAATGCTGGGAAACACGTTATCTGTACTGTTTCCTCTGGCCTCAAAGACCATGACTTCACTTTTCAGTGGATTATATTTTAACCCGTGTTGCTCGACATATTATGCTTCACAGATGGTAAGCAGTTTCATAATGCCACATACCGATGCACTCAGTAGCACCATGTCATCAGCATCTTTGAAGATCTAAACGGGTCACCACATCATCTGCCTGATGATGTGATATCTGGAGAATTTATAACGTAAATTAAAGCACAAATATGCTTACATTTTGCAGACAGGCTTGCCTTACATTTGCAATTTGCTCTTCTAATATTTCTATTGCAATCACGCTGAAAACAAGGCGACATTCATCAACATAAATTAATAATAATAAAGAGAAAATAGTTATTTACGTGAAAAAGAGATCAGAAAAACCTTTAAGAGTTATTTTGACATCATAAACGTTAGAAATCGTCGTTTGAGCTACAATTTTGCCAGTTATTACTGGATTTTCATGATTCCTATCTGTTTCTTCTACATTTACCTTTTATAGTTATGAGATTAATCATCAACAGCCTATAAATGTTCCCACTGCTGGGACACAGGCCTCCTCTCGGTGAGAGGGATTGGGCCGTAATCCACCACGCGGGCCCATTGCGGGTTGGTAGATGTCACATGTCTTCGAATTTTTGGTTCTAGGACATGCCGGTTTCCTCACGATGTTTTCCTTCACCGTTTTGAGAGCAGTGGTGATGAAATAATTTACAAAAAGTAAAGCGCCTGTCTTGGTTCGAACTCACGACCTACAACTCTTAAGTCGCGGCCGTTACCACTTAGCCACCACTGCTATCGCATTGAGATTAATAAATTACTGTTACTGGTGTATAACCGTTGTAATTAATAATAAGAAATAAATAAATAATGTAAGACATGCCAGGACTCCGAAAGAGTTTTTGGCCTTTTAAGATATTATGACCACGCTGACGATCATTATTAATCAGCCAGAACCCACATTTTACCATTTATTTAAATCATTAAAAACGATATAAATATAATGTAACAACTATTCTATTTTTGTCTATGGCAATGGTGCCGATGTCGACAATTCTGCCAATGTCAGATGTGTTGAGAAACCGTGCGAAGGAATGAAAAAAAATTAAACAGAAAAAAAACATAAACATAACGTAACTACATTAGCATAAACATTGACGGCAATACGATGACAGATCAGAAAGTTCTTTTTCGACCGCACCGTGGCGCTCGTGTCGATTTGCTGCCATCTATAAATAGTTCGTGAACGTTCCCTATCCTACCCCCCACCCGATTCGCGCCGGCGTCCCTCAGGGCGCCGTGCTGTCCCCTCTCATCTTCACGCTGTTCACCAGCGATATCCCCAAAAGTAGAAAGGCACAGTTGGCACTGTTCGCAGACGACACAGCCATCTACCACTCTGGGCGTAGTCATAAAGCGATAGCCTCCTCCCTCCAAACCGCAGTCAACGTACTTGGCGCGTGGTTTAGGAAATGGCGAATCGAATTAAATCCGGTCAAAAGTCAGGCGGTTCTCTTTTCGAAACCGCGAAATAACCCTGACCCGCCCCCGGCCCATCTCCATATTCGGCAAGCCGATCCCTTGGGAAAAGCGAGCCAAATATCTTGGAGTGATTCTAGATCAGCACCTCTCCTTCTCTGAGCATATCAAGAAGGTGCGCTCACGCGCCGCCTTCGCTCTCGGAAGGCTGCACTCTGTTCTGAACGCACGTAGCAAATTGTCACTCAAGTGCAAATTGCGTATTTACATGGCGTGCATAAGGCCCATCATGACGTATGCATGTGCAGTCTTTGCATACACGCACCCCCGACACATCCATAGGATGCAGACCCTCCAAAACCGTTTCCTTCGCCAAGCCACAGACTCCCCATGGTTCGTTTGGAACGAGATCCTCCATCTCGATCTGAAAATGCCCACTATTGCTCAATTTATGAAACGCAACTCGAAGCGTTTCTTCGATAAAGCCGAGTTACATCGCAATCCCTTGATTGTGAAGGCCGCTAGTTATGTCCCCAGTAGAATCAGTAGAATCCGCCGGCCGAGACATGTCCTTTCCGACCCAGACGACGCCATCACTGTTTTCCAAGAAAAGAATAGGGCCACCAGTACAGCACACAAACACAAACGACCGTCCTTCCGACCTCGCCACCAAGGTCCTCGCACCCCGCGAAGACCCCCGAGTAACGATCAGACCCCCGACCGTCCCTTGCTCGTTAATGCGCCAGCCCCCGCCGCAGCGCGCCGAGCCAGTAGCTTTAAATTCCCCGTCTAATAATCATGAAAATATCTTGATCCAGCCTGTCCCCACTAGCTGCCCCCCCCACCCCGCCAGCGACTCCCTGAGCCGAGGTTCGTACCCCACAGGGGGTGCCCTCAGTGCGCAGTCGTTTTAGGTTTAAGTAGGTTTACGCCCTGGCTGGAGGCTTTTAGAGTCCTAAAAACCTTCACAGGAAAGTCCGGTTGAGCAGTCACGGCCTCTCAAGGTTAACTGCGAGATGCCATTTACAAAAAAAAAAAAAAAACCCTATCCTACCAGATATCTAGCTAAACGATTTCCTTTTGAACTTTTCTGCCACTGGCAGATCTTTCAAACTCATCGCGACGACGTTTTTCGATCTCCACGTGTGATCGAACAAAATCGAGTAACTTAGTAATCAATAGATATTCGACATTGTATTTTTTTATCGATCGCCACTCCGGATCACTTTTGTTATTCCCTACTAAAATTATAAATGTGAAAGTGACACTGTCTATCTGTGTGTTACGCTTTCACGCCTGAACCGCTGATCCGATCGTCATAGTCTACTACTTTTTACTTGATAACCAACATCTACGCAGGCGAAGCCGTGAGCAAAAGCTAGTCTATAATAAATCAACAAGTGATGTCAACGTCAGTCTCGAATGTAACGGTCTAAAGTAATCTTTAAGAAGCTGAAAGATTATGGATCATCAAAACACAGCGACAATAAAAATCTTTAAAAATCTTGCAAGTCTGTAGGCGCCTTAAACCATTGTTCATTCATTGAGCCAAAAAAGATAGGTACATAAACAATGAAATATGAATTTTGAGTCTTAGTGGAATGCCGCAGGGTTTAATATCGAGTCCAATGAGAATACTTATTGTTTTGAAAATACCTAACTAGTATTATTTATACTGCCACGTGTCATCGTCATTTGCGTAGCCTTTTCCCAGCTATGTTGGGGTCGGCTTCCAGTTTAACCGGATGCAGCTGAATACCAGTATTTTATATGGAGCGACTGCCTATCTGACCTCCACAACCCAGTTACTGGATAACACGATACCAAGGGGTATCGTGCCACGTGAATTATATAAAATTATGTATTTTTTATGTATGTTGCTTTATCTTTTCCTAATACAGTCCAACAATTTATTACCTTAGTTAGTACAATAATACAACAAGAAACACAATACAGTTAGTACAACAAGAAACACAATACAGCACGTTTAAAAAAATGTTGTCAGTGTGTCGAGTTGCCGATTCTTGAACATCACTCTCTTGATTATGCCATACACGTAAATAGTAACAACGCTAAAAAACAAACTGCTACAAAAAAAAATTGGGCGGGAAATCATCAAGTAACTTCTCCCGCTCTGGGTGGAGCAGGAGGGCGTGTCAGACTTTAACTGACTAAAACCCACCCGTGTTCCCTCAGTAGCCTGTGTGCCAGGGGCGGCGGTATCTCTTTCGAACAACCCGCACCCCTGACAGGCATCGACCCTTGCGGGCTCCACCAGTTTGTGCTGACATCTCTTTGAGGCGCGCGTGGAACACAACGCGCCGTCGACCTGGGCTTTGTCCTTACCGGACAGCGAGCTACCCATTACTCGCCGTCCATAAGCCCACGCCTACGGTGGCCGGGAATCAGTCTGGGATTCCCGACGCCCAGGTCATCTCCTGCGGCGACTAAGGCCGTGAGGGCGCATATACTGCCTCTCCCTCACGTGCACCGCCTCCCTCTTTGCGAGCATCACTGCTTCGCAGAAGGAGGTGACGGCTACCCATGCCACTCTCACTCCGTACCATGGCCTGGACTAGGGCCGGACGCGAGAGAGAGTCGCCGCCGATTGCCTCCACGGGACACGGCGGTGCTCTGCCCAAGCCGGGTAGACCTCCACCGTATGCTCCACCGTGTCCTCAGGGCAATCTTCGCAGTGGAAACACCCGGGCGTTTCCTCCCGCCTTATGCGAAACAGGAACGTCCCGAAACAGCCGTGTCCGGTGAGGGCCTGCGTCAGGCGGAAGGTGAGGACACCATGCCGCCTTTCAAGCCACTGCTCAAAGACGGGACTTACCGCCGCAATCGTGGTGTGCCCAGCCCGAAATTATGTTCATTTTCTTAAGTAGATATTTTACACGTAAATTTTTGGTTAATATCTTAAACCTAGATGGCGCTGACATCCCCTGGCTGACAGATACCTGAAAAGAAATGCCGAAACAAACTCAAAGGTTACATACATAGGCCTTTATACTACGAGAACCGCCCTAACGAAATGATTGCTGGGAACCGGTAGGACCGTTCGCAGACATCAAAAGCCAGGTGGGGAAGACCTGGATGAGACTCGTACAGACCAGAGAAGCATGGTAAAAGGTAGGAAGCCTATACTCACCATGGGTGGAACAATGCTGCCGATGATTAGGATAATACACCAAGTACCTTGTTTGACTGTACATCCATAGCATTGTAGGATTCAGATAATTATGTATTATCTAATCTAATTAAATTATCAGTTTTGACAAAATGATAACTAAGTCTGTCTATCGGCATTATGTTTTACAGTAGGTTGATATCAAGGTCAGTGGCGTCATTGTCTTCCTAATCTACTTTTAGCCAGCTATTTACGTCCCTGAAGATATAATTATTAATAGTTAATTTTTTTCTTCCGGTCGATTATTTTAGATCAAATTTAATTTCAAGGTTGACTTTGTTGTTCGTATTATACAATGTGAGAACAGCAATACGATGATAAATAAAACACTGGCAATAATAATGTCTCGGAGTATAAGAAAAGTTAAAGTTCAAGTAAAAGAAATAAACTCATTAGGGTCTGAAATGGCAATGGGCGTTCCTCAAGATTAAATATTGGGTCCATTCCTCTTTTTAGTTTACATTAATGATTTACCCTACTTAATTCTAAATCAACCGAAGATTATTTGCAGATGACACATCATTGAAATTTAAAATAGACCGACGTACACAAATTACTCTATTCTTCAGGTCCAAGATTGTTTTACGGTAAATAACTTGGTACTAAATGGCACAAAAACCAAATGAATTAGATTTAAATTACCAAATGTTAGAAGTAGCGAATGTGACATCATATTGAATGGAGAAAAACTGGAATTTGTTAACCAAACGGTGTACCTATATAGGAATCACGCTAGACGATAAATTGCAATGGGAACCTCATATAACTAAATTAAAAAATAAATAAATAACATCTCTTGCGGGGCGGCTAAGCTCGGCCGCTTATGCTGTTAGAAAGATCAGACAGTTAACAGATGTAGAAACCGCGCGTTTGTTCTATTTTAGCTACTTCCACAGCATCATGTCGTATGGCATTTTACTGTGGGGTCGGGCTGCTGACATTGAATCCATCTTTATTTTGCAAAAGAGAGCTGTCAGAGCCATTTATAATCTACGTCGCCGCGAATCCCTCAGGGAACTATTTAAAAGGATTAATGTTATGACGGTACCTTGCCAATTCATTTATAAAATATCCTATGTGTTATCACTTATTATATGAAAAAATCTACATCTTTTTAATAAAATAAGTGATAGACACAATTTTAATACTAGAAACAAAGACAAAATAAATCAAACATTTTTCAGATTAGCTAAAGTACATACATATTTTATAGGGTACTGTGTTAAATGTTATGAGATAAAAACTTTTTTCAACAAAAAATTTTTTTTCGCTTTTTAGCTATAGCTTAGTTTTTAGCTTAGTATCTACTCCACACCAATTCGAATCTCCACCTAACTACTAACCGTTAAAAAGTTGTACCTTCTTTCATTAGCTCAGCGTCATAAGATGATGATGACTATACTCAAATCTCTTAAAAAATAAAATGATAACATTGTTCATACCGATAACATTTGAGGGTTGCCCTCGAATTACCTGGGAATTCATCATCAGATCTTGACTTGGTGCCAATAGGACCACCTCAGGAGTATACTCTTTCAAATAAAAAAAACAATTTCAGAATCGGTCCACAAATGGGGAAGAAATCGGTGAAAATACATAAAAAAAATATGCAGTCGAACATAATAATAACCTCCTCCTTTTTTTGAAGTCGGTTAACCTTGTGATATATTGCAATTAAATGAAAGGAAATTTAAAACTCATATAAAAAGTAAACTTTTTAAACAAGCCTATTACAAATTGGAGGATTATATCCAAGATAGGAATGCTTGGAAACATGCTGGTCCTGATCCATAGGACAATCTAGAGTCTAGACAATATCAAACTGGTTGCTAATAGAATTGTATAAATAATTATATTTATGACATTGATGTACACTTAGTGATTACTTTAACTCACACTCTGACTTGATAATATTCTAGGAAAATCGTATACTTACTTTTACAATGTTTGTAAATATGTGAGCACCATGATGTGTTTTTCATAAAATTAATTTATCTGTAATTGCTTCACTTTCATTTTTATTGCCTATTTTGGTATGGTAATTATACTCTGGGTGAATCGTTTTAAAACATTTTAAAAGAGTAACTGGCCCATTTTTCTCCATACGAAACTACATTTTGGAAGGGGCGAGTAGAATCAATTCTATTCTAATGTAAATGTTGACATTCAAAAGTGCCTTTCAAGTGCCTATATTAAATAAATGCTTTGACTTTGAAACTATGAAATAAATCCAAACCATGTAATAAAAAAATTATAATCAACTACTGATGGGCCCACTGGTGATTTTGTTAGTCTTTGAGTAGCCGTTGAGACTAAACTATTGGATTTCCGTGATGGGTTGCTGGTGTGCCGGCTGGGAACGTCATCGTCTACGTCTCCACCTAGATTTATTTATTACTAGCTTTTGCCAGCGGCTTCACCCGCGTGGAGGTCGAAAATTGTCCCACGGTAACCGGGATCAAAAGTTTCCTATGTGTTAATTCAGGTTAAAAACGATCTGTATGCCAAATTTCATCCCAATCTGTTCAGCCGTTTTTGCGTGATTGAGTAACAAACATCCAAACTTTCACAATTATAATATTAGTAGGTTTTTTTGTGTTTGGATGTATAGATGTTTGTCACTCAATCACGCAAAAACAGCAGAATAGATTTGAATGAAATTTGCCACACAGTGGTTGAACACATTATAATACTTTTTTATCAGTATGGTACGTCCCCGTGAGATAATATCCGACCTCCACGGCGAAGCCGCTGGCAAAAGCTAGTCTACAATCTACTATATAAAATAAGTCGGGTTTTCTTTCCTGACGCTATAACTCCAGAACGCACGAACCGATTTCCACGGTTTTGCATTCGTTGGAAAGGTCTCGGGCTCCGTGAGGTTTATAGCGTAGGTAAGGTAGGTAGGGTAGGTAGGGTAGGTAGGGTAGGTAGGGTAGGTAGGGTAGGTAGGGTAGGGATTCTGTATGAATGACTATTGGACGGACAAGACAACGTCTGTCAGGTCAGCTAGTAAAAATATAAATAATAAAGCAATGCGTTTAATATCATTGATACGACGAAGGAAAAGTGGTCATAATTTTGTCGCGGGCAATACCAGTATTTCTTTTATGTAATTTTTTATTATAAAAGGAAGATCGGTTTGTCTGTTTGTAAAGTCATATTATTTGTTTATCAAATTGACTGCCCACGTACAATACAAATTTTAAATTATATTAAATAATTTGCAAATGTTATTCAAATTGTTTTTAAATATATTAAAACTACTTTTTTAATTAAAATATACTAACATAATTTAAAAAGTTATGGTCTACAAATTACAAAATGGATAAGTATATAAAAATAATCATAGGGTAGGTATACAAAAGTTCATCCGCAACATTTTTATCGGGAAAAGTGCCTAAAACGCTGGCGGCACTGCCACGTATGATGGCAATGCTGATTCATTGGCCAAAAAATAGGCCAGCTTTCTGATCACGTGAAGAGTCGACCAACCGCTTGTGTTGGAAAATCAGTGGTCACTCAGACCCTAGACTGGTCCAACATAATAATATATTTTCAATAAGATTGTAATATTTGCGCCATTTGAGGTTTTCCGTACCTGCTGCAGCCGCCCCAGTCCAGCCCGCCGTGCTAGAAAGATGGGATGTCTACACATTTTGCATCCCACACCAAAAACCGAACTAACTGCCAAGGCATTATGGTCATTCTGTCTGGTATCTTCCCATCGTCGCGTGTCAAGCGGGTTCTAGAACCACTAACACCTGGCAGATGGCTGGTGACGAGAGCACGACGGATGACGTCATTGATGCTGGCGTGCCATGCTATCCCGCCGCACCTCTTGCAGGATAAGCTACGGTGTCCGAGGCAGTCAACACCTTCACCGCATTGCCAGCGATGCAGAGCCACGCAAGGAGCACCCAGACGCAGCCATGTAGCGAGCCGGAAGGTGGTGTCACCCAGCATAGTGCCTATGTTGGGTGACGGTAGTACCTGAAGCCAAAAGCCTGACTAGCACACACCCACAGCCAGAAAGCGGCACGCTCAGCAGTAATGGTGGACGTATAGATGAGACTGTTCCTTACCAACCTGGCATCAGGGTATCCATTTTCCAGGAATTCACCGCATCGGTCAAGCACGGCTAAAATTCTAGTTCAACTTTTCAGTTCTGAGTACAGAGGACAGCAACGCAGATAAGCTAATACTAGTAATTTTATGGACGCCGAAACGGATGGGAAGTGTGGCTTGAAGCCAGGCTCGGTCTTCCAAAGCCACATTTAAAATAGATGTTAGTGTGAAGCGAATAATTTAGTCAATTTTGTCCAAGAGCTGTAGCTTCTTCCATGAATTGATATTTAATAAACAATGTCCCCGACTGAATGTAGGTATGAGTAATAAGTTCTCGAATCACCTAAAAACATGACAAATTAGGGTTAATCGTACTTTCACACGAAATAATTACACGGAATTTGATTAAGTAGGTGATGATATAAGACCATTTTAGAAATTACGAATAAAATGATCATGCAGATAAAATAATGAATATTTCAGGTTCAATAAGATCATTTGATTAACATTGTGCGTGACTATGACTAAACAAAAAACTAATCCCCATAAAAACATAAACATTTTGATAAATGCTTAAGCCTCTAGACATGACGGTGTAGACGGCGGGAATTAATAGTTCATTTTATCAGCAGTGGTTTATAAATTAGATAAAAAGTTTACAAATACAGTATTCTGCACTTTGCTGGAGGTGCACGCACAAGTGGTTGGCGTGGTGTGAACCGGGTCATTCCCAGAGAGAAAACTTGACTAAATTATTACTTAACTTGAGGACAACAAATGCTGACAAAACAAATTGTTTTTTTTTAATATAACTTAATAACCCGACTAATTAGTCGGTTTTTGTAATAGGTATCTGGTAAAGCTTAAGTACTTCCAAGAACTTAGTTGTGTAAAATCTAGTTAACATAAACAGTAGACTGTGTACTAAATTAAAAAAGGAACAGCAAATAACTTTTCTTAGAAAAACTAAGTAAGTATGTTTTTCGGAACTAACAAAACTTTAAAAATATTTAGGAACTGTGATTTGCATTAAACAGTGGTAATATTTAGAATTATTTAAACTTCTTTTTCGTAAATTTGTTTTTTCTTCAAATACGAAACAGTTTAATAAATTCGGGTGGTAAATTTGTTGTCTGTTCAAGATGGCGGACTCAGAGAAGAATCGGAACAACCCGCCAGAAATGGAGCGAGAAGTAGATTTAGACACTCTTCTCGTAGAAGAGATTGGACAGTTTGGAAAGTACCAGTTGAGGACTTTCTTATTGTCTGTGGTCCTGGTACAGTTCATAGCATGGAGCGCCGTTGAATATGTGTTCACCACCTCTCGAATCAGTACCAGGTAAATTAATGTCTCCTACGTCATTTTTATATCATCTTACAATTTATTGTACGGATAAACTAAACCCTAGTTATCCTCCAACTGAGTTTCTCGTATGTTTTTTCTTGTTTTGTACACTATATTGCACAAAGGTTTCCTTCATCCGACACTAACGTTTTCGAATCATTTCGCCAGCGTTTGCTTTTATTTCAATGGTAAAGACCACTTATTGCCCATTCATTCGCGATTCCTCTTTTATCGTGTATCGTGGTAGGTCTTTGTGTTTGCTCAGCCTTACTGAATTTGAAGAAGTAATTAAAAATGTAGAAAAATCAAAGGTTGGTAGGTATTATGATCTCTCTAAATATTGATTTTTTTGCTTCAAATTCAAATAGTAACGTCTTTCTGAGTAACTCCTTGTCAAATTATTATAAATGAAAAAAATGTTACGAGTTTGAAATTTGAGTGTTCTCTTGTAGATGTCTAATCCCGGAGTGTGAAGGTGAGCCGACGAGTTTCTCTCCGTACTGGTTGGAGAACGCAGTGCCACAGGGGGCCAGTCAGGGCTCGTTCGACAACTGCGAACGTTTCGCCAACGTGAATGCGACGCTGCGGGTGGTCGAGAGCAACACTTGTCCTGCAACACTCTTCAACCGCAACACTCGCGTGCCTTGTGATGACTTCGTATATCAGAACACACACTCTGTTGTGTACGATGTGAGTTAGCAAAATGATTGTTTTTGCATTTATACCTGGATGACATATTATTTTTTTGGTTTGACGTAAGTGTAACCTAGCTAGATCGATTTATCGCCCCCGAAACCTGCATACAAAATTTCATGAAAACCGTTGGAGCCGTTTCCGAGATTCAGATTATATATATACATAACATACAAGAACTGCTCGTTTAAAGGTATTAGATTGGATGGCAGGCAAGCCACAACAGAGTTTAGTGGTCACATCAGTAACATAATAAACATCACAGAGGCAAAGCTGAAATGCCTCATGTTCTGGCAACTAATCTTGCACCCATACCCTTCAAACCAGAACTTCAAAAATAATAATCATCTTTGTGGCAGAAATAGCTAGTGCCTTGGGTGTTGTGTGTTCAGGTATTCCAAGAGAAAGATGTTTGATCGGAATTCTTTGTCATGATGTAGTACGGACTGGCATGTGACGAATGGCGGCGGTCACTGATCGGCACGGTGCGCACGTTCGGCACGCTGACGGCACTGCCCATCACCGGCTTCGTGTCGGACCGCTGGGGGCGCCGGGTCGCGCTAACCATCAACGCGTTCAATACGGCCTGGCTCGGTGTCACGCGATACTGGGCTGACACCTACATCGGGTTCATGATGTCCGAGTTTTTTGAGGCCACTTTCGGATCTGGAGGGTTTTCCTGCGTTTATATATTGAGTAAGTAATTTCTTTAAGTATTTATGCATTCGATTTACATTGCTAAATGGGATCTATAGCTTGTTGAATGGTGGTTCTCCTAAAGCAAGGAGTACCTTGGGAGAACCTCCGTTCAACAAGCTATTTAATAAAACAATAATACACAACGGGCGCATACTATATGGATGCTAAGCAAACCTTTCAATAAACAACAATGTAGAGTTCTTCAAAATTGGAATACTTAACAGAGTGTTGTATAATTAGGCATAGCAAAATGGCAGTAGATAGTTAAGTGCAGTATAATTTTCTGGAAACCAAAATAATTGTAAAACTATTCATACAATTTCGTATCGTTAGTTATAGATGTAGACTTAAAATGCACACGACACACTGTTACATTATTTATTTAGGATGTGTTGAAATTTGGATACAATTATTAGAATTTAGTGGAAAACTGTGCAAAAGATAGCAGTGGCGCAAATATTTTTAATAATAATCAATACTGATATATTGGTTTATAAACTTTATGACCTGCGATTATGATTACATTGTTTTGTTTCAAAGATCGCGTGCAACTTTCGAATAACTTTCATGAATACAACGTGTAACATACTTATTTTTTTATTTGTTTTTAAAGGACTAATTATAATCATTGATATAATTTTTATAAATCAACACGCAACATTTTCGAAAAAAAAATGTTTGAATTGAGGTGCGTAGCCGAGCATGCTTTTTTTGAGGTTAGGAAATCATCAAATAAATTCTCCCGTTCTGAGTGAAGCAGAAGGGCGTGTCAGACTTTTACTGACTAAAACCCACCCGTGTTCCCTCAGTTGCCTGTGTTGCTTAAAAAACAATTAAATCGATATATTTGGTTTCCACTCAGTTAATGCTACGCAATTATTTTATCATATTTTCTTATTTTATTGTTGTATTTCACCTTTATGTGTTTCTTTGCTGTTTGTACTGTGCGTGTCTCAAATAATATATTTCTCTTTCTTTCGTTCTTTCTTTCAAATAGTTAAATATTTCTGTAACTATTTTCATTGGTCAAGCTATTTGTATCTCATTTTTCATTGTTATGCCACCAATCCTATGTAATTCGTAAACATTGTCACAGTAATGGAGCTGGTTGGCCCAAAGTACCGAGTAGCTGCTGGAGCAGCAATGAACACTTGCTTCGCGCTAGGACAAGTGACAATGGGGCTGATTGCGTGGGGCGTGCCCAACTGGAGGAACCTGACTCTAACCCTCTACATCCCGCAGTTCCTCACCATCTTCTACTACTGGCTCATCAGCGAGTCCGTGCGGTGGTACATGAGCAAGGGTCGCTTCGATGAATCCGAAGCTTTACTAAGAAAAGTTGCAAGGGTTAATGGGAAACTACTTTCTGAAAAATCCCTAGAAGCGTTACGGCGAACAGCACAGGAGAAGTTAAGAGTCAGTGCGGTGGAGGCAGAAAAACGCGGTGGCGAACCCTGGCTGGTAGTGCAAGTGTTCCAGCACAAGAAAATATTGATTCGTGTCCTCATATCTCCCGTGTGGTGGATCACAACCACGTTCATCTACTACGGACTCTCGCTCAATGCCGTTAACATGTCTGGCAATAGATATCTGAACTACGTGGCTGTAGCTGCAGTCGAAATCCCCGGATTTTGGATCTCATATTTCCTGATGGACAGGATTGGAAGAAAGCCTGTATTGACTGGAGCTTTTTGGTTATGTGCTGCGTGCCAGATTGCTTACATTTTTATACCTCAGGGTAAGCGTCTTAACTTTTGGCATTTTTGCTAAGTAAACTTTTTTTTTGGCTGCGCATTTTGCAAGTTGGCCACATTCTGCAAATGGCTGTCAAATACTTACCGGTGGTTATTAATTCGTTAATATTACACTATCAGCAACATTTTCTTTCCCATATCCCGATTTGTTTATGATCGGCGCAACATGTGTACATCACTGTATGAAAATATGAGATATCGATCGCCTTATAGTGCACCAAACTATTGACTATGAAATGCAATACATAATAACGTAACACTCAATATTTGTAAAAAATAAATTGTAATTTTTTTAAATACCCAGTTTACATCGAACACTGTTGCAACACATAATTCAGTGTTATTATTACAATACACATTTACCTATTATGTTAGTACACAATAAAGCGACATTTCATATTATAAAAACTGGTAAACACTTGACAGTTATTGCGATATTCTCGACTTTTAGAATGCACAGTTAATAGTTCTTTTTTTTTCGACAGATTTGTACGCAGTATCGCTTACAATATACCTGATCGCAAAGATGTCGATAGCAATGGTGATGACGGCAGTGTACGTGTACACTGCGGAGCTGTACCCTACGAAACATCGACACAGCTTATTCGCTTATTCCTCCATGATGGGAAGGATTGGTTCTATGGTTGCGCCGCTCACTCCCGCATTTGTAAGTCACATTTTTGACAATAGTAGGGCTTTTGACTGAGTTGGACAAAGTATTGTGTTACATAAATAGTTTAAATCAAAATCAACGTAGGAGTAATATTGGAAGCATGATAGCTTTTAATATCATTCTTATTCAGTTTGTTCCTAAGAATTGAAAAGTCAAATGTCCGACTAATTCTTGAAGTATTGCTACAGGGATCATTTTTCAGTCTTCTGCTTTTTCTAGTTCTTAGTTTCAAACACCTAATAACAGTAACAATAGTCCACTGAAAATTTATAATTGATTAATTTTATTGTGTGTAACATATTTCATTTTATTGTTCGACCTAAAATATTGATTTCTTTTACGAGTATTGAATTTTATTGTTGGTATAATGTTCTTATTCTGTTGCAGGGTGCACAATGGTTTACTGAGCTGCCATTCGTATTATTTGGCTCCTTCGCACTGCTATCCGGTCTTCTGATCTTCCTTACACCAGAGACTCTTGGCCACACGCTGCCAGACACTCTCGAGCAGGCAGAGCAGATCGGCCTCAAGGATAAGACGAAAAAATGACAAACAAGACAGAATTACCTACCGTTAGTGTAATGAATGAAAAATCTCGTATTTTTATATTTTTAAGATTAGATAAGAATAAAGTAAAACTTGCCGATTATGTATTTTATTGAAACCTACGCCGTCAGGCCAGAGGGGATTCTTTGAAATAGTATACCCGTTGGTATGTCATAGGCACATGAACAATATCTACTGCATAAAGGAACTTTATCAATTACAACCAGAATCATAGATGTAGGTACCTCAAGTTAATAACACTTGACATATTAGCTTACCTAACTATGTAATGCATTGTATGCTGGTACCAAACGAACCTTGCCTGTAGCTAAATTGATTGCTTAACGACGTATGCTACCTTGCTAGCACCACAGATATATGTTACATTAATATTGATGAGCAGGAAACGTAACAGGTGCAGATTAATTTTAAGGTCAGTTCTATAAGCTACCATCTTACTTACTGACTAATATTTTATGGTACGATACGTTTTAGATAAGATACGGTAAGTATCAGCAATTATCAAATACTGAAGACAAGAAGAACTAATAGAAATTGAAATAGAAATAATATTTATTCGCATAAAACATGGTATATAAAGTTGTTTTAAGGTACATTATAGAGCATACATGTTTCGCTTATATCATAGCATGCAAATATTGTTAGTTGCATTTAAAGATATCTCCCGTCAGTAAATTCTTAAATGCTGTAATAGTTATTCGTTTTTAACCATTCATACAGTTTTTTTTTTTTTTTTTTGAACAATCTAAGATCTAAAGTTTTTAAGTCCCTTGGAATTTTATTGTACATCCGAACACACGTGGCTAAACAGCTTTTAATATATTTAGCCAGTCTCGGTAAGTCACTTAATATAAGCCTGTGAGGATCACGCCGGTTTCGAGGATATACATCATCTACCTTTTTAAATAGGTCTTTATGCTTCTTAACAAACATAGAAACTTCATAAATATAGAGAGAGGGTAGCGGTAATAAACCAAGTTCTTTAAATATAAGCCTGCAAGATTCATCACGTTGAAGCCCATATATTACACGAATACACTTTTTTGGGCAACAAATACCCTATTCCTATCGGTACTATTACCCCACATGATGAACCCATATCGTATTAAGGATTCGACATAAGCATGGTAGGTAGTATAGCAATTTTAATGTTTGTTATATTTTTTACCTTTCTGAGTGTGTATACGATTTTTTTATTCTTTTAGATACATCATCTACTTGTGCTTTCCAATGATATCCTGGTCTATTATTACTCCAAGAAATTTTGTTTGTGTAATCACGTTAAGTTTTGGTATGTCAAGTTTTAAATTGTATTTATTATTATTTGCTTTGTTAAATTGTATGTACACGGATTTATCTAAATTAATTTTCAAGTTATTCATGTCAAGCCATTCAATTAGTTTGTCAATTGTATTTTTAATTTCTGCTTCATGGTCGTCAATTATATTAGTCTTTTTATCGGACGTCACTATAATGGAAATATCGTCAACGAATAGTATGCATTTATGCAGGGCTTTAAATACCGGTAAAATTTTCGTAACGTTACCCTCATTTGACAGAGTTACCGTTAATAATAAAATAACGTTAATAGGTTTAACGTTATTTTCGTAACATTTTATCGTTAATCTTAAAAACCGTTAATTGTTTAATAACGTTAATTTTTATCGTTATTCCGTTTTTCGTTAAGCTTGTGAGGTAGAAGAAGCGGGGGAGAGGGGGCAGAGAAGCTATCGCCGGGCCGCCTAAGTTAAGCCACCTTACGCGCCATCGCGTCGTGCCGTCTCGCTCGATCAAAACGTTGCCAGATTCTTATGTGTGAGAAGTGCTGGTAGTACAGTTATCTGATTTAGTTAGTGATAATAACGTAATACAAGTCACATACAGGAAAAGTTTTTATCCAGTGCGCAAATTTTAACCATGAATTCAGCATATCATTCTAGACCGCAGAAATTTTTGGCCGGTTATACAAAAAAAAAATCAGCCGTTCCATACATTTTGACCGCGTAGGTATTGCACTTTTCTATGAAACAGCTGTTTTTTTTTTGTATAACCGGCGAAACATTTCTGCGCTAGGGGCTCTAGAATGATATGCTGAATGAAAAAAAAAAAAAAAAAAATTTTTATTTATGCTTCAGTTTACAAAAAAGGGTTTCGTGTTTGGAGCCTCCTTTTAAGCAAACAATGCCTGTGTTAGGAGACTCCGCTCTTCCATAGTACAGCATAATATCAATAAATTTGCAAGACATCCGTAAGTACTTAAAATATCAAATAAAAACAAATATGTTAGTGAGAGTGTGATTCGAGTGTGAATACCTGTGCGTAGTGTGTCTGTATATGAAAGTGTCTGTGAGATTGTATGTTCCAGTGTAAGTGAGAGTGGATGTGTGAGTGTATGTGTGAGTATATGTGTGAGTATATGTGTGAGTTTATGTGTGAGTGTATCTGCTACTTTATGTGTTCCAAAAGTGCCTCTGTTTCATCATATGTAAGTGTCTTTATCCAACTAGTTATTATTTTCTTACATTCATAACTTTTTTTTGTGTATAAGTAAATATGTTTGTTAATTTTGTTGTATAGTTGAGCAGACCGTTTATTAAATTGCCTGCAAGCAAACATAGTTTTAGTTTTTGGAATTCGTGCAACAATGTCAGTCCGCCTTTTCCGTAATAAGTTTGGATCATATGGCAGGGTTTTATGCTTTTTTAAGACTATTTGGACAATGTACAATTTTCTTACGGAAAGGAGATCACTCATTTTATATAAGATATCAGTAGGGTATCTTTTATTTTTGAAGTACATTATCTTTATCAGAGCTCGTTGAGATCGCTCCACAGCTATAAAATTTGTTTTCGCTGCACCTCCCCAAACAGGGATGCAATACAATAAGACAGACTGCACTAGTGCTATGTAGATTTCATTTAAAATATTTCTGGGGGCGTCTCGTTTACTGGTGATATTTCTTGGAGCAACATATCGAAGTGTTTTAAAGATCCAGCTTAATCTTCTAACCCTATTTGAGACCTGTTCAAGATGTGGATACCACGATAGTCGCTGATCGACGATCACGCCTAGATATTTAGTTTGATTTACCTGTTTGATACATGAACAGTTACAGTATCTGTTATTGGTATCTCCACAAGTGTGTATTCTTAGCTTGAGATCCTCTCTTGGCTGACTACTTTTGTTGATGCTGAAGCAAATGTAATTGGTTTTTGATGTATTTAAAGTGAGCAAGTTATTGTTTAGCCAATTGGCTACTTGTGCCATACCCATCTCAGCTTTGAGTTTCACATCTTGCCAGGAGTTCCCAGAGAAAACGACAGCGGTATCATCGGCGTATGAAAATACTTTTGCATTGTTGATATGCATGTTGCAGAGATCGTTTATATATACCAGAAATAGTGTAGGGCCCAGTACGCTGCCTTGGGGAACGCCGTAGGTGACCTCAACGTTACTACTGGTCAATTCACCCACCTTAACCCTTTGCTTTCTAGACGAGAGGTAGTCTTTGAGCAATTTCAGAGGGATTTCTCTTATTCCAAGTTTTTCAAGTTTGCTCACAAGGAGAGGGACAGAGACGGTGTCAAAAGCTTTTTTAAGATCTAGGAAAACAGTCAGGCATTTATTTCCCTTATCAAGATGTTCAGTTACTAAAGAACTCAGTGCTGTAACTGCATCTTCAGTGGATAAGCCATGTCTAAAGCCAAATTGGGCGAGAGATAGTAAATTAAATTTAGAGAAATATGTTGTTAGTCTATTATTAATAAATTTTTCCAGTATTTTAGAAATGCATGGTAAAACAGATATTGGCCTGTAGTTGTTGACATCATCTCTGTCTCCCCCCTTATGGACGGGAGTAATAATGGAATGTTTCAGTAGGTCAGGGAAGGTGCCGCTTTGGAAGCATAGGTTTGCAAGGTGAGTAATTACTGGAGCAACTTCCTTTCGTACGTGTTTCAGAAATTTTGTCGAGACATTATCCCAGCCGGGGGCACTATCAGACTTAAGGCCCATCAAGATTTGATCAACTTCATTGGGGTCAGTATCCAGGAGGACAAAAGAATTACACTGTGTAGGTAGCTTGGTATGTTGCTCTATAGGGTAATTATTACTAGGCAGAATTTGCTGAGCCAACTGTTTACCAACGTTGGCAAAGTGATCGTTGATAAAATTTACTGATTCAAGAGGGGAAGACTTGATATTTAATAGTTCAGAGTTATTATTATTTGACTTGGTGGAATAAGTGATTTCTTTAATATTTTTCCAAAGTAGCTTATTATTTGTAACAGATTTTGCTAGCAGGTCCCTTTCATATTTACGTTTTAGTTTTTTTATCAAATTGTTACAGTAATTCCTGTATCTAATGTAGGTTATCTTTGTGATATCATTGTATGGATCAGATTTATGACGTTTTTGTAATTTATTACGGTTTCTTATGCACCGTAGTATGCCGTTGGTAATCCACGGTTTAATTATCTGCTTACTGTTTGATATGGTGCGGGTGGTACTATTGCTTTTTTAAAGTATTAGAGAGTTTATTTATGAGAAGGTTGGTCAGTAGATTTGGATCATTACAAAACAATAGTTCGGCTAAATTATTTTCCTGTAAGTCTTTCATAGCTAATTCAAAGTCAATTATAGTTGCAGTTTTTTTTGGAAATCTGGTGTTTTTTAGTTTAGACAGGGACAGAAATGTTGTATAGTGGTCAGTGATAGAGGTGTGTAGTATTGCAATAAATACTGATACCTTCTTTTTATTAATTTTTAACATGAAATGATCTAAGCAGTTTCTTTCTCTAGTGGGTAGCGTATGTCCAGGTAGTATTCCATACAATGACAACATATTGAGATAACTATTTCTATTGTTATGCTCATGGGACGATTCTATTTCTTTAGGTTTAATATTTATGTCTCCCGCTAGGATAATGTTTTTGTGAGAGTTTAAATTATCTAGGCACGCACTAAGGGAGTTTATGAAGCTATCCGTGTTTGTGTTTGACGGGGAGCGGTAAGTATATAACACTATATTATTAAGAATATCCAGTTGAAGACAAGACGCTTGTGATAGCTCAATTTCCTTAACTTTTGGTTTCAATGATTGTTTTATATACACAACTACCCCATCGTTTTGGTTTAGCTGCCGTTTAGTGAAGTAAGACTCATAATTATTCAGTTGTGGAATAGGTTTGCTAGCACTTAACCTACATTCCGTTAGTATAATAATATCTGTTTCTGGAAAAGTTGATAAGTTGAGCACGAGATCATCAAAATTACAATAAATACTTCTTATGTTTTGGGAAATAATAGTGAGATCATTCTTATTAATTTGTACGTGTCTGCCAAGTTCTGAGATCCCGCATTCGACTGTACGGGCAATTTCGATATTATCTATATCGGTTACGGTTAATAGTGCGTCATTCATTTAAAGTATTTGTAGGTAAGTAGAATATACGTTTCTTTAAGATAAGTGTTTAGGTTAATTAGAGTAAGTTGCAGTAGTTTATGTATTACTTTGATGACTAGGCACATTATGGTAGGTTTTAGGTTAATGTAAGCGAATGTATTGTTATGGTGTGTAGCATGTATAAAGGTGCGAGTGTGTGTGTTATACAAATGAGGATGCGTGTGAGTGTTGGTATGATTAGCAGCGTAAATTAAGTTCAAAATTAATGTGATACAAGTACACAGAAAACATGCAAAAAGTCTTACACAAAATCTATAAAATAACAGGTTTGCGGTAGGAACTAACAAGGGTATTTTCAGCAAGTTAGGTAAACAGGGTACACAAGTATTATACGTTTTAAGTCATGTTTTCACTAAGAGTTGATGTACCTGCTCTTCACAAGTGATAACTATAGATTGCGCATGTTCATCCTTTTTTATATAGACTTTGCCATACGCAGTCCAACAGAACTTGTAAGCCCCAGATTTAACCAGGTCTCGGGCAAGAAAGTGTAGACGCGATCCTTTTGGGGTTAAATGCTCCGATAAAAAAATAAGGGTATCTTCTTGTGTTTTAAATCCCAAAAGTTTGCAGGATAATTAAGTTTGGTTTTTCAAATTATAAGCCTTACCCATCTTCAGAATCTCGGACCTTAATAAAGTGGAGCCTGTCTCCACAATAATAGGAGTATTTTGTTGGTCATGGTTTTTCCCACGCACTCTGTAGATGTCCTTGATATCATATTTATTTATATTACAGGTTAAGTTTCGGGAAAGACACATAATCATTTCTATTAGGTCCTCTTTGGTTTCGTGACTTTTTCTTGGTACATTCTTCACAACAAAATTCGTTTTCCGTCCCCCCATTTGCAAATCCTCAATCTTATTCTCCAAAATAGTGATGAGCTTTTTGTCTTCTACAGCTTTATTTTCCAGCTTGCTGATTTTCTTAGTAAGATCATCATTTTGCGCGGTTAGATAGGCAATCGAACTCTCTATTTTAATATTAGACTGTTGAATTTCTTTTAGAGTTGAGTTTATGTGCTGTGTCTCGTCGCCATGTTTTTCTGAGAAGAAGGTCATCATTTTTCTCATTTCCTCTTTGAAATCATCTAGCTGTTTACTGATTGAGTCATCCATATCTTCTCTGCATCTCTTCCCTGCACGTTGAAATACGTAGTTTGGTGGTGTAGAGAGAACTTTCCCCACCAAGCTGACATCCGTTTCCGACAGAGACTTATCCATAGTGTTTTCCATATCCAATTGACGACTAATCTAGTGAATGGATATGGATAAATGCGGCCAGCTAGTGGTTTGTGGTTATTTAAGACGGTGCGCAAGCGACAGGGGTGTAATTTCACTAATTACTTAGTGAGGATTCACCTTAGTACGTGCGTAATTGGGTCACCAATAAGTAGAGGGCGTGGTCAGTGTAGGTCTCGCAGCCAATTACGCAGCAACGGGGTGTGGCTAGCAGCGCCTCTCGGTAGGGCGGGGCGCAGGCGCAGGTAATAGAATATTAGAAGCTCTTACGTGACGTCTCTGCAGGGCGGGGACAGCGCAACAGGTAATTAGACGAAGTACCAGGCGCACACGCGTCGGGAGTTCTACTCGCTAGCGAGCGATCGCATTTGTCACCTCTTTGATACTTATGCACTCCTATTTTTACTGGTGATTTAAATTAACCAAAAACTTGATTTTAAATTTATTTAAAAATCTATACGATACTGAGAACACGTTAGCACCTTACGGCGGTCCGAAGGGAAGGGAATGCATGGTTAAAATTTGCGCACTGGATAAAAACTTATCCTGTATTGTCCAATCATTTATTTTCTTTTATCGGTTGCTTGAGATCAATAACGGTATAGTTTTCATTCTTTTCATAATTACAATTTTGGATCTAATAATAGTGATAATTTTCTCCTGAGGATATAGTCGTATACCTTTCTCACCAAGTGACGTAAGTCGTATTAGTCGCAAAAGGAAGGCAACGTGAAACGAAGAAGTCTGTGTAAAAAAAAAAACGAAACAAACACTACACAGTTTCTGCAGAAGATTTAACAAGTGCAATCATGTATCAACGGAATGCAAATGAATTAAGGTGTGACGTGTCAAATTTACCACCGTTGGATTTTAACCAACCAGGACCTAGCGACCCAGGAAATGCGGCGTTCGCAAAACTGGTCGCTTTTGAACTGGATCAAGTGCCAGAAGAAAAACGTTCAAAAACTTATGGTAATTAGAAAAGTTCGACTGCAAAAGGACTTGGATGACATAAGTTTGCCAAGTTACCAAGAATCAGATAAATCAGAGTAATAATTATAAGTAAATTGATTAAATTGTTTGAAGATTATTATTTATTATGACCTTGACTATTCGAAAGTGTCTGTAATTGGTTTATTTGAAATAAATGCTTTGAGTTTGAGTTTATGTCCCACAATATCACATCCCTACTCGCATGCGAGGAAGTTGTCAAAAGTCGTGCCAGCCAAGCCAGCCAGAGTCGGGTCTTCCCGATAGCGGATGACGTACGAACGAGATTAGTGATGTACCTTATTATTATTATTTTTTTTTTTTTTTTTTTGTAGTTCTAATATCTGCTTTTAAGTTGTTTAAAACTTTGTAACTGGTGTTTAACCCTAGACACCTAACGTTTGCCTGCCCCCTATAAACCCTAACCATTCGTCGAATCGACGAACATTTTTTAAGGTGTTTTAATTTCAAGTTATAATATAACTTTTCGTCATATGTATTGCACATATACTTGGTCCAACTATTATTCAACAAAATGAAACAATTAATTTCTGTATTATTACAAATTATATTTATTTTCTAAATTTTAAGTGAGACACTAGCTTTTATGAGATCGCTGGAGACAACACATTTATCAAAATTCAAATAAAAATAAACAACAAAAAATAACCTTTTCTTCTTTGGCGTACCTTAATTATAACACTATAAACTATTTAGAAAAATAGAAAAAAAAATTTTTTTGGAGCGCATTTTGAACAAAAATCAACCATAAGTTCCCCATATATTGCTGAATTAAATTTAGCGCATGATGACTGCCATGCTCCTTTTAGTATATGAACATAGACCACAGATTTTTCTTTTTCTACTATTTGGTGCTTCTATTGGTTGAAGGTCATTGCTGGGTTGTGGCTGACTCCGACCTTGACCTTCATCATGCCCAGAATCCAATATATCTGCGATTTTGTTCTTGATGTGCATAGGCATGGTACGAATTTCCAGTCGGCTTTTCAGCCATGATTCTTCTACAATCTCATTTACTATCCGATCAGTCATGAATCGATCAAATAACGATACCGGATCGGAAATATCCTTTAGTGTGCGAGGTGGTCCCCTAGCAACACGTACAATATTTATTGCTGCTGTTCTGTTGGAAGAACGCTCTTTGCTAGTTGCCCAAACATGGCGGGACCGTGCTTGTTGAGGACAGTATACTTTTGGATAATGATCCGAGCTCACTTCTGGAGGTGGATGAGGTGTTTGTGGTTCCAGCACATCATCCATTAAAGCAAGTGACACCCGCTCTTGAATAACTTCATCGTCAGAAGAACCGGAAGATTATTCAGTCTGGTTATCACTTTCAACAGCATCCACCTCCAGATTATCTTCAGTTCCGTCATCAGATAATTCCTCCGAAGCACTGACATCTTCCTCTTCCACTAACAAACGCGCTATGTATTCATCAGGTAGCAACTGTCTTGAATTCATGGTAAAAAATGCAAGTAAACAAAAAAAAACATTAATTGCGAAAGTAACACAAACCCTAACCATTCGTCGGAACGACGAGCATTATTGTAAAATCTCGAAAAATATTATACTTACCCGCTGGACCCGAACACCTCTCGGAAGAGCTCGGCGAACACTAAGTTGACAAGCAACGTGGCTTTGATTGGCGCATGTGCCGAAAAGATACAGCAAATTTTTTGCCGCGTACTCGTCGCATCGACGAAGGTTAGGTGTCTAGGGTTAATGATAGTATGATACCAACTAGGGTTTTTTTTTGGGTGGGAAATCATCAAATAACTTCTCACGCTCTGGGTGGAGCAGGAGGGCGTGTCAGACTTTTACTGACTAAAACCCACCCGTGTTCCTTCAGTAGCCCGTATGCCAGGGGCTGTGGTGTCTCTTTCGAACAAACCCGCACCCCTGGCAGGCATCGACCCTTGCGGGTCCCATCACTTTTTGTGCTGACATCTCTTTGAGGCGCGCGTGGAACACAACGCACCGTCGACTTGGGCTTGGTCCTTACCGGACAGCGAGCTACCCATTACTCGCCGTCCGCAAGCCCATGCCTACGGTGGCCGGAAATCGGCCTGGGATTCCCGACGCCCAGGGCGTCTCCGTATCCTGCGGCGGCTAGGGTCGTGAGGGCGCATATGCTGCCTCTCCCTCACGTGCACCGCCTCCCTCTTCGCGAGCATTACTGCTTCGCTGAAGGAGGTGACGGCTCCCCATGCCCTCTCGCTCCGTACCATGGCCTGGACCAGGGCCGGACGCGAGAGATCACCGCCGTCGATCGCCTCCACGAGGACACGGCGGTGCTCCACCCAAGCAGGTCAGACCGCCACCGTGTGCTCCACCGTGTCCTCAGGGCGATCTTCGCAGTGGAAACACCCGGGCGTTTCCTCCCGCCCTATCCGAAACAGGAACCTCCCGAAACAACCGTGTCCGGTGAGGACCTGCGTCAGGCGGAAGGTGAGGACGCCATGCCGCCTCTCAAACCACTCCTCAAAGAGGGGACTTACCGCCGCAATCGTGGCGTGCCCAGCACTGGGTTGCGACAATCGCTCTCTCCATGTCACCATGAGATCCCGCCGGAGCTCTGTCCGCTGTGCCGCGATTTCCTGCGGCAGCGGAGTTACGCCCCGGCGTTTGGCCTCCTCGCGCCACTCCCATATTTGCGCGAGGACCTTTGCCTACAGATCCCATGGCGGTAATCCGGCAAGGAGGCCCGCCGCCTCGCCGGAGATCGTGCGATATCCCCGGATCATCCTGATCGCCATGACCCTATGGGACGCCCTCAAGTTGCGAGCTGGTTGGCGCCTCAATGTAGGCGCCCACACCAGCGCCCCGTATAGGGCCATGGACCGCACGATCCCCGCGTAGAGCCTCCGGCAGGAGGCGTTTGGCCCCCCTAGATTGGGCAAGAGCCGCTTCAACGCAGCCCCGGCCCGCTCCAGTCTGGGAGCCAAACGGCGGAAATGCTCCGCGAAGTTCCACCGGCTGTCGAGGACGAGTCCCAAGTACTTCATCGTAGACTCGACGCCGATGTGAACCCCTCCCACCGTTATCTGGGAACCCGTCGGTGGCGCATTCCGAGGACCATGAAACCACATGGCCTCGGACTTGTGCAATGCCACCTCGAGTCCCAGTTGCCGGATCCTATCGACGATTGTCGCAACCCCTTGTGTCGCTAAGTCGGCCGCCGCCTGGTACGACCTGGAAACCCGACGACGACGTCTCTCAACTCCGCAAGGGAGTTGTGGAACTCGGCGAGAGTTCGGCTCGGGGAGAAGTACATCCCTACCACGACTATCTCCCCGAACCGTGCTGCAACGCAACCCCGTCCCCTCTTGACACTCTCGAGGGTCGGGGTACCGGCGGCGGCCGACGAAATGAGGGTCACTGAGCCGCTCAGGTCCTCCACCCAGTCATCCCTGGGCGGGACAAAGTACGGCTCAGCGACCACGGCGATGTTAATCGACCACTGCGCCATGCTCTGGATCAACAGATCCTGAGCGGCGGCGCAGTGATTGATATTCGCCTGGAGGTCGTGTAATGGAGCCGTTACTGACACTCCATATTAGCCTCCTCCGGGGCCCCCTGTGAAGGCCCTGCCACGGTGCCAACGGCAGCGACGACGGCGGTGGAGGCGGCAGCAGCGGCGGCAGTGGCGGCGGTTGCGGCGGTGACGGCGGTGGCGGAGGGCTTGGCCCTGCCTCGGCCCCTGGCTTCAGCGGGTGGAGCGCAGGCTTTGCTCCCAGCCCGGTGTTCGGCCGGCTTGCCAGCTGCCGCACATAGGTAACAGTGCGGCTTGGCGATGCACGAGCCGGCCTTGTGACCGGGCTGACCGCAGCGGAAGCAGTGGCTGCTGCGGTCCACCTCCGAGGTGCATTGCACTCCCACGTGGTGGCCCACCTGGCAGCGGAAGCACCTCAGAGGTCTGGGTTCCAGCAGCTTCACCTGCGCTGAAACCCAGCCCACCAGGAGCCTTCGACCCTCCTCCGTTATCTTTCTGGCCGCCGACACGGGGCAGCTCACCGTTACGGTTCGCATCCCCGTGTTGTCAGGACGGATGGTGCCTGCCTTCACCTGCTCGGCAGAGCATTCCCCAGTCCTGACTACGGCGGCCACAACCTCGCCCTCCGTCACGGAGTCGTCCAGGCCCAAGATGCGCATGTCAGCGCACTTGGTGGGCCTGGACACTCGAACCTCGTCCGCGTCTAGGGACGCCCTGAGCCTTTCGGCCAAGGCGTCAGCGGTCGGGCCACTGGCCGCACCAGGGATCTCCAACATGCGGGCTCCGGTCGCAGTGACCCTCATCCGCATGCCGTTGGAGACACCCAGCTCTGCGAGGTTCACCGCCGCCCTTGCTTTCGAAAGCACGTCGCGGTAGGACACGCCCTTCTTCTCCGCTTCTGGCTGTAGTGTTATCACTACAGCGGCGGACTTCGGGGCGCGTAACCTAGCCGCGGCGCTACGCTTTTTGCGCCACTGCCGCCTCTCCTTCCTTTTGGCAGCCCTCGCTGCCTTGCCCGCCTTCTTTTTCTCCCCGGCTACTTCCCATTCGGCGTCAGCCGCGGGAGATGGGGGAGGCGGGGCCGACCGTCCTGGCACCACCGCTGGGGGCGTAGCCGCCTGAGCAGCCACCCCACCCTTCTTGGGCTTGGGCTTGGGCGGCACCGGTTTCGCCGGGATCCGACCCGACTGCGGTGCCGACTTGGCCGTGGCAGTAGTGGCGACGGCATACGTGGACCTCTGCTGGCCCGATGCTGACCGGCTCGCCGCTAGGGGGGGGGGGGGGGGGGGCGAAGGACTATGGCCTCCAGGGCGGAAAACCGGCTCTGGAAGGCCGCCAACTCTTTCCGCACCAGGCTCAGCACCCGGTCTTCCTCCTCTGGCTTGGATCCACCTTGCCCATGCCGCGCCCCCTTCTGAGGCACAACCGTGGGACTAGCTCCTCGGAGCACGGCCAGGTCCGCTCGGAGCTCCTCGTTCTCCTTTCGGAGAAGCTCCATGGCGGCTGCCAAGCGGGCGACCTCCGCCCGCATTTCGGACATGTTGTCCGACGGAGGTCCGGTGTGCAGGTCCTCCGCTGCCGCCATAATGGAGGCTATGGCTGCGGTTATGGCCTTGCCTTTAGAGGCCTGGAGCCTCTTCAAGGCCACACCCTTGACCGCAGCAGCCACAACATCCGCGAGCCTGGCCATTCGGTCCTCATTGGAGCCGCCAGCGGCATCCAGCTCGTCGCCAGACGTCTCCGAGGGGGCCCTGCTGCTGGTCCCCCCCGAGAGCTGCCCCTCCGTGGCCAACGCCTCGGATCGCTGGTCCGCCTCGACACTCGGTTCGGCGGGATCCTTCGTGGTTAGGCCTCTGCCTAACCGGACCCCACCGCTCCGACAGACCTTCCCGAGCTTTCGGGTCGAGGCCATTCCGCCATCCGAGGACGACCCCTGGCCGTCCTTTGGTTTGGGGCGCTTCTTGAGGAACTCTGTCCTCCTCGAAGCGCCCACCGCCGCATGCTCCGGGCCCTTTTCAGAGCCCTTCATGCTCGATGCGGTGTCGGACTCCGACCCCGCATCACTCTCCTCCACCTGTTGATGTTTTTGGTTTTGGTTTTTGTTTGTATCCATAATAGTTCCCACGAGTAAAAAACTTTGTGTATTGACTCAAATTATTGTGGTCCGCACTAGAGACTAATTAAGCTACCCATTAGTCAAGCTTGCAACCTCCCTCACGGTGCGCCGCCGCTTGGAGGTTTGGGGTAATTTTTTATAGAGGATTTCTTCCTCGCGGCCCGGGCGGTTAAGCCAAGGCCCTCGACCCCCGTCAAAAGTCAGAGACATGACCGTGACAATCTTCGGGGCTACGAGATTAACGGTGGCAGAAGGAGAGCACTCTTTCTTGCCTGCCCGGTGGAAGGGTGAGTGCACACCGAGCCCGCTCTTACTCCGCCGCTGTGCGTCTCTGCATGAGCGCAGAGATACACGCGTTGGAGCGTCCCGCCGACAGGATATTGGCATACGGGCAACGACACCCATTAGGCACACAGTACCCAATGGGGGATATTGCCCGCATCCCAGGGTGCACCGTCCCGGAGACTGGCCTTTCCCCCAGACGTATCCAAGGGAAACTCCAGCCCACGGGCACACGGGGAGGTTTCCTGTCCAAGCACCCCTACCAACTAGGGTCAAAGTAAATAAAAGAATAATGCAACGAGTAACACTTTGCTATAATTCGCGGCTTTGACGGACCGTGTGATGTCTGGCTGCGCCGCAAGCGGCCGCGCGTCTTTCAAACGATAGTAATATGTATATCCTAATGGAGATAAAGCATAAAATGGTTTGACAGTGAACCTGCGCTGCCGACCGCTGCCATTTCGATGTGAATTGACCCTTATGGGAATGAATTATGTCTATGTGAATGAAAAATCACATCTTGAATCAAATAAACATTTATTATTGTAAATATGGCTTAAAAGTTACAATTTACTCATTAATTATTTCTTAAATTATCAGCAATATAATAAATCAACATCCATAACTAAAATAATATAAAATCACAATCTTGGACTCTGAGGTCAATTTAAATAAAAAACGATAGCCAAATGAAAAACAATTTTTGATCATATGTACTGTTAATTTAGAGATCAATTTAATACAGTATTCGATCAAAAATTTAAAGTGATTGCTGCACTTAAAAAAAGACCTATGTAAAAAATAAAACTCTTACTCATAATTTGAACATAGTCTTCTTCAAAAACAAAAATCTACTTAGTAAACCAACTCACTATAGGTATTACACACGACTGAAGCGCGGAGGCGCGGCGTCGCTGGCGGCCGCGTAGCGGCAACAATGCATCTAAAGTTCTTCCAATGCTAATGCTAAGCGAGTGGCGCGAGCGCAAAAATATGTTTACCTACGCGGAACGGCAACACGCGGTCACAATATCTCTGATTCAATGCCAAGCAAGCACACAAAAATGTGTACCTACAGAACGGCAACGTAGCTAAATTAACGGTAAAAGTAACGTAAATTGTGTATTTTACGTTAATGTTAATTAACGTTAAATTACTGGTAATGTTCCCAAGTAACGTTATATTTTTGTAACGTTAGTAAGGTATCACATTGGAATTAACGTTACGTAACGGTTATTATTTTGTTATCTGGTAACGTTAACAAGCCCTGCATTTATGATTTGTTATGTCTGTGATTGAAGTATGAAAGTTGCCTCAACCCGTATTCATACTTAAATAGTATGAATACGGGTTGAGGCAACTTCGATGGTGAGTAATTACGGAATAGTTCTTCGTAGTTGCTTATTGCATCAATCAATACAATTGACCGAAATGCCTATTCACAAAATATTTAAATCGCAATCAAAATCTACATTTTATGTCGTCGGCAATCAATGATAATTTGACAAAAAAATTAAGGAAAATAGAGATTAGAATTCGAATGTTCTTAAAAATACGGGAATGGCTAGTCTGTTTTATAAGTTTATTATTTTGCTACATGACAACTCTACTACAGATAACCTTTTTTCTGTAGTACACGAAGACACTCGGTGAGTTAAAATGACCGACGAGTAAAAAAAAACTCGTGTCTTGAATAAATTCGATGTGAAACTACAAGAATACGAAAGCGAGCTTCAAAGCTACATTATTATTATTACTGTACGTAGAATCACGTAATAGTAATGTCGTCATAAATCATAAGAAAGAACACGTAGGTACTAGTCTGTGACCCGAATGTTAATTCACGTAACGTAAACGTTCACGTTTCATGTCAATGTAAAATAGTGAAACGAATTAACGATTTGTTTATTAACTTTCGTTCACCGATGTTGTTATAACTATGTTTCTATAAATCTTGGACCCTAATGAGGGTCAAGCATTTTGAGTTCGAGTTTCGAGCGACCTAAATATTTAATAGAGGCGTCATCGCCTAACATGTTCAAAAAAAAGAAGCTTTTTGATAAGTAAAACATATTTCAGCGTATCTGAATATTTGCAGGATAAAGTATAAGATTTATTTTTAAACAACTGTTATTGATCTCATTCTTATTATTTTGTTTAGTATTTTTTTTTGTGTTTTTTTTTCTTTGTACCTAGTGTGCATGCCGAAAGGTAAAATATGCTGTTACTAATAATGTGATATTCAACTATTACATGAATGTAAAACATCTGCATATTGTTTACCCATATTTGCAAATAAATGATTTTGAATTTGAATTTGAGCTTTTTGTCTTCGAGTTTTGAGATTAGTCTCGATTGGCTAGAAAACTGGGCAAGTGGGAGGCAAATTCTTAATTTTAATTGTTCTTTCATAGCAAAATTTTATCAGATTGTGGAAAAAGGCATGGCAGGACTTTGCTCTGCAAAAGATGAAGTACATATATATACAGCGTGACAGGTCATCGACGCACAACCCGCTAACATGGATTCAGTACATAATTCTAAATTCTGCGTTGAAATTTTCCGTAGATTATTAAATAAAAAAATCGTATATATTTTATCCGAAGACATATGACATCCCCCAACCCGCACTGGGCCCGTGTGGTGGATTATGGCCCACTATCTCTCCCACAGAGGGGGTCTGTGTCCCAAAAGTGGTAACGATATAGGCTGATTATGCTATACATTTCATCCGTGTAGGTATTGCAGTTTTCTACATAAGAGCTGCTTTTTAACCGGACAAATAAATTATACGGGGTCTCCAATCATGTGTTGAATTCTTAGTATCAGATTATGCGTCGTTGTCATCCTGTATATTTATTAAACATAACTGGCAAAATGTGGGTGTATTTAATACACCTCTACCTATCCCTGCGGGTATTCAGGCGTGATGTTATTTTTTGTGCTGTGAAGTATATTTTGCTACTAAGAAAAAAAATCATTGCAACACCAGATTCGACTTACAAAGGCTACTTACTAACAATCTGTTGTCTACAGATATTGCAAATACTCGTAATACCTGTAACACAATTCTTAATGATTCTCTCATGAGACAGAATAGATACACCATAAGAATTCCTTCTTAAATTAAAGAGTATCGTAACCAGAAAAAAATCTCTTCATATTAATAGCGAGGCCAAATTTAAAAAAGAAAAACATAATAACCGTTTATCGAACTTTCGCGTTAAACTCGTTTTTATGGAGTGTTTTTAACGCCCAAGGTGAGGGCAAGGAAAACTGAAGTTAAAGAAAATAACCGGCAAGTATTTTAATCGAAAATCCAATTATTCCTATTTTGCGATAAAATATTATTAAACACTCTATTATAATGATTTTTTTATGAACCATATAAATCCCACTTTGGGCTCCTTAAAATGCTAAATAGCTAAGTAACTGCTTCCAACTTCTTGGATGTAGCGCGGTTAGTCACAGTTCAAAGTTTCTGACCTAACATAACCCGTACAACAAAATGGTAGAAAAAGGTTACAAAAATATGCATCATTAGAAACCCCAAACGTTTTTAGAGGTTCATTACTTTTAAATATCCATCATAACAAGGTGATATTTTCAACAAAAAAAAAAACAGTTAAAATTGTCCCAAAATAAACTCACTATCGCCAATCTGTCACGCTATTTCCTATGCATGTTTAGCTAAATATCTAGATTAAGTAATATCGTATTAATAACTGTGATATCGTTAGGTACATTGTTGCACGAAAGGTGACTATTTAGTTCATATCCGCAAAGCAGGATTTATTTGTTCAGCTTTATAAAATGCTTATATATTTTTAGGTGCTTGGTAAAATAATTGATATTAAAATTAGACAACGGAAGACTGTGCAAAAACTTATGTATACGATAATAGGGCACACTTATCAAATGTGAAATTTATTTCTCTCAAAATAATCATTATTTATTGTATATACATTTTATGCATACTGTGGCGATTCAGCGTTCACAAATTGGCAACAATGCAAGCGTCAAAGAGTTTCCTGTGGTCAAAAGGGCAATATGCAGTTATGTTACACATATTCCACAACCCAAACAACGTAACGATAGGCAGTCAATAACATTTGTTTCAAAAAAATAGCGACGAATTGAATGAGTGATTTTCGAATTGCAGCAGCATATCGAGAAGCCTACCCAGATATGGAGCCTCAAGCAATTTTCGTACGTTGGGAAGTTGCGATCAGCAGAGACTATGCAACAACCTGCTAGTTTTCTAGATTCTTAGTTGATCATAGCGATGTATTTTTTGTAGTGCTTACTTACTCTATGCTCTTGTGTACATGTGTCTTTCATTATACTAAACAACTGCATCGACTTGATTTACATGAAGTAAGCCAGAAAATAATTATCTATTAATATAACGAATCATGAGGATCACTTATAAAGTAAGTAATTTCATATTTGTTATCTACGGTATTAGTACCACACATAAGTTATTTTTATTATTAACTCTGGGTGTTATGGCCATACAGTTTTGGGCATTCTCCTTTATTTTGATCTTTATTATTAGGTCTTTTAATTAAACCTCGTAGGCTCTACGTGTGCTTATGTAGGAGCGCAGTCAGACAATAACTTGGTCAATAACTTTATTCTAGACATTAAGGGCATGTCAAAACTCGTTGTAAGGACCCAATTATTCTAAACTCAACTATCACATTCGTCGGGCACTCGGAAGTTTCACTATTGAATAGAAGACTTTTCAGACCGGATTAAAAACTCTACCCTTTCAGCGAAAAACCAACTCTGTCTTTCATTTTCGAAGGTTGAATTTAGATAATTTCGATTAGAGGTTAAAGGTTCGATATTATTCCATTGAGTGAGCCGTATTCAGAACGATTTTACATAGCCCTGTGACTTGGAGTTCTCGGGACGTTTGACTAATAACAAAGGGACACACGTGGGCGTAATAAGGTAAAACTTCTAGCGAAGTCGCTCTGTTTTTGTGTAAATATACGGACGAATGTTGTAAACCGGACAGTTATGGACAGTTGAATGCTAACAATCTAAACTAAAATAATAAAGAGAAAAAGTATATTTTTTTGTATGTTAGCTTGTTACGCTTTTACGCTAAAACAGCTGAACGGATTTGAATAAAATGTAGCACATTGGTAGACCATGCCCTGACCATTCCCACAGAATCGAGTCTTATGAGAGTGAAACCGTGAGGCACAGCTTAAAATAAATAATAAATGCTAAAACGTAAACTGCCTTTAAACTACTGACCAATATGGTTATCAATATGGCAAACAAAATAGTGGCAGGATAACATTTAAGTGAGTATAATAATGACTGTGGTGGCTACGCTGCCACCAGCAAAGCAAAAAAATAAAACGCAACAAATTTCTCTGAAAAAACATGCTTCTTCCTATTTCGAAGATCTATCCAATAGATACGATTAGGTACAGCGAGATACGACTAGCCTAGTCGAGAAGTTTTAAAATGATATTGCATTTGTAGTCATAGAGAAAAATATATTCCAAGAAAATGAAAGGAGAATACACCTGCGTTATTCCCGGGGACGATATTTATATCTCGAGAAGCGTTAATATTGCAAATAGTAGTGTTAGGTGTCGAGGAGATGGAAATAAATCGACAACACAGTCTTGCTTGAATATAAAGCGTCTTTTGAGGATGCAACTCTATCGCTATTGTTGTCTTGTTTGGGAAAATTGCATCTTGTGGGTACGTTACAATTTTCAGGAATACCTAGTGTGATTGGTAATAATGATTATGGCAAAGTAATAATAGCTGCACGGGTCGATCGATCAGGTTAAGCTACGCTTGCTGTAGTGTATGGGTGACCATCTTTACATACCAAGACCCTCCGTGCCTCGGCAAACACGTTAAGCCGTTGGTCCCGGCTGCCATTTGTGGATCATTGACAGTCGAGTCGTCAGAAGCCCGAAACTCTGCAACCAGTCTTACCAAGGGGTATCGTGTTTCCCAGGTGGAGGTGAGATAGGCAGTCGCTTCATGTAAAATACTGGTATTCAGCTGCATCCGGTTAGACTGGAAGCCGACTCCAACATAGTTGAGAAAAGGCTGGGCAAATGATGGGTAGTAATGATTTATTTAATTGTGTGAACGAAACGACACACAAGTGGTCATGATTTAGTCAAAACACTATAAGCACGATTAATCATAATTTGAATCATTTTGAAACAGATTGCTCATCCATTGCTTCTTACGAAAAATGTGTCTGCTCAACAACGTAAATAATGCAATGAATATTGTTGAACTGTCAAAATGAAACGGATTATGATTGATCGTGAGTTACGCAATTAGGGTGCTGGTATAACCAGTTTTAACCGAGTTAAAAAAGGAGCAGATTTTCAATTCTTCTGTTTTTTTATAAATGTATGCATGTATACAGGATAAGTTTTTATCCAATGCGCAAATTGTAATTATGAATTCAGCATATCATTCTAGAATCCCTAGCGCAGAAATTTTTTGCCGAACATACAAAAAAATATCAGCTGTTCCATACATTTTGACCGCGTAAGTATTGCACTTTTCTATCTAGAATGATATATGGTGAATTCATGGTTACAATTTGCGCACTGGATAAAAACTTTTCCTGTATAATATCTGCGACAATTTAGGATTAATTTAGAACATTTTGTAATGGATGGGTATGCCTCAGGGTCGTTTTTGCGTTAGCTTGGATTAAATACGTATTGTATTTAATCCACTTTGTGGAGTATCTTGATTTTATTCTAATACTCCCTCTTACTGTGGTTTACATAGCAAGTTGTGGTTTACAAATTGGTGTGGGGTACCTACTATGAGTAAATTAAAAAAAAAGCTTTTTTTCGTGACTAGCTTTTTGAATACGTAAAAGTCTAAATAAAATAACAACTTAAAAACTTTGCGCGTCAACGTGCAAAACTTTGTTCAGTTCACGTAGGTACTTAACAATTCAGAAGTCCACATTCAGTAGACTACGCCCATGTTCGGCACTATTTCATAATTAAGTAGCCTGCAGGCTTAAAACTTCAGTTGAAATAACCCTGCGACTTTTGTAGGTTTTCCCAGAATATCATCCCGTATGTTTCGTAATTCCAAAAACGTAATTATATATCAGAACTCACGATGCGCGGCGTGGCGTTACCGCAGCGGTTCGCAGCGGTCCGCAACGACTCGCACCGGTCCGCAGCGAGTCGCTACGTGTTATTCAAGATCATGGGTCAGGTAGACCCTACAAAACAATTAATTTGCATATTTTTCTTTCAACCAAATTAATTTAAAATTTGGAAGGGTTAATTAAGGGATTAAAGCTTGGCTTACTTTATTTTTTGGTGGATGACGGAATATTTAATGACTGACATAATTCTCAGGGTTAGGTTTTTGTGAAGATTCAAGTTTCAACAATGTGTTGTTGAATTACGGCTCAATTGTTTACCACACCACGGATATTCTTTCTCAGTCTCTTTAAATCCAGCCAAAGGTTTTAAAAAATAAGACCGCCTATTGTCGCCTATATGTAATATTTCTACATAAATTATATCTTTAATTCGTACGGTGCGCATAATAAAGTGTACTCTGTACTTTTATATTTCTGTTTATAGAATAGACTTTAGTGATGGTTTATTTTCAGACGAAATACTAAAATGACCATGGTCCTAAAAGGTCCAAGTCATTAAAAATTTAAAAAAAACTTTTACGGTTTTTTTAGGGTGGGAAATCATCAAATAACTTCTCCCGCTCTGGGTGGGTCAGGGTCTGGGTGTCAGACTTTTACTGACTAAAACCCACCCATGTTCCTTCAGTAGCCTGTGTGTCAGGAGCGACGCTATCTCTTTTGAATAACCCGCACCCCTGGCAGGCATCGGCCCTTGCGGACCCCAGCAGTCGTTGCTGACAACTCTGACGGCGCGCGTGGAACCCAACGCGCCGTCGAACCGGGCATTCCTTTGTTTTTTTCTTAGTGTCCCCCGCCCCCTGCCACTTTTTGTCCGCAGGGGATAGGAGAGCGACCGCGGCTATACCGACACTCCTCTTCCCCTGCGGCCCCACCGCGTCCGCTATCGAACGGTAGCGGCCCGGTCCAGGCCACGGAAGGGAAGAGCGCTACTCAGAAGTACCGGCACTCCTCCTCCGCCGCAGTCTGTAACCCTCAGCCGCGATACCTCTCATTCGACATCGCAGCCTGTCTCAGTTGCGGTGCACCTCACCGCAACCTACTTTTTAGCCGCTACGTCGTCGGCTTTGAGGCAAAAGCCCTGACGAGCGGCCCCACCTTAGGGTTCCTCTTAGCTTCACCGTCGCTGGGAGACTACAGCTACTGAGCCCCCCCGCAACGACAATGCGGGAACCCACTGGGGGGAAACATTTACGGTTTTGATGTCAATTAGTCGATTTAGAATGTAACAGAATCAAAGGAGTAGCCGTTAAATAATGATGAATAGAAAATAACAGGTACCTACACTACCTACCTGCTTCAAGTAGACTGGATAAATTTAATGTATTAAATTACTATAACCACTACTTATAACTTAGATAAACTTAAAAGGGAAGATACGTTACTTGATCACAGCGCGCTGTCCTACTAAATACGTCCACGCAATGACTGACACTCACTCACACATGGTCCATCGTCTAAACAACGCATGTCGATACAGCTCATTAATTTTAGTTTTCGTCTTTAAATACGCCTCAGAATGCGTTTTTGTGTTATCAATAAGTGTTTCACTCAAGAAATAAAAATAAGACGCACGGGATTACTTACCCAATCATTAATACAGCCATAAATATTAATTTGTAGCAAATTATAATTTTATTTTGACACAATGTGATGCTATCTCGATGTCATTCATAATCGTAAATCTAGTTCCTTGCATGTCGGAAACTGTAAATGTGCAGTTACTCTGATCATAGATGTGCGAGTTTCATTGCATGCAGTTGTGCACCGAGCCCAGGTTTAGTGATTGCGATGTTAGAGCATACCGTATCGTCCCCTTTTCTGTTTACCTAAGGTCAGAATTTAACTTCATTATAAACCGCAAAACGCAGACCACACATTTCGATGAGTTTTGAGAACATACCTAACCACGTTACTTTACCCTAATCCTCCATCCTACTTACATACCTCTACATATAAACGATTTACATAAGTTGTATTGTCGAGGGCAGTCGAGCGCAAGCCAAGGTTCAAGGACACACACTTGACAATCGTATTTATTGAACCACGACATTCGGTAGGAAACTTCCAGCATTTAGTGTTAAGGTAGAGCATGAAATCTATCTATAATATATGAGGGGTCTAAGTGCAAATCCGCCTCTATCCAGTTTCTAAAAATTTTCACAACAGTTAGAAAACGTTCCGTGGCTTAATAAATGTTCCACTTTTAGGAGAAACCTTCTGGGTTTATAACAAATATAGTTTTTTCAAGCTCAAAATAAATATAATAACAATAGCATTATAATTGTATACGTAATATTCAATTGAAAAGTGGATAGTGGCGATTTTGCACCTCAGCTCTGTATAGAGGCGTTTTTGGACTTCATTAATAGGAATAGAGGCGGTTTTGCACGAAGCTGTATGATCCGATTTATTATGCAGGATTGAACCATGAACCCTAACAACATTTTTCGATTACTGCTTTGTATTATTATAATGAAATAGTGTGATTTGACTTTAAAAGTGATACAAAACGAAACACTAAAGATTATTATTTTAAATTTTATTAGTAGATACTATTACTTTAATAACTCAAACTTTAAATTCTAATGCCTACTTCTTCCAAATATTCGCAAGGCTCCGTTTGTTCCTCAGCCGGGTCACCGTAGGTTTTTTCCAAGACATTCTTGAAATACAAAAGGATGCCATCGCCATGGTCAGTTTTCCAGTTGTCTCCAAAATGTTTGCACAATAATTTATTGACGTCTTCAAGTTTTAAGCTGCTAATATTAACTTCGTTTCGTGGGATATCTCTTATATCAAATTCATTCATGGAGATTCGAGGTTTCATAACACTTTTAGATGTACCAGTATCAACTTTATAATGTACTTCCCCGCGCAGTAAAAATCTTGTCGGATTATTTTTTACTCTTTTCAGGTAGAATCTCTTACAGTTTTCACTGTTCGAGGTGCACAAGTAGTCAGCCAGTGAGCACACATTGCAATTAAAGTGCTATTCTTATTTTGTGAACCACACCCATCAGCCATCAGTCTTATTTTGTCAATGTTAGTGAAGTCCACGTGGGTTGTTAGCTGATAAAACACAGCTGAAGCTATCTCATTTGAAGACTTCGAATGTGTATTCTCCGTCCACGTATAACAGAATACATTTTGTTTTGAAATTTTATTTGTGTTACAATTACAACCCATTACGATTGTAAAGTTATACATATACAATTGCCGACTATAGTACGCAATTTGATCTGGCACTTTCGGGAGAACTTGATTCTTCTGGCAGTCGAAGGACATTGTTACCATGGTTTCCTTCTGCTCTCGTAAATACTCATAGAAGCATTTTGCTTTAAGTTTATGAATTCGCAAATAAGCCATAAGTTTTACTTTTTCAGTCTCAACTTTTTCATTCTTAATCTTTTCCAATAACTCAGTACATTTACTGCATACATCAACGCGCGGCGCATGGAATCCAATATTGTAGTTTCTGTTAAAGATGTTCCTGAAATAGCATTCCTTGACCATTAAGTTCGTGTCATCTTTTTGTGTTTCCTGGTACATGCGCCACATCTTTTTTATATTAAGTTCGGAGGCGATATATTTTCGAACCGATGTTGAAGATCTACAGTAATGCGACTCAATGCACTGGAAGGTTTCAATAAATCGCATGACACTGAGCTTTTTTGCCAAATTTTTTTGTGAAGCTCTGTCTCCTCCTCGGCGGTCTTCAGGTAACTCTCCAGTATTTAAAAATCTTTTTGAAATCGACCTTAGCCTATGAACGCCAATGTTGAGGATCATTAAGAATACTTTTTGGCAAACTCTGAGTAATCGGTAAGGTTTAGTATACGTTTTGACATACATTGCAGTAAATGTTTCTGATTTTTTGCGTTGTCCAACCTTGCGTCTACGGCGAACCGGAGCTTTCACTTTAAGGTAACTCAAAATGAAACTGTCTTGGTGACGTTTTTCTTTTTTTGCAAAAAAAGCTGCATGAAATTTCCTGACATCTTGGGGGTTTAATTCCTTACACTTAAAAACTCCTGCCTTTTTATGGTTGCATTTTCCAATTATTTTACTTAGATTAGGTGGGTGTTTTGCAGCATATCTGTAACAATAAAAAAGAATCATAGATTTTATACCAAATTGCCACATTAGTGTTCCATACGTGACAGGTTGGAACCCGTCCCATCGGTTTCCTTGTACGTACTGCGTTTCGTAATGTAATAAAACGCACACTCATTATTCGTCCAAACATCTATTGAACCCATAACCTCAGGAAATGGAACCAGCTAGAGATAATACTCTTCAAGCAAAAATTTTTTTTATGAATTGGCGATGATATCACGTAACATAGGCACACACAAAAAATACAATCATATTGAGAACCTAGTCCTTTTTCGAAATTTTTAGAAGTCGGTTGAAAAAATGAAAGTAACTAGGTATGTAGTAATTTTATAAATCTGAACACCATAAAGAAACCCTGTGAAAGGGGTGCTAATGTCTTTGCATCGGCATCAGATGCCTACGTCTTGCATAAGCCTATCCAAATTATGATCGTTTAGGCAGCCCATTAAACTTACCTCTCTTGCTTTTTCTTGTTGCGTTTCCATTGATTTTCGTTGCGAGATCGCTTCCTTGCATTTTTTTCCGGCACTGGAGTAACTTTTACTTCCATTTTCACAGTAAAACACACAGAAATCGTATAAAAATTATGCACGTAATTAGAATAAAAACACTAGGACGGCCATGATGCTTGCTGTTCGGTGATTGGTCGAAACGGGACAGTGGCGGTTTTGCATTTTAGCAACTGGATAGAGTAGCTTTTGAATCTCACTTGTTACTTTTTCTGTCTTTTTGTATGTGATAGAGGTGGCTTTGACCGTAACTAAATTTACAGAACCATAGATAGTGTGATTAAGTGTCACCAGACGCAAAAAACACATTTTTATTTTTTTATGGACAGTGGCGGATTTGCACTTAGACCCCTCATATAGAAGGGAGAAACTGACTGACTGATCAATCAACGCACAGCCGAAACTACTAGGACTAGGAACGTGAAATTTTGCACACGGCTTCCTTTTATAATTTAGGGGAGCACTAAGAAGGGGTTTTTGGAAATTCGACCGTTAAGGGGGTGAAAAGGGGGGATTTTGTTTGTATGAAAAATCTTATTCCTTGAGTTAATAAACTTGAAACTTGGCACAAATACTTATCTAAGTAAATTATAAAGTTGGTAATATATTGTTTTTGTAAACTACCTCCTACATGGGGATTGGGGGATGTCAAAGTTTGTATGGAAGAATTTTAACGCGCGGTCTGATTGACTCAAAACTCAGTATTTATACCTAAAACCAAAAATAAAGAATAACGTGTATCACGATTTTTCGATAATCTACCCCTAAAGGGGTAAAAAAAGGGTTTTACTTATACAAGGGATGATTTTACTGCGTGTCTTGATTAACTCGAATGATAACGCCAGCAGCACCTATCCAAGATTAACATAACATACATACATACATACATACTCAGCCTATATCGTTCCCACTGTTGGGACACAGGCCTCCTCTCAGTGAGAGGGAGTGTAATGTAGTGTAATTAACATAACAACAACCGCATAAATCAAGGGCCAATAAAGTTAATTAAACTTTTCCATAATTGACCTTTGTCGGTACCGACTTGGTTTTGGAGATTTTAAACTTCTTTTATTACTTGAACAAGCTTAAAGTTAGGTTAAATTAGCAAGAAAACGAATCTTTGCCATTAAAAATGGCTTTTTATTTTAGTATTCTGTATTCACGCAGACAATATTAATAATGAGACAAAACCATACCATGTTTATTTTTTTTTATTGTCGAACAGTGGAGTAATATACTCCCGAATTTTGTATGGAAAAAACGTCGTTTCCCCGAAAGGTTGGGCAGAATTGTATCTATAGTACACCCACATTTCACCAGTTTTGAAGTCTCATGTAATAAGGCGCGAGACTATTGCCATCTACCAGACACAAAACCAGACTCCGGGCTAGTACCGAGAAATTCCAGAAAGAAAAGCTCAACCCAAGACCTCAGCAATACCGCTTGCGACCACTACACCAACGAGGCCGTCCCTGAATAGTATAACATCTACATCTAAACGAATATTCTTCCCAGCTAAAGCACTAGGAAGTGTCGGACAGGATGCCTGGTGAGACAGCGTGCTTTTTAGCAATACCCACCAATGAGTTCAAGCCTACTACTAGATTCCACTTAAAAGACTCGGACGAATTCGCAGATCGAAGCTAGTTCACACGATTAATTTGAAACAAAAAGCTGAATTCCTCAACACGTCATCATGCTGAAAAGTTGCACTGTACCCAAAACGAGGGTTCACATTATTATATTAGCAAATATGAGCCAATGCATTCTCTTCAACTACAATTTGTCATACTAAGCCGAGACGACTTAAGGTGGCACTTGTCCACATTTTTTCCATGCAAACTTCGGGAGAGTTTTACTCCACTGTTTGACTATGTACATCAAAAATTTAACATGGTGTGGTTTTGTTTCATTATTAATATTGTCTGTACGGAAACAGAATTCTAAAATAAAAAGCCATTAAAAAGTTATGAGCCAACAAAGATTCGTTTTTCTTGCTAATGTAACCTAACTTTGGGCGTGTTTAAGTAATAAAAGGAGTGTAAAATCTCGAAAACCAAGTCAGTACCTCAAAGCTCAATTATCTAAAAGTTCAATAAACTTAATTGGTCATTGATTTATGCAGTGGTTTTTTCAGAAAACCCGATCTTCCGAAGAACTTTTCTTAATTTTTTACGCGCCTGTTTTACTATAACTGATCCTGCAGCTCACTCAATGATGTTGGGTGTGTAGACTAGTATCTAACTGCTCATCACGGGTACTACTTCTGTTGGACACGAAGCCTGGTGAGACAGCTTGATTTTTAGCAAGGCCCATCAGTGAGTTCGAGCCCGCGACTAGTGTACCCTTAAGTCAAGAAGTCCAATCACTAAGAAAAAAGATGATTTAAAAAAGGTAAATGTGCTCTTTATCACACCTAATTTATAACTGCATTGTGACCTTGTCAAAGCCGCACGAATCCACTGGATACGAGAAGCACAGAACTGGTAGAAGTAACGATACTGGAAGGAGGCCTATGTCCAGCAGTGGACGTCATTTAGGTGATTTTTTTTAAAACCTCGCATCACGTTTTAGTTCGGAAAATCGAAAGGAACCCTCTAACGGCGGCGGCGCGACCATGCGATTGAATGGCCCTATACTTTCTAACTGAAAAATTGAAATAGTGTCCGCAAGTTGCTATTCAAAAAAGGTACAGTCAAACTCAGTGTTGCTTTTGCCCCATAGTGTTAAAATATATTTACAAGTCATAAAGCTTCAAGGTCTTTTTACTTCAAAACCAAAAAACCGTAAAAGTTACAAAATTTCGAAGTGACGTTTTAATTTACCGCGAGTTTTTTTTAACGTTTGTTGGGTTAGTCTTGAATATTCTACTAGGCCGCCCTAATATCTTGTAGTCTTTGTGTTATTATTATCATGATATCAGATACATACAGAACATCACTCATGTATACCTAGCAGAGGTGAACCTATATTAGGTACACCCACGTTTCGTCCAGTTACGTTGCAACGGAGGGCGAGCCAGGCACAAATTCTGACCCCGGGCTGAGAAAATCCAGACAGTAAAACCCAAACTTTGCTCGAACGGGAAGTCAGCCTAGGACTTCTTGCTCAGCAGTAGCACTTACAACAGTACCAATTTGAGACTGTCAAATGAATTTCGTGCCGAAACGAGAGAACAAGATATTGAACCAACTTTTTTGGGTTACCAATAAACAGTGCTCATGTGAAAATAGTGAAAACTAAACTATCTGGAACATATAGCTATAACAAAAGAAACTGTGAAAGTACCTACTAAGTCTCGGAGGTGAGACGAAATATTAATATGAAGTTGGAACTGAACGGTGATTCAACGCTATGGCTCCTCAGGGATGGACGTGTGGACTGGTGTAATGGTGGAAAAATCTGGAAGGTTTGGGGTCAACGAACTGGAAGTGGGACGAGTTTTCAGGAGTTTCGAACATTGGACGCTGGTGTGTAGGCTTTCGTTTTCGGAGTTGGATACAAAATATGAAAGTTACAAATATGCGTGAGGAGAATAAAACCAGTGAATAAATTTCCTACTGAAGAAACGAAAATAATTTAAAAAAAAAATAGTCTAGTGCACTGATGCACTACAAAATTTTCGTTTGATTTCTGTCCAAAAGCTCATTCAAATTCCAGACGAGTCCCAGAAATAATTTTAGGCCAACTTGTTGGTACAACGTAAAGAACGTACGGTCCAATAAATATGATACGAAAACGAAGTGGGCAGACCCTAATATTACTTAGTACGCACGAACGACAGTTATACAAAAGTCTCTCCAGACACTAGCAAATCATAATACCAATTTTATTCGCAATATTTTCAAGGCACGTGCGACACACCAATTTTTCCAGTTATTGTAGTACCAGGTCACCAAGTATAAATAGTGAATCAGAAAGGGCCGGTCACGTATACCGACCCCTTTCCTTTAACACACCTGCGCAGTAAATGTTATATACAGTAGAATAACTACGAACAAAAGTTTTGAATCGACACACTAATATAAATCCGAAAAAGAATCGATTTTACGCGCATAGCTTGTGGAACAGGCGAGTTCTGGAGTGGAGACCGCGTTTTGGCAAGAGTAATGTGGGATGCCCCTAACTAGACTGACTTATGACCTTAAAAATGTGGCTGGGACTGACTGAATGTGGAAGGCGGAGGACAAAGTTTTGTGGCGCAGTCTGGGAGAGGCCTTCATCCAGCAGTGGACTGCGACGAGCTGAGTTGATTGAATGACTCTTTGTGTTATGCTTCTGCGCTTGTGTCACGTACATAGCGTCCAATTCAAACATTCTACTGCAGGGGGCTTCACAGTAGTCTTCACCACAAATAAATCTATAAATAATCATTTAAAACAGTACTTTAATAGAAGAAAACATGCTTAAGTAGGTATATCATAAGAACACTTATATCATCATCATCATCATTTCAGCCAAAAGACGTCCACTGCTGGACATAGGTCTCCCCCAATATTAGGGGGATTTGCTATAATCGTCACACTTGGCAGGCGGGTTGGCGATCGCAGTATGCTGGTAAAATGCATAGAGAACGCTGCTGCCTATTCTCTAGTAAGTCCCTTAGTCGCCTCCTACGACACCCACGGGAAGAAATGGGATGGTACTATTCTTTACATCCGGCACCACACGATGACGTATACGATACGACACGATGTCGTACATCTTTTATTAAAAAATCTAAAATAGCCCCGCTTTAATTTAAATAATTTAATTAAAACACACATTCCCTAACACGATACCGAATGTTTTAAAATCACTTTTATTTCGTTCTTTCAACCCAAACGCTTCGATGAATTGTAAAAAAAAAAAAAAATACAATCCTATAAACAGTCAATTTAAACTTCTGTTTCCTGTTTCCATGGTGCTGGTAAGCTACCTGGAAAACCAATACGTTTCAACTTTTAGCTTTGAAGGTTAGGAAGCTAAATTGAATTTCCTTAGCTATTCAGAGTAATTGAGTTAAAGCTAAATTAAACTAACTGATTTTTAAGTTTGCTTGCAGCGGGGTTGGTTATTACCGAGATAAAGGTTAATATGCGTTTTATGTACGTAGTAACTAGAATTTAATTATGCATGTTAGCAACTTAGGTTCCATTTAGTTTATTTCTCGTTTAGCTTTATTTTAACAGACTCATGCTTTGTTTAGCTGGTATCTGCGAAGCTCATCGATTACCCTAATTTAAGAAAAAAAATGTCTGATACGTAGGTTTGTCTTTGGTTTGACGCCGAAAAAAAATACCAACTGAAAAATAACTTCATTTTCGCAAGTGGATTGACTTCGGTTTTGTACCACATAAATTTGTATACCACTACCTACTTACTATTTAAATAATAGCGACAGGTTGTTATTATAACATTATCAACACATCAATACACTAAGGTGAAAAAACCTGTATTTTTGAAGCTTACTAAAAAACTACCCAAGCAAAGTGAATCAAATGGATATCCGAAAACCCCTGCGGCATACTTTATCTATAAAATAAAAACAATTTCAATCCAAGATGATGGATTACGGCCCGCTCTCTCTCACAGAGAGAAAGCCTGTGTCCCAGCAGTGGGAACATTATGCTTATACTTCTCTCTGAATTTTCCAATGTAAAGCTGAGGACGACTTAGTAAAAACAGACTATCATACGCGCACAGTTGACAGTTTTATTTTGGTCTGTATAATTTTATAAGGCATCTATTATGATCATGTTATTATGCGTTTATTAATATCTCCCCTAGTAAGAATTCCCGAGTAAAATAATTAAACGCCCACAGTATATGCGTGGGTTTAATTCCATGGACCAAGCTAACGAGACTATATTTACGGCATTACAATTTATTATCATAAGGAAGACTCGTAAATATGATTGTTTTCTTTTCTAGGAAAAGTGGTCTATAAAATAATATGTATTATCTTGAAAATATTTTGTGCATTATTAAAGTTAGCATCCGTAAAAATACGGCGAATATAAGTTAAAACTTTTAACTACCTACCACTAATAACGGGTTTAGAAAACATTTTCAATCAACTGGATTGACATGGCAACCTACGGCTACTGGAATAAGATTATACTAACCGTAAAAAGTAATGTCAGCATCCTGGCTAATATTTTCCACCACCAAGGTAGCAGGTCTTTTTAAGCTAACAGAGGCTAAGAATTTCAGTTTCTCTAAAAATTTTCTTTAAAAATTCGAATATACTTCTTACTGTTCGAATTTTTACCCCGCAATAAAATGAACATTATTTTAGTATTCCTTCTGCTCAAAATTCAACTGAATACCTTGATAATAAAAACAGATGTAAGTTATGGTATCGTATCTTTTCAATTTAGATCCCAATTAGTTATTTAATTGAAACCAAACTTTTCGGATTATTGCGGCGAAAAACTCCGAATCAAATATTTGATTTGACCTTAGAAATGTTATCAAAATGACTTACAAAATCAACCGATTAGCCATCCTGACTAAAGGATTCTTGCAGGATACCAAAATTTTGAACTAGAAAACAGAAATCCAGTGCTTAAAAAAGGACCGTAACTTATGCTCTATTACTTTAAGAATGCTGTTGTAACTCGCTCGGATATGGTGCAATAAGGAGGCCGGTCTCCATTGAATCGTGGCATGAAAGCCATCAATCGGAGCCTCTATAAACATGCCAGACGCACTCCAGTATCTCGGCAGCCCCAACAACATTACTTTAGTGCGCGTATTATAGTGTAACTTAGACGATTGGGAGCTGCTATTGTCACAAACAAATACTACCATGGACGGTCAGTACACAATTCTAAATGGCAAATACCATCCTGTTTAAATACCCTTAGATTACTGCATAACACCGGGCTGTTAAAACGTAATACAGCCATAAGGTTCTATATTGTGTTAGATAGAGATAGACCTATACAAGTTTATAGCATTGTCTCTCTCTAGGAGCGGATAATGACAGCACTTACATTACGTAGAGAGGTAAACACTTGCCATTTGGAGCCGTTTCAGGGAATTGTTTAGGATATTACTTTGCTATGTTGTGATAATCTGATATTAGAGTTGTTGTTACATTACTTCATTCTAACTTTGGTTCAGGATTCGAAGAAAATCAAGAACCAAAAGTAGAGAACAATAACTATATTATGAGAGTTGCCGAGAATCGAGCTGAATGGCGTGCAATTGGAGAAGCCCATATGCAACAGTGGACTGATGTAGCCTAATGATGATAAAGTAGCAGAAACTAGTAATCTGGGATATTGCATTTTCTACTAAAGTTTTGGGCTTAATAGTAAACACGGTGGCAGGAACATCGATGTGCAAACTGAAACCATGAATTCGTTTAAGCGGTTAAAAAAAATCTGCTGTTTCATAAAAAAGTGCAATACCTATGCGGCTAAAATGTACGGCAGGATGCTTTTTTTTTTTTCAAAATAACTGACATAAAGTTGCAGCAGCGCATTGATTCAATTCATTGGATTGGATTCAAAATCTGTGCGTCGATGTCCCTACCATCCAGTTTACTCTACGTGTTATTGAAAATGGGCCCAAAAAAAATGGGTACATAAAACAATTTTCGTTTAGCATATACAGGGTTATTGGAAAAACACTAACAACCTTTTAAGAGGTCATTATAAATAAATATTAAATATTTAGGGCATTTGGTAACGGCTAACCTCAGGGACCATGCTGACATCGAACGGGAGCGGAGGGCCTTGTCAATAAGAGGGAATATGTTGGCGCGCAGGTTTGCACGCTGTTCTGATCAAGTTAAGATCACACTTTTTAAAGCATACTGCACTTCTTTGTACACGTGTAGCCTGTGGGCTAGCTATACACAAGCGAGTTACAGTGCCCTCCGCGTCCAGTACAACAACGCGTTCAGGGCAGTATTGGGGCTGCCCCGCTTCTGCAGTGCCTCGGGCATGTTTGCGGAAGCGCGCACCGACTGTTTCCACACTACAATGCGCAAGCGGTGCGCGTCCTTGGTGCGCAGGGTGCGGGTCAGCTCCAACGCTGTCCTGATGATGATTGCTGGACGATTGGACTGCCCCTATATTAGGAAGTGCTGCAGTAGGCATATAGCCAGGGCAGGGTAATTAAGTGATGTCACGATATGTCATGTGCTGTTTTATTAATTTATGTTTTTAATTTTATACAAAATTTTCCCCAAACTTTTATTTTAATTTGTATTTTACAATATTAATTTCCAAATCATTATAAATGTTTATATTTATTTGACATTGTATTTTAATTAGATGACATTGTTTTTATTTTTTTTATTTTTACTCTGTGTTTTGTATTTATCTCGTGATTTTGTGAACTTATGATTTTGTGAACGTGAATGTGAATATGGGAACCCCTGAAATAAATGGATTTTATTTTATTTTTATTTATTTATTATACAAAATTGTAAAAAAATCTGCTGATCCCTGCATTTTGACGAGATAAACGAACATAATTATAAGAAGCTGCTGATTTTTTTGCAATTTCAGGTTTGGTCCCATAGTAAAAGTTGTTCATAATGATGAGTACAATAACCTCTTAAGAGGTTGTTGGTGTTTTTCCAATAACCCTGTAGATTACGGACCATGTAATCGCTCTTTAAGAACATACTCTTCCTAATCCCAGTGAAAATCAAATTGAAATAGTAATAGTCACTAAAGATAAAACCATTCTACAGGAGATTCACATACATTACGCTAGTAAGCTCACAAAACGCAAACTCGCAATCCGTTGGTAACTGAAAACGGACAGACTAACAGATCGTACACATTTTAGCATATGACGTTTACTGATGAGATGGCTGACTCAGTTTACATGTAACTTAGATGTTGAAGACCTGAATATGGTCAGGGAATACGAATGCGTTCGAATGGAGCTTTATAACGTAAAGTTTTGAGTAAAGTTGTCTTGGAAATAGTGTTATTTACTTGTTATACTCGTACCTACTTATGTTGTTGGTTATTCTTGTTGAGGATACGAACTTATACAATGAGGTATTGACGCAAAAATAGCGACTGAAGCCGAAATCGGCAGTGCAGCTCGCGTCATTAAATTTTTCTTACGTTTTTTGCAATTTGCAGGCCTGTACCAGCACCCTAGTTGCGTAACTCACAATTAATCATAATCTGTTTCAATTTGACAGTTCAATAATATTCATTGCGTCATTCACGTTGTTGAGTAGACACATTTCTCGAACATATCAAGCAATGGTTTAACAATCTGTTTCAAAACGGATTATGATGAATCTTGAGTTACCGAATTAGGGTGCAGGTTGTATGTTGACCTAAATATGATTCGCGGCTGCATCAAATATTTATTTATAGAATTGTAATCATCAAATCTTACCACTTAATACAAGTCTCCGAGTTTATGTTACCCTATATGAATGAATATTTCATGAAATCTTGACATTCTAATTCTAACTCCAATTCTAACATTAAGAGTTGTGTAGCTGATTCTAATAAATAAAATTCTGTAAAACCATATGGACTACTCACACTTATTCAGCTCTGTTCAGCTTTTGTCCATAGAAAACAACAATTTTGTATGAGATGCGTACGCGTCCGTTCAGCCGCGGAAAGCTGAACGGACTCTATACAAATCGTTGTTAGTTGTTCAGCTCTGCTCCCGCAGAATAAGCCGCTGAATAAGTGTGAGTAGTCCCTTATTCGTAATTCTCGCGAATCATATTTTAATCACCATAAAACCTGATACTGACGTGTAAATTGCTAAAAAAAACGGAAATAAATTTTAATTTTGTGGGTGACCCGGGTGCTCCCACCTGTAGTACTCGTAGCTGGATATTTTTAATTTTGTGGATAACCCTGGCGCTCCCCCTTAAAGTACTCGTAGCTGGCTATTTTTAATTTTAGGGGTGACCCTGGCACTCCCCCCAAAAGTACTCGTAGCTGGATATTTTTAATTTTGCGGGTGACCCTGGCGCTCTCCCCAAAAGTACTCGTAGCTGGATATTTTTAATTTTGCGGATGACCCTAGCACTCCCCCCTAAAGTACTCGTAGCTAGGTATTTTTAATTTTAGGGGTGACCCTGGCGCTCTCCCCAAAAGTACTCGTAGCTGGATATTTTTAATTTTGCGGGTGACCCTGGCGCTCTCCCCAAAAGTACTCGTAGCTGGATATTTTTAATTTTGCGGATGACCCTGGCACTCCCCCCTAAAGTACTCGTAGCTAGGTATTTTTAATTTTAGGGGTGACCCTGGCGCTCTCCCCAAAAGTACTCGTAGCTGGATATTTTTAATTTTGCGGGTGACCCTGGCGCTCTCCCCAAAAGTACTCGTAGCTGGATATTTTTAATTTTGCGGATGACCCTAGCACTCCCCCCTAAAGTACTCGTAGCTAGGTATTTTTAATTTTAGGGGTGACCCTGGCGCTCTCCCCAAAAGTACTCGTAGCTGGATATTTTTAATTTTGCGGGTGACCCTGGCGCTCTCCCCAAAAGTACTCGTAGCTGGATATTTTTAATTTTGCGGATGACCCTAGCACTCCCCCCTAAAGTACTCGTAGCTGGGTATTTTTAATTTTCCAGGTGACCCTGGCACTCCCCCCTAAAGTACTCGTAGCTGAGTATTTTTAATTTTGCGGGTGACCACCTCCACTTTCTTTTTGCTATCACTTCCGCTATGTCCGTGAGTCTCGAGAAGTAGTAGTGTTGACAATAGTGGTACACATCCTGTAAAAATGTCAACGGTGTACCTATTACAATTCGTGAGCTACAGCCCGCTGACACGCGGATGGACGGACGGACAGCGGAGGCCTAAAAGGTCTCGTTGGCACTCTCTGGGTACGGAACTCTAAAAAATAAAATGGAATTCCAGTAATAAAGATAGGCGGCCTCTGAAAGCAAAATTCAATCACGTTCTAGTAAGATTTTATTAGGCAAATGCTATAAAGTTGAGATAGTGAAACACGTGTAGACAGCGTTACTGAAATAAAATCCTTTACATTCGCACTCGTGAAGTTATCTCGGTGTTTGGTTCAGACAGTAGGCTTATACGTGATATGAGTGTGTATGGGATATTTCAACCTAAACACGAAAAACGAGTGAATAGCAAAAATAAGTTTTTATGTACTGAAAAAAGGAATTTTATTAAAGCTGTAAAGACGGATTTTGACGAAACGGATGGCGCAGTTGTTTGTAAAAGAGAAAACTAAAGTGTTGCTTAGCAAAAAAGCAACAAAAAACTGAAAAGCTATACCACAATGTAATTTGTAATAACTAATGAGGTGGCCCTAGAAAAGTACACCTGGAAGAATTAGAGGGAGGACATGTAGGACTAATCAAAACCTACGAAATAGCCTAACCAGCAAGTTTATAAAGTAGTAAGCTGGAGTCTAACCAGATTAATACTACCAGCGTTGTGTACTTAGCCTACTTCTCAACTTGTGGACTCAACATATTTGTCCCAAGTTTCGTCAACGCAAGCGCTCCAAGTAAACATCTTCAGGCCAAACTTTCCGATTATGACTTATTTTTCTTTGACATGAGTTGTTTGATTCGGGACTTCGGGATCCTGTCAATAGTAAAAGTTAGGCCTAAAGATACCCGAAATTTTCTCGAGCCCGGATTTATTTCCTTTTTGGAAACCTAAAGTTATCTTACGGCAAAATATGGTTTCTGTTTCATAGGGCGGCTGTACACGAACCGTTCGTGCTGACAATCGCTTCTGTTCGAGAAGTCATTTTTAACTGCCCGTGTAGCCGGTTTTAGCCAAACTAGACGGGGCAAGGCGAGACGGGCAAAGAGCAGGACTACGCAGTGGAAGGTTTGAGAAGTCGAGTACAGTCAGTGTATCTTGCACGACCGCACGACGAAATTTCGCCATCCGAGCGGTAGCAAATGCTTAAGCGGTCATGTGTATTTTATGTCAATAAAAAGATGACTGTAAAATAAGCTTGTGGCTTAATGATAACAGCCGCACGGTTCGATCAAAGGTTAAGCTACCCTTACCGCGGTCAGTTCCCAGATGGGTGACCATCCATAATAAATCATGACTCGTCCATGTCTCGGAAGGCATGTTAAGCCATTGGCCCCGGCTGTTATTTGTACGTCATTGATAGTCGTTATGGGTAGACATCAGCTCGACAGTCTGACAACCACTCGAAGACTGGTTGTCAGACTTTCAGGCTTCTCCAAAAGGATGCTCCAAGGGTTATTGTATTACCCAGTAAATGGGTTGTAGAGGTCAGATAGGCAGTCGCTCCATGTAAAATACTGATATTCAGCTGTATCCGGTGAGACAGGAAGCCGACCCCAACAAAGTTGGGATATATTATGCAGATGGATTTTTGAAAAGAAGACTGGCGAGCTGTGTAATCGCAAAGGAGCGATCGACTATTACTTACTAAAGCTGGCCGTGTATGGCCGCCCTTAGAGTTACAGACTTGATACATTTTTCAAACCCAACCGAGTCCATTTGTTCTGTCCAGTAGGTAGGTACTCCGTCGACGAACCGATATTTCTCTGCTCGTATTTCGTTCCCGGTATGAAATGGAGTTCCACCGCGCGAAGTAATTCCTAAGTTTCAGTACTTTTATTTACCTGTTAGTTCGAGTCCAAGCTTTAATTAAATTGAAGTCGAAAATGTTCTAGAAAATACTGCTTGAGAGTTTAAAGAACGTTTTTAGGTTTCATCGTAATGATAGAAATTCGAGTTAATCATATTTGACGTCGGCTGAAGTTTAATTAATTATGAATAATATTTCCTTTGGACATTGGGACTTTATTTAATTTGCGTACTATTTCGTTCTCTGAATTTAGTTTGGTGTCTGTTCTGGTTATATACTACGCAGTAATATTGGCTGCCTATTGGCTGCTTTGACATACAAAGCCGTGACGTACAGATTGACTGACAGACAGCTAAGTGAATTCCAGTGTTCTGTTTTCCAATTTTGTGCGTATCAGGGCAAATCGACTGTTGGGCGCACAGAATCGAGAAATATTGATGCGGCTATGAGTATTAATTCAGTTCTTTTGCATCTGATTTTGGTTGTTAACTACAACGTCGGCAGATCATCGTTGGTATCATCGTTTTTCACTTTGACTGAGCAAAGTGCTACTATCTCTGAAGTATTGAAAATTGTACGGTACGCAGTAGTACATACTACGCCTATATTCATGCTTTTTTACGTATATTTTTTTGGCGAGAAGCTGATATAAGAATAATTGAATCATACCTTTTATTAATCCACTTTAAATGTTACATTAAACACACATATTCATTTTCTTAAAGCCAGTTAGATACAAATCTATCCATAGCTTTCCATACCTACTCAACACGCGTGTTTATATAAATTCTATACCAAGACCGCTTTCATCCAAATTGAATATTTTCGTTTCCTCACCCCTATATAAAGGGTGTTACAGAAATAGATAAACGGCTCCAACACGCATAAACCCGGAGATTATTGTTAGTACACACGGCAGTGCGACTTTCTTAGCGTTTTGTCATAGTTTCGGGTAATTTTATGGGCTTTTCATCGTGTTTGAAAGTAGTTAATAAACCTCACATTAACTGTACTTATTAAGGGGAAACTTTTTGATTTGGTTCTTGATAAACAAAACGATTGTTTAGTCTTTTGTTTTTTTTTTTTTTTTGTTTAGCCTAGGGGATTTTTGGATGAAATATTTATAAAATATAACTTATTTCTTGTATGTTTGCTTTTAAAAGCCATCATACAACCAAGACGAGCAGCCGTCCCGGCTGTCATTCTTGGATCTTTGACAATCGTAAGAAGCCCGAAAGTCTGACAACCAGTATTACCAAGTGGTATCGTAATAACCACCCAACAAGTAAAAAGATCGTATAAGCACTCAAGCACTCGCAAGCATAAAATTACTCTCCCGAATATGGAATGAGCAACTAGCTTCTAACTCACCGACCTTGACAATTCAAAAGTGCCTGTAATTGGTTTATTTGAAATAAATGCTTTGACTATGGATCAAAAGATACTCTTAAGAAAGATACAAATATTTCAAAAGCTGTTTATAGCAGCTTTCTAGATTATTTAGCACTTATCGCTTTTTGGCTGTATAAACATGTCGAGTAAACGGGGACTCGACGAATTCATATCGCATTTACGCGATTACGCGTCAAAAGTTTGTGAGAATGCAATGCACTCATAGTCACCGTTCCACGTACCTTCCCACTACCTTTATCGTTTATTAAAGTCATAAATTCTCTACCAGGATCCAATTTGTTCATTCCTAGCGCAAACCATCGCAATATTTTACATTTCCCAGCATTGCAACGTGAAACTCAATTCCCGTTTTAAATAGAATCATCATCATCATTTCAGCCGCAAGACGTCCACTGCTGGACATAGGCCTCCCCCTATTAAATAGAATGGAAACAAATAATTGTCAGAATTTTTCCATCTACCTTTATTCCCGCTTTGGACAGCGGCGAGCAATCAGAAATATCTTTCAGATTGCTCGCGAAAGGATTCTCAGATAGCTTACCGCTTTAATATTTGGAGACCTAGTTCTGTAAGCACACAAACTGAGGTAAAACTTTGAAAAGTACAGCTTTCAGTTTCCTATGAAGCTGTAGGTGTGCGTTTTTGTAACTTTATTTTTATTTGAAATAGTTTCCATGGAGTTTATTGCCATTTTTTGCCAAAAGAAACTTTATGCTTTTGAATGGGCAGCTAGCTTCATCTTTCTGAGAAACCTACTCCTTTGACAGTTTGTCTTGTTAATAGTTTAATTGAAATATATTTTTCAAATTTGGTTAGGATAAAATAATTGTTTCCCACTCTACCAAATACGCATTACGCGTTTCTTAAGGAAAGGATAAACCAACTCCTTTCTTTTAAGGATATCAAAAAAGCTAAACTATTTGTGATCATTTGGGGTAGGCAGTAGTTGCACTTCATCATCATCATCATTTCAGCCGAAAGACTTCCACTGCTGGACACAGGCCTCCCCCAGGCTCCTCGACTTCGACCGGTCTTGTGCTTCCCACATCCAGCAGATTTCCACGGCTTTCACAAGATCATCGTACCACCTGTAGAACCTTTCGGCTCCATCGGGTTCTGCGAGCAGGCTATGTCGGTTGCCTTACTTCTCCTGCGGATCTCTTCATTCCTGATTCGATCGCGTAGGGAAACTCTGAGCATAGCTCTCTTCATTGCCCTTTGGATGACTTTAAGCCTTCTGATAAAGCCCATTGTGAGCGACCACATTTCTATGCCATTGGTCATCACTGGCAACACACGCTGGTCAAAGACTTTCGTCTTGAGACACTGCGGTATGTAGAACGAGAAGATATTGCGAAGCCTCCAGAACACTGCCGAGCCGAGTCGGTTGAGACGATTGATCTCTTTTTCGAAATTGGACCTACCTAATTGGTAAAAGTGTGTCTTAGGTAAACGTACTCGTCCAAAACTTCGAGTGTAGCGCCTCCAATCGTCATGAGAGTGGGTGTTACATGGGCATTTGGCATTTCTTCCGTGTGGTGCCGGACATAGAAAGAATAGCACCATCTCATTTCTTCCCGTGGATGTCGTAGATGGCGACTAGGGGACTTACCAGAGATTGGGCAGAAGCATTCTCTATGCATTTTACCACCATACTGCGATCGCCAACCCGCCTGCCAAGCGTGGTGATTATGGCAAAACCCCCCAAAAAATGACAAACAGCCCTACAGTTGCACTTGCCGGCAAAAAATTGTTGGTCGAATAGGCAACCAATGTTAGGCTAGGTGTAATTGGAAACAATAGCTGGAAAGTTACCCATTGCACTTTCTGTTTACAATTATTAACTGCATATCTTTTCAAACCCTACTACCCTACGTATCAGCAATTCCCAGGGTGCTGCAAAAGACAATTAATAGCAATAACTTTGTTTAAGGGCCATCGGCCTCATTGCAAATTACAATCGATAATTTTATGAACAGATTGATCGAATGAAATAAATAAAATCTTTCCACAGTACCAACACCTTCGTTGAACTTGATAGTTACTGGAACCGTTTTAATAAAACATTAGACGTTTACCGCGGCCACACACTAAAACTCTCACAATTTATCGTTTTCCCTTGTCTGGAATGGTATTAGGTATACTGACTATATAATACTAATGCGATTACGCGAACTTCACTTCGTGCGACTATCTCTGTTTTACAGCGAGACGTCACTGTCGATGATGAGTAACAAATCAAAAGATGTGGTAATAAGCAAATAATTGTAGTTTTGCATTTTCTTGTGGCTTCATATCTGTCACTTCATTGGTTGAAAATGACAAAGAGGTGTAGTTATAAAACTTTTTATGCTGAGCACCTTCCACACCTTCACCTTCACCTACCACAGTAAAATAAATAGTCCCTCACCGAACGTAGATGTACGAGTATGTCGTTCAGAACTACAATTCGTCGTCGATCACTGGCCAGCCAAGTCGTAGGTACTATAGTAGGTACTAATAAGAACTTATGTTGTATAGGTTGGCTATAAATTTTATTTTATCATAATCGAACTGTCAACGCTTATAAGCTTTGTGTACGCCCAAATTGCGGCGGTAAGTCCCTTCTTTGAGGAGTGGATTAAGAGGCGCCACGGCGTCCTCACCTTCCGCTTGACGCAGGTCCTCACCGGACACGGTTGTTTCGGAAGATTCCTGTTTCGGATAAGGTGGGAGGAAACGCCCGGGTGTTTCCACTGCGTAGATAACCCTGAGGACAGGGGGTCTGTCCGGCTTGAGCGGAGCACCGCCGTGTCCGTGATCGTGAGTGGAGGTGATCGACGGCGGCGATCTCTCGCGTACGGCCCTGATCCAGGCCATGGTACGAAGCGAGAGTGCATGGGTAGCCGTCACTTCCTTCTGCGAAGCAATAATGCTCACGAAGAGCGAGGTGGCACACCTGAGAGAGAGGCAGTAAATGCGCCGTCACGGCTCTAGTCGCCGCAGGAGACACCCTGGTCGACGGGAATCACAGGCTCATTCCCGGCCACCGCAGGCGCGGGCTTGCGGATGGCGAGTAATGGGTAGCTCGCTGTCTGGTAAGGCCGTTGACGGCACGTTGTGTTCCACGCGCGCCTCAAAGAGATGACAGCACCAACTGGTGCAGTCCGCAAGAGCCAATTACTGCCAGGGGTGCGGGTGTATCATCCGCACCCATAATATATACATATTTCCACACGAAATACAAAACTTCTGGTTAGTGCCAATATTATTTACCGCATTAACAGTTTTTAAAATCTCTTTCCCAAATTGAATGAAAACTAATCTATTAATATATTTTTAATTCTTTCCGCTAGCTCAATCTTCGTAAAAATATCCCAGTATCTATTTAATACAATATTCCAGTCTTTCTGGGAACTCCTTTATAAATATCTATCTACCTCCGAAATTCAGTAAACTTTACATATTATCCACAACAACATTTTCTTGTTATTTAATATTATGAATGTTTCAATTAAATTCTGGAAATAATGCGCTATTTTATTTACATTTGGCATAATTATTTGGTGTACCTATGCTATTTTAAAATAATATGTGTCCCAATTAGTTTTCTGTGAATTTTTATAGAGAAAAAGTCTTTTGATTAAAAAAAACACATTTATTTACTCATGTCATCACAATAAATACACGCATTACAATCTTTACAGTTTTCTATATACTCATATATTGTAATAATACCTATAGGTCATGCTTCCAGCGATTTATATAATAATATTCATATAATCAAAGAGACATCTACTAATAGTCTTTAATTAATTGTATTCCACTTCATACAATAAATGTAAATATGGCTATAATATTATATAGTGGGTATATAGGATATAAAGTGGACATTGATATGGGGATCTAATTCTAGGATATATTTTGTGGTCGTCAAATACCGCGTTTTCATGTCCATGACAAAAAGTAGAAATATCTACTATTTTTTCATATGCATATTACATCATTCGAGATGCGGCTTTAAAAACACAGGAGATAACATCATTTTAAAACAAGGAACATTCTAAATACAAAATTGCAAAATCAAAATGGTGGACGATGAAAACGCGACTCTAAAAGCTTACTTTTAGGCACTAATCATAATACAATATCTAAGGTCACTAATACCTACAAATATTCTCAAAATTCAGAGTTTATTACAAAAATACAGAGAAGAAAGCCACATAGAATTTCTATGTTTTGATTTAAATATTAATGTTCCCAAAACCCAATGTTGGTAGGTTATTCTAAAACATGAAAGAAATATGAATGGAAATGGAGTCGAGCTGTAAGGAAGGGAAGGTCGAAACCCAAGGTCAGGGTCACAGCAATTTATTGAGACATTTCGCCGCAATATGACCTTCATAAATATAGAAGTGTATCTTCAATATTCAGTATTATGATTTAGTATTTGACAGACAATCAGAGGTACATAATTTATAAGGACAAGATCCTTTTTGAGAAATGTTGAAAAAAATCACAAACTTTTCCCATGTCTTGCTAAGTCACACAATGTTTTTGAGTTTCTCAGTAAAATAAATTTACAAACCTGATTTTAAAAGGAATTATTATAAAGAATGACGTAAACTAATTTTGCATTTAATAAGCTACTAGAGCCATTTTCGTATACCCCTGAAAAAAAATGGATCTATTCAGCTAAGTTCTTTGTTGTGATTAAATTCCTGACCAATAGCATAGCAGCTTTTAAATATTTGCCACATACAGTACCTACATATTTAATTTTACCGTTTTTTTTTACATACCACACCGTAAGATATTTTTAAGACTAAATAGGTATATTCAAAAAGGATCTATCCATTAAATACATATACGATATATTATAATGTATCCAAGATTATAGGGATGTGATTAAAATGTTACATATTTTGCCTATACAAAAATAACTACAAATTCATCTATGTTCCCAAATCCAGTACTATATATTTCTAATATTTTTAATACTAGGAAAAGTCTTATTTCACAGTTTAACTGCGACAATTGAAAATCCTGTAATCGTTTTCTTTTTCATAATATGGTTTAGCAGTTAAGCTATGAATAAGGTTTTTAAATAAATATTTTAGTCGTACGAGTTACAAGTAGGTTTTGACAATTTACAGAAATAGTAGTCGACTATTATACTATTCTCTAAAAGAATTCAATTCTATGACGCATTGCCTATTTTTACAATATATTTTTTTAGCTTTTTTAATTTAAAATCCAAAGCACCGTCAGTAAAATTATGTTCTTGAAGAAATTTGGTTCTACAAAAATTATGTACAAAAATAATTTTCAAAAATATTGTAATTAGCATTGTTTTGATAAAAATTGGTCTATGGGAGGGTATTTATAGTTTAGGACGAATTTTGCAATAAGTTCAGGGTTTTATATTAGGCCAGCTGTCCACTAAAGTGTTTTCTAAAAATGAAAATACTTTGCATAATTTTTAACAGTAATGGCAGCCAGAATCAATGCCGTTAGCAGTCGTTCTTAAATTAAACCTGAATACAATCATATTCTATAGCTGAGGACCGAGTATACCCATTGTCATAATCAAAAATTGTATGTATAACCTCAAAATCGAATTTCAACGTAATTCCCATAGCTATCGAGAAACGATGAGGAAAGGACATTTTATCTGTACCTACCCTTTTTGTTACAGCCTTCGGGAATTACAACCGACAGTTATTATTATACCGGGAGAAAGGTCGGCGCGTGGAGAAAATCGAGACTTTCATTGACTTTTGCGGGATCCTAAGCCACATTTCGGACAGTATTTTTTTTTTCGTAACAACGCGAGATGGACGTAATTTGGTTGTAACTTTTTAGAAGGTCAGGCTTAAATGTGTGTCACTTTTTGCAAAAGGAAAAATTCAATGCACAACGCTTAGAGTGCTGTTACTAGTCTCTTTTTTTACAACGAACGTTTACTGCATAAGTAAGGCGATAAGACCGCGGCTGAACGAATTTGAACTGTATCTTAGCATGATATTGAGCCTACGTTTCTTTGAAGTATGCTGTGAGAAATACGTGTAAATTTTAATAATCTTAGCCAAAATGGTCTGGAAATCTGATTACGCTAAACGTTTACATAAAAAACATAAGTGTACCGATTGCGAATGAGATAATGTGTATTAAACAGAAATATTATTTATGAGTCCACTGTTTATGAAAATTCCAACAAAGGAGTGACCTCAGTTGGAATTTTAATAAATAGTGGACTCCTAAACAATATTTTTATCCTCAGATGAGATACTACTTGTTTAAAATCGGAATTACTTTAGTGTTAAGCAGGCAATGGACAAGTTGGCCGCTGGAGCAGACGAATCCTGGAGTAGAGACTGCGTATCGCAAGCGTAGGGTGAGACTGTCTAGATATGATGAAGGCGGAAGGCAGGGTGTTGTGGTGCTGGACATAGTCCAGCAGTGGGCTGCGATAGGCTGAGTTGATTGACACCTTAGTGGACAGCGTACCTTAAGCTAATTCCACTAATTTGTTTTCCATACTTTATCATAGATTTATTTTTAACAATGCAGCAAGGTTTCAAATATTCCCTATTATTTACTTTCACGTTGGAAACCTACGAATGTAATAGCAGTCTAAAATCTAAAACTTTATAAAAACCTGAAACATTTGTTTAGAAATAGATTTTGTAGGTACGTAATTTACCAACGAGTTAAAACAAATTAGTTTTTTGTTCATAAGTGGCTTCAAGATTTTCTGACAAATTGTGTAGCTAAGTGTAGAGATATAGAGTGAGTCTAAGTATATTCAGTACATTTATTTTTTCAATCTTTGTGTCAGAATCAATTCGTGTCAGAAGTAGATCTACCAGTTTTTAGTAACTTCTTGCTGAATATCAAGAAGAGGTAAGTACCTATGTACATAAGTAGATACCTATGTAAATACTTTGATTGTAAACGCTTACAAATCCACTACAAAATTCATTCATTTATCTAGAAGTAAAATTTTTATAGGTTCACTCCAAATAAAACATTAATGTATGCCCTGGCATTGAAAGTCGCAGAAAACCTCTTATGTGGAAAACAAAATACGCAGCACATTGCACGGTACATATCACTGACTGATTCCCGATTTTTACCTAAAAGCACATTGATACCAATATTATATAACACATTTTCTTTTCTATAAAAATATGATTTCACATAAAATATCTATTAAAGCCTGTTTCCATGCAGTTTTCGTGATCACTTTGTGTCGAAACTCGAGACATTTTATCGTTCTTTTGGGAACTAAATTGTTTGCATTTGACACTAATAACTGTTTAATCAAGTTATACTTTTCCAGGTGAATAAAAATAGGTAGGTGTGTAATTTTGTCCACAGTTGTATTCTGTTTGAACTGAATTTTATAAGGTCTCGAGTATCGTCACATGTATTACGTACGATAATCAGACATTTAGTATAATTTAAAAATATCGATATTAGGTGCACACAAAGTTTATTTATAATACAATCTACGATATAAATGGTGTTTATTGGTATACGTTCATATCACCCGAGGAACGTTAGAATGGGACAGCAATAAAAACATGAGACGTCATACTCGTGACGTCAACTACAGATGCTGATTCTCATCGTCAACAACGCTAGTTGTATGGCACTTACGACAAGCCTATGGGATCAACAGGTTTAGCAATTTACGTTAGCACTCATGATGACAATCAAATATAGAATAAACCACCTAGTTTGTTTTTCATACGCTTTGAATGAATATAAGGATCCGCAATTTCATGAGAGAATTCCTATTCCTAAATGTTTTTCCTCCATTTACGGGTCATGACAGCCGCCACAAGCAATCCACTTTATCCCACTCACTTCGTTCCCGGATTACAGTTAATAATAATAACACTATATTTAAAGGATATGTATACTACAATATGTCAGCTGATATATCTATATTATATACTGATTGGTGATTACAATTCCCAATATTTACAATACAATATAAAAAGCACTAATTTCTAATAAATATTCGTTGTATCTTAACGATAAAGAAACGGCACATTTACCTCTTTAAAGACAGAATGATATGAAATTAAAACTACTATCACATATACTATGTTAATTTTTATGCATAATTTATGATATACTATGCAAGAAGTAGTTACAGTTATAGACAGCGGTTTGAGCACGGAGTCGAAAAGCAGTGACAGTCAAGCAACGGTACACTGGCGAGCATAAATATCGAACTTCATCCAAATACTACAGAGTTTATTCAAATTTTATCTTTGAAGACGAAGCGATAGTAAATCTAAAAGTTTTATCCCAAAGGTCTGGCCTAAGCCTGGATTACAACTGTCAGTCACAGTGGGATTCTTTGTGGCATTTATTTAGATTTTAGGTTAGAAGTTTTAAAAGGTTCTCTTAATGTATCAACACTTTAGAAACGGATAAGAGTTTAGCTTTCATTTTAGAATAATATTCACTTAGTGTTTGAAGTATTTTTCTGAAGACGACTCCTGGTACAACAATAACACTTTCTACTTTTAGAATAATCTTTTTGAATAAATGTTTAATGTAAAACACATTTGTTTTCATAGTCACATAGTCTTTTTTTGTTTTCAGAATATTTCAATCGACAAGAAGTCGTCGTTTTTATCTTTTGACGTCTGTCAAAGTCCGGCTAATGAGACACAATTGATTTTCTATTGTATCGTACCCTATCGGGTGCGGCCCGGGCTTAAAATGTTCCCATTAATTCAATCTTTGACATTTTATAAAAACTGGGTTCGACATTTAGCTCGACAGCGATAAATTGTTCATAGCAATTCAGAAGTAGTATATCTTATCTGTTGCTTCGAAATGTACATGCTTTTTGCCGTGCGGTGGCAGCACGACGAACAACCATCAGGCAGGGCTGCCCTTCCTAGTATTCTTCATTGTCACCACATCGCAGCTTCTTACTTCACTATTCTTACCATTAACACTTTTCTCATAGTATTTTCTATTAGCATTGTCATTAACACTTTTGTTTATATGTACACGTTTAGGACTATCAAAGTTTTTGGTTGGACTTTTCACTTCATCGTCTCTGTCGCTTGGTTCGTTTATTTCAGGGATTGTGTTTTTGTGTTTGGGACCGTCTGCTTCCTTGTCTGCTTGAGTGAGCACCTCCTGCACGTGGACGGTGAGCTCGGGGCGGACCACTTGGGTGAAGGGCAGCAGAGCGCCGGCCACGTCCATGGTGTTGTTGATGTTCCTGTGCCATAGCTCTAGCACGACGCTGCGCCGTTGCTACTTGTACCTTGGCGGTCCTAACCAGCCACAGCCGAACACCTAAACAAGGAAAATTGAGTAAATAATTTAGATTTTACTAAACCTTCTTTTCAAAGTCAAATGCATTTATTTGCAGTAAATGTGGTACAAAAGATGGTAGGCCATAATTTGTCAGTGCGCTGACACATTGCCATGAATCGGTGTGGTAGTAAGATAACAAGATGCTCGTTTCATTATTAAACATATCTCTACACAAATGAACCATTCAATTATTTAAAGAAAGTTTTAAGCCTCATAAACTCAACATACATAAAATCGAATTAATAGGCATAAAATTCAATTGAAATTGGAATTCAGCTATATAGGTACCTAATAAAAACTGTGTAATATGGTCCATTTTACACTTTTTTTAACTATGCAGAATTTTCTTTAAGGAAGCTCAGTAATAAACTTTGGAAGAGAGTTATAAATAAGTGGGCCATTTAATACGTCTTAGTAATTATATCCTAGACAGGAGATAATGTTATAGAAACTGTGTAGCTTTCCATTTGATATTATTATTTTAATTTACGAGAAGTGAAGAATCAGTTGCTACTTCGTGTATAAAAAGAAATAAGGAACCATGAAAAGGTTGTCTTGTGTTTCTCTCCCATAAAATCTAAAGCTTTCGAGTATTTTTTAATTGTGTGGTTTACGATAGGTCTTTACTTAGCAAAGGCTAAAAAGTTTATGTTATCTATTTGAATAGGCAATGTGCCTACCACAGGTTCGTACCCTATTTTCACGAACTCTTTATCTGTACTAACTTTCAGAATTTTAATTTGCAAAATATTCCTATGGTAAAATTTATTATATACACTTTATATTTATTATAAATACTATATCAATAATATATGAGTGTAACTTAAGTTTTACTTCGAAACGTATATATAATTTGGAATCTTTGTGAAGTTAGTATTATCGTTTAGGTATGTAGTTATTTATTTGAAAGTTTCATCTGCCTAGCCTTTTCCGAACTAAACAAAAATCTTTCGAAGCCCAAAGTCAATGTCAAATTAATCTCAAACTGCCGGCCTTTTCTCAATTATATTGGGATCGACCTCCAGTCTAACCGGATGCAGCTGAATGCCAGTATTTTAGATGGAGCGATTGCTTATCTGACCTCCAGCACTCAGATACTGGGTAATACGCTACCCCTCGGTAAGACTGGTTGTCAGACTTTCGGGCTTCTGTCAACCCGTAACGACTATCAAAAATCTATGAATGACAGTCGGGGCATCTTCTTAAATTTAAAAATAAAGACCTTAATTGTCTCCGACTGCATGAGATTGCTTTACAGCATTAAGTGCAATAGTCAACCTCTTAAATAAAATTTTCTTGTTTCCAACTTTTTTTCAACGAATTTTGGAGCATTAATGAAGTTTTTCGATTGCTAATCTCAACTAAAGCATTACCTCTAACGAATGAATCTCTAATGATGTAATCTACATAGTTATAAATTGTGATAGTATACCTGTGCCATTACCTGACAAATGGCGAGGGCCAGCAGTAGCAGAAAGAACAAAGCCATGAGTCCCCACACTACTCCGAGCTGAGTGAGTGAGAACACATACAATGTCCTGTGACACCACTTGTTCGGCTCGAACAGGGTGGGGGCGTAGTCCGGCCACATGATGCCGAGGGTCCAGTAGTTGCCGACGGCAAACCTGTTGGAGATTTTGGGTTTAGTTGTGATGGAGTACCTACAGTTGTCGAAGCCGCAAGATTAGTAAAAACTTCAAAAGTAAATTATGATATAGGGACGATAGGTACTTATGTCGAGTCACCGACCGAACATAGGCTTACATATAAATAATAGGTACACAAATCTTAATAATCTTATGAAATTTTGTATGTTTGGATGTTTAGAAGTTTGAATTTTTGATTCAATCACGCAAAAACGGCTGAACGAATTTGGATAAAATTTGCCAGACATAGTTTTTAACTTGGATTAGCACATATGAAAAAAAATCAAAGCAAACAAATAATTTGATTTGGAAATTTGGGAAATTTCTTGAGAGACTAATGAGACACTAGTAAATAATGTTTCAATGTAGTCGGTCTACTTTTAACTTTTTATAACCAACTAAACTTCTTACAAATACCGTAGGTAAATATAATAGACCTGCATGAGACTCACATGGACCAAGACAGCATGACACAAGAAGGGGTATGCCTAAACTAAAGAGTAGTTTGAAATAATGGCGAATATATAATACGAGAATAATAGAAAAGATATGAATGTATTACATGTCAACGATAGTCTAGCTGTTCTTTCGATGGTTTGCTGCTAGTAAAATCCTTTACTCGATGCGAACTAAACTAAATGTCTTAAGTTCTCGTTACCAAATGTACCCCAAGCAGGTCTTAATTTTAAACTTGATGACAAGGAACTAGATGCTATTTCGGAAACTGTGTTTCTAGGAATTATTTTAGATTCAAAATTGCAATTGTAAGCAGCTGTGCTTAGTGTACTTGAAAGAGATCTAATGTGGGCAACATTAGATCTCTTTCAAGTACACTAAGCACAGCTGCTTACGCAGTAATAAAAATAAGGCAGTTCACTGATGTAGCCACAGCTAGATTAGTTTACTTTGCTTATTTTCACAGTATTATGTCTTATGGCATTTTGCTGTGGGGATCGGCAGCTGACGTAGATTCAATTTTAATTTTACAAAAGAGGACAATCTGCGCAATCTATAAAATGGGGCCTCGCGACTCTCTTCAAAACAAATTCTAGCTATACGAAATTGATATACTAACTCTGCCTTCTCCGTATATCCTAGAAAATATCTTGTATGTTCGCAAAAACGTAGGTTTTTCCAAAAAAAGATGCGATTTCCATAATCTAAATACACGTAGTAAAGATGAAATTGTGATTCCAAAATTTAGATTAACTAAAACTAGCAAGTCATTTCTAATAAACAGTATTCGCTTCTCTAACAAGTTGCCAAAGTCGGTTACAGAACTTAGCGATGGAAAGTTTAAAACTCACATCAAACGTGTCCTTATCAATAAAGCATATTATAAGATAAAAGACTACGTTGAAGACAGGGAAGTTTGGCATTAATTCCTTCTGCACATGTGGCTTCTGTGGTCACTAACAGCAAAAATTTGTGAATGTCAATTAACTGCTCAAATTACAATGTTAATTTTGATTCTTTTTATTTTTTACAATGACATATTCTCGTCATTATTTGACTTGTACATCAATTTTAATATTGACTATTTATTAGTAATTGCCATGGAAGTCATGGCACTTGGTTCAAACAGGTTCATTTTATTTACGTAGATTCTTTTACATATTGTGAATGAGAGAACGTTGTAGGCCTTACAGACTGTAGATTTGTAGACGATTTTCTATTCTGTATTTTCATTCCTCTAAGTACCTGGTACTTATTGACAGGCCTGCACTACCCTCCCATATACCTATTATCAGTGTAATTTGAAAACATTGGAAAAGCCAATTATTTTTAAACGAGTAACCGCGGAGTGTCTTGCTGGCTCTCTTCTCCATAGGAAGCGACAAATTGGAACTGAAAAAAAAATGGAATTGGCACTTAGCTTCTAATGTTTCTTAAGTGTCCAAGCAGGTTTACTTATGTGAAATAAAATATTTTGATTTTGATTTTTTTGATTTTGATTTCAAATCAAAAGATTTTGATTTTGACGATGATGATTACCTAATTTAACAATAATAGCTTTACTTCCAATCGTCCAATCCATCTTAATGTAATTTGAACAGTATCATTTGTCAAACATAAGATTACAGCGCCCAATGAATTGGTCGTCAAAAATTAAATTCCAAGTATTGAAAATGGATCTGAAAATTATTGAATTCAATCGTTTCAAACGAAAAATGAGATTTTATTCTGAAGCCTTGTCTAGCTAGATTGATTGAATTTCAAAATGATAAATCTTAGGAACATCTTCAGTCAATCTGTCATTTAGAAGTTTGGACAATGCTACCCAACTTTTCTAAGTATGTTATAAACTAGGTGACCCGACAGACGATGTCTTCTCTAGGTTTCAATCGTTCATACAAAAATAGAATTGAAAAAATCACATTCAGTTTTTCTCCATTTTTTTTCTTAAATACCTAATTCAGACAATCTCAAGTAATTCGCTTACCAACGAACGGCATTTTATTTTATAATATATGATTCTGTGATCGAATCTCACCGCGGTTTCCGGAAGGTTTAATGTGTATCATCATCATCTGCCTAGACTTTTCCCAACTATCTTTAGAGTCAGCTTCCAGTCTAACCGGATGCAGTTGAATACCAGATATTTGTCGGAAAGTTTTTCGAAACAAAGAAAAAAAATAGTTAGGTATGTTTTCTAACATTATTGCAGATGTTTCCAAAACATTACATTATTGTTATTATGCCAGTATTTAATTAAAACTCGCGATAACTTTAAGGTCCTGTTTGTGAACTTGTTAATGTTACGGTCGAGCAGTAAAATGTTTAATGGACAAGCCTTCATTTACATTAAAACGATTTGGGTTATGACCTTATTACGAAAAACCAAAACAACAAAATAAAAAACGAAGTTTTAAAAACAAATAAATATTTGTTTTGATAACTTTCATTAGATAAACCAGCTTCAGGAATAATTTGGCATTTATGCTGAAATGGACCTTTTTGGCACACACACACACACACACACACATACACAGTCACACAGGATCACAGTCCTTTAAAGTATTACTTGTTAGTATTTTTATTTCCCACTAGCCCGTGGCTTCGCTCGCGTGGGTGTCAGAAATTATCCCACGGTATCGTGCTACAGGGGCAAAAAGAGTAGCTTATATTACTCTTTATAACATCAGCTATCTGCCAATGAAAGTCCCGTCAAAGTCGATCTAGCCATTTCGGAGATTAGCCGGAACATACAGACAGACCAGCAAAAATTATAATTATAAATAAATTATTAATACCGTTAATAGTTTCAAAATTAGACATTTAGCAAAAGCTGTTATTTCGACATTACAAACAGACATATAAATTTCTTTTATTTGTGTAGATTTCATGAAACGATTTAAAAAATCCTTAACATTCATCGAATTTCTAACAACAGTATCTAGTCCAAAATCAACATGTACGTACCTATACCTACAAAACCATAAATTCTTCTGCATAAACATTTAGTTCCATAAAACTTGTTTTTACCCATATTGCCAGATAAATGGGACAAAACAAAAACAATAAAACTATTTGGCAACCTCATTCTCATTCAAAGTAGGTAACAGAAGAAAACGAACAAAACCAATTTGACAAAATAAATTGCATTTGCAAATTTTCCACATTATAAACATAACGTGAACTCCGCAAACTATTCCAAACAAATAACGACATTGTTAACTACACTTGCGAGCAAAAAATAGACCCACTGTGCACGCTTAAAATGAATTATGGGAATTAGACTTTTCAACAGTATTTCATAGTGATTTACATATCAACAACACATAGGCAAATAAATTATTTGAATTTATGTTTTATGTTATGTCACATAAAACGGTTTTAATGAAAAGGTTTTTAGAGAATTAGTCACTATAGAAAAGTCACCCTGAATGTTATTTATGTTTTCATGAAACTCTAAAGACAATGTTTTGAATAAACTTTTAAAACTCGGCTTGAATATTACCTTCTAACAGAATCCCATGGGAACATGCTGCTAGGAAAAGTAGTTCATGTCCTTTTCCTGGATGTAATCTTCATCCTTGCCAATTTTATTGAAATCTGTTTAGTGGTTTAGTCGTGAAAAGGTAACATACAAACAGAGATAACATACTTTCGATAATATTAGTAAGTATTACCAAAGATGTATGTTTTTTAAAGCCTCGCCGTATGTTCACGTAGTATGATAATTGTTAAAGAATATTTTTCATTATCTCTATTGTAAGCCAATGTTTTAGCACGTAAGTGTAGTTCGGTGCGATATAAAACAAACTTTACCAACTGCTATTAAACTACTTTGGCATTAAATAAAATATCGCAAGTTTGTTGTTCTCCGCAAACGTGAAATTCAGCCATAATTTTATTTCAGTAGTATTTTCGTGAGTCCGTTTACTATTAAATTTTAGTTTTTTGATTGGTTTTCAATTTTGGTAAATGTATTTTTTAATTTTGTTCCTTTGAATTAAAATTAAAGTAGGTATTTAAATAGCAGTTAGTTTTGCTGGTATCATCAGCTGACTTCTAGTTTAAAAGGATTGCCCTTTCATTGGCCAGACAGGTTTTATGAAAATAACTTTGAAGTTACGACCGAATTCCTTTTCATGAAGAAAATGATGAATGATTGAAGTAAATGTAATTAATGGTCACTTTTGTTCAACATTCAACCATTTAAAACATTTTCAAGTCAGTAAAGCATCTCTAATTTTATGAATAATTTATTAACTAATTAAGGACTTTGAAAGCTGGGTGTTTTTTATTTGTACAGTCGACAAATCTTCCGCATGCTCACCGTGAAGGCGGTAATGCAGCAGGGTTCACGACTCGATCGCACAATGCATGTGTTAGATTGTTAATTTTTATGGGAAAATAACGATTGTAACATTGAACTTGTATAAAAAACAATGATATTGTCACTGTCATAGGACAGGTGATGTTGACTTATGGTAACATTCCATTTCAACATTATTTAATTATTTATTCTCAATGAAAATTATTGTTTAGTTAAACAAGAGTTTTAAATAGAATATACATGTAATTATAACTTCCTGAATTGATATTTCATAAACATTTAATTTATGTTAATAGGTCAAGTCTTTTGAGCTACAATAAAATATTGTTACTCAAAAGACTAGATTCCCAAAACTAAAATTACGAACATTCTGTCATTTTGGATAATCAAAATAAATGTTAATTAATTATATTATTGCAAATTGATAATATAATAATGAATAGCATGTTGCTTTAATGTTTCTTAGATTTTACGTAGCAATCTCTACGTACCCAGTTATTTCTTAACGATATTCGGAACTTTCAAAAGTCATATTAACATTTTATAATTGTACCTAAAGGTAACTTATTATATACTTACATCATTTATCAATTATCACATAATTTCTAAATTATCTTAATAAGTTTTAAGATAGTTCCACGATATAATAATTGTTTAATATTACTCATGTAAGAAATTAATAAGCCAAAACTATTTGAAGCCCTGTGATTGGTGGATACTAATATCTTATGAAATCTTGTGTAAAACATTATAATTATACTCTAGCTATATTGCTAAACCATCTCATTAAGTTTTAAAGTATTCTCAATTCATAACTCTTGTTTATTAATAGCTATTTTAATAATATTCAGCCAAAATTGTATGACGCTCTGTGATTGGTCGAAAATGACAGTTGAGTTTGAAATGTGTGAAGTTTATAAAAGGGCTTGTAACCAACGGCCGGGCGGACTCTTTACGCTAGCTGTTGAACGGTAAAGACCCTCTGGTGTCCGCCGCAATATTAAGCTGCTAAAGAGTCCCACCGCCAAAGGGAGATAGTACACTGTAAAGTGGAAACTCTGGCTGGTAGGCCAAAGAGAGTCAGTACGCGGTAACGCGGAAACTCTGGCCAAATCGTCCAAGAACTTTCTGAGCTAACTGTTCGACGGTACAGACCTCACCAGGTCCTATGTCCGTCATTATTATGTTACCTTAAAGTATCTTGCTACTACCGTTGAATCCTGAAAATACTGAGTTGTGAAGCAGAAGTTCTGCACCAATTGTATAAAGATGAGTATTGTGTTTTTCTAAACCATATTTCATGGTTTCGTTTGTAATTTCTGTGTGAAATGTATGTAACTCGGGTAACACCCGTGTTACAGGTATTGATCTTATTTGGCTAAGATATATTAAATTTGTGAAACCAGAATAACGTAATTCTATGACTATGTCCAATATAAACGAGTTTAAAAGTGTATTTCGTGATTTGAATAACAATATATGAAAGTTAAAATGATAATCACGTATTTTATTGATTTCTTACAATTATTCCCTTTAAGTATTACTGAGCATTTTAGAGATTCGATTCATTCTAGTTTCCATTTCTCTTTTACATGCGTTTTGACCAGTAAGATGCACGAAACCTATTTTAGTAGTGTTCGCATTAATATAATGATGTATAGAAGTGTGACACTCACACAGGCGTGTGCTATGCTCACTAGTTTGTGAGATGATTTTTTAATAGGCACGGCCGGTGTGAGCTCTTTATGAATTATTATTGCTGACAAGAAGTAATTTCGTACTCATAATTATCTTCATTTTTGTTTAGAAAATGTATTATTGCTATTACTTTAAGTAAAATGAAACAATTTGGTAAAAATGTCACATATAACAATAACCCAGTTCCTATGCCAAACAAAATTCAGGAGCTTATCAAGTAATTGAACTAAACTATATTTTCTATAGGATTTCTTATTGTAAATTATAGTAGGCCTAGACCTAGACAAAAGGACATTCGTCTAGCGATAACGTGACGCAGAAGTCAAAAATTTATGGGACTGACATACGCTAGCGAAAAACTTATTGAAAAAAAGAAGCCGGTTGAAAGTTTTTGAAGAAATAGAAAATGCTTTGAAACTTTTTGTGACCCCCAGTACATTGGATCAAAACGCAGAGACACGACATCGCATCTTGATACGGCCGGCGTTGCAATATGCAACGAAATCTCGTCGTCGTCTTGTTGTGGAAATCTACGACGTGTATCGTAAAAAATCACGACACGACGTCGCATCGTGGTCCGTTGCAACGTCGTATCGCGAATTATTACGATGCACTTCGTAGATTTTCACGACACGACATCGCATCAAAACAAAACATCGCAACGTTCATGACACGACGTCGCATCATGAGAAAATGTTCCACCATACGTCAATCGTCGGCATTGCGCCAGTAAAGGAGTAGATACTTCTTTACTGGCTCAATGTTTCAAAATTACATTTACGTTACGATTTAGCTAATCATTTCAATAAGTACTTACCAAGCCATCAGAAACATAGTGAGCAAATACGCGAGGATCCTCTCGGGCACGCTGGCTGAGGAGTTGGAGTTCCTTCCAGCGAGCTGGTTGAACAGGAGCCAGCCGAGGCCAATCCCACCAGCCGCTCCCCCCACTATCAGGTACACCGGGATCCGGGCCTCCGCGGGACAGTCACGCACGTAGTGGACACCTGGGGAAGATGGGTGATGTTAGTCTTACAACTTAGAGATTAGAGTGTAAATTTGGTGCCGTTCCGCAAACGATGGTACACTTGATATCATGTCTTACATGCCCTAGTACCTTCATGTAACAGGAACGAATGGACGCGAATCATAACGCTAAACTCGTTGCCCAATTTTAGGCTTACTCAATTTACATTGCTCTCGACACGCTAAGACGAAGAAAGGTTCGAACTTAATTTCTAATAGGGCTTTGAGTAACTACCGAAGTAAAATATGGATAAGTTACTTTGACTTGTTGATCTGAAATCGATAAGAAGCGGAGAGAAATCATTGAAGGTTTTTTTTTTTTTTGAGTGTCCTACCCTCATCAAATAACTTCTACCGCTCTGGTGGAGCAGGAGGGCGTGTCAGTCTTTTACTGATCAAAACCCACCCGTGTTCCTTCAGTTGCCTGTGTGCCAGGGGCCACAGTATCTCTTTCGAACAATCCGCACCCCTGGCAGGCATCGGCCCTTACGGACCCCACCGCTTGCGGTGCTGACATGTCTTTAAAACGCGCGTGGAACACAACGCGCCGTCGACCCGGGCTTGGCCCTTACCGGGCAATGAGCTACCCATTACTCGCCTTCCGCAAGCCCGCGCCTCCGTTGGCCGGGAATCAGCCTAGGATTCCCGACGCCCATGGCGTCTCCTGCGGTGACTAGGGCAGTGAGTGCGCATATACTGCCTCTCCCTCAGTTGCGCCGCTTCCCTCTTCGCGAGCAATACTGCTTCGCAGAAGGAGGTGACGGCTATCCATGAACTCTCGCTCCGTATAATGGCCTGGACCAGGGCCGGACGCGAGAGATCGCCGCCGCTGATTGCCTTCACAAGGAAATCGTTGAGGGTCTTTTTCACCAGATGCCCGTTTACGGATTCTTCTTGCGGATACTGCTTGAGTTTTCCAAACGCAGCTACGGATAACTTTTTTGACGATAAGCAAGAGGTTATTCTGTTTATTTTTATTGTCATTAGGGACTGTAAAGATTGTCTGCAAAAGTCAACCTTTCGTTGTACTGGCTGGCGATGAAATAAATTTAAACGCTTCCAACAGTCAAACTAATTTAAAATGGAGTAGCAGAAAAATAGTAGGCGTGAGATTTGGCTGTTGAGCGAAAACTGGGATTATTAAAATAGACCCATAGAATGATTTTATAGGAATAATAAATAACAAACTCGCACAACGGATGTGTTTTATAATTCGATCCGGTACAGGAAGCCCCTAAGGCTCTTACAGTCCCTATCATCGTAACCTCAACACTCAGTATTCTATAGACGTAGGTATAAACTCCGTTATAAACTTCATCATCATCATCATCATTTCAGCCAAAAGACGTCCCCTGCTGGACATAGGCCTACCCCAGACTCTTCCACTTCGACCGGTCTTGTCCTTCCCACATCTATCGGATACCGACGGCCTTCACAAGGTCATCGGTCCACCTTGTGGAAGGCCTTGGTTGGACGTGGTCGCTTACAATGGGCCTTATCCGAAGGCTTAAAGTCACCCAAAGGGCAATGGAGAGGGCTATGCTCGGAATTTCCCTACGCGATCGAATCAGAAATGAAGAAATCCGCAGGAGAACCAAGGCAACCGACATAGCCCGAAGAATTGCCAAACTTAAGTTATAACCTTGTGACGTGAAAATTATCCACAATTTCTAATAAAATCTGATTCAATGTCTTGCTTGTCTGTCTTACCTAATTACAATCCTTTGATAAACCTCGTCATTTATACAGGAAAAGTTGACAAAGTTGACCCCGTTTTAGCTTGCCGGCTCGAGGAAGATTTTAATATGTACACAATGAGGAAAACCGTCAGAAGTGTGAATGTTCTGAATGTCGACTTTAGTTTACGGTATATAAAAATATTTGTGAATGCGAATCCCTATATTTATTATATTCAACGTAGAGAGTTCTTGGAAGACGGTTCCGTCTATCGAGGATTTTATGCGAAGTAGAAGTAGGTCAGAGTTCACCAAATCCATGCACAAGCAACAAGCATCCGATAGTGTATCGCCGACCTAATTCCCGTGGCCGGTCCTGCTCAAACCGGATTAAACCAGTACGCACCGGATTTGTAGATCAACGCGTTGATTAAACCGTGCCTGACTGTTCAAATATTAGTTCAAGTACGATCGATTACTGTTCAACATCGAATGATCGTTTTTTATTCGATTTTATTGCCGAACTGAAAACGAAAAACGGGCTCGAATTATCATAAATTCAGTGAAGGTTTGACCTAAAAAGTTGGGTTTACCGTTTGATGTGACTATTTGTTGCCGTTTTTTGTGGTGTGAAGATAACGTTGTAAAAAGGAATGGTTATTTGGTTTATGTGTTCCAGCTTGTGAGCATGAGGGTCATGGGGCAAAGGATACCCTTTGACAACATTAACACAGATTAAAATTGAGTATGAGATCGTGTTTAAACAACAAAGTTTGAAGAATAGGAAAATGTCCTCACTTATTCGATAGTTCACTATTTGAGGATACGTCTACATGTTTGAGACATTTTTGTTGCTTGCGATACTACATTTCCTTACCTATTGTTTCTTGAAAGTAATCGCAGCTTTTAAACATAATTAAATTCATTAGAATGCCTTTGTATGACTACGGAAGTCCTACTAACTCACAAATATCTTTTGCCAAGAAACGCTTGTCTCAAACCCAGCCACATTGCTAACACAAAGGGTTTTTCAATATAATTACCCTGTCAGGTACCATATCGGTACCGTATAATACGCAAGTCTGTTCGCAAGTTATTGAAGCGAGTACAATCAAGTGAAACAGCTCAATCAGCAAGTACTAATTAATTTGAATATTCATGAGCGCATCCACGGGAACCAACTTATGTGAGGAATTTGTGATCAGTAATTGTGAGTATACGAGATCTCGAGATGTTGTGGCGAGTTCGATTCTGAAAGTTTAATTTAGTTAATAGGTATAGAGATCGCACAATACAGAGGTGTAGAAGAAAAAATAGCAACCGACGTCCTGAAATAAACTACAAAGTGAAACCTACCCCACACCAATTCCAAATTTCATCATCCTTTGGGTCAAAACAATGCATATTTATGCGATAGCAGCTATCGCGGTTGACTTGCTGCCATTTTTTTAAGAGTTCAGTTCTGTCTCCGAAACTCATCATCATATCTATATGAAAAAATGGGACTATTTCGTAATAAACCCCTTTCGAAAAAAAATAATTGCAGATCTGTATATACGACAGAGTTATGATTCTTTTTTAATGTTTAGGATTTTTCTTTTTCTTATGTGGGTAGGGTTCTTAAATGTTAAAGTTTTTATTTGTTTATAAAGTATAACGCCAATGCAACACTAGCTATCATGAAAGTTTATACTTAATGTTGTATTTTATTTTATATTATAATAATCAGCTAAAGAATAATATAATCTTCGCTAAGTTTTGTTTTCTACGACGTAAACAATGCAAATTTAGACCCAATACAGAGTGCTAAATCAACGAACTATTAATACTAATACTTAGCAAGGATGTGCAATGGAATTAAAGAGATGATTGTGTGCTATTATAAAGTAAAAGTAAACAAATACTCCCCGTTTGAATCCGCAGTTCGAACGTCAGCTGTTGGTTTTAGGTTACCGGTATGTAACCAAATATTGTGTTTTACTTAGTATATTCACAAAAAAAAAAACCTGAGTATTTATGCAATTTTTTAACATTTACACATAATTCTACACGTTAATTTCACTTAATTACTAATTAAAATTAATTTTAAAATACGGAACAAAAATTTTACATGTCACTCGGGCAGTGTTGCCATAACGTCTCGTCGTCGTTATGTCCGAACATACATAAATTATATATATGTATAAGTAAACATGTTGAATTGATAACCTCCTCCTTTTTGAAGTCGGTTAAAAAAGGAGACGACCCCAACAGCAGTGGGCATTAAATATAAGGGCTAATTAAAAAGAGTAATCAGGGTGCCAGGGAGAAATTGCAGATGATCATACAATACAATGCAGATTGCCCGCTGTGCCTTATATAATTCTGTTTAGGTACTTTCTATGTTTATTTCACATAAAAATAACTGTATTAGAGACACTCATTTTTCCGAAACTTTTTTTGATTTCAATTACAACACTATTTATTCACGATGACAAAAACACCTTATTCTCTTCAATTCACCAGCCAAGTAATAGATTGACACCATTTCTCTTATCCTTCAAACTAAGTCAAACCTGTCCAAACTTTCTAACTTCACTCAAATACTACTTTTCCTTGACGACCGTCCATTAAAACCCACTTTTAATCAATAAACTTATTTACAAACTTTTTCTTCTTCATTTTTTGGGCACAATTTTGCGTTGTCTGTCAGTCTGTAATTTCATTACGGTGGCATCTCGTGGAGCGCCTTATCAGATTTATGTCAACTTTGGTTTTTAAGCCTTATCTCGGTGACTGTGCATGAGTACTTGCTTCGTAATGACTTTTGGTTGGACTACAGAAGAAATAAAAAGTGTTTTTCTTTTGAAGTTTTTCGCCTCGTTTTGTTTTGACATTTTGTCGGTCATCGTGCCCTAAAACCTCTTTTAATATGACAACCTTTTTTAATCATTTGAATTTTTGATTTTAAAGGCAAAACTGATTGAAATGTGAGTACCATGCAGGCTAGATCGGTGTTGCGGTTTTCAGTATTTTGTATAATTATGGCCAACGCAAATGTTCTGTAGATCTGGTAGAGACTTGTGGCGGGTCTATGAGCTCCCTAGGCATGGTCTTGCACTGTTAAACTAACATAAAACCCTAATAATATAATGTTTGGACTTTAAAAGAGACCGTGATCTCTGAGTTTATTTCCGCATTTCTTCTCAGGGATCAATCAGAAAACTGGCATTATGTACTTTTAAAATTTTGACCAACAAAATATTGACGTAAAAGTATTTTAAAAGATCTACTAAAATAAATAAAAAAATCATTTCATTTCAAACTGAAAAAAGTTACTTTATGAATTAATTTGCGTTGGGTTAGCCAGCTGTCTGAATAATTCTTAGTTGGCACTCAGGTCAAAATTCCTCTACTTATAGGTTCAAGTAGAGAGTAAGTGATTGCCCTCTTTTTCCCGTGGTAGTCGTAAAGAACCGTAACATTACGACCTTCAGCAAATGGCAGTATACCGATAAAATTACACCCTTAAAGAGAGGTCAGACTTTTTCAATCAAGCATCAAGTTTCTATCAAATGAATATAGCCACTTTATCGACAAACTCATACAGACATCTGAGTATTTCACATTGAGTATCTTATTAGACAGTTAGCTTCATACAAAGCTTGAAAGATGCGTGATATTCAAACGTCCACAGATAAATTCGGCTATCGTAATGGCGTCGTTTTTCTGTAAAAGTTATGTTTTCGCACTACTGAGTCGTTATCGCGGTCTCGTTCAGATATCACATATTCTCATGAAATACTATTAGAGCACGTACATTTACTGTAACGCTATCGTGATTCAAATTTCAAGAGGCAATTTTCGGAATGGGCCAACGCCACACGATTTCATTCATTCGTTTATTTATTTGTAGAATACAAGCACAGTAAGCTATATTAGATAGTTTTTAAATTTATACTAACTTTTGCTAGCGGTTTTGCCTACGTTAACCAATTTACACAAAACCTTATCATAATTATTATACACTTAAACTTTACATCACAACATATTGAATCACTCTGTACATTGGTGAAAACCGCATGAAAATTCGTTCAGTAGTTTTTGAGTTTATCGCGAACAGACAGACAGACGAGGCGGGATACTTTGTTTTATAATAAGTAGTGATTCTACCATTTAAGGTATGCAAATTATTGTTGGAGATTACATAAATTTATTACAAAATAGTAAGTTCGTTACCTTCCTGATCAGTGTTGTAAAACGATGTATGTTCTAGATATATGTATGTTACTCGTAAAATACCTACTATCAAGTACCTACTAATAAAATTAACTCACTAACTAACTAAGACTCGAAAACTTACCCATAATCATCATAATAATAGGCAGAGTACCCAGGAAAATCAGGAACACAGTCATCAGTACTGAAACAAAAGGCTCCTATTTAGTGAAACAATGGAGTATCGCATATTGAATCTTGTTGTTCGTGTATTACAGTTTGCGTCCAACTCCAATCCACACATTGACATGAATAGCCATTTTGTTCGAATCTTTGAAACTTCGAGTTACAATGTGGTATATGATGGAATGGAAACTATTGGTTACAATTTTTGGCATTTATAATAAGTACTAAAAAAGGGGTGCCTTGGGTGCTTGTCCAACCTTGGGTGATTTTTTAAGTAGCCGCAGCGTAGTCTCTGCGTTGATTCTGCGTGAATGCCTGAATACAGAGTGTGAAGTTACCAAAAATCGGATGATTTCAAATTCGAATTCATAGCCGATTCGAAAATAAAATACGATCGTGCAAGAAATTGTTGGTAATTGCAATTATAATAACTTTTTGCTTTAACTTCTTTGCTCTTCATAATAAAAACTAATTGGTATCCTGTTTCAATATAGCAATGTAAAATAGAAACAAACAATTCAAGTTGAAGATCTTACGTTATAAGATGGATGATTAGATAGATTTTCTTGATGTTAACTTATTACAATTATTAAACTACATTTTATTTCTTCATATTAGTTTATCGAAGAAAAATTTCAAGTCAGTGATCATTATAGCAAATTGAAAAGTAGAAATAAACAAAATACATACTTGTCCTGTTCATAATCTTAGCCGCTCTGCAAACGAAGTCAACAGTTCCCGAGGCCTCCATATTCGCATCCTTCAGCTGGTAGGCCACGGAGCCGTAGGTGGTAAGGCCCATGCCGAGGCCCAGGCCGCTGCGGTCGCTGTACTTGGCCTGCTCGCCGCAGAGGCGACGCTGTTCGTCACCTGATACCTGGAGGAAAGAGGGTTAAGTAGTGTTTTTCAAAAAGACACTTAGCGATCGAGAATCCTACTATCCTACTAATATCATAAATCTGAAACTTTGTGAAGATGGATGTATATTTGTTACTCTTTCACGCAAAAACTGCTAATTGGATTTAGATGAAATTTGGCACACAGATAGCTTATAACCTGGATTAACACATTATGTACTTTCTATCACGGTAATAAATTCCAGTGAGATAATTTCCGACCTCCACGCAGGCAAAGCCAAGCCAAAAAAGCAAAGGAAAAAGCGAGTTCTGTATAAATGATTTTATTTCTATAAGTAGGTTTGTACAAACACTTTTACACGTCAATCATATTTCTTTTAAACTAGATGAGGTCGGCGTTTCCTATCTGACTACTCTGAGAAGAAAGGCCGAAACAAACTCAGAGGTCACAGTCTCTTTTCAAGTCCAGACATAATTTTGGTCAGATCATGTGAAGACCATGTAGATTGGTGTCTGAAATGGTCTTTTGAGGAAAGAACCACACAGATTGAGTGGACCTGTCCATTCAGTGTACGCATGTATCAGTAATCATACGGCTCAACTCAGAACTTGAGGAGCTCAACGATTTGACGAACAATACCAAAGAAAGGACATTTGGGAAGGCCGCATAAAGTACTCAAACTGCCAGATTAACTTTAAAAATGAACTGAGAAAGAGATGAAACACAAAAACAAAAATACTACATAGTCCTCACATTCTCAATAATTAAAGCAAAAATAATATTATACTTCTCAAAGTAAATATTCATGTCAAAGTGTACATAATAATAATCGAATGTCAAAGAGCAAAACAAAAATAAAAAACAACATTCAGTATACAAAATTGGAGCAGTAGGTCAATCCCAAGCATTTTTGCCCTGAATATAATCTTTAACGGTATAAAAGGCTTTCAGGCACAACTTACGTTTAATGAATGATTTAAATTTACTCAGACTTAGATCTTGAACATGGCTTGCAAATTTATTATAAAAGCGTATACATTGACATCTGAATGACCCACCTATTTTCTTGAGCCTTGTTGATGGTACAACAAATTTGTGTTTGTTCCTAGTATTTATACTATGGATATCATTGTTCTTTTAAAATAGTAGATCACCTAAAAATAATGCCATTTTGCTCAATTGTCTGATTCTTCTTAACTTTCGCTCTCAGTTTCGTTTTATATCCGGTTATTAGAATTACTTAAGTTTGTTCAGTGTAATTTAGCAAGCTTTTGTCCATGAGGTCGTTGGCCTAAAATGCCCGCCTACTTGCACTGTTATTTCGTTTTCGCTTAGCGTTATTTCTGTCTTTTTTTCTTGGCCTGATTATAAAGCCTATTCCTCAAAAATTGGGCTATTTAATCTAGATTAATTCAAATTTAAATTAAAAAAGAAATCAGAACATGGATTAGCGCATTCAGACAAACAAACAGCTTTCTTTCTAGTATAGATCAAGATACTGGAACGCTGTCAGAAACATATTTGATGTTTTTTTTTTTTTTTTTTTTTGAAAGCGAATTTAGATACGCCAATGGCGATTGATTATTTTTAAGTGATGTGGCAGTAATACATTATTAAAGTGATCAATGTTTTAGAATGTCTCTATAACAGCTTACTTACAATGACAATAAAAGTGCGTTCGCACATTCAAAAGTAAAGGTGGCAATTTGCCCCGAAGGATTCGTATTTAGGTTACTTTTACCCAAATATCGATGTCTTTGAACTACAGGCCATAGTGTACTTACTGACCGTTATATTCATCACTATACTTGCGTAAAATATGCACCAAATACCCTTTAGTATACCCCAGGGTAGTAAAAATCCTAAATAAAATTTCTTCAACTTTCGATATTAGGCCTCCATTTCTTCGCGTGTTTACCGTAGGTATCTAATATCGCTAAAAGGATTTGATCGATTGCCCTGTTACTATATCCGAAAATAAATCTTTTTCTTTGCCTGCTCTTGACCGTTCTACCATATACTTTGTATAAAGAGGCCTATTTTCCGATAGACTTCGTAGCAGTTCGTAGCTCTCGTAGACCCTCTACGACTGCTACGTGGTTACGCCGTAGCACAGAGTGCATCAATTTGTCAGAAACCCGAATCAACGTCGGCTGTGAAAGTGATTATTTGGAAAGCTTATATTGCTGTTAAAACCATTTTAAATTAATATAAGCTTGGTATAAGCTGAGCACTTAATTATAATGTAGATTAACTTTGAAAAATCAATCTTAATTAGTAGTGCAATGTAAGTACATAATTACTGTTTGTTGCATGTTCCAAGCAGTTCGTAGCATGCAAAGTATAAAAAATCACATGTAGTTGAAAACACTTAAAATTATAACACCATTATTGGTCATTCACCTTCCTGTATTTGTGATTTTTTCAGGTTTTTGTATTAAGTTCATTAACCTGATCGGTTTGATGAAAACTTTATAATATTCTTGAGTTCTTTATTATACCTACTAGCGTGTGTGTCTAGCCTTAATAAAGGGATCCACGTACTTCGAAAATAGGTACAGATACGTGTGGCTTTTAGTAGTTTTTTATTTTTAACCGACTTCCAAAAAAGGAGGAGGTTATATGTTCCACTGTATGTTTTTTTATGTATGTTCCTCGATTTCCCCCCCATTTGTGGACCGATTTTCAAAATTCTTTTTTTATTTGAAAGAGTATACTTCTGAGGTGGTCCCATTGGCACCCAGTCAGGATCTGATGATGGAATCCCAGGAAAATCGAGGGCAACCCTCAAATCTTATAGGTATTGACAATGTTTTTCATATGTTTTCTAAATCTATTGAGACATTTGCGTATGGTCATCATCATCTCATGACGCTGAGCTGATGAAGGAAGATACAACTCTTTAACTTAGGAGTTAGGTGCAGATTCTGGCATAACTCTGTCATTTATAGACCGATTTGCAAAATTCTTTTTTTTTAGAAAGGGTTTTATTTCGAAATGGTCCCATTTAAATTTCATATAGATCTAATGATGCGTTTCGGAGACAGATAACGGAACTCTTCAAATAATGACAGCAAATCAACCGCGATTGCTGCTATCGCATAAATATGCATTGTTTTTACCCCAAGGATGATGAATTGGTGTGGAGTGGGTACCATAACTAACGGTGACTTTGGATATGTATTTTATTAATTTCTTGTCACCGCCTTCCGATATCAAAGTTATTTTTTCACTTTCTATTGTTTTTTGGAAGTCAGTTGTTTTTTTTTTTTTTTGAAAAAGTTTTTACGTAGTAGGTACCTTGTTTTTTATAAACAAAATGCATAAATTAAAATGATCCGCGCAGCTCACGTGGCAAACCTTTCTGAGCACATCTTGCGCAGCAGTGGCTAGTCAAAAGTCAACATAAAACGCGTTCTCATTCAATCTTTTAAACTGCATCCCATAAAATCTGTTCATAACCCATGAAACTCTTCGCACATCAATATAACGGAGCTTTATGCTTCTAACATAAACGCGAGCTTTGAAAAGCTTCTCCATCCCTGATATTATGCATTGAACACACTATTGTGATTTTATAGGAATATTTGAGTCTTTCATGACTGAACGTAAATGTTATGAGATGGAAATAAAACTGTTTAGTTTATGAGTTAGAATTTTATAGTAGGTTATAAGAATTATTATCAGTTCTCGAGTGTCGCTTATTGAAATTTCATTCACTGATAAATCCTTTGAGAATGCTTTAAACTCTAGGCACTTGACTTGCTGACTCTAGAAACAGCGTTGGAATATATCTTATGCCTGTAATTTTACCAATGGATTCACAGTATAAAGCTTTTTACACCATTAATTGGCATTAACATGTTTTTTGATCCTGCTCCGATAATTGCGTACGTCTTTTGCCTCGTTTGCGTTCATACATCAGAGGGGCATATACATACTTCACACCAACATCAACACAAGTTCTCACCATTTTTCTCTCCCTCTCAAATTATATACACATACATAGGTACTACAATAGGCCACATCACAAATGCATTTATAAAAAACTTTAATAATAATATATTGTGCTTGTCTTACAACTACTGATATATATGTTCAATTATAGGCGAGGACGCTGGCACCCTAAACACAAGTTAAATCTTACATTGGGTGCTGGAGTTCACCGAAAACACTCTTTCCCTTAGTTGTAACGCTGCATAGTGTTTATATAAGTGATTTTTGTACAACTGAAGGTTAAAAAAAAAATGATTTTTAACTCTCGTAATTTTAAGAACGTACCCAGTCTGATCTCAGTCTCAATCTGTCAAAAATACCTCGAGTTTCCATAAATTGTTGACATTTTCTAGTCGCCGAGGAGAGACTGTTACCAGATTTTCAACGTTTTTAATTACGAGCATTGGCCTTCTGGTCACACACGCACGCCGGTTGCGAGCACTACGCACCTGAACTTTATTTATTTTATTTATTTAACGCTTTAAGCACACAAATGTACAGAGGCGGACTTAATGCCATAGGCATTTTCTACCAGTCAACCTTTGGGTGATGCAGAGACAAACAGTGGTAGGTGCAATAAATTTGAGGAATATTTCACTTAAACGCATAAACCTAACTTAAACTATAAATATAATACATATATACCTAACCATATATAAATATAAGCACAAATAAATGTACATACATGAACTTTCTGAATAACTTCACTAATAAGGTTATCAGTACGTAATTATTATTTTAATGAATTAACACCTCTTCTACCAAGCCATCCGTTAACATTTTTTTTTCTATGTGTGCTCTGTGCAGCAAAAAGCCATTTTCTCCTAAAGTACTAAATAGATATGCCTCGTTGATCCAGTGGTCTCAAGCTACTGCTGAGTTTGAGGTCCCGGGTTCAATTCCTAGGTCTGACAAAGTGTTATTGAGTGTTTCTATCTGGAATTTATCAGTAGCGCCCGACCTGGATTTGTGTCCGGTTGATGGTAATACGCCCACCCGTATCACATTGTCGGAACTTCGAAATTAACTGTGTGGGTGTACTTTATCTACACCTCTGGCCAACCCTTCAGGGAATTGAGGTGTGATGTTAGGTTACTAATAGATGTTTTATGTTGTTACAAAGTATTTTCGAAACCATTATAATATTATAATAATATTGACTGTCGATAATTACCTGACTAACAGAGCTCGAGGCTCGTCGAGAGCCAGTGTCGGAGGGTATACCGGCTCCGGTCTGCCTGCCAGCCACCGATGCCCTGTAGGGGGACACGCTTCTGCGAGTACCTGAATAAACACGCAAGACTTGTGAAGATGGATGTGTGTGACAAACAATAATTTTACGCAGGTGGTGGGTGTGTAGATTCTGTCAACTTGTGATAAATTACTTGTAGGTTTAGTGAATGAGGGCTGAGAAAAAACTTAAATCTACCTACAAAAAATATTTATCCAATAAAAATAATCTCCATAAAATGATAAGCATCTGTTTCTATAAGGATAAAAAGGTATGTTACCTTTTTATCCTTATAGAAACAGATGCATAAATTATTGGAAGTATGACATTAATATCTGAAACTGTTTTGCCTACAATAGTCCAATGCTTTATCAATTATGGCAGGCAAAGTTTAATCAAATAATTAGAGTTAAAATATTAAAGAACAGTATAATCTTGTACATACGTTACGAGCGGGAATGGCTTGTAGACTTAAGCTCCCAAAGTAGGCTCTCAATTCAAGTCACGACAAGCTGTCAAAATAGCGATTATTCTAAGAAATCCGTCAAGCCACTTAATTCAAATACGACTAGAATTTTGGGTGTAATAATTCTAACAGGGCTGGCATCAATTTCGCCCTTCATTTTGTGTCGTGAATATTTAGTCGTCCTATTAATTGTGTTAATTCAGAGATTTGTACCGAACGTTGTCGCAAAGGTGCGATTAATAAATGTACTTACCCGCGGTCTGACTGTCTTCGCTCGGTCGGCGTTCTCGTGATACCAATGGCTCTTGAAATGTCAGCGTCAGGCTTCCCCTCGGGCTCACCCTATTTGCTTCCGCCATCCCTTCACCAGTCACTAGGCTGCCCCGTGCGCTCCTCTCTGATGGCGCAATACTTCCCCGAGGACTCCTTTGCGAATCAGGAACCAACGAGCCCCTCGGACTCCGGTTCATTTCCGGCATTTCTTTTTTCATAGGAGCTTCTACACTGCCTCTTGGACTTGTCCGCGAACACGGACCCAAGTCTTTTTGACCTCGAGCCGGATCTATTTGAATACTTGCTACAGAATGCCGTGGACTTCGACCCACATCTGGCACCAAGGAGTTTCGTGGCTGATTCCATGATGTTCCCTCTGGAACCAAACTTCGTCGTGGACTCCTGGCGTTAGCGTCTGGGGTGATACTGTTTCTTGGACTGCGGTTGAAGTCTTGGGGATTCAAGCTTAGTCTCGATCCGTAATTCATATCAACTGCTAAGTTGTTTCTTGATGGTGCTAATGTATTCCTGTTCTGAGGTGCCGTATCTGGTGTAATGGAGTTTCTGGCTGATCTGGCTTCGGGGACCAAAGAGTGTCGAGGACTGCGGTGGTAACCACCTTCAAGTGCAGCGTCCGGCGCGAGGCTTGCTCGCGGGCTTCTCTGCGGAGGAGGGGTTGGCTCCATTTCTTCATCAGTTTCTGTGGCCGCTAACGAGGCTCTTCGAGACGGTTGTGCTGATGCTCTTGGCGACCTTGCTTGAGGTGACGTTGCTGCACTCCTGGAGGCGCGCCGTCGCCTCGACGATGACGTTCTGTGAAGCATTTTGAGTTCTTCTCACGTCCAACCACAGCTCCCTAAGCCATCTCTCGCGTCCGATCCAACATTTTATCTGAAACAAAAGAACTGAATTTAGTAACGAAACTTCGCGATCACGTTTAGGGATTTAGTATTCTTTACGCTTTTACAAAATGTATAACTAAAGTTCATAATCCGATTGTAAAGCCGCAATTTCAACTTCTTTGTTTACAGTCGAGAGCCATGAATCTTAATGTAATTTTAGTAAAATGAGCTGAGAGGTATAATCTCATATAATTTATCATGGAAAATGCTTCGTGTGATATTTCGCTTGTCACACGAAGGTATGATATTATTTATATTTCTGCTTCCAACATTTCGTCTTAATGTAGCTGTAAAGTAATTATGATGATTCATAGCAAAATTAGGCCTGTTGCTTCTTTGTGGTACACGGAAAATACATCAAGTAATTAAGTCTTTTGGGTATAAGACCAGTCTAATGTAATAATGGATGGACATAATATATATGGTCTCATGAAAGAGCGATTTTTACCTCATTAAGATTTCACAAAATAATAAATAAGATTATTTCTATGTTGTATGTTGATTTATATGTACAATAAGTTCGATTTTTTTGTAAAACTGTCCATTATTATCACAATTAGCAAACGTAATACGACTAATTGATAACCGCCTCACATACTGACCCACACTTCAGCTATTAGGTAAGTACTTATTTTCATACCAAGACCTGAACTTCAGAGTAGGTACGTTCAAGAAACTTTTCTGTAAGCATCACTCAACGTCGCCAACCCATAACAGTCAAATTCCGCAATCGGATTGCTCGGACTAACCCTGTCACTAACTTCTCAGAACGACCAACTATTCCGGCCCCGGTCACTTTAATACCAACTAAATGTTTCATTATTACTTCGCTATGACGTCAAACTTATGCAACCTCCTTGGCGGGCTTCAAAGGACAAATCCTGGACAATTTAGAGGCTGTCAGAGCATTATCTTGGCCACATAAGCCTGGCAATTGAAGATTTGATGGAGCATTGTTGTGGAAAATGTACTGCGTTATGTATTTGTAATAGCTTTGAGTTGTATGGGGTTTTGTGAGGTTGAGGGATATTTTTGTTATTTGAGTTAGGTATGTTTTATATGGGTTGGGCTACGAATTTCATTTCACGAATTTATCATCATAGCAGCCGAAAGACGTCCACTGCTTGACATAAGCCTCCCCAAGGCATCGCCACTTCGACCGGTTCTGTGCTTCTTCCACCCAGTGGATTCCTGCGGCCTTCACAAGGTCCACTTTGAGGCCTTCCAACGCTACATTTTCTGGTTCTGGATGAATATTATTTAGTAAATCTTTAATTGAAATTGAGAAAACACGCTACTAGCCCAATACCTACGAGTCCGCTCTGGCTAAGTACTTAGGTAGTAGATTAACTAGCATCACTAAGTCGTCATTTACATACATTACACAACGACTCTATGCAATGCTCTAAATAACCATTATACTCGTAACTTATACCTAACAAAATAACTGCTATCTAAAACACGTTAGAATCCAGAAATCCAACCCTGGTTTCCCATTACTATTTGATTTTCTAACTGAAACAGAAACAGTTCCAACACTCTGTCTATAAATATTTAATATATTATATGCACCACATTACTTGCCAAAAAGGGAGCTTGCAAACCGCAGCACAGTTTGACTCCGGAGTATTTCACCTGCAACGGTGAGCCTAGCGTGAACGTGCGGAGTAAAGGTGACGTAAATCGAACGATTTTAAAATTGGAAATACAAGTTTCGCGCACCGAAACGTGGACATACTCCGGTACGACGCGGTAGCGACCTTGAAATTATGGACCAGTTCGTCCATATATTCAAGGTCCATCAGCGAGCTATGGAACGAGCTATGCTCGGAGTCTCTCTGATGGATAGCATCCGGAGTGATGCAGAGAACCAAAGTTGTCGACATAGCACACAGAATGCAATCTGAAGTCACAATAGGCCGCTCATACTAACGTTAGAATCGATGACCGTTGGGGTAGCTGTTCTTGAGTGGAGAATTCGAATCTGCAAACATAAGGTAGAACGCTCTCAGGCTAGGTGGAGCGAGGATCTTCGCAAAGTGGCTGGTAGCAGCTGGATGAGAGTAGCAAAGAATGGCGAGGTGAATGGCGTGCAGTTGGAGAGGCCTATGTCCAGCAGTGGACTGTTGTAGGCTGATGTAGGTTCGCACGAAGTCATTATCTATATCTAGATCTATACTCTTAATAAAGAGGAAAGATTTGATTGTTTGTTTGTTTGTTTGCATTGAATAGGCTCCGAAACTACTGAACCGATTTGAAAAATCATTTCACTGTTGGGAAGCTACACTATCCCCGGGTGACATAGGCTAAAGTTTATCCCCGGATTCCCACTGGAACGGGAACTACGCGAGTGATACCGCGGAGCGCTGCTAGTGTTACCATAAAACTGCATAATTGATTTGTAGGCCCTTAATTGAAGTGAACTGTTTGCGTTCCTCATGAGAATAAGTTCGGTAAACCGATATTTACTTAATTTTAAGACTTTATTCATGTTTACGTGAGAAACGTGAGTTTTTGTTTGTCGAAAAAATTCAAACAAAAATACTAAAGGATAATTTTTTATTGATTCAAAAATCGTTTGAATTCACGTAACGTTTACGTCGCACGTGTTCTACTGCGCTTCCCAGCTCGGACGTTGGACAGTTGATTTTTATTGTATTATTTTATGGTTTGTTTAACTTGAAAGTTGAACTGTATAGAGGCGAAACTAGTTTAGTTTCGGATTAAATGTATGTAAACTAGCTCCACGGAATACGGTGTGCGTGGTATGGTCGTGTTTTGTTTTTAGGTTTCGGTAGTCTGGACATCAGGATTTGGCTAAAGTCCTCTATGATAACAATTTCGTCAATCAGTCATATATAGGGTGACTGGTAATTAGTGACCGACATTTAAACGCATGATTGTACTCATCATTATGAACAACTTTTTCTATGGGACCAAACATGAAAACGCGAAAAAAAAATCAGCTGTTCCCTACATTTATGTTCGCTTAACTTGTCAAAATGTAGGGAGCAGCTGATTTTTTTTACGCGATTTCGGGTTTGGTCCCATAATAAAAGTTGTTCATAATAATAATAATCTATCTATATCTATATCTTCTATATCTATACATATAATAAATCTGTAAACGAACTTTTTCTGTACATTTAAAATATTTCGAAAATAATTGTTGGGGTGGTAAGGGATAATCAACAGATGCCATTTTAACCCTTATCAAATTTTTTGTCTGTTTGTCGGTTTTTCTGTTTATATGTTTGAATAGATCAAGTATCACGTCAAAAGAATGAAACTAATATGGTTATCTTTCATACTCAAATATTGTTTATAACTCAGAGTATATATTAGTCTTTGTTTCATCGCAATCGCTTCGGTCAACCTACCTATAATTTAAAGTGTTCAAGAAGAATGTATTTACGTAATGTTGAAACACTTAGCGACATCTATTGGCGTGAAACGGTACTAACGAATACTTATTAACACGTTATTCTCTAAGTTACTGTGTCTGTGTTATTTCAAAAAGTAATGATACTGATTACTAAAATCGCTTTCCGTTGGTGGTTGATTCCCACGAATCAAAAAAGCTAAAAGAATTTCAAATAAAAAGTAGTGATAATATTAACTAACGTGGTGTTCTGAATCATATAGAATGCAATGTTAGATAAATATTTATTAGTTTTATCAATCAAATTAATACAAATAGAGGGGAAGAAATCTCATCGAAAAATGAAATTGTGATAAAAGTCTTAGTAGCGCCATCTAGCATAATATAGCAAAGTTAGAGCGGCTAGGGGAACATCTCCATAGAAAATCTTAATCTCTAGCGTCAGTAACGCCATCTAGGTTTGAATAGCAAACTTGCAAAGCCAACAACTTGATTTTGCCTGTTTTATTGATTTTCTATCGTGTAATAGTATATCCGATGTCCAAAATCCCGTAAATCCGTAAATCCGCAGGTCTGGCAATGCGGGGTAACGCTAGGTAGAAACTAGAAGCCTGTGGTAGGAATGTTACCATTTGGATTTATGGTAGGTATCGATAATATTGTTAACTTTCCACGCAGTCGTTTTTTTTTTCTTAATTGTTCGACCAGTGTTTCCGAAGTGTATGTCTGCTTTTTTAAACTACTTCGAACAATATTTTGACGAAGCAGATGGAAGCTAATAGGGTAGGTATTTTACTACTTAGACATCCAAAAATGTATTATTAAGATAGCTTAGGCAAAAATCAGTTGGAAAATGTTGGTTTTAGTTCATGAAATAACAAAATAAATTTGAAAAATTTGAATTTTCAAAGATTTCAGTTATATAAGTAGGTACCATAAACTGTTCTTGAACACCATGAAATAATATCCGACATGTTATTACGTCATACCGCTGTTACTAATCAACTGAATAACTTTGTACTTTTATTATTTTCTTAACCAAAGTATTTTTTATTAAAATAATAGCTTACATTCAGGAACAGTAAACCAACGATAAGTAGAATAATAACTCATTTTTAAATTATAATTATTTATCATAATTGTTTTTTTTTTTTGTACGTACCTAGGAACGTATCCCCTATAATCCCATATAAATTACCATTCCATAGTCACGGTTTCTGTATTCGCGGTAGGTATTTTACGGAACGTATACCTCGCGAATAAAGAGGTTTTACTGTACCTACGGCAGGTGCACATTTATTATAAAATGAGCCTCGACCAGGCGCTTTGATCTATATTTATTCTTAAAAATCTGAGTGAGACTTCGTCGCAATATCATTATAACCCCTAAAGACGCCTGCTGGCCTAGACAAAACACATTTCTGTTAGCGTTCACGCCAAACGCTACGCCAAAATGTATGGGAATGACATTACCTGCAGAAAGGACACGACGTGTCGTGTGTGTTTTGTCTCTAGGCTCTGGACTGCATTCGAAAACTGTGGTAGATTCCTACCAGGATAGATCGGAAGATCGAAGGAGTGGTAGGTACCTACACCGTCAAAGCGACACATTATTGTTTTCCGACATGCACGCGAACGAAGTCGCGGGCACAGCTAGTAAATAATAAATCTTTATTTTTGCCAAAAGAATGATAATCTTACAAATGATGAGTATAATCATGTGTTTCAATGTCGGTCACTAATTACCAGTTACCCTATATATGTCGTGATTGAATTGCAAATACGTCCTACATTTGTATTAGTTATCACTATTTTTTTATTACTAAAACGCGCCTCACTTCGTGAGATACAAATGCTGTATTATCTATACATAGACTGTATATTAAAATTTACCTGTACGAGTTACGATTCATAACCATGATGGCACTACTAGTGCGAGATAGTCTTGCTTGTTGGTTCATCTTTTAACTGCGGCATGAGATTCTCGTGTTTTGATAAAGATGCTGACACTAAAGAAGTATATTATTAGAGATAAATAAAAAATATTATAATATGAAAATTACATGCTTTCCTACTGAAATATATTATTGTAAGGACTGTTCTCCGTTACAAGAACACCCCCGTTTTTACTTGTTAACATTAACATCCAAAAATTGTTTCCAAAAATAAATTCTAACAACACGAGACAACACAAAGCAATACCAAATATTTGGATCCAAATAATTCGCAATTTTGTTACTGACTTTCCGACGCCCATTTCAATTTCGAATTACTGAGGCGTGCTATATACTTGTTCGGTCGGCACATTCGATTCGGCAGTATATTTTGAACAACAAAGCTATTCCGAAGAAATTTTATTCGTCACTAGATTTTGCGTGCGACTTCGTCTGAAATGTCTTGTTCCCACGACCCACGCCGTCGCATGTACTTTTTTGGTTTTACTCTTCTCTTTATGGTCCTAGCGTGATATTATTTAGCCTTTCTTAAGAATTGGCTGAAATAAAACGGGTAATTCGAAGGATAAGTTGCCCTTGCCGCGGTAAACTAAACCCCAAAGAGCATGGCCTAACATTCTTTCTGAGTAACGCAGCAGGACGTGCGGGTGAGGAATTTAAAGCTTCGGTAGTTTTAACAGCAATATTAGCAAAAAAGTTTTCAAATTCTTGAGCTATTTCTATAGTCGATGGAGCCATTTACAGACTACATTAAATTCAGTATTACGCTGTTTTATTCTACCTGTTTCATTATTTATTATTTGCATAATAAAATGCAACAATATTAAAATTTTAAACACCGCAAGCTGACTCGAAGGCTACTCTTTGTCCCGGTAGCACGTTTCAGTGTTCCGATTTTCGACATCCACGTGGGCATAGCCGCGGGCTGAAGCTAATTACCACATAAATTATATTCGATTTTGTCCGGCTGTTCTGTTTAACGCCGACCCAAACAAGTGTGTACCACGCCTTGAATAGAAATAAATGACAGTATTACGTAGTATTTGCGGAGGACGGAGCTTCTTCTCGATTTTTCACGCAATCCGACAAATTGAAACGTGGGTCCCTGAAATATTGACCGTATCTGGCTCGAGCCGAAACGCTTTCACTTAGATTTATTAACAATTTGCCAGTTTTTTTCCATCTCCAAGGCTCTATTGTCCTTTAATTTGAGAAATAGCTCGACTTGTAAACTGTTTTGTACAGATTACTTGACTTACGTTAGTTTCGTTGGGACTTTTTTTCGGCTGAAGCTTAGCCTGAAATATTAGGCTTTCACACGCTAGACGCTTTTGTCGACTAATATAGGATGAAAATAGATACAATTTCGTTGAATGAGTATTTACGGCATAGTCTATTATCGTTTATTTATTGCTAATGAAACATAATTCTTGTTTATGGCTCTAATGTTTTATGACTTATTGAAATATTTGAAATGTGATACGTATTTTATAATTTAACTTCTTTTTTCTTCTTTACTTTGTTTTTAATATATCGTTTTTAAACACAATGACTGTATTGTTCTAAACTTCACAAACGTGTTAAATGTACTAAAATACTCCATCATGTACTTTAGTAGAGCAGTGGTGGCCAAGTGGCAACGGCCGCGACTTACGAGTTGTAAGGTCGTGAGTTCGAACCCAGCCAGGCGCTATACTTTGTGTAAATCATTTCATCACCACTGCTCCAAAACGGTGAAGGAAAACATTGTGACGAAACCGGCATGTCCTAGAACCAAAAATTCGAAGACATGTGACATCAACCAACCCGCACTGGGCCCACGTGGTGGATTACGGCCCAATCCCTCTAACCGAAAGGAGGCCTGTGTCCCAGCAGTGAGAACATTATAGGCTGATGATGATGATGTACTTTATTTATTCTACTTGCCTAAACACAGAACAAGGCATCATTCCAGCAAACAAAAAGTGTCAATCACGAACCTAATGACAACAAGAACTTGAACAGCTCAGATCTATTCCAACTCCAAACACACCCTGACAATGACAAACTGAGGTAACTAACTATTTTCTTTGAACCCGGAACTATTTTCTTTGAAGGCGGAAAGTTTTTCGCCCTTGCTTCACAAGTCGTGTGAAGCAAGGGCGAAAAACTTTCCGCCTTCACTTGAAAGTTAAAATGGCGGCCGTACATCCGTCTGACACGATTACGCGGGAAACACGCCGGAAATTGCGAAACCGTGGTGAATCTTGTCGACATTTTTTGAAGGAAGTGTATTACTCCACTTTTCGACAGTGTACAACAAAATTTATACATGGTATGGTTTTGTCTCATTATTCTCTCTATGTCTGTGCGGAAACAGAATACTAAAATAAAAATCTATTAAAAAGTTATGAGCCAACAAAAATTCGTTTTTCTTGCGAATTTAACCTAAATTTGGGCGTGTTAAAGTTATAATAGAAGTGTAAAATCTAGAAAACTAAATCTGTAAAGACAAAGCACAAATATATAAAAGTTCAATTAACTTAATTGGTCATTTATTTATGCAGTGATTTTGCAAAAAAACCGATCTTCCGAAGGACTTTTATAATTTTTTCAACACACTTGCTCATAAAATGGCTCTAATTTCACTACAGTTAGGCACATAATGACACCTATTATCAAACTATGACTTTTTCATTACTATTATTCACCAGTGAGTTATAGAATGGGTTGAGTTGCTTTGTTCTTAGTGAGTTATAGGTTGTTTTTTGTTTGAGTTGCTTTGTTCTTAAAAACGATGATGATGATGATGATGGATGATGCTGGGTGATGATGGATGATGATGGATGATGCTGGATGATGATGGATGATGATGGATGATGCTGGATGATGATGGATGATGATGATGGATGATGATGGATGACGATGGATGATGATGAATGATGATGATGGATGATGCTGGATGATGATGGGTGATGATGAGTGATGATGGATGATGATGGATGATGATGATGGATGATGATGGGTGATGATGGATGACGATGGATGATGATGGATGATGATGATGGATGATGATGGATGGTGATTATGATGATGATGGATGATGATGGGTGATGATGAATGATGATGGATGACGATGGATGTTGATGGATGACGATGGATGATGATGGATGATGATGATGGATGATGATGGATGACGATGGATGACGATGGATGATGATGGATGATGATGATGGATGATGATGGATGATGATGATGATGATGATTTAGTATTATTTTCTTCGCAAGTGTGTTGAAAAACGTCGTATGATACACGTGTGTTTTGATGATTATCGTCCTCGGCTCTCTTAAGACCCTCGCCTGACGGCTCGGGTCTCAATGGCGCCTCAGCGATAATCACCAACGTTACACACTTGTACCATAATGTACTATTATGCACCCGTTTTACTATAAATGATCCTACATCTCTCTCAATAACATTGTGCATTTAGACTAGCGTCTAACTGCTCATCACTGATACTACCTCCATCGGAAACGACGCCTGGTGAGACAGCGTGCTTTTTAGCCAAGCTCATCAGTGAGTTCAAGCACGCGACTAGATTCCCCTTAACAACGTACTTCAGTGATAGTTGATGTGTTACATATTATACTTACGAATATTAATTTGTGAAGACAATGTTTTACATCACTTCAATAAATTAGTCTTATCTTTATAATACGTATTTTGTACATTATAATTATTACTAAGCTCTGGGGATGAATTTCAGTTCGTAAAAAATCTGTTCTTTATAAGTTGCTACCCAGCATAAAATTTCATGTTATGTTTGATAGAGTGTGAGTGTGTGTATGTTTGTGAGTGTGGGTGTTTCAGTGTTTTTCATAATGAATTGTGTACACTGTTTTTTTTTTTACCATTCAAGCTAGTTGTAATTATATATATTAGTAAAATATTGTGTTAATTTCATCCTTTTTTCCAGATAATACTTTAGTAACATTTACTAGGTAAATCTGGAATTCCTGAAGCGTGAAACTGTTAACTGCGGTCTTTAAGCCAAAGTACCCATTAAAGCATTTTTGGTAATGCTGACTGAAGCCATTAGAGAATGAAATGGGGCACAATAAGTATCTGCTAGACATTATAGACTCTTAAACAAATTGTGCTTTATTTCGCAAGAAGGTACTTTATTTTGCCGGACAATTCTAAAAAGAGTAACCGTGTTTCACTGCGGTTCCTGCGGTCTTCTCTTGTTTTCTTTATTGGTGAAAATGTATCTTAAATGTATGGTTAAGTACATTGTAATGTTTTAAAATAATCTGTTTCGTATCCGAGTTCTCTGCATTTCTTAATGGACAAAACTATTATTTTATAAAACTTCATGAACGTTCTTACTGGAACATTTTCCAACTATTATTTTCGTTTGGTTCACGTTATTGTGTTCCGTAACATTTCATTTCTTTTCACTGATAAAGCTCTTATGAACCTTTCGATTGACACTAGATGGTATTCGGGACATTCCATTGTCAAGTTTCGTGTCGAGCGTTCGACATATTGGATTCGTGACGTCGCGTCGTCGATCAAAGTGATATAAATCAATGTCACGTCACCCGTCCGAAACGAAAGATATAATACTATAATGCTTTCTCTTTTGTACCGTTCATGCCAAATTCCTGTGACAAATCAATACTTATAAAAATTAAGGAATTTTAAGCATATTTTTAATCGAAAGACCTCCTTTAATCTTTTAGTAACGTAAAGTTGCTTTTAGTTTTAACAATAAATTAACCTTCTCAACGATTCAATTCTACGAAACAGAAGGTCATTCAAACATTCAGAGCGGGGAAACATTCCGAGAGCTGATTCCTACGACATAGTCAGGAGCGGAGCGATGGCGGGACAAATAGCCAAGCATTCGTGCGTTTATGCATAAGTGAATATTAAAACATGTGTTTAGCTTAGCCGTGAGCAGCTGTTGAGTGGTGACTTTATAAGTATGGACACAACAGTAGGGCAAGAAGTACCAAATCTTATGTTCCCACCACCTTATTGTGGCTTTCTCGGAAAGCATAGCCCTAGCTAGCTTTATCCAGTAGTAAGGGTATACATTTGTTTATAATTTTAATAAGTTAAACATATAAATGTTCAGTAGTGGACTTAATGCAAAGGCATTTCTAACAGTCATCCTTTGCGTGATGCAGAGACAAATTGGTAGGTGCAATAATGAATTTGGAGGAATTAATATTTTTAATTAAAAAGATACGCATAAATCTATAAATATAATTATACCTAATTATATTATATAAGAACAAGTAAATGTGAATAAATACACACACTAAAAAAAAACCGAAAAATAAGAAAACGTAATGTTGTGATGATACGGCTAGCGTCTTGCGTATACGATATGCATAGGAGATAAACTAGTATGTAAAACAATGTTCGCTGAATGTAGGTCTGCGTGTAGGTCCACTTCTTAGATTAAGAATCAATGTGAGTATAACTTCTAAACCAAAACGATATGGTTCATAATTTTATTCTAAAAATGTTAAGCCCTACTTTAATGTTAAAAGTATATATGAGATGTTGCCTAATCTAACTGCAGCTTCGCTATCTCGTTTCGGAGCGTATTTGTATGAAAAATACCATTTCAATAAATCCTTTTTTCCTATATTTTCCTTGCACCGCTCCGTCTCACACCACTTGCACTAGTGGATAACCTGCCTTAGCGCATAAAAACCGACCGCTTACCCCTGCTCCTATTGGGTCATGAATGAATAATTAAATAACTACTTTCTCGCAACCTTTTTCAACTCGTTTCCAACAAATGAGATTTTATTCGCTTCATTTTGTCGCTGAAGTCTAAGTAAGGAAAATAAAAATCTAATATTCTCTAAGCGAGCTGGCTACCGTTTTATTTTTTATTTATGTTGTTGAACGTCTTTTACTCTGCCTCGTCATCAATTGTTTATCGTCCACGGAGAAAATTGTACTTTTTTTTTTCCACCGGTTTTTGTCATAATTTGAAATGAGGTTATTAGGTCTTTGTCTTTTCTGACTTTTTGCAGAAGCCTTTTCTAAGAAACTACTTTATTACGTAATAAAAAAGCTATTTTTCCTTTGATCTGCGGTTAACGTTAAACACTAACTAGTTGTGAAGATTGTCGTTAGATCAATAGATATTTTGTTCAGAATATCAGGAGAAGGAAAAAACGGTAGAGGGTTTCATGAACTCATGAATCCCTTATCAGTCTCCCTTTTCTTGGAACTTTCTACTAGTAGAAGTTGCAGGCTACTAGAGCGTTAAACTCGTTAACTGCTTGATCATCATCTTATTGGCATCTTATTGATGATAGCAAAGTTCAAATCTCTTGACACACAAGATTAATTATATTAGGTTTTACAGACTTACCTCAAATCTTCAATTTCATGTCAAATTAATGATTTAATATTACACAATCCAAATTTGTTATTAAACTTCCTCGGACAATTTCAACAAAGTGAAGTACTTAATTCAATTAAATTCAAGAGTACAATTTGACAAATATTTCATTTTCAAACTTTAGATCTTGAGAAAACGAATGACAGTCCATTAAAACTTTTATTGTTTAAATGTTAAAGTTGAAATTTGAATGAAACTGTTGAAAAATGTTGCTTTGTAGAAATAAGCATTCGGTGCCTACTTGTTTTCTTTATTAAAAAGCTTTTTCTTATGAGAATTCCAAAACAATTATTTGTACAGCGAGCGATTGTATTACTATTAAAGCTCTTCTTGTGTTTTATATGTATGAGCTAAGTATTTTTTTTTATTTTCATCAGTTTAAAATACGCTATTTTGCCTCAAACGTTGTCAATACGAATTTAATGTTCAATATATTTACCACATTATCATTCAACCAATTAACACGCTCGGAAATCTAATTAGAATGAATTATTTATTAGCATCCAGTCGGAAATTATCCCGCGGGAACGTATTACCGGGATATCAAGTATCCTATGTGTTAGTCTTGGTTATAATCTATCTGTGTGCCAAATTTCATTCGAATCCATTCAGTAAGTTTTGCGTAAAAGAGTAGCAAACATCAATACAACCATACATACAACCTGTCGCGTTTACAATATTATATTAGTAAGGATTTAATATTTTAAGCACATACATGTACAGAGGCGAACTATTACCACCATACCACCACCATCACCTACCTACCCACCCACCTTACCATATCATGGATAGCTAGTACCCAATTAATACCTACAGAACATTATAATCATACACACGTAATATATGCTTTCAAAGAACACCAAACCAACTATTATAGCTACTGTAAACAAGTACCTACCGCATTACAATAGAGCGATCAATATAGTCACTAATACTTTGAAAGTGTATTATGGTTGTAATGACGACATAGTATGTGACTGTTGGTTTTAATTTTAATATAACAACACACTCCTCCTCAAGGATGTAGATTAAAGTATGGCAGAACAGTGAGATGCTATGCATGAGCAAAAGATGACTATGGATTTACAAACTGCACGGATTTGTGCTTCAGCAACCAATCGATACACTTCACATCTATGCAATATGATCCCTGCTATTAGTGCTGGTGTTAAGAGCAGTGGTGACCCAGTGGTAACAGTCCCGACTTAAGAGTAACTAGCTTTTGCCAGCGGCTTCACCCGCGTGGAACTTTTATCCCCTATTTAACTCCCTTAGGGGTTGAATTTCGGTCTAAAACCATAGCCATGACCAACAGTACTACGCGTAGGGTCGAGGTAGATGGGCAGGAAATACAGTATGTTGATGAGTACATCTACTTGGGCCAGTTAGTATCTTTCAGCAACAGACAAGAAAAGGAAATTGATCGCTGCATCGAAAATGCCTGGAGAAGCTACTGGTCCATGAAGACGCTAATGAAGGGCAATCTACCGATTTCCCTGAAGCGAAAACTCATCGATAGGTATATCCTGCCCATCCTAACCTGAACCACCAATGCTCACAAAATGGTGAAGGGAAACATTGTGAGGAAAACAATATTCCAAGAAACAAAAATACGACATGTGACATTTACCAACCCGCACCGAGCCTGCCTGGTGGATTACGGCCCACTCCCTCTAGAAGAAAAGAGGCCTTTATCGCAGCAGTGAGAACTTTATACTCATTAAAACGTTTGTGATGTCTGCCAATCCCAAGGTACTGTTTCCCTGTTAAAATATTTATTCCAATTTTAGTTTCGAAATCATCTGACATGTCATTCATAATTGTCCTTAAAATTAATTGATCTTCACTGAATTGTACTCGTATTTTAATGCCTCACCTTCAACCCTTGAATATCTGTTAAAGACATAAACAGACCTCAAATGTCAGAGACGCCACCGCATTAATTTCCCGGTTTAATGTACAAAATTAATTATTTCCCTTGAGAAATTCTGATCAAAGGCCCGAAAATTGCCAAAATGCGGTGAAATGTTACAATTCGTAATTTATTATGTTTTGATCGAGAGGTAAGTATCGATTTTCCAGTACCTGACGCGTTTGTAAAGGAATCATGAAATAAATGAACACAAGATTGAAATCAAAAGGAGAAACATTTATCGAAGGATATATTCTAATCTTTTAAATGATTAACTTGGAGAAGGCTGAATGAAGTGTACTCGTATATCTATCCGTGTCTATACACAGGATACACAAAATAGTGAAACAAAAAACTGAAAAGAGGTTGTACTTCCGTAGGTCTTCAAGCTAGAAAAGCCTGAGATTCTGAAAAAAAAACGTATGCGTCTGAAAAAAAAAACAGTAGACACCAGCCGCTTCACAAAGGACGACAAAGTCTAATCAATCAATCAAGTCAAATCAATTTGACAAAAAATAGATTTAAAAAGACATGCAATGTGTGTGTCTTGTCTTGTCATTGTACAATAAGAAGTATTTGAGACCATCTTAATTTGTCAATACAATGGGCTTTAAACTGAAATCTTGTCACAGGTGGTAGCACAGTTCAAAGTCTACAAATCGCCATTGTTTTGTTTATGTTTACTGTTGTGTCGATCACAAATTAAACTAAATCTGGAGAAATATAAATGAGACTTAGAATATTGCTAAAGACGAGCTCAGGAAAAGTTCCCAATTTATTTCAGAGAGTATTATCTCACAATTTTCTTTTAACGTCTTTGGCAAATAACCTTTGGTTGGTGCAACGGCGAATATAAAATAATTATGCGTAAAAGCAGTCCTTGTTTACTAAAAAATATAAAGATAGTGACAGCTAGCTGTCAGATTCTTGGACTTTGTACAGCGATTCCTTCCATGACATAATTTCAGAAATGTCAATGATTTTCAGTTGCCAAAATATCCCTGTAGCATATTTTCATAATTATTTCTAAATGTTCTAAAGACTATACTATACCGTGGGAATAAGTAATAGTCGAATTCTCAGATCAATCAATCCACCTTCACCTTATAAATTGCAAAACCTTTTTACAATTTACCCGTATTTTTAATCAAAAGTAAATATCTAAAACCTTGTACAACGCCGAAAAGGGAATTAAATGAAGATGGAACATCTACCTACAGACAAATATAGAAAACTGTCCGTTTCTTGATCTCCTTAGGGACATCACGAGACAAGGAGGCTGTCCGTTCCTCTTCTCGGTTACATTAATACTGGGAACTAAAGAGGATTAAATTGTGTCTATGTTTTGACGCAGTATACTTTTAATCGCTATAAAGCATAAACTCACGCATTATTCTCTTGAGGGTAAGCAGAAACCTCAAAATCAAAAGTAATTTATTCAAACTAGGCTGAGAGTCAGCACTTTTTGAAGGTCAAAATTACATAAGACAGTCCCCCAAAAACGCCCGCCCTTCAGAACGCCACTTGCTTTGATCCTCATATCCCTACTCCTATGCTTCGTTTCACGTTCATACATCTGCGGGGTTATTGCGTAAAACACTAACTGTAAGAAAAGTTTTCATTTCGACAGTTTAACTATATTCATTGTGTTATTTGCGTTGTTTAACGGACAAATTTTTCAAACATATGAAGCAATGGATTTGCAATAATCATCAAAATTAATTAGATTCTGATTAATGTATTGAGCAATTAGGATCCTGGTCGTGGTGGTTCATGTACCTGTTAATAAAGTAGAAATTAAAATGGTTTGCCATTAATGAGAGTCAGTATCATAATTTATTGATTTATGTAGTTTAACATAGAATTTTAACAATTTAAACGTTCTGTGTATTTTACCACAATTTATACATAATCAGCCTATAATTTTCCCACTGCTGGGACACAGGTCTTCTCACTATGCGTGGAAGTGGGCCCAGTGCGGGTTGGTAAATGTCACAAGTCTATTTTTTTTTTAATTTTTCCCCTTCTTATGGTGTGCAAATATAATTTTAAAGTCATCCTTGACTGCGTATGTACTCTGTACATTCTGTACAATGTGATGTAGCTAATAGGTATTATGGGCTGACATTCGAAACTTCACGTTAATGCGTGTATTTTGCGTACCGTTAAGGTAATTTAGGTAATAGAATGAATCAATATTCATATTATTAATTTTAGCAGGACTAAAAAATTAAAAGAAAGTTATTATTAATCCTTACTTTGGACATACTTAGCTGGAGTTTTTCAAACTTTATAGACAGACTTAATACACTGAAAGCAGCTCAAAGGTCATGATCATATTTATAGTCTAGACATTTCATATAAGATCGGATTTTGTGAGAAAAAAAAACTATTATAAACCTATGTCATAGAATCTGTCAGTTTCTCACACTATATTAAGAGTTCATGATCCCTGGACGGCCAGCAATTAAAATAAAATAGATTTAAAGTAACAAGCAGCATCATTACTATGCTAAGAGCTCAAATCAACGGTCAACATCTGCCTAGTCTTTTCCCAACTATGTTGGGGTTGGCTTCCAGTCTAACCGGATGCAGCTGAATGCCAGTATTTTACATGAAGCGAATGCCTATTTATCCTTCAAAACCCAGTTACTGGGTAATACGATACTTGGTCAGACTTTCGGGTTTCTGACAGTGAAGACCCGTAACGCTGTCAAAGATCCACGAAAAACAGCTGGGACCAATTCCGAGGTACAGAGGGGTCTCTCGGTATATAAAGCTGGTCACCCATCCACGAACCAACTGCGGCAAGCGTAGCTTATCCTGGTCGATCGACCCGTGCGTCTGTGTTAGTCACAAGCCCCTCAATAATAACAGTATAACTATCTAATGAAAATCGTTTAAAACGCATTAGCCCAGCAGTGATTATCACCAATGGAATTCATTAGCGGAGTCTGATATCGTCTTGAGAAGTATCAAGACATTACCAGCAGATGAGAATGTTAATTACAATGTTTAACTGTTAAATGGTTATACAATCATACAATAATTATGTAGTGAATTAGGATGTGATAGACCAATCACATCCTAATTCAATATTTTTTTATTGGATTAGACTACAAAGACGCAGAAATTCAACGTAAGTTGCATTACCATCCTGGAGATCAATATGAGATGCCGCGTGTCTAATTTAATAACAAGTAAAATTAATAAATTAGGACAAAACACTTCAAACCCTCTGGTTTGCTGGGAATGTTCTCCCAGATAGTAGGTGCTTCCTTAGACAAGCCCACGATTCCTTTATCAGATTCGCCAATTTTTGTCATCGCGCGCCGTACACAATGAAATAAAAAAACGGTCAAGTGCGAGTCAAACTCGTGCGCCGAGGGTTCCGTACCTACCCATTATACCGCAATAATGAAAAAAGATATGGGCAAATTTAGATTTTCTCAAAAAATTGTAAGTACCAGAATGTACCTTATTTTTTTTTTTATTTTTTTTTTTAATTTTCCCGTTACTTATGCCCACGGAGTTAAATGCTAGAAGATCTTGCTTTTAACCAAAATGGACAATTCTAGGTCAACCGGAAGTACGGTTTAGGGGTAAATTTTAGTACTTACAAGTTTTCGCGAAAAATTTGCCCATATTTTTTATCGTGATGAATATGGACTTTATTTTTATACACCTAATAGGAACTATAGACCTCAGTTTTTGGTATAAATTTCATCTTGCTAGGTTCACCCGTTCCTGAGAAAATTGGTGGTGACACACGGACAGGAGAGTGATCTTATAAGGGTTCCTTTTTTACCTTTTGAGGTACGGAATCCTAAAAATAAAAATTGTATTAAAGCCGTAATATTTGTCCTCTAATCCCTCGTACGTTAGGCAGACTCAATTCCCCTTATTACAAAACAAGGTTTTTCTTTAGGTATGGTTTAAACCATCGAGACTGTTTTTGAAATAAGAACTTAGAACTGTAATCGAAATACAGCTCTTTTTACAAAACTGACAATTTAGTACTGGACTAAATTGTCAGTTTTGTAAAAGGAGCTGTATTTCGATTTAAGTTAGGTTCTTTTTTGCAAAACAGGCTCGATGGTTTAAACCATACCTAAAGAAAAACTTTGTTCTGTAATAAGGGGGATTGAGTCTGATAACAATAGAAAAGCAATTGCGTTAATTACTTAACACTTGACAGTTTATCTGAAACTTTTCAAATTCCGCCCAACCTATTCATTCATAAATTTTTCGTACTGAATATGTTTGATGAAAAGCCCTCTGGGCTCTACTCTAGTTCTATTCTAATCTATTAGGGAATACATACAAACAAGGAATATTATTGGGGACTATAATTAACATTCCATATTGGTCTTTAAGACAAACTAATGGATACACAAATGTCTTCCCACAGTGCAAACTTTTCGCATAATTCGAACCCGGGACTGAAAACAACAACAATCGTATGTAATTATTAACAACTTGATCCATAGTAATGTAGGAACCAATTCTGTTGAACGCCCACAGGCATACGATATTAATATGCAATGCTGATATTATTATAATTACGGGTGAGTTACTGATTCAATCTAGTGAAAGTGTGAGCAGCTTCATGTATTATTTAATATCGTTTGCTTGCAGCATAGCCCGCGTGCAGGACGAAAATTAAACCCTACGACTACGTACGACAGAGAAAAAGATAGCGTATATTAGTCTTAGGATACTTTTATTAACCAGATCATCATCTATCCGAGTTCTAAACATCCAAATCCGGTTAGTCGTTTAGACAAGAAAACGTAACAGACGGACAGTTACTTTTAATCTTTCTCAATATTGTAACACTTTTTTATAAGCCAATAAATAAACTTACTATTTACTGCATTACCAAAAATAAAAACAAGTTTTTCAGGAAGTCTATCAACAAAAAATACCTTCAATACAATTTTCACTCACACTGTGATAGCGAGAAATTATACCAATGAATAAATAAATAATGTATCCTTTGATAAATCTAAAATTAATGTACCGTAACCTTTCCTTAATGTATTTCTACGGTAGTTTACACCTGAATAATTTCAAAAGTAAACAAAAACATAATCTGTACAAATACCACTGTAGCTATGGAATTAAATCCTACTGTACATTTAATAAAATAAGAGTTGATCCGGAACAAAAGGTCGTATGTCTACATACGTAAAGCTGCTTATTTTTCAAACAGATTGAAAAATAAATGGACATAATATACAGACGTATGACGCACACTTACATTTCTATTTCTCATATTTACGTTGAATAGATATTCATAACAAAGGACTATGTTTAACATTGTTGAACAGTGGTGTGTAGAGGCTGTGGGTGTCGTGAAAACAAACAAAAGAATTCTATAAGAGGTGACAACAATACCTATTTGAGAAAAGAGTGAATTGAAATTGTAAGATATTTTCATACCGTTACCGTTAATACCTACATGAAGAAAATACGTAATCTTCTACATTCGGTCCATATTTATGAGTTAAACCTTTGAAATACTTTTGTCATCATTTTATAATTGAAAGATGAGTACCTAAGACTCTAGCTTTAATTAAAAGTAATACAGATACCTTTTTAAACACCGCAACTTTGCCATTTAATTACCTACCTATACGTACATAGTCCTCTTTGCTGTATCCGGCGACAGCGTCCCAGGCTACTTTTCTCACCTTTCAGCTTTCAAGAAAAGAAGACAGTTGGTATTCAGGTATTCTCTGCTTATCCTTTTCCCAACTATGTTGGGGTCAGCTTCCAGTCTAACCAGATGCAACTGAATACCAGTATTTTACATGGAGCGACTGCCTTTTGATGATATTCAGTAACGAGAAGATGGACTTAGAATAATTAGGCCCATTCACAATGCAAACAAAAGCAAAACAAAAATTATCTTTTGGCCATCCATAGTAAACACAACAATCTACTCCAGAATGCACTATACAAACAAGTGCTCCACTCAATACAAACCAATGCACGTACCTACGAACAATACTAACTTACTTAGCAAGTACTTGTTGCTATTATATAGAACTAGGAGAAGTAAGCGACCGCACTAGCTTTCCGGAATACACAATCAGGTTTGTGTTTTGTTTTGGGAATTACGTTGAAATGTTTTGAGCTAAGACTGTTGAAGAAATCCAAGCGTCTCAGTTGAAAGTTTAAGGAAGTATTAAATATAAGCATAAGTCTCAATCCCGTGAGAATACCGCTATATATAGTATAATTATGTTCTAATCCTGGTTAAGGTCTACCCAAATACCAAATTTCATCCAAATCCGTTTAGCCGTCTTAAAAAGCGTAAAAACATATTTAAAAATCAGATGTTTGCTCTTTATAATGTTACTATAGTTTAGACAAGCCGTGGGTGTGCCCCGTGGGATTTCTCATCTTAAAAATTACGAGCTTCCATACAAACTTTCATCGCCTATCTAACCTTGAGAGGCCGTGACTGCTCAACCGGACTTTCCTGTGAAGGTTTTTAGGACTCTAAAAGCCTCCAGCCAGGGCGTAAACCTACTTAAACCTAAAACGACTGCGCACTGAGGGCACCCCCTGTGGGGTACGAACCTCGGCTCAGGGAGTCGCTGGCGGGGGGGGGGGGGGGGCAGCTAGTACTACAGGCTGGATCAAGATATTTTCATGATTATTAGACGGGGAATTTAAAGCTACTGGCTCAGCTGCGGCGCAAGCTGGCGCATCAACGAGCAAGGGACGGTCGGGGGTCTGATCGTTACTCGGGGGTCTTCGCGGGGCGCGAGGACCTCGGCGGCGAGGTCGGAAGGACGGTCGTTTGTGTTTGTGTGCTGTACTGGTGGCCCTATTATTTTCTTGGAGAAAAGTGATGGGGTCGTCTGGGTCGGAAAGGACATGTCTCGGCCGGCGGATTCTACTGATTCTACTGGGGACATAACTAGCGGCCTTCACAATCAAAGGATTGTGAGTATCAATTTTATTTAGGTTCATTTTATTTATGTAGATTATTTTACATATTGTGAATGAGAGAACGTTGTAGGCCTTACTGACTGTAGATTTGTAGACGATTTTCTATTCTGTATTCGTCTAAGTACCTGGTACTTATTGACAGGCCTGCGCTGTCCTCCCATACATTTAATCTCTGTAATTTGAAAATATTGTTAAAGCCAATTATTTTTAAAAGAGTAACCGTGGAGTTTCTTGCCGGCTCTTCTCCATAGGAAACAACAATTTGGAACCGTGCACCTAGCTTCTGACGTTTCATAAGTGCCCATGTAGGTTTATATGAAATAAAAATATTTTGATTTTGATTGCGATGTAACTCGGCTTTATCGAAGAAACGCTTCGAGTTGCGTTTCATGAATTGAGCAATAGTGGGCATTTTCAGATCGAGATGGAGGATCTCGTTCCGAACGAACCATGGGGAGTCTGTGGCTTGGCGAAGGAAACGGTTTTGGAGGGTCTGCATCCTATGGATGTGTCGGGGGTGCGTGTGTGCAAAGACTGCACATGCATACGTCATGATGGGCCTTATGCACGCCGTGTAAATACGCAATTTGCACTTGAGTGATAATTTGCTACGTGCATTCAGAACAGAGTGCAGCCTTCCGAGAGCGAAGGCGGCGCGTGAGCGCGCCTTCTTGATATGCTCAAAGAAGGAGAGGTGCTGATCAAGAATCACTCCAAGATATTTGGCTCGCTTTTCCCAAGGGATCGGCTTGCCGAATATGGAGATGGGCCAGGGTTGTGTATCACATTAAACATCGCTAATTATACGACCATCGCCACTTGTAAGTAGTGAATGTACACTCACTTCTTTCCACAAAATACTGTACTAGGTATATTTAGATGATAATTTAAGCATTATTTAATTTCATATAGGTATTAATCATATCGAGGGACTTGTGGCTAAGTAACAGTAGCTGCGCCAGTCGATCGATCAGGTTAAGCTACACTTGCCGCGGTTGGTCCGTGGATGGGTGACCATCTTTACATACCAAGACCCCTCCGTGCCTCTGAAAGCACGTTAAGCAGTTGGTCCCGGCTGTCATTTGTGGATCTTTGACAGTCCTTACGGGTCGTCAGAAGCCTGAAAGTCTGACAACCAGTCTTACCAAGCGGTATCGTATTACCCGGTAAATGGGTTGTGAAGGTCAGATAGGCAGTCGCTCCATGTAAAATACTGGTATTCAGCTGCATCCGGTTAGACTGGAAGCCGACCCCAACATAGTTGGGAAAAGGCTAGGCAGATGATGATAGGTATTCATCATGTAGTAGTCTCAAGCGGAGATACAAAGTGTTGCCTGTGATTGCCTGTGATTGCCTGTGATTGCTTGTTGCATTGCTTGGAGTAAGGAATCTATTTAAAATGTTCACAAATAAATGTTTTTTAGGTAAATGGCAGTAGGTAACTGTACCTATGTGATATTTTATTTTTCGCTGAATATAGGTATCCATCCTGTTTTTTTTTTTCAAAATCAAAATATTTTATTTCACATAAACCTGCATGGGCACTTATGAAACGTCAGTAGCTAGGTGCACGGTTCCAAATTGTCGCTTCCTATGGACAAGAGCCGGCAAAAAACTCCACGGTTACTTTTTTTTAAATAATTGGCTATAACAATGTTTTCAAATTACAGTGATAATAGGTTTTGGAGGACAGTGCAGTCCTGTCAATAAGAAACTGGTACTTAGAGGAATGGAAAAACAGAATAGAAAATAATTAGTCTATACTGCTAGGCAAAGGTCTCCCTCAAGTTCTTAAAGGACTTCTTTTCCTGTGCCAACTCGAACCGTACCTTGTGGTGCGCATCCAGGTCAAAACGCCACTACTTTCTGTTGTGTCATTGTGTGGACACTTTTGCACATCGGCCATGCTGCATGCAGCTGATGTCTTCATATCCTATCCATCCATAATACTGGCCGTGAAAAACGCAGGTAAACTCTCAAAGAAGCTCAACGCATTTATATAATACTTACTTCGTTAAAGTAGCTCAAACAGCACAAAATAATAAAGACCAAACAAATAAAATGGCGTGAAGAAAACTTTCCGTCAGCGAACTATTCATTAATTGTGAAGAACACGAGAACGCTTTCCAAAAACAAAGCAAAAACTTGTGGAACGTTCCAGAACGAACCTTTTTGTTGTGGACGAACGTATTTGTGAGAATAAATGGTTAATTTGTACAACTGTGGGGCACTGAAGTGACGCAGGGATATTTTTTGTCGGGTATTAGGTAAAAAGGAAGGCCATGAGAACTAGTCTTTGAACTTAATAGGTCTATCAGAGATAGCTACAATGACCATTACAATGGTTGTTATAGTCACTATGCTGAATAGACTTTCTGGTTTAATTGCAGCATAACATGTTCAATGCAACAATATTCTTAAAAAATGCTGATGACATACCTCTGAAAATCAGGATGATGTTTTAAAAATGCCAATCACGACTCTTTCATTTGGCCGTCACCATTTCACCTTTTAACGTAGAAAGGTAGGTAGGAACTGTTTTATTTGAGCATCACGCATACATTTATACTTTATTACCGATTGAGAGTTCAAAAACTCTTTCACAAACAGTTCCTACAAACACGTACTGGCACATAAAAACAAAAAGCAATTGGAACTGCAATTAAAACAGTCCACTCAAATGATTTTATAACCGTTTTAATTTTTACAGCGCCGGCCGCACAAAATGGCGGCCTGGCCAGGAATGATAGATTTAATTTGCTTTCATACATTACGCTCCGTAATGGACGCTTTTAAAGAGAAATTGGTGAGTATACTGAGAATTTAATATCGCACAGAATTCTTGTACGTAAAAGCCTGATTTTTAGACTATTTTATTATAACTTTTAAACTAAAACATACCACACATAAAACACGTAAGTTAATCATGTTAAGGAATGATTTCCATTAGTTTAAGAGTTTCAAAATAATTAAAAGCTAGCTGACCAGATGTTGATCAGTCTAACAACAATCCCATAAAAAAAAGGAGGATCAGTTTTTCGGAAAACTTTTTAATTCCCATAAAAACATAATTTGAATTCAAAAATAAATTAACACATTAAAGTCAAATCGGGCCAGTCATTCTCAAGTGATGCGCTCACCAACAAACAGTACTTATTTAATTTTCTTTTATAGATATAGTAGACTAGCTTTTGTCAGTGACTACGCCCGCGTGGAGGTCGGAAATTAGATATCCCATGGGACGCACTATCGAGATAAAAAGTACTCCATGCTGTGTGCCAAATTTCATCCAAAATTCGTTCTGCCGTTTTTGCGTGATTGAGTAACAATTATATTTAAACGTCTAAAATTTCACATTTATAATATTAGTAGGATAAGGACAGGATTATATATTATACTAGCTTCTGCCTGCAACTTCGTCTGCGTCAAATTTCTTACTACCCCGTCCCACCCCGTCGCATCGAATCGTCTGGCCGCGCGAGTACTTCGTATTTGTGTCACTTTTTTATTTTTGCTCGGTTTCTAAAGGCCCTAGCGTGACATTATAGACCTTCCTCAATAAATGGGCTATCTAACACTGAAATAATTTTTGAAATCGGACCAGTAGTTCCAGAGATTAGCGCGTTCAAGTAAACAAACAAACAAACTCTTCAGCTTTAAATATTACAAGTAACAAGTAACAGTTAATAGATTATAATTCTCTCATGGTGACATGGAGAGTGCGATTGTCGCAACCCAGTGCTGGGCACGCCACGATTGCGGCAGTAAGTCCCCTCCTTGAGGAGTGGTTTGAGAGGCGGCATGGCGTCCTCACCTTCCGCCTGACGCAGGTCCTCACCGGACACGGCTGTTTCGGGAGGTTCCTGTTTCGGATAGGGCGGGAGGAAATGCTCGGGTGTTTCCACTGCGAAGATCGCCCTGAGGACACGGTGGAGCACACGGTGGCGGTCTGCCCAGCTTGGGTGGAGCACCGCCGTGTCCTCGTGGAGGCGGCGGCGGCGATATCTCGCGTCCGGCCCTGGTTCAGGCCATGGTATGGAGCGAGAGGGCATAGGGAGCCGTCACCTCCTTCAGCGAAGCAGTGATGCTCGCGAAGAGGGAGGCGGCGCACGTGAGGGAGTGCCCTCGCGACCCTAGCCGCCGCAGGATACGGAGACGCCCTGGGCGTCGGGAATCCCAGGCCGATTTCCGGCCACCGTAGGCATGATATTGCGGACGGCGAGCAATGGGTAGCTCGCTGTCCGATAAGGACCGAGCTCAAGTCGACGGCGCGTTGTGTTCAACGCGCGCCTCAAAGCTATGTCAGCACAAACCGAAGGGGCCTGCAAGGGCCGATGCCTGTCAGGGGTGCGGGTTTGTTCGAAAGAGATACCACAGCCCCTAGCATACGGGCTACAGAGGGAACACGGGTGGGTTTTAGTCAGTAAAAGTCTGACACGCCCTCCTGCTCCACCCAGAGCGGGAGAAGTTATTTGATGATTACCAAGCCAAAAAAAAAAAACCCTAAATGATTCTCTCGCTAGGATCTGAAGTTGATTCAATGACAAAATTAATTCAATTCAAGTCGCATCCAGTAACATTGAATTCAGAATCGTTGTCAGAGCTTTAATAAACCATTTAAATTGTACGAGGGATTGAAATACGATGGTCATTCTGCGAGGAAATTTGACAAAACAACGTCTTGCAAAGGCAGAATGAGATTGAATTCGGTATATTTCACTGAAGAGTTTTACAGGCATATCTATAGCTATAAATGTTTTCCTTTACAATTTTGTTTGGAAGTCATTAGTAGGCAGGCAGTTCATCCATTCATGATATGGAAGGTACAGATCTCTGTATAGGGATGGAGCAATTGAAATCTAAAATAGGAGTCCGCCTGCTTTCACCGAGTTGAGAGTTTGGTCTGTTGATTCAATGTGTGTTGTTGTGACTGCCTCATTGGTGCACTACTACGGAAGATGAGGTCCTGGGTTCGATTCCCGGGTCGGGAAAAAGTGTTATTCGTCTTCGTCATCGTTTCAGCCGAAAGACGAGAGAAAAGCCTATGTCCAGCATAGGCCTCCCTCAAAGGGATTATGGAAAAACCCCCTGTTTTTCCATAATCCCCACGCTTGGCTGCCGGGTTGGCGATCGCAATATGGTGGTAAAATGCAAAGTGAACGCTGCTGGCCATTCTCTAGTAAGTCCCTTGGTGGCTCTTCTACGACAGCCACGGGAAGAAATGGGATGGTGCCATTCTTTTACGTCCGGCAACAAACGGAACTTTTACGTTCAGCACCACCAAGTGTTATTAGGTTTTTTTATCTGTAGCATCCCGGAGTTTGAATTTGTGCCTCATCATCATCATTTTAGCCGAAAGACGTCCACTGCTGGACATAGGCCTCCCCCAGTCATGGGGGTTTTGCCATAATCGCCACGCTTGGCAGGCGGGTTGGCGATCGCAGTATGGTGGTAAAATGCATAGAGAACGCTGCTGCCCATAGTCCCTAAGTCGCCTTCTACGACACCCACTGGAAGAAATGGGATGGTGCTATTCTTTTACGCCCGGCGACACATACGGGACGAATTGTGCCTGGTCGATGGCAAATAGTCTCCCCCCATATTAAATGAGGCTTACACAAAGGTAACTGGCAAAATGTAGGGGTACTGTAGGTATACCTCCGCTCAACCCTTAGGGGAAACAAGGCGTGATTTTATATTGTCATGCAATACGATCTTAGAGGTTTCGACAAAATCGTGCATTTGTGTTACATGACACAATAACACAACACCTGCGTCTTTTGAAGTTGGTTATTAACAAATGCTGTAGAAAGGAAGACTGTGTTGTTCAATATAAAATAAATAAAAGTAGGTACAAGAGTATCTTCTTAAAACTCGCGTAAATACATACATATTTCATATTTTAATGAAAGACAAGCACCCAATACAATTTGTTTTCCTTCCATTACAGTGTCAGTATGGAAATCATTCACTCAAATTAAAACAAACAGTTCCTTGTATTAAAACAGCGGTTTTCGCGCTTAAGAATCGTTAGTGTTTATGTATTACACACACGCTATCTTCATCCTTATTGCGAGGATCATAAAGTATATTTTAGCATGAAGTTTATCGTGCGTAGACGACTGAGCTCTATTATTACCTTGGTAAATATAGTGAGACTTGTGATTAAGTCAATTTGTACATGGTTTGCTATCGTCTATATTTGAACGGCTTAAGTGAATGTGCCATGTTAATTTTGTAAATTGAAATAATTTGTTCTAAACTAGAAAAGCCCGGGAATGGGACACAAAGTAAGCAGTCATAATTGCCAGGAGCAATTTAAAAAAAAAATCAGCCGGTATAGGTAGTGGTTTTTCTTCTTTTTTTTTGAACCACTCGCTTTGATTGTGGTGTCGATACACACACACATACATTCTCAGCCTATAATTATCCCACTGCTGGGACACAGGCCTCCGTGAGAGGGAGTGGGCCATAATCTAACACGCAGGCCCAGTGCGGGTTGGTAGATGTCACATGTCTTCGAATTTTCGTGTCGATAGACCGTCTTTAAACAGAGTCTAATGACATACCTACAGACAGACATGACCATTCACGCAGAACATTGGAATCAGTAGCAACCTGAAATTATTGGCATCTACTAAAAAAGACTTAATAAAATTCTCGGTTCAAAAATTCTCGGAGGAAAAATATCGGTCGTAAGTTCGTACGGGAAATTCCAAAATTTACGCGGGCAAAGTCACAGGCAATAACTAGTGTCCTATATTTAGTTAGGAACAAATGTTACCTCAAGTAGTACAATAATGGCGGTTCCTATTCCGTCAAGTAAATAGATTCCTACAAGCGTATGATGTATTTAAACCTCGAGCGAGCTCTTCAATGTTATTTACATGTCTCAATTCAATTGGTGTCGCATTCAATTGCCGCTTTCTACTATGTGAATAATATAGAGAACGTTTCCAATTGAGATTTTGGCGTGGTTCTATTTTATTATTATGGTTACCTACCTATTTAGTTTATGTAGGTACAGTAGCCCCCACTAATGGTGCCCCAATCTCAAAAAGCAATAGATTGACACTTCGCTTTATCTTACGACCTTCTTATAATAAGCAATTTCTATAGGCTATAATACTATAGACACACACACTCTCATACGTTAACAAATGAATGTATTTCCTAAATTCAACCGTTAAAGCAAATGGCATGATAGCTGAGCGGTTACCGCACTTGATTATCGCGTTTGAGCGCAGCGAGTCGCAGTTTCGAATCCCACTCGCTGTGTGATAGTCTTTTTATTGTTTTAAAAATCACTTTTGAGTATAGTTTCTTGTTCTGTTCGTCGTATTCACTAAACTCGTAAAACTTTATCATTATACCCACAGAAACCTAAATAAATTTAAATGATTTACGACTCATTCACCGCGAACGGTGTTGGTTGATATTGTGTGCTAGTGACGTGTGTTTCATCTATTAGCGTTCTTCTAATTCATTTTAAAATGTATGCAAATTTAAATATAGAAATGAAAGCGAATATTATTGCGCTGCATAAAAGTGGACTTAATACCTATATCACAAATACCTATGTGATGAAACCGGACTGAGTGTGAGTATTATGATTTAAATATAAATATTAAACATTTATTTAATTAAAGTATAACTGCTGATCCTTGTAGTTATTTTAAAACCTTTTATAAATATCATAATGTCTAAATAGAATAAAAATATAAAATTTCGATGTAAATTTATTTCCTAGATTATAGAACGATGAAAATAACATTATACTTAATATTTATGTGAAATTGCCCTTTTAAATAATTTTGTTTCTAAATAGTAGGTAATACATAAAGTGTGTATTTTGCTTAGTAGCCTAACAGTACCCCTTTTTTGTTTTAGTGAAATACTGTGAGTCGGTGGGTGAAAAGATACGAGGAAGGCGGTAGCCTTGCCCGTGGAAAGCAAAGTGGAAGACCCCAGCTCCTATAACAGGCACACGTTCAGCGAATTTGAAACAAGTGGTTTCAAAACGACAAGACATTTTGCCGAATTATTCGACACATCTTTACGAACCGTGCGCCGTGCACTCAACGCAGAAGGTTCGAATCATCGAAAACCAGCTCGAGAATCTGCTCAAAAAACATAGTAATATAGAAAAAACATTAACATTAAGTTATAAATTACAAATATTTATTTATTTTAGTAATATTCAAATAATATTTTGTCTTATCCGTAATCTGGATTATTTTGAGGTTTAGTTTCAATCTTCTTTTCGGAATGAAAATGAACACTTAAGCTATAACCTCTTTAAGTCCTATTAAATACGATTTGTTAACTTTGAGGTTTGAGTTAGAACGAACTCACTCGCAGTAGAATAAAAGTAGTACTACTGAGTCATTTAATTGTATTGTGACAACTTGTCTGCATTTGTTACTTTTACGTGGGTAGATTTTTGTAGAATATTGTGATTTATTTAGAGTACCGACACACAGTAGTAATCAGCACAATATTATTATATTACTAAGATACAATAGCCTGATTATCATAGTTCACCAACTAGCTTATTTACTTCAATAAATTGTTCTTTATGAGAAAATAAACTGTTTTAACAAGAAGTTATTATTAGTTATTTTTATACATTCTTCATGAAGTTATAACGAATAAACATTTTGTAATCATTTATTATTGTTAAACCTTTATTTAAATAACAATACGAGTAATAAAAAAAAAATGTTACATTATTATTCTGGTATATTAATAAATCGAATAATAAAAGAACAGATGAAGATGATTGTTGAAAAGAAAAATTAAAGCTTCATCGCGAGATTTGAACCCAGACCTATGAGTTTCTTAATCCAAGACGATACGCTGCGCGCTACCGGAACCCTAATTATACAAGTTAATTTTAGCAATGGTATGAACCGACCAAGGTCATGTCTGTGCGTCGCCGACGGTATGTATAAAATACAGAACGCTTGTGTGTGAGTGCAGCGGTGAGCGTTCTGTGTTAATACATCACTTATACACACAGCTGTAGGTACGGCCTGGACCGCCACTTCATAGCAATATAGCCCTTAGTATGCGACTGCTATTGTGAATCTTGATAGTACGAGTAATTCTGATTTGTAAATAGACAGGTAATTTTGTAAAATAATTTTGTAACGTTCTGGAATCAGAGATCATTCAATTACTTACTTAAATAGTGTCCAATACGAAACAACTAGAATCAATATAATTTTCTAGTAAGTTTGACATTTTAAATTGCCTTTTAAATTGCCTACTTGAAATAAATTACTTGACTTTGATATTGCATACGTATAAAGGAACAAAAACCTTGAGACAATAGCAAAAACTGTGACTATGACGAAGCATACCGTTGACACTTTTAATTTATTTAATTTTTAGGTGAAAACATAACAACACACACACACACACTACACTTTTATACTTTATGTTATTCTTTCTTTTAGGTAACGACCAACATGTATACAATAACACAGTAGACATTAGTCAGAACCAGCTCGGTGTTACCAGAACTCGATTAATACAGTCTCATTAGAGGTAAACAAACGGAATTAGTGTTTGTGACTAATCCATGATGTTTCTAACTTTGTAAGCTTGAGGTTATTGACTCCCGGTTATTTGGTTTATTAATGTTTGGTAGCCCAGTAACTGACTGAATAATGTTGTTTGTTACGTGGTCTTTGAGGCGTTGACCGAAATTCATTATTTATTTACTTGTAGAATGGTTGAAAGGTTGAGTCCATACAAAAACAGTATTTATCAGCTGCTTATATCTTGTTAGTGTTGTGTGGTTGATCATGTCAAAGCATTGTAGCTTCAATCTGACATGAGTGTCACGACCTTTGGATATGACCCTTATATTTGTGTAAAGGTTAAAGAAATATACATTCTCTTGCTTCATAATTAAAAATGAGCATCCGAGAACTACAAAGACTCAATAAAGAAATTTGTTAAAACAATTTAATAGTTAAAGTATGCAGATGTGAATACAAGGATTCTTTCACGATTATACTGCAACATTACCAAGCTACAATATTGGTATTTTAATAGAATGGAATTGAAACACATCAATATAAAACGGGACACAGTTGCAATGCAGACAATGGCTAAACAAAAAGAATAAAAAGAACAGCAAATAATTCTACGAGATATCAAAATAAATAAAACAAATCTAGCACGGCCATGATGAAATACCGCGGAAAATCATTCATTCTACCTTATCAAAAGCTTCGGACAGAAAATTTCAAAGAAACTTATTGTTTTTAATTTTCCGTCCCAATTTTCTACCTTCAAATTGGAGAAATGAAACCGTCAAAGAATAACATTGTTGTACTTACATTGGTCTGTCCGTTAATTGATTTGTTTTTTTATTTTTCTGAGAAACACTATTGTCTCATTTGGTCTTAAAAATCTTTTCATAAGATATGAAACCTTGACGAGCTATACGAAATCGTTAAATACAAGTTTTACTGCCATTCTCTGGGCCGTCACTTAATCATCTTGAAAACTTCGAACCACTTTTTACGAAAATTTTGCGAACGGAAGAGTATGAAATTTGGCACAGTTATAGGTATGGAGAAGAAGTGCAGAAAGCTAATATCATTGAAACTATTTTATTAGCCTCACCTGTATGTTTGACACGTTTTGATTTTGACCCACTTCAAACGGTCCGATTTCATTTAAACTTTGTAGACTTATCTACAAAGTTTCTTTTTTCAAAGTTTTAGGTTTCTTTCCTTTTTCTCAAAAAAACTGAAAAATCACGCTTTTGTAGTTAGCAAAACTAAAAAATAGAAAGCAAAAATTAGTTTAAAAAAAAAACTAAAAAAACACGCTGAAAAACCAAACTAAAATTTTAATAAAAAGTGTGGGGTGCTTTTTAAGGTATTTTTATAATAAATATCAAGCACCCCACGCTTTTAATAGAATAAAATCATTTTTTACTTTTTTAGTTTGTGTTTATTTCGTTTTATTTTATTTTAATTATGGTCGAATTGCGACTGGGCGAGCAATAGTTTTAATAATCACACATAACAATACGCCTGTAATCGATATGGCATACTACCACCACATTTCGCCAGTTGTGTTTAGGCCCGATGTTATAGGCGGCGAATCAATATTTGACTTCATTGTCCTACATAATTACCATGTCAACACAATTGAAATGTTTTATATTTTTGACTGACGACGCTTGTACTAATTTCTACTTTTCAATTAAAATTCATGATTGGTAAATTTTAAGTAGGTAATTTAAGTAACGCCTGTGAGTTCTGTCTTAAATCGACTCGAATCGAAAATAATATGAATTGTTACTGAGTTGAACTGAAATGAAGATTATAAATGAAAAGTAAAACAACGTATTTTTAAGCAGGTATTTGAAACTTATTCCCAAATGCGTGCTCCGTATGATCAGAATATTTCACTAGCAGGATTCTGCCCCGCTTTACTGTTTCCATGAATAATTTCAGGCGTGTCACGCCGCCCGCCACGCCGGCTTGTAAACAATCACAGTTGGTAATTAGTGTGAACTCATTAATTTATAATAGTGTCTGTTTGCAGACGTGGGCTAATGGATGGACGATGGATGTTGGTTCAGTTGGATAGTGTGGCTCGAAGTTTGTAACTAGGGCGATATGGCGGTGCATTGCGAAATGTTGGTAGTTCGGAAGCGGATACTCCCTTTTTTTCTGTATTCTGTAACTTGGCGATCTTTGTTAGACATAATATACAATTCAGTTGTCACGTTCTGTGTATTATTAGCAGAAGGAATTTTTGGGAGTTCTTTTTATATCACTGTTTATTTATTAGCATTCCAATCTATATTAGCATTATTACATATTTGTTTATTTATCTGACACCAGCGGCTTCGCTCGCGTGGTGGTCGAAAATGATCCCACTGGAACGTATTACCGGGATATGTGTTAATACAGGTGATAAACTATCTGTGTGCCAAATTTCGTCCAAATCCGTTCAGCCATTTTGGCGTGATTGAGTTACAAACATCCAAACATCACAACTTTCACATTTTTAATATTAGTAGGATATATAGTAGGATATAGTAGGATGTACTAATCTACACACACACTAATGTAACATTATAGGCTGATTATTTATTTATTTATTGGATCTCCAACTGCTACACAATTACATGCAAGTTTACATTGAGCAGAGACAAATACAGTGTGTGCTTCCAATTTTAGGAGAATACATCATTCACTTGTAATCCAGGTACATTATGTTTGACAATTTAAAAATATTAAATAAGAAAACATAACACAAAAATCATACATAAAGGAAACAAAGTTAATGACATAAGAGATGAATAATAAAAATAAAGTAAATGAACAGTTAAAAAAAACAGCTCATTTCGTCATTTAGGTTTGTTTTGGATTCCACATAAAAAAGGTTGTAGTTATTTACGCGACAAGCGAGATGATGCACTTATCTGCAGCCTTCTAAGAAGCTCATTAGATAAAAGATAATTTATTTGTCAAACATGCGTTTACATACAAATCGAGCATGCAAGATCTTAAATATAGGTAAAAAGTCCGTACATGTTTTGCCTGACGAGGCGTACAATTTTTTTATAACATACAAATAATTAATTTAAAAGACTAAACACTGGTTCACTATAATTCATTATTACATTTTATGAGAATAATAATCATATAAGTAGAAACAATAATAATATATAAAATTCAAATAAATGTCAAAAGGTATCTGTCAAAAAGTTATTAATATTGTAATAGCATTTGTCTGTTAACATACTTCGAATCTTGTTTTTAAATTCATTTGTTGTCATAGCCCTTTAAGACTGTGGTATTTTGTTGTATATTTTCGGGGCAATACAGAAAAAGCTTTTCCCCATGAGGGCAGTTTTTGCTGAGTGCAAGCAAAGTTGGCTATTGTCAAGTCTGTTGCGCGGAATAGTGTCAGAAAGTTTTGGAAAGAGATGTGGGTTACACTTTACAAACGTTGCAACTGCATCATCATCATCAGCATCATCATTGCAGTCAACAACACCAATGAACAATTTGTGAAGAAATTAGAGATCTTCCTTCTAATTTTATAACTGTTTGTGTTAATTTTGTACGCCAAGTATTGGCAAAACATAGTGCACATATTTTAGAATATAATAACTGTAACCATACCTATGTTTAACAAAATAAATGATTGATTGATTGAAAACCCGTCTTGTCTTCTCACGAGGACGTTTTTTCAGTAGCATATTATGGTCAACCTTATCAAATGCCTTACTGAAGTCTATGTACTATCATATTTACGGGTATTCTCTTACCAAGAGATTCTGATATGGCTGTTAAATAACCTAAAAGGTTAGTAGAGGTTGACCTTGATTAGATAAAACCATGTTGATGGATAGTTATGCAATGTTAAACATGTGCATTTAGGCGTCTAGCTACTAGCATTTCAAGTATTTTTCCGAATATGTTCAAGATAGAGATGGGCCTACACTTAGATGCTTGTTGATTTTCTCCAAATTTGAACGTAGGAACTACTAAAGCTTCCTTCCACCTCTCAGGAAATACGCCGTCTACCATTGACTTGTTGAAAATAATTTTAAGAGGTCTAGTTAGTTCTTTTGCACATCTTTTTATAAATACGGGTGGAATACCGTCACTGCCAGCACCTTTACGCTCATCCAAAGCTTTTAGCGATTGGCAAATTTCCTCAGCGCCAAATTCTATTATGATGATTTTGAAGTAGTTTTTTTTTTTTTAGTGTAAGAGTGAAAAGTCATTGAGTTAGGTTAGACAATCCAATAAGTGGAGGCCCGCTGGAGTAAACAATGCAATTATTAATTATTTCAATAATAAGTGTACATTGTCAGATCGCGGTTTATAATCATTGCGGTGTAAATTAGTTACATTGTACGTGTCACCTATCAATAATAGTACGTTCATCTGTTGTGGTTTGAATTAATAACCACGTACAGGTGAATACAGGGTAGCAGGCACATCGAAGGGGAACCTATTACCATGGATTCTGTACATGATCCTCAATAACCCTGCGATCAACTTTTTGCTGAATCCATAGTTACAGTTTGTGCGTCGATGCCTCCCAGTATCATAGGAAGTGTATGTGTTTTGTGTTGTACACACAAATTAACACAATACTCACAAACAGCACACACTTCTGTTAAAAAGCAATCATATCGTTTATCCATAGTAAAATATGAACATAACAACGACCACGAAACAAATTAATAAACCCCATAATCCGACATTAACATAAAATCCTTAATACATATCGAAACCAATTCATAATACCCAATTAAAAAACAACTCAAACAGTCGAACAATATCACATAAAACTCATTATGCTGAAAGTTTCAGCAATTAATTGAAACATTCTGAAACCCAATTGGTTTTATTCTGCAACCCAACATGGTTGTGATTGAAACAGTCCCCGCAGAGTTACTAATGCATTCTCATTGGACGACCGCGTCGGTTGACATCGTGTCATGTTGGCTCGTTCGAAATTGAAATTTGAATTACGTTTCTTGGGAATGAAATGTTCGTTCGTTTTTTCATTTCGGTAATGTGTGAAGGTAAGTTTTGTGGGATTTTTAACATATCTTATCATAAAACGAGTGACGTTTTGACGTTTGTACTGGTGGGTTCGTTGGCTGATTTTTTTACGGTAATAAAATAAAATAACGACGTTATAGTTTGTAAAAAGTATTTAATAAAGTGTAAAGAAAAACTTTACGGAACATACAGTGTAGTGAGATCTCGTGAGGGCTCCTAAGTACATAATTGGTGCGTAATCAAATACGAAATCTGCAAGACATATTTATATACCCACATTATATACTTGTTAGTGTGTTGCTACTGCCAACAGTGTCAACGTTTTTTATTGACGCCAGATCAAAAGGTAAACAAACTTCGTGTTACCAACAAAGAGGTTCATTGAACATTTATACACCCCCTGCAAGAATGCCGGTAAAGTGCGGTGCATGCGGTAAATTTTTGTCAGCATCTGAAACAGCAAGATGCACAAAATGTAGCGTACCGTATCACAAAGTGTGCGTCGGCCTCCCTACGAAGGGAGGCCGACGCACACTTTGTGTCCCCTGTGTTCCCTTTAGTCTCCGCCTGGCATTGCCCTGAGTGCAAGAAAAACGTCCGTAGGGATAATAGGGCCGAGACGCCGGTAAGAGGCTGTGTGGCGGAAGTACAGGGTGTGGAGCTGGCGTCCACGTCAATGCCAATACCATCAGCTGTGGCGACGCTGGAGCCTGGGACGCCCACGCCGACAAGGGTACATCCGATGACACCTTTACCAACTGTCGAAACGCCGGCACATCTGTCAAATGCCGCATCGCCGATGTCTCTTTCAACTGCCGCACCGTTGACGCCTCAGTCAATTACTGCCCCAGCGTCGCCTCTGGTGGTGGAGAAGCTCTTGCAGGTGTTGACGCCTTCTCCAATCGTGTCCGCTTTAAAGGGGATGCCCGAATTCCCACAGGACGTCGGCTCCGCTTTGAAAATGGTAGTTGAGGAGCTACGCACCTTGCGATTTGAGGTCATGGAGCTGAGGAAAGACGTAGCAGAGTTGAAGGCGTCTAACGACTCGAGTCACACCCGGATGAACGGGATTGAGTCCAGGTTGGAGGCGCTGGAACAGCGTCACGATGCAGGATGCAATCCGACAAATTTAAGTGCGGTGGAGAGTGTGGTTCTGCAGCTCAAGAGGGACCTTAATGACAGGGATCAAGAGCTGATGGCAAATGACCTAGTGATAGCGAACGTACCGGAGTCGCAAGCTGAAAACCCGACACACCTGTTCCAGCTAATTGCCACGAAGCTAGGGGTCGCTTTGGAGGAGCGCGACATCGTGTGTGCGGAGCGAGTCGGCGGCAGGCACATAAAAGCGTCAAGCCCCATAACATCTACAGTGCCCCGCCCTCGGGCTATCATGGTGCGCCTCGCTCGACGTGACCAGCGTGACGCAGTGTTGAATGGTGCCCGTGTTCGACGTGACGCTACAACTGATAATCTAGGACTCTCTGGGAAACCTGTGCGCTTATTTGTTAATGAAAGGTTGACCAGGTCCAATCAGCAGTTATTTCGTCGGACAAGGGCCGCTGCAGGGATTCATGGATGGCGATTCGTATGGACGAAGCGCGGTCGCATTTTGGTTCGGCAAAAGCCTGGTGAATCCACTCACAGGATCGCATCTGAGGAAGACATACTGCAATTTATTGGACCATACGCAGACACTAATGAATAGACCAATGCTCAAAGCTGCTTGTTATTTTGTCTTCGATATTAAGTATTATATTTATAATCGTTTATTAAACATGGTGGCTGTGTGTCGTATCTGTCGTGATCTGAACAAGGGGGAGTATCAGAGTGAGTACTGCTGTAATGTGAGGAACATAGTTATGTTATTTACTTTTATTTTTATCTACACACCAAATACATTATTTACAAACAATATATATATATTACTTACAATTTATTTTGAATGGGAGAATTATTATAAAGGTAACACAGTTATTTATTCTCTACCCGGACTGCAACTTATGTACAAAAAATATTTACACAAAAGGAATAAACAAATTTACTATAACAAATATATAAATGAAATACTATCTTTACTATATACCTACACCTATACAGCCATTATTTATTACATAAAGTGATTAAGTCAAAATCATTAAAGTTTGGTTTATTCAATGCGGGCTCTCTGGCAACTAACCAGGACGAGTTTCTGATAGCTATGTCACAACACTCAGTTGATATAATGGCAATCAACGAAACGTGGTTAAGACCTGGGGAAGAGGGACGTGCGCCAAAGGTTCCGGGATATAGGCTGAAGCACGTGCCGCGCCCAGCGACTATACGCGGGGGCCGAGGCGGAGGAGTAGCGTTTTACATTAAGACGGGAGTTAGGGCGCGCGTACTACCCCACTCAGTGCAGTCTGATGTGGAACAGATGTGGTTGAACCTTTCTTTCAATGGCAGAAAATTGTTGATTGGCACTGCATACAGACCACCCTGGTTTGAATTGCCAAAATTTCTGGATGGAATAACTGACAGTATTAGCGCATTGGCACCTTACGATCATCTGGTATTACTGGGGGATTTCAATGTTAATTTATTGGACACAAATAATGCAAAATTTAGAGATTTGATGGAATTCCTCAATTATACCAATCTAAATCAGGTAGTACAGTCACCAACTCATTTTGTAGGAGATAGTAGTACTCTCATCGACGTGATCTGTACCGATGTGGGGGTTCGTAACGTGCTAGTCAGTCATATCAGCGAACTTGGTCACCACTCGTTTATTGTTTGTGATACTGTCATAAAAAAGGCAAAAAGCAAGCCTAGGCTAATTGTATATCGGCCTCTAAGGGACATATTGGTAGATCACTTTGAAGTAGATCTGAAATCAATGCCATGGTTTGAAATTGACTTACTGCCGGATGTTAACAGTATGGTAGAACTTTTTAATGCCCTCATCACCCAATTGTATGACTTACATGCCCCCATAAAGAGTAAGATATTTAGAGACCGTCCCACACCGTGGATAACAGATAATATTAAATTAATGTTTAAATTGCGAAACGAAGCAAGAAATAATTATCATATGGACAGACTAGATACTACAAAAAAATATTACATGGATTTAAAAAAACAAGCTATTACAGCGCTAATGCAGGAAAGGAAGGTATACTTTGACAGACACATTAATGGTCAAATAAAAAACCCCAAAAGGCTTTGGAAAAATCTTAAAATGGATGTGTTCTCTGAACATAGTGAAAGGATGCTTCCCGGACAATTTAATGACCCAGACGCGATTAATAAGGCATTCCTGGATGTACCAGGACAGTGCATACTGCCCACATCGCAGCTTTCATATTTTGATAAGAATAGGTTTGGTGAAACTCAATTTAAGCTCAGAAATATTAATGAGGAAGAAATATCCAAAATTATTAAGAGTCTGGGGTCGAATGCTAAAGGGATTGATGGGGTGACCCTGGATATGATAACACTGACGTTACCAACTACCCTTCAGGCTATCACCACAATGGTAAATAAGTCAATAGATACTAACACTTTCCCTGACTTATGGAAGTGTGCTATTGTGCGTCCTTTACCTAAAGTCAGTAACCCAAGTTCTTTTAAAGATCTACGTCCCGTTAGCATTTTGCCTTGTTTATCCAAGGTCTTAGAAAGGGTTGTCTATAACCAAATGTTGGAATATTTAGAAGCAAACAATATGCTCCCTGACCTGCAGTCTGGTTTTAGAAAGGGCCGTGGGACGGCCACAGCCCTCTCTGACGTAGTGGGAAATATCCTGGAGGCTCGGGACAGGGGGGAAGGAACAATCCTTGTACTTCTTGATTTTTCACGGGCTTTCGATGCAATAAACACCAGTCTACTACTCTCCAAGTTGGCCTATTATGGTTTTGCAACGGAAACAATACAATGGTTTGCTAGCTACTTACAAAATAGGTCACAGCTCGTTGAAATTCAGAAGGAGGATGGATCAGGGTTGTCATCCCCCCCTCGGCAAGTACTACGCGGTGTGCCTCAAGGATCCATCTTAGGGCCCCCTCTGTATATTCTTTACAGTGCTGACATTATTAAGTCTTTCCAGCATTGTAGGTATCACATGTACGCTGACGATATCCAATTATACATAACATTCAAACCAGCTACTACATTAGAGGCAGTAGAAAAAATCAATGATGATCTGGAAAGAGTAGTGGTATGGTCGGATAATAACTCATTGGTATTGAACCCATTAAAGTCTAAATTTATGGTTTTAGGAAGTAGGAAAATGATCAGCGCAGTACTGTCAGCCAAACCAGAAGTTGTTATCAGGGGGGAAATAATTGAAAGGGTGGAGATAGCATGCAACCTTGGGTTAACCATTGATCCAGAACTGCGTTTTGAGAAGCACATCAGTAACTCCATGAGGAATTGTTTTTATAGATTGAAACTCCTGTATTCAATTAGAGACTACTTAAGTGTTGAATTGCGGAAACAATTAGTGGATAGTCTAATTTTATCCAGACTTAACTATTGTGATACTGTGTATGGCCCGTGTCTTTTATCAAGAACAGAGAAGCTAATACAACGCATACAAAATGCATGTACACGGTTCTGTGTAAAGATACCTCGTAGAAGTCATGTCACTCCTTTTATAAATGAAAATAATATTTTGAAAATGGCTGCTAGGAGAAAGTTACATATGGCCAGTTTGCTCTTTGGAGTAGTCACTACACAAAAACCACACTATTTGTTTGAGAAGTTAAATTGGAGACAAAGTAAATACGAACCACGTTTTTCTACTAAACCTCTTTGCTCCTCAAAACATAGAACCATGGCATTCAGGGGGAGCTTCAGATATGCGGCCACGCACTGTTGGAATAACATTCCTCCGCCAATAAGAGTCCTGAGAACAAAGAAGCATTTTTTAAGTATTTTAAAGAAATATTTTATGCAAATACAGCAATCCACATAATTTACAATAACAAAACTATTAAAAATACCTGCTTTTTTTGTACTTACCTCGAGGGTCACGGCCTACGGGCAATGGATATGGCTTTCCAACAGTGTGACTGGCCTCTGTCTGGTTCCACCCTGACCGGGTCTGGTCTGTGACAGTGTCACTTGAGTCCTTGGTTTAGTTTTGCACGCATTACTTGTGTCTGTGGATCTTGCTTCTTCATGTATTGAAATGATTCATGATCCATTGGGCCCACTAAAATAAAAATTTCCTTAATAATACAAATAAGCTGTACCAATAAACTGGGTTATAAACTGCGCCTTGACCGAAAAGCATGATAGGCAAACGCCGCAAATGGCCGCCATACCATCGCAACTCCCATGCTACCTAAGCGACATTTAAACTTAATAATTATCATTTATATCTATTAACACTGTATTATTGTCTTAGTCTATGTATTTTTATTGATTTCTTATGGTAGATTCCGTTTATTATGGACATGTTTATATTTATACATGATAGGTTCGTCTATTACATGATTTTTTCGAGGAAAATTGTAGGTACTTACCCGATAACATAACATAATTATTACATCACACGATGAGCGTCTTTACGTCACTCCAGAAGGTACTTGCAGAATTATCAGCGCTGTTGACAATAGGTCCGTCCGAAGTCACAGCATTTAGCTGAGCAAGGACCTGTTCGTGCACAGATGCGACGCACGGCTTAGTTGTTTTATATTTGTGATTCGGTTGAAATAAAAGTAGCCACTAATGCACTCTTTCGCTTTCGGCATTTTGTTTTTGTTTTGCTTGTTTATAATTATATAATTGCATGTACGTAATCCATTTGTCTATGTTCGGTCCCAAGCCTTGACTGACACTTGCAGTCAATGGACAATATTGTGAAAATTATCGACTTGAATACGGGGCTTTTGGCTACATTGTATGTGTGCATTTTATTTCATAGTTTATTTTATTTTGTGTAATGTGCGTTTTGTTTGTGCAGAATAAACATTTTTTCTTTCTTCTTTCTTTCTTCTTTCTAAAACGGTAAATAATCTGACGTAAAAACGTTAATTTGTGGCAACGTACAGTTAGTAAAAATATAAAACATATTTTTTTGTCAGTAAAGTAACATTATAGCTCTATGTAAATGCCTTCTAAAGCACATTACTTAGAAATGCACTCTTTGAATTTACCAACTCAAACAACATGTAATATAACCACTACTCCTATATATAAAATACTAAGTGTCCAAAAAAGTTATTTGTTAAAAAACATCAAAAGCCTATTTTTCGTAACAGTATTTAATAGAGCGTAAAGGACAAATTCATATAATGTACTTATTCAAGGCAGTCAAGACCTCTTCAGATTTACACAGACTTTGATGTTTCCAATCCACTTAGCAAGACCCAATCACAAGAGCTCTCCAGAATAGCAACATCACTAATTTCTCAAGTACCTACCTACGTAAAAATTCTATCAACTTTAACGGCATTATCATTTATTTAGACTTCTTAAAATTCAATTGTAACTCCGTTTCTCATTAGTCAGAAGTCGGCACTGACATTGGAAGTTTCCAAATCACCTGAGCGCTTGCTCCATTAGCCATTCATTCATTCATTCACTCACTCAAGTTCAGGAATGAACGATCGTTACGTTTAAATAGATCGTTATGAACGAACTCACGCGATGTTGAGGTGACTAGAATATTTTTTTTCTGAATTGAATCTTTATTAATTTCAATGAGTTGGTTGATTTGAAATTTTCATGATGAATGAGTTTGTTGAAAATACTTTTGCATAAACGTCCCGCGGCTCCGTGCTGAAAAAGTTGACGGGTATTTTATACTGTGATTTGTTCACTGCTAAAAATATTTAGTCATGCGCCAATTTTATTTCAGGATTGGGAATTTTCCTGACAATCAAACCAAAAAAAATTTTTTTTATTTTGTCATCATTCTCATATAATACTATTTACTCGAACTCAAACTCAAACTTAGAGCATTTAATTTAATTAAACAATCAATAGGCACTTTTGAATTTCCAAGGAGTTAGTTAAAAAGTTGAAGCTAGTTGACTATTTCCAAAACGTAGATCGTTCTATGGAGAACATGCAAGAAATAAATTCCAAAATCACCCAGTAACTTTGCTAGCCACTGTTCTAAAAAATGGTGCAGAAATAAATACGCAATAGTCGTGTCGATTTCACGTAAAACGCGTGTGTTTACAAGAACTTCTGATTTCCTGGTAAAGGTAAATAAACACAGTAAAGTAAATGCCACGCTATTCCGAGAACATTGGGAAAACACTAGGTTTTCCGATGGCGACGGCTTCAAAGAGAATTCTATCCTTGTAGAGTGTTCTCTGTGTGCCTGTTGGCAAGGTACCTATTATTTTCTCCTGAGAAAAACGAATGAAATATTGCAATCATGTTGTTTAAGAAGAATCGGATAGCTTTAAGTTTATTGATTGGTTATAGATTAGGTTGCCTAGTCACAAGTCTGTTTTCTAGAAGTGAAACGTTTTGACTAACAGCAACTAGTTTTGGGCGTAACCAGTTGGTATCCCTGTTGATCCTACAATATCTAAGTTAGAATTTCTGATCTGCCGATTTTGTCGGCATAATATTTCTTTATCTAATTAATAAGGCACGTCCTTCCTAATTACGTTGAGTATCTCGTTAATGAATGTTTGTAAATTAACGTAATCTAGAGTTCTTGGCGAAGTGCGGAGGCGTGAATTCCCGGCAGACGCGGCGATAATTTTGACGAAGACATAATAAATAAGAGAAAACAGACGAATTTGGAGTAAAATATATTCCTAAATATAAATAAAGTACGTGCTTATAAAAATAAATGCTTGAAGAATCTATTAAGAGGTTAGAAAAATATTTGGAGATACAATCATTTTCTGCAAGGTACTGTTTTGATTATTATGATCAAAAGTACATTCAGAGCAAATAAAAAACCTACTGAGCAAGTCTAAAAAAGAAAGAAAAAATAAAGTTTATTTGGACAAAGTTCGTGATAAGCTATACTATACAAATAGCAAAAAAACTTTGCTAAGTTAGAACCATTAGATATAGCAGTCTTAGAAGATTTCACTGTCAAAAGTCTCTCCGTATACATATCCGTTTATTATCTACTGTGCTCCTCTTTATAGGCCAGTCAGGTAGCATGTTGCTGGTATAGATACCAATTGTGTAATTCCAACTTGTTCCAAGTGTTGTTGACATATTTTTTTGTTATGCCAACAAGATAATTAAACGCATTTATGGAAATAATTAAAATTACGTCAGTCATGTTCAATGTGTACCAGGAAAATGATAGAATTCGATTATTTAGGGCAGGAAAACAAAGTGCCGTTCCCAATAGATAATAGGTGCGACCGATAATCCAGTTTTCCAAGATATCGGAAAATTATAATACACACAACATCACACTTGTAATTATAAAACACACAACATCACACTTATAATTCCCGAAGGGTTAGGCGGAAGTGTACCGATAATACACCCACATTTCGGCAGTTATTTAAAGTCCTATTTAATAGGGGCGAGCCTATCAACTGGGCACAAATCCAGACACCAGGTGCTACTAAGAAAATAAAAATGGAAACTACTGTTAGTCCATTGACGTAGTCGGATAAAATTAAATACTTCCGGGAAGGATCAGTAGTTTATATTATTACTAACTTTTGCCAGCGGCTTCGCCCGCGCGGATCTTTCATCCTCTATTTAACTCCCTTAGGGGTTGAATTTTCGGTTGCAAGGTTTGGGCTGGGCGTTGATGAGTCAGTCAGTCAGGACTTTTCTTTTTATTTATATAGACTGTGACTGCGGCCTATTTTCAGAAATAAACTTCCTATGTACCAAATGTACTCCCAATGACTGAGTGCCTGTCAACTAGTCAATCTTAATCAATCAACTATGAGATTCAATATCCTAGAACCAGACTCTGTCGTACTTGAAAACTGTCATCTCATGTGCAAATAATTAATTTTATCGGCACTAAGACCACACTTAAGCGTGATTGTTAGTATTCCGTAGCCAAATGAATGGTGGAGGTAGGGTGAATGAACTATATACAGTCAAACAAACAATCTGCCTGACCTTTTTTCCACTAAGTTGGGGTCAGCTTCCAGTCTAACCGGAAGCAGTTGAATACAAGTAATTTACGTTGAGCGATTGCCTACCTCACCTCCATAACCTAGCTACTGGGTAATAAGATACACCTAGGTAAGACTAGTTGTCAGACTTTCAGGTTCTGACTACCCGTAACAACTATAACAAAGATCTACAAATGACAGTTGGGACCAATATTGACCAACGTTTCCAAGACCAATTTCGGGGCTTATTTTGCTTCCCGAGGCACGAAGGGGGCCCGATATGTAATGGATGGTGACCCATCCACAAACCGGCAGCGGCAATTGTAGCTTAACCTTCCATCGACCCGTACGGCTGTTATTATTTAGCCATGAGCCCCTAAATACAGATTTTTTTAAAGCACAGTTCTTAGCAATTATCATGAAAATCTGTTCAGCAAATCTGAAGATGCCACACAATGGTAATTTATTTCACCCCAGGGTGTTGCCCGCGGTTTCGCCCGCGTGAACGTTGAAAATAATCCCACGGGATTGTACTACCGGTATGGAAACTATCGTACGTGTTAATCCAGTTTATAAACAATCTGTGTGCCAAATTTCATCCAAATCCGTTCAGCCGTTTTTGCGTGATTGTGTAACAAACGTCTTCACCAACTTTCACATTTACAATATTACTAGCTTTTGACCGCGGCTCCGCCCGCGTGGATGTTGGTTTTCGCGTAAAAAAGTAGCCTATGTCCTTCTCCATATCCCAAGCTATATCTCTGCCAAATTTTATGATGATCGGTTCAGCGGTTTAAGCGTGAAAGCGTAAGGATAAGCGTAGGGATATCCCTACTAATATTAAAAATGCGAAAGTAACTCTGTCTGTCTGAATGTCCTACAATAATTATATAATTATAGTAGGATTTTCCCCTGTCTTAACCCTGAATGTAGTTTATTTTTGTTCGATATTTTACAAAGAACCTTTCTTCAATTACAACCCAAATTTACGCGAGTTTGACCTTTTAATTCGGTAGTATTTTACGACGGTCGTATCGTAAGTACATTTTGACCTTTACCCCGATATCCATTTAAAGTCGAAATTCAAAGCGACGGACGTTGGAATTAAGCGGCATTATGACGACAATTATCAGGGACCCGTGTCAAGTGTCATGTGGTGTGACGTCACATGTCATGACAATATGGATGATAAGGCTATCTGTATTGTTAGGCTGAGGCCGAAAATAGAATAGAATTACTTACGTAACCTTAGGAGTTGGGACTCAATTAGACCTAATTACTTTTCTTTTTATTTAAGTATGTATGTACTGTAACGTACAGATTTAGAACATCGTCTAGCTAACATTACAGTGGATTGGAATCATTTTCTACAGAGATAACTCACTTGAAAATCCTACTTATACCTACCTAATATAGATGTAAAAGTATGTTTGGATGTTTGTAACTAAATAACGTTAAAACTGCTGTATGGATTTGGATGAACTTTGGCACACGGATAGTTTATAAACTGGATGGTAAGGGTACTTTTTTTCCCGGTAGTATGTTCTCTTGGTATAATATTCGACCTCCATGCGACTGTCACCATATCAGCCGGGAGACGTCCACTGCTGGACATAAACCTCCCCCAAAAGAGGGGGATTTGCCATAATCGCCACCCTTGGCAGGCGGGTTCATGATCGCAGTATGATGGTGGCTAGTATGAGTATAATTATTTAAATAGGAGAAGCTTATTCGCGTTCGAACAATGCTTTCAGTGTGTCCTTATTATAAAAATAATGTCCTTCATTTCGATCAAAAATATTTTTGTTCCGTATTTTATTTTAGCTGCCTTGTTCAATTTATTTCCACTTAAGGGGAATCCAGTTACGGGCTCGAACTCATTGGTAGATCTGACTAAAAAGCACGCTGTCTCACCAGGCATCGTGTCCGACAGAGGTAGTATCAGTGATGAGCAGTTAAACGCTAGTCTACACGCAGAACGTTATTTAGTGAGATGCAGAATCATTTACGTATAGTAAATCAGGCGCGAAAAAAATACGAAAAGTCCTTCGGAGTTTCGGGTTTTATGAAAAAAACCACTGTATAAATCAATGACTAATAAAGTTTATTGAACTTTTCGATATTTAAGCTTTGTCGGTATCGACTTGGTTTTGAGATTTTACACTTCTTTTATTACTTAAACACACCTAAATTTAGGACAAATTAGCAACAATATCGATTATAATGTTGGCTCCTAACTTTTTAATAGTTTTTTTATTTTAGTATTCTGTATCCACACAGACAATAATAATAATGAGACGAAAGCATACCATGTTTAATTTTTGATGTACTTTGTCGAACACTGGCTTAATATACTCCCGAAGTTTGTATGGAAAAAATGTCAACTAGATTCACCTTAAAACAATAGGACATTCCGAAGTCTAGGTGGTATCTAGGCAATTAGTTCTAGAGTCTAGAGTAACAAATCCCTTTCTACCAATCGACTATCTTCTTACCACCCGGTATGTATATTTCTGCAAACACCTATAATCTTCCCAAACAATGTGCTATTCCAATCGTGCGTCTAACACCGAAACTAAGTTCAACTAAGATTGGATTAACCGCACACTTTGTAATCCAGTTAGTTTTGACGCCGGATAGCATAATGCTGTTACCTATAACGTAATGCTGTTAACTTAGATGAGGGTTTAACGTTAAGTATGTTATTGTTAGTCACAACATAACTTTCTATGACTGAACAGTCGTACAACTGTTGTTGAATGTCTATTTTTAGAACCGAGTTTGTACTTATTTTCCTTTATAAGAGCTCGATTCTTGTTTCTTGTCATTTATTGGAACGAAGTTCTTTATCGAGCTTGCGGTACGAGTAAAAATGTAGAAATTGTCACGCAACGAAAAAACGTTATGCCCCGTCCACGCGACATTTTGTACATATAATAGAAATAGACAGAGCGAGAGTGGGATAGTTTTCATGGTTTCATCACGGGTGTCATTTTCAAGGTATTCGAGGATGCTATTGTTGATAGTGAGGTGTAAATGAAAATCCAAGATGGCAGCAATGAAATAAGTTTTCATCATCGGTGGTGTTTCCGTGGTACCTATTCGAGAGTGCTGAAGCCGATAGTGAGGTCAAAATAAAGTGTAAGTACTTTAAATTTAGAGTAAATGACGTTACATTCGGAGTTGAAGAAAAAGCGTAAGTAAGGAATTTATTTCCAGACGCAGCCCCCCAGACCCTCACGTTAAAAAATATACCTGTCACTCGGGGACTGCCGCAGTAAAGCTATTGCATAGCATTTTTTACCAGCTTTTAAGTAATTATAATTATTGATATTAATTCAAGTTACACTTTTTGAGCGTGGTGACCGATAAGAAAACAAATTTTATTATATCGTACAGTTGTACCATATACATACACGTTAAGCGAACGCTCGGCCGAGCTACATGGTAGGCGGAGTGGGGGGTGTTAGGTTTTATTTTCGTTACGGAATTTCTTGATTCGGTCGCCGCGCTCAAAGCCCGCGACAAAAGCTATGCAATAGCTTAAAAATATTTTTTAACTTCCGTTACTATATACTACCATACGTAACCTGCATGTTTTTTACGATTTGTAGTAAGTTCAATATTAATGTATTGTTAACATAAACCATCCTAATTCCAAAATGATAGTGAAAACAACATCAAAATCGGTTACCTACGTTGTTTAAAGGAACAACGTGATCACGCACACAGACACGATAGTGACATTAGTTATAATATGTATAGAAGCCACAAACAGCAGTATATTATTATGTGCCAACGTTCAACATGTATAACATTCAAAACTGTGGTTTCATACCGCAAATTTGAAACAGGATCCTACACAGATTACGATGTTGGTACCATATTCTTTTAACTGTTTCGCCAGTATAAAAACAACATATTGTGCTTCCAAAAACCTTGATCAAAAACTTCCAGATCCGGCTCCGTGTACCAAAACAGTTTGTTTTTGTAACAATTGCATGTGACAGGCACGTAGGGAATTGAACTGCACGAGCGGAACAGGAGTTTTTCTGCCATTCACACCACTGGGAAAATAGATATGTGTGTATTTGAACTGTATTATTTATAGCGTAGCTCAAAAAATGTGTGATGTGGCCACTATTTTTAATTTAGAATGATCCACAGTAGGTAGGTATTATATCAGTCTGTTCTTCGCACAAGAGGGCTTTAGGTACCTACTTTTAAATAAAGCAAATTTTCGAAAAATTTAAATGATTGTCGCTTAAACAAGTCTATGGATAGTTTATAGGCTTCCGAATCGAACATCAATCAATGTTATCGTAGAGTCCTATATACGCTGTTCACAAATCCGAAACCCGCAAAAATTTATCAACAAAATAAGATGACCACTACTCTTCAGGTAGCTGTTTGCTGTCGACAGCAAGGCAAATCAGGTTATAGAAAGATGTCATTTTCGATACGATAGCCTGTTGAATGATTCTGAATAGCTATGCTGGCTTTACACATAATCATCATTAACGAAATTATTTAATACTTTTCAATCGGTGTAAAGGCAGTCACGTATGAATTCATCGCAGTAACGTAACATGGAACTAGAGTGTCCTCGCTGTTACAGGCATCGCTGTAAAATAGAATCGCGGCAAAGTAACCGAAGTAAAGAAAATTGAACAAATTAGTTTTGCTCTAGAATAAGACAAGACACCCTGTCTGAAAGCGGTGTCATAACACAGTAATTTGTTGACTTGTCTCCGATGTAATAGGTATATAGACTATTATGCTACGATTTTAGACTTACATAGTATTTTCCTGTTGCTTTCTCCGAGTATCTGGAAAAAACAAATAAAATATTCATGAGTCCTTTATAAAGTTTTAAGAGATAAATGCAAAAAAAAAAAACATTAATTTACATCACTCTGAGCGCAGCTGAATACAGATTTGTGCTGGACCGTGACAATGCTTGCATACATATTCATAAACTAGCTGTGCCGGGCGCAATCAAAAGGGTAGTTTAGTTGTAAAAACACGTGGAGATAGACAGAGGGACTAACTTTTGCGACATGGCGATGGGATAAACTTACCACTTACCTATTCCCATAGTAACTACAGAACGCATTACTTACATACTTCTTTTGCCTCGTTTGCGTTCATACTCGTATCTGGTCATACGCCACCGCCGCCGCCGCTTGCGAGATCTACGCACCTAACCATTCTGAAGAATAACAACAACTCGACAGAGTTTGTTAAAAACCTTGTGTTTGTGACGGGCCGCACGATAAACTACATATTTATTTACGCGACGGGAAAAATTCTTAGCATCACAGCAAATATCAGAAAATAAATAAAACCCACACGAGCTTTTTTCCAAATCCCGTACCGCAAACGACTTTTCGAGCACACAAATGGGTACATATCAATTAGTCGGGGGCACCGGGTTATTTTCCGGCCCATCGGTTCCGCGTGCCAGGCAGGCCGGAGGATTTAAAACGTGGAATAGATTGGTTTCGCTGCAAGCACTGACTAGTTCTACGCCTGTTGGTGAGGAGGGTACGTTGTACTTTTTGGGAACTAGATGGGATTGTACCTTGTGGATTTCTTTTGGATTTTTACTTCCGGATCAATTGTTGTTTTACCTTTTGTTCCTGAGTACCTCTCCTTATTAAGGTCATTATGGTTTGATGTACTTAAAAGGGATTCTTGTCAATAACGCTAAGGAGACGAGCTCTTGAGCACCAGTCTGCGCTTTACCCGCTAGTCTATTACGTTTTCAATAACACTGCGGGGTACCTAAATTAAAAAGTTTTGTATCTAAAAAAATTTAAACTAAGGATTTTTTCCTGTCTGTCTTTGTGTCTGGATGTTTTCGACCTCCACGCGAACGAAGCCGCGGGAAAAAGCTAAAGCCTTATAAAATCGCATTATTTAATTTAATACTCTCGCGCTGAGCCCAACGTTAAATTTCAAAAGTGCGCTTTTATTAAAAGCAAATATAATTGTAGGAGTCGCGTACTTAGAATGTATATTATCGCAAAAGTTAGTCCCTCTGTCTATCTCCACGTGTTTTTACAACTAAACTACCCTTTTGATTGCGCCCGGCACAGCTAGTTTATGAATATGTATGCAAGCATTGTCACGGTCCAGCACAAATCTGTATTCAGCTGCGCTCAGAGTGATGTAAATTAATGTTTTTTTTTTTTGCATTTATCTCTTAAAACTTTATAAAGGACTCATGAATATTTTATTTGTTTTTTCCAGATACTCGGAGAAAGCAACAGGAAAATACTATGTAAGTCTAAAATCGTAGCATAATAGTCTATATACCTATTACATCGGAGACAAGTCAACAAATTACTGTGTTATGACACCGCTTTCAGACAGGGTGTCTTGTCTTATTCTAGAGCAAAACTAATTTGTTCAATTTTCTTTACTTCGGTTACTTTGCCGCGATTCTATTTTACAGCGATGCCTGTAACAGCGAGGACACTCTAGTTCCATGTTACGTTACTGCGATGAATTCATACGTGACTGCCTTTACACCGATTGAAAAGTATTAAATAATTTCGTTAATGATGATTATGTGTAAAGCCAGCATAGCTATTCAGAATCATTCAACAGGCTATCGTATCGAAAATGACATCTTTCTATAACCTGATTTGCCTTGCTGTCGACAGCAAACAGCTACCTGAAGAGTAGTGGTCATCTTATTTTGTTGATAAATTTTTGCGGGTTTCGGATTTGTGAACAGCGTATATAGGACTCTACGATAACATTGATTGATGTTCGATTCGGAAGCCTATAAACTATCCATAGACTTGTTTAAGCGACAATCATTTAAATTTTTCGAAAATTTGCTTTATTTAAAAGTAGGTACCTAAAGCCCTCTTGTGCGAAGAACAGACTGATATAATACCTACCTACTGTGGATCATTCTAAATTAAAAATAGTGGCCACATCACACATTTTTTGAGCTACGCTATAAATAATACAGTTCAAATACACACATATCTATTTTCCCAGTGGTGTGAATGGCAGAAAAACTCCTGTTCCGCTCGTGCAGTTCAATTCCCTACGTGCCTGTCACATGCAATTGTTACAAAAACAAACTGTTTTGGTACACGGAGCCGGATCTGGAAGTTTTTGATCAAGGTTTTTGGAAGCACAATATGTTGTTTTTATACTGGCGAAACAGTTAAAAGAATATGGTACCAACATCGTAATCTGTGTAGGATCCTGTTTCAAATTTGCGGTATGAAACCACAGTTTTGAATGTTATACATGTTGAACGTTGGCACATAATAATATACTGCTGTTTGTGGCTTCTATACATATTATAACTAATGTCACTATCGTGTCTGTGTGCGTGATCACGTTGTTCCTTTAAACAACGTAGGTAACCGATTTTGATGTTGTTTTCACTATCATTTTGGAATTAGGATGGTTTATGTTAACAATACATTAATATTGAACTTACTACAAATCGTAAAAAACATGCAGGTTACGTATGGTAGTATATAGTAACGGAAGTTAAAAAATATTTTTAAGCTATTGCATAGCTTTTGTCGCGGGCTTTGAGCGCGGCGACCGAATCAAGAAATTCCGTAACGAAAATAAAACCTAACACCCCCCACTCCGCCTACCATGTAGCTCGGCCGAGCGTTCGCTTAACGTGTATGTATATGGTACAACTGTACGATATAATAAAATTTGTTTTCTTATCGGTCACCACGCTCAAAAAGTGTAACTTGAATTAATATCAATAATTATAATTACTTAAAAGCTGGTAAAAAATGCTATGCAATAGCTTTACTGCGGCAGTCCCCGAGTGACAGGTATATTTTTTAACGTGAGGGTCTGGGGGGCTGCGTCTGGAAATAAATTCCTTACTTACGCTTTTTCTTCAACTCCGAATGTAACGTCATTTACTCTAAATTTAAAGTACTTACACTTTATTTTGACCTCACTATCGGCTTCAGCACTCTCGAATAGGTACCACGGAAACACCACCGATGATGAAAACTTATTTCATTGCTGCCATCTTGGATTTTCATTTACACCTCACTATCAACAATAGCATCCTCGAATACCTTGAAAATGACACCCGTGATGAAACCATGAAAACTATCCCACTCTCGCTCTGTCTATTTCTATTATATGTACAAAATGTCGCGTGGACGGGGCATAACGTTTTTTCGTTGCGTGACAATTTCTACATTTTTACTCGTACCGCAAGCTCGATAAAGAACTTCGTTCCAATAAATGACAAGAAACAAGAATCGAGCTCTTATAAAGGAAAATAAGTACAAACTCGGTTCTAAAAATAGACATTCAACAACAGTTGTACGACTGTTCAGTCATAGAAAGTTATGTTGTGACTAACAATAACATACTTAACGTTAAACCCTCATCTAAGTTAACAGCATTACGTTATAGGTAACAGCATTATGCTATCCGGCGTCAAAACTAACTGGATTACAAAGTGTGCGGTTAATCCAATCTTAGTTGAACTTAGTTTCGGTGTTAGACGCACGATTGGAATAGCACATTGTTTGGGAAGATTATAGGTGTTTGCAGAAATATACATACCGGGTGGTAAGAAGATAGTCGATTGGTAGAAAGGGATTTGTTACTCTAGACTCTAGAACTAATTGCCTAGATACCACCTAGACTTCGGAATGTCCTATTGTTTTAAGGTGAATCTAGTTGACATTTTTTCCATACAAACTTCGGGAGTATATTAAGCCAGTGTTCGACAAAGTACATCAAAAATTAAACATGGTATGCTTTCGTCTCATTATTATTATTGTCTGTGTGGATACAGAATACTAAAATAAAAAAACTATTAAAAAGTTAGGAGCCAACATTATAATCGATATTGTTGCTAATTTGTCCTAAATTTAGGTGTGTTTAAGTAATAAAAGAAGTGTAAAATCTCAAAACCAAGTCGATACCGACAAAGCTTAAATATCGAAAAGTTCAATAAACTTTATTAGTCATTGATTTATACAGTGGTTTTTTTCATAAAACCCGAAACTCCGAAGGACTTTTCGTATTTTTTTCGCGCCTGATTTACTATACGTAAATGATTCTGCATCTCACTAAATAACGTTCTGCGTGTAGACTAGCGTTTAACTGCTCATCACTGATACTACCTCTGTCGGACACGATGCCTGGTGAGACAGCGTGCTTTTTAGTCAGATCTACCAATGAGTTCGAGCCCGTAACTGGATTCCCCTTAAGTGGAAATAAATTGAACAAGGCAGCTAAAATAAAATACGGAACAAAAATATTTTTGATCGAAATGAAGGACATTATTTTTATAATAAGGACACACTGAAAGCATTGTTCGAACGCGAATAAGCTTCTCCTATTTAAATAATTATACTCATACTAGCCACCATCATACTGCGATCATGAACCCGCCTGCCAAGGGTGGCGATTATGGCAAATCCCCCTCTTTTGGGGGAGGTTTATGTCCAGCAGTGGACGTCTCCCGGCTGATATGGTGACAGTCGCATGGAGGTCGAATATTATACCAAGAGAACATACTACCGGGAAAAAAAGTACCCTTACCATCCAGTTTATAAACTATCCGTGTGCCAAAGTTCATCCAAATCCATACAGCAGTTTTAACGTTATTTAGTTACAAACATCCAAACATACTTTTACATCTATATTAGGTAGGTATAAGTAGGATTTTCAAGTGAGTTATCTCTGTAGAAAATGATTCCAATCCACTGTAATGTTAGCTAGACGATGTTCTAAATCTGTACGTTACAGTACATACATACTTAAATAAAAAGAAAAGTAATTAGGTCTAATTGAGTCCCAACTCCTAAGGTTACGTAAGTAATTCTATTCTATTTTCGGCCTCAGCCTAACAATACAGATAGCCTTATCATCCATATTGTCATGACATGTGACGTCACACCACATGACACTTGACACGGGTCCCTGATAATTGTCGTCATAATGCCGCTTAATTCCAACGTCCGTCGCTTTGAATTTCGACTTTAAATGGATATCGGGGTAAAGGTCAAAATGTACTTACGATACGACCGTCGTAAAATACTACCGAATTAAAAGGTCAAACTCGCGTAAATTTGGGTTGTAATTGAAGAAAGGTTCTTTGTAAAATATCGAACAAAAATAAACTACATTCAGGGTTAAGACAGGGGAAAATCCTACTATAATTATATAATTATTGTAGGACATTCAGACAGACAGAGTTACTTTCGCATTTTTAATATTAGTAGGGATATCCCTACGCTTATCCTTACGCTTTCACGCTTAAACCGCTGAACCGATCATCATAAAATTTGGCAGAGATATAGCTTGGGATATGGAGAAGGACATAGGCTACTTTTTTACGCGAAAACCAACATCCACGCGGGCGGAGCCGCGGTCAAAAGCTAGTAATATTGTAAATGTGAAAGTTGGTGAAGACGTTTGTTACACAATCACGCAAAAACGGCTGAACGGATTTGGATGAAATTTGGCACACAGATTGTTTATAAACTGGATTAACACGTACGATAGTTTCCATACCGGTAGTACAATCCCGTGGGATTATTTTCAACGTTCACGCGGGCGAAACCGCGGGCAACACCCTGGGGTGAAATAAATTACCATTGTGTGGCATCTTCAGATTTGCTGAACAGATTTTCATGATAATTGCTAAGAACTGTGCTTTAAAAAAATCTGTATTTAGGGGCTCATGGCTAAATAATAACAGCCGTACGGGTCGATGGAAGGTTAAGCTACAATTGCCGCTGCCGGTTTGTGGATGGGTCACCATCCATTACATATCGGGCCCCCTTCGTGCCTCGGGAAGCAAAATAAGCCCCGAAATTGGTCTTGGAAACGTTGGTCAATATTGGTCCCAACTGTCATTTGTAGATCTTTGTTATAGTTGTTACGGGTAGTCAGAACCTGAAAGTCTGACAACTAGTCTTACCTAGGTGTATCTTATTACCCAGTAGCTAGGTTATGGAGGTGAGGTAGGCAATCGCTCAACGTAAATTACTTGTATTCAACTGCTTCCGGTTAGACTGGAAGCTGACCCCAACTTAGTGGAAAAAAGGTCAGGCAGATTGTTTGTTTGACTGTATATAGTTCATTCACCCTACCTCCACCATTCATTTGGCTACGGAATACTAACAATCACGCTTAAGTGTGGTCTTAGTGCCGATAAAATTAATTATTTGCACATGAGATGACAGTTTTCAAGTACGACAGAGTCTGGTTCTAGGATATTGAATCTCATAGTTGATTGATTAAGATTGACTAGTTGACAGGCACTCAGTCATTGGGAGTACATTTGGTACATAGGAAGTTTATTTCTGAAAATAGGCCGCAGTCACAGTCTATATAAATAAAAAGAAAAGTCCTGACTGACTGACTCATCAACGCCCAGCCCAAACCTTGCAACCGAAAATTCAACCCCTAAGGGAGTTAAATAGAGGATGAAAGATCCGCGCGGGCGAAGCCGCTGGCAAAAGTTAGTAATAATATAAACTACTGATCCTTCCCGGAAGTATTTAATTTTATCCGACTACGTCAATGGACTAACAGTAGTTTCCATTTTTATTTTCTTAGTAGCACCTGGTGTCTGGATTTGTGCCCAGTTGATAGGCTCGCCCCTATTAAATAGGACTTTAAATAACTGCCGAAATGTGGGTGTATTATCGGTACACTTCCGCCTAACCCTTCGGGAATTATAAGTGTGATGTTGTGTGTTTTATAATTACAAGTGTGATGTTGTGTGTATTATAATTTTCCGATATCTTGGAAAACTGGATTATCGGTCGCACCTATTATCTATTGGGAACGGCACTTTGTTTTCCTGCCCTAAATAATCGAATTCTATCATTTTCCTGGTACACATTGAACATGACTGACGTAATTTTAATTATTTCCATAAATGCGTTTAATTATCTTGTTGGCATAACAAAAAAATATGTCAACAACACTTGGAACAAGTTGGAATTACACAATTGGTATCTATACCAGCAACATGCTACCTGACTGGCCTATAAAGAGGAGCACAGTAGATAATAAACGGATATGTATACGGAGAGACTTTTGACAGTGAAATCTTCTAAGACTGCTATATCTAATGGTTCTAACTTAGCAAAGTTTTTTTGCTATTTGTATAGTATAGCTTATCACGAACTTTGTCCAAATAAACTTTATTTTTTCTTTCTTTTTTAGACTTGCTCAGTAGGTTTTTTATTTGCTCTGAATGTACTTTTGATCATAATAATCAAAACAGTACCTTGCAGAAAATGATTGTATCTCCAAATATTTTTCTAACCTCTTAATAGATTCTTCAAGCATTTATTTTTATAAGCACGTACTTTATTTATATTTAGGAATATATTTTACTCCAAATTCGTCTGTTTTCTCTTATTTATTATGTCTTCGTCAAAATTATCGCCGCGTCTGCCGGGAATTCACGCCTCCGCACTTCGCCAAGAACTCTAGATTACGTTAATTTACAAACATTCATTAACGAGATACTCAACGTAATTAGGAAGGACGTGCCTTATTAATTAGATAAAGAAATATTATGCCGACAAAATCGGCAGATCAGAAATTCTAACTTAGATATTGTAGGATCAACAGGGATACCAACTGGTTACGCCCAAAACTAGTTGCTGTTAGTCAAAACGTTTCACTTCTAGAAAACAGACTTGTGACTAGGCAACCTAATCTATAACCAATCAATAAACTTAAAGCTATCCGATTCTTCTTAAACAACATGATTGCAATATTTCATTCGTTTTTCTCAGGAGAAAATAATAGGTACCTTGCCAACAGGCACACAGAGAACACTCTACAAGGATAGAATTCTCTTTGAAGCCGTCGCCATCGGAAAACCTAGTGTTTTCCCAATGTTCTCGGAATAGCGTGGCATTTACTTTACTGTGTTTATTTACCTTTACCAGGAAATCAGAAGTTCTTGTAAACACACGCGTTTTACGTGAAATCGACACGACTATTGCGTATTTATTTCTGCACCATTTTTTAGAACAGTGGCTAGCAAAGTTACTGGGTGATTTTGGAATTTATTTCTTGCATGTTCTCCATAGAACGATCTACGTTTTGGAAATAGTCAACTAGCTTCAACTTTTTAACTAACTCCTTGGAAATTCAAAAGTGCCTATTGATTGTTTAATTAAATTAAATGCTCTAAGTTTGAGTTTGAGTTCGAGTAAATAGTATTATATGAGAATGATGACAAAATAAAAAAAATTTTTTTTGGTTTGATTGTCAGGAAAATTCCCAATCCTGAAATAAAATTGGCGCATGACTAAATATTTTTAGCAGTGAACAAATCACAGTATAAAATACCCGTCAACTTTTTCAGCACGGAGCCGCGGGACGTTTATGCAAAAGTATTTTCAACAAACTCATTCATCATGAAAATTTCAAATCAACCAACTCATTGAAATTAATAAAGATTCAATTCAGAAAAAAAATATTCTAGTCACCTCAACATCGCGTGAGTTCGTTCATAACGATCTATTTAAACGTAACGATCGTTCATTCCTGAACTTGAGTGAGTGAATGAATGAATGAATGGCTAATGGAGCAAGCGCTCAGGTGATTTGGAAACTTCCAATGTCAGTGCCGACTTCTGACTAATGAGAAACGGAGTTACAATTGAATTTTAAGAAGTCTAAATAAATGATAATGCCGTTAAAGTTGATAGAATTTTTACGTAGGTAGGTACTTGAGAAATTAGTGATGTTGCTATTCTGGAGAGCTCTTGTGATTGGGTCTTGCTAAGTGGATTGGAAACATCAAAGTCTGTGTAAATCTGAAGAGGTCTTGACTGCCTTGAATAAGTACATTATATGAATTTGTCCTTTACGCTCTATTAAATACTGTTACGAAAAATAGGCTTTTGATGTTTTTTAACAAATAACTTTTTTGGACACTTAGTATTTTATATATAGGAGTAGTGGTTATATTACATGTTGTTTGAGTTGGTAAATTCAAAGAGTGCATTTCTAAGTAATGTGCTTTAGAAGGCATTTACATAGAGCTATAATGTTACTTTACTGACAAAAAAATATGTTTTATATTTTTACTAACTGTACGTTGCCACAAATTAACGTTTTTACGTCAGATTATTTACCGTTTTAGAAAGAAGAAAGAAAGAAGAAAGAAAAAATGTTTATTCTGCACAAACAAAACGCACATTACACAAAATAAAATAAACTATGAAATAAAATGCACACATACAATGTAGCCAAAAGCCCCGTATTCAAGTCGATAATTTTCACAATATTGTCCATTGACTGCAAGTGTCAGTCAAGGCTTGGGACCGAACATAGACAAATGGATTACGTACATGCAATTATATAATTATAAACAAGCAAAACAAAAACAAAATGCCGAAAGCGAAAGAGTGCATTAGTGGCTACTTTTATTTCAACCGAATCACAAATATAAAACAACTAAGCCGTGCGTCGCATCTGTGCACGAACAGGTCCTTGCTCAGCTAAATGCTGTGACTTCGGACGGACCTATTGTCAACAGCGCTGATAATTCTGCAAGTACCTTCTGGAGTGACGTAAAGACGCTCATCGTGTGATGTAATAATTATGTTATGTTATCGGGTAAGTACCTACAATTTTCCTCGAAAAAATCATGTAATAGACGAACCTATCATGTATAAATATAAACATGTCCATAATAAACGGAATCTACCATAAGAAATCAATAAAAATACATAGACTAAGACAATAATACAGTGTTAATAGATATAAATGATAATTATTAAGTTTAAATGTCGCTTAGGTAGCATGGGAGTTGCGATGGTATGGCGGCCATTTGCGGCGTTTGCCTATCATGCTTTTCGGTCAAGGCGCAGTTTATAACCCAGTTTATTGGTACAGCTTATTTGTATTATTAAGGAAATTTTTATTTTAGTGGGCCCAATGGATCATGAATCATTTCAATACATGAAGAAGCAAGATCCACAGACACAAGTAATGCGTGCAAAACTAAACCAAGGACTCAAGTGACACTGTCACAGACCAGACCCGGTCAGGGTGGAACCAGACAGAGGCCAGTCACACTGTTGGAAAGCCATATCCATTGCCCGTAGGCCGTGACCCTCGAGGTAAGTACAAAAAAAGCAGGTATTTTTAATAGTTTTGTTATTGTAAATTATGTGGATTGCTGTATTTGCATAAAATATTTCTTTAAAATACTTAAAAAATGCTTCTTTGTTCTCAGGACTCTTATTGGCGGAGGAATGTTATTCCAACAGTGCGTGGCCGCATATCTGAAGCTCCCCCTGAATGCCATGGTTCTATGTTTTGAGGAGCAAAGAGGTTTAGTAGAAAAACGTGGTTCGTATTTACTTTGTCTCCAATTTAACTTCTCAAACAAATAGTGTGGTTTTTGTGTAGTGACTACTCCAAAGAGCAAACTGGCCATATGTAACTTTCTCCTAGCAGCCATTTTCAAAATATTATTTTCATTTATAAAAGGAGTGACATGACTTCTACGAGGTATCTTTACACAGAACCGTGTACATGCATTTTGTATGCGTTGTATTAGCTTCTCTGTTCTTGATAAAAGACACGGGCCATACACAGTATCACAATAGTTAAGTCTGGATAAAATTAGACTATCCACTAATTGTTTCCGCAATTCAACACTTAAGTAGTCTCTAATTGAATACAGGAGTTTCAATCTATAAAAACAATTCCTCATGGAGTTACTGATGTGCTTCTCAAAACGCAGTTCTGGATCAATGGTTAACCCAAGGTTGCATGCTATCTCCACCCTTTCAATTATTTCCCCCCTGATAACAACTTCTGGTTTGGCTGACAGTACTGCGCTGATCATTTTCCTACTTCCTAAAACCATAAATTTAGACTTTAATGGGTTCAATACCAATGAGTTATTATCCGACCATACCACTACTCTTTCCAGATCATCATTGATTTTTTCTACTGCCTCTAATGTAGTAGCTGGTTTGAATGTTATGTATAATTGGATATCGTCAGCGTACATGTGATACCTACAATGCTGGAAAGACTTAATAATGTCAGCACTGTAAAGAATATACAGAGGGGGCCCTAAGATGGATCCTTGAGGCACACCGCGTAGTACTTGCCGAGGGGGGGATGACAACCCTGATCCATCCTCCTTCTGAATTTCAACGAGCTGTGACCTATTTTGTAAGTAGCTAGCAAACCATTGTATTGTTTCCGTTGCAAAACCATAATAGGCCAACTTGGAGAGTAGTAGACTGGTGTTTATTGCATCGAAAGCCCGTGAAAAATCAAGAAGTACAAGGATTGTTCCTTCCCCCCTGTCCCGAGCCTCCAGGATATTTCCCACTACGTCAGAGAGGGCTGTGGCCGTCCCACGGCCCTTTCTAAAACCAGACTGCAGGTCAGGGAGCATATTGTTTGCTTCTAAATATTCCAACATTTGGTTATAGACAACCCTTTCTAAGACCTTGGATAAACAAGGCAAAATGCTAACGGGACGTAGATCTTTAAAAGAACTTGGGTTACTGACTTTAGGTAAAGGACGCACAATAGCACACTTCCATAAGTCAGGGAAAGTGTTAGTATCTATTGACTTATTTACCATTGTGGTGATAGCCTGAAGGGTAGTTGGTAACGTCAGTGTTATCATATCCAGGGTCACCCCATCAATCCCTTTAGCATTCGACCCCAGACTCTTAATAATTTTGGATATTTCTTCCTCATTAATATTTCTGAGCTTAAATTGAGTTTCACCAAACCTATTCTTATCAAAATATGAAAGCTGCGATGTGGGCAGTATGCACTGTCCTGGTACATCCAGGAATGCCTTATTAATCGCGTCTGGGTCATTAAATTGTCCGGGAAGCATCCTTTCACTATGTTCAGAGAACACATCCATTTTAAGATTTTTCCAAAGCCTTTTGGGGTTTTTTATTTGACCATTAATGTGTCTGTCAAAGTATACCTTCCTTTCCTGCATTAGCGCTGTAATAGCTTGTTTTTTTAAATCCATGTAATATTTTTTTGTAGTATCTAGTCTGTCCATATGATAATTATTTCTTGCTTCGTTTCGCAATTTAAACATTAATTTAATATTATCTGTTATCCACGGTGTGGGACGGTCTCTAAATATCTTACTCTTTATGGGGGCATGTAAGTCATACAATTGGGTGATGAGGGCATTAAAAAGTTCTACCATACTGTTAACATCCGGCAGTAAGTCAATTTCAAACCATGGCATTGATTTCAGATCTACTTCAAAGTGATCTACCAATATGTCCCTTAGAGGCCGATATACAATTAGCCTAGGCTTGCTTTTTGCCTTTTTTATGACAGTATCACAAACAATAAACGAGTGGTGACCAAGTTCGCTGATATGACTGACTAGCACGTTACGAACCCCCACATCGGTACAGATCACGTCGATGAGAGTACTACTATCTCCTACAAAATGAGTTGGTGACTGTACTACCTGATTTAGATTGGTATAATTGAGGAATTCCATCAAATCTCTAAATTTTGCATTATTTGTGTCCAATAAATTAACATTGAAATCCCCCAGTAATACCAGATGATCGTAAGGTGCCAATGCGCTAATACTGTCAGTTATTCCATCCAGAAATTTTGGCAATTCAAACCAGGGTGGTCTGTATGCAGTGCCAATCAACAATTTTCTGCCATTGAAAGAAAGGTTCAACCACATCTGTTCCACATCAGACTGCACTGAGTGGGGTAGTACGCGCGCCCTAACTCCCGTCTTAATGTAAAACGCTACTCCTCCGCCTCGGCCCCCGCGTATAGTCGCTGGGCGCGGCACGTGCTTCAGCCTATATCCCGGAACCTTTGGCGCACGTCCCTCTTCCCCAGGTCTTAACCACGTTTCGTTGATTGCCATTATATCAACTGAGTGTTGTGACATAGCTATCAGAAACTCGTCCTGGTTAGTTGCCAGAGAGCCCGCATTGAATAAACCAAACTTTAATGATTTTGACTTAATCACTTTATGTAATAAATAATGGCTGTATAGGTGTAGGTATATAGTAAAGATAGTATTTCATTTATATATTTGTTATAGTAAATTTGTTTATTCCTTTTGTGTAAATATTTTTTGTACATAAGTTGCAGTCCGGGTAGAGAATAAATAACTGTGTTACCTTTATAATAATTCTCCCATTCAAAATAAATTGTAAGTAATATATATATATTGTTTGTAAATAATGTATTTGGTGTGTAGATAAAAATAAAAGTAAATAACATAACTATGTTCCTCACATTACAGCAGTACTCACTCTGATACTCCCCCTTGTTCAGATCACGACAGATACGACACACAGCCACCATGTTTAATAAACGATTATAAATATAATACTTAATATCGAAGACAAAATAACAAGCAGCTTTGAGCATTGGTCTATTCATTAGTGTCTGCGTATGGTCCAATAAATTGCAGTATGTCTTCCTCAGATGCGATCCTGTGAGTGGATTCACCAGGCTTTTGCCGAACCAAAATGCGACCGCGCTTCGTCCATACGAATCGCCATCCATGAATCCCTGCAGCGGCCCTTGTCCGACGAAATAACTGCTGATTGGACCTGGTCAACCTTTCATTAACAAATAAGCGCACAGGTTTCCCAGAGAGTCCTAGATTATCAGTTGTAGCGTCACGTCGAACACGGGCACCATTCAACACTGCGTCACGCTGGTCACGTCGAGCGAGGCGCACCATGATAGCCCGAGGGCGGGGCACTGTAGATGTTATGGGGCTTGACGCTTTTATGTGCCTGCCGCCGACTCGCTCCGCACACACGATGTCGCGCTCCTCCAAAGCGACCCCTAGCTTCGTGGCAATTAGCTGGAACAGGTGTGTCGGGTTTTCAGCTTGCGACTCCGGTACGTTCGCTATCACTAGGTCATTTGCCATCAGCTCTTGATCCCTGTCATTAAGGTCCCTCTTGAGCTGCAGAACCACACTCTCCACCGCACTTAAATTTGTCGGATTGCATCCTGCATCGTGACGCTGTTCCAGCGCCTCCAACCTGGACTCAATCCCGTTCATCCGGGTGTGACTCGAGTCGTTAGACGCCTTCAACTCTGCTACGTCTTTCCTCAGCTCCATGACCTCAAATCGCAAGGTGCGTAGCTCCTCAACTACCATTTTCAAAGCGGAGCCGACGTCCTGTGGGAATTCGGGCATCCCCTTTAAAGCGGACACGATTGGAGAAGGCGTCAACACCTGCAAGAGCTTCTCCACCACCAGAGGCGACGCTGGGGCAGTAATTGACTGAGGCGTCAACGGTGCGGCAGTTGAAAGAGACATCGGCGATGCGGCATTTGACAGATGTGCCGGCGTTTCGACAGTTGGTAAAGGTGTCATCGGATGTACCCTTGTCGGCGTGGGCGTCCCAGGCTCCAGCGTCGCCACAGCTGATGGTATTGGCATTGACGTGGACGCCAGCTCCACACCCTGTACTTCCGCCACACAGCCTCTTACCGGCGTCTCGGCCCTATTATCCCTACGGACGTTTTTCTTGCACTCAGGGCAATGCCAGGCGGAGACTAAAGGGAACACAGGGGACACAAAGTGTGCGTCGGCCTCCCTTCGTAGGGAGGCCGACGCACACTTTGTGATACGGTACGCTACATTTTGTGCATCTTGCTGTTTCAGATGCTGACAAAAATTTACCGCATGCACCGCACTTTACCGGCATTCTTGCAGGGGGTGTATAAATGTTCAATGAACCTCTTTGTTGGTAACACGAAGTTTGTTTACCTTTTGATCTGGCGTCAATAAAAAACGTTGACACTGTTGGCAGTAGCAACACACTAACAAGTATATAATGTGGGTATATAAATATGTCTTGCAGATTTCGTATTTGATTACGCACCAATTATGTACTTAGGAGCCCTCACGAGATCTCACTACACTGTATGTTCCGTAAAGTTTTTCTTTACACTTTATTAAATACTTTTTACAAACTATAACGTCGTTATTTTATTTTATTACCGTAAAAAAATCAGCCAACGAACCCACCAGTACAAACGTCAAAACGTCACTCGTTTTATGATAAGATATGTTAAAAATCCCACAAAACTTACCTTCACACATTACCGAAATGAAAAAACGAACGAACATTTCATTCCCAAGAAACGTAATTCAAATTTCAATTTCGAACGAGCCAACATGACACGATGTCAACCGACGCGGTCGTCCAATGAGAATGCATTAGTAACTCTGCGGGGACTGTTTCAATCACAACCATGTTGGGTTGCAGAATAAAACCAATTGGGTTTCAGAATGTTTCAATTAATTGCTGAAACTTTCAGCATAATGAGTTTTATGTGATATTGTTCGACTGTTTGAGTTGTTTTTTAATTGGGTATTATGAATTGGTTTCGATATGTATTAAGGATTTTATGTTAATGTCGGATTATGGGGTTTATTAATTTGTTTCGTGGTCGTTGTTATGTTCATATTTTACTATGGATAAACGATATGATTGCTTTTTAACAGAAGTGTGTGCTGTTTGTGAGTATTGTGTTAATTTGTGTGTACAACACAAAACACATACACTTCCTATGATACTGGGAGGCATCGACGCACAAACTGTAACTATGGATTCAGCAAAAAGTTGATCGCAGGGTTATTGAGGATCATGTACAGAATCCATGGTAATAGGTTCCCCTTCGATGTGCCTGCTACCCTGTATTCACCTGTACGTGGTTATTAATTCAAACCACAACAGATGAACGTACTATTATTGATAGGTGACACGTACAATGTAACTAATTTACACCGCAATGATTATAAACCGCGATCTGACAATGTACACTTATTATTGAAATAATTAATAATTGCATTGTTTACTCCAGCGGGCCTCCACTTATTGGATTGTCTAACCTAACTCAATGACTTTTCACTCTTACACTAAAAAAAAAAAAACTACTTCAAAATCATCATAATAGAATTTGGCGCTGAGGAAATTTGCCAATCGCTAAAAGCTTTGGATGAGCGTAAAGGTGCTGGCAGTGACGGTATTCCACCCGTATTTATAAAAAGATGTGCAAAAGAACTAACTAGACCTCTTAAAATTATTTTCAACAAGTCAATGGTAGACGGCGTATTTCCTGAGAGGTGGAAGGAAGCTTTAGTAGTTCCTACGTTCAAATTTGGAGAAAATCAACAAGCATCTAAGTGTAGGCCCATCTCTATCTTGAACATATTCGGAAAAATACTTGAAATGCTAGTAGCTAGACGCCTAAATGCACATGTTTAACATTGCATAACTATCCATCAACATGGTTTTATCTAATCAAGGTCAACCTCTACTAACCTTTTAGGTTATTTAACAGCCATATCAGAATCTCTTGGTAAGAGAATACCCGTAAATATGATAGTACATAGACTTCAGTAAGGCATTTGATAAGGTTGACCATAATATGCTACTGAAAAAACGTCCTCGTGAGAAGACAAGACGGGTTTTCAATCAATCAATCATTTATTTTGTTAAACATAGGTATGGTTACAGTTATTATATTCTAAAATATGTGCACTATGTTTTGCCAATACTTGGCGTACAAAATTAACACAAACAGTTATAAAATTAGAAGGAAGATCTCTAATTTCTTCACAAATTGTTCATTGGTGTTGTTGACTGCAATGATGATGCTGATGATGATGATGCAGTTGCAACGTTTGTAAAGTGTAACCCACATCTCTTTCCAAAACTTTCTGACACTATTCCGCGCAACAGACTTGACAATAGCCAACTTTGCTTGCACTCAGCAAAAACTGCCCTCATGGGGAAAAGCTTTTTCTGTATTGCCCCGAAAATATACAACAAAATACCACAGTCTTAAAGGGCTATGACAACAAATGAATTTAAAAACAAGATTCGAAGTATGTTAACAGACAAATGCTATTACAATATTAATAACTTTTTGACAGATACCTTTTGACATTTATTTGAATTTTATATATTATTATTGTTTCTACTTATATGATTATTATTCTCATAAAATGTAATAATGAATTATAGTGAACCAGTGTTTAGTCTTTTAAATTAATTATTTGTATGTTATAAAAAAATTGTACGCCTCGTCAGGCAAAACATGTACGGACTTTTTACCTATATTTAAGATCTTGCATGCTCGATTTGTATGTAAACGCATGTTTGACAAATAAATTATCTTTTATCTAATGAGCTTCTTAGAAGGCTGCAGATAAGTGCATCATCTCGCTTGTCGCGTAAATAACTACAACCTTTTTTATGTGGAATCCAAAACAAACCTAAATGACGAAATGAGCTGTTTTTTTTAACTGTTCATTTACTTTATTTTTATTATTCATCTCTTATGTCATTAACTTTGTTTCCTTTATGTATGATTTTTGTGTTATGTTTTCTTATTTAATATTTTTAAATTGTCAAACATAATGTACCTGGATTACAAGTGAATGATGTATTCTCCTAAAATTGGAAGCACACACTGTATTTGTCTCTGCTCAATGTAAACTTGCATGTAATTGTGTAGCAGTTGGAGATCCAATAAATAAATAAATAATCAGCCTATAATGTTACATTAGTGTGTGTGTAGATTAGTACATCCTACTATATCCTACTATATATCCTACTAATATTAAAAATGTGAAAGTTGTGATGTTTGGATGTTTGTAACTCAATCACGCCAAAATGGCTGAACGGATTTGGACGAAATTTGGCACACAGATAGTTTATCACCTGTATTAACACATATCCCGGTAATACGTTCCAGTGGGATCATTTTCGACCACCACGCGAGCGAAGCCGCTGGTGTCAGATAAATAAACAAATATGTAATAATGCTAATATAGATTGGAATGCTAATAAATAAACAGTGATATAAAAAGAACTCCCAAAAATTCCTTCTGCTAATAATACACAGAACGTGACAACTGAATTGTATATTATGTCTAACAAAGATCGCCAAGTTACAGAATACAGAAAAAAAGGGAGTATCCGCTTCCGAACTACCAACATTTCGCAATGCACCGCCATATCGCCCTAGTTACAAACTTCGAGCCACACTATCCAACTGAACCAACATCCATCGTCCATCCATTAGCCCACGTCTGCAAACAGACACTATTATAAATTAATGAGTTCACACTAATTACCAACTGTGATTGTTTACAAGCCGGCGTGGCGGGCGGCGTGACACGCCTGAAATTATTCATGGAAACAGTAAAGCGGGGCAGAATCCTGCTAGTGAAATATTCTGATCATACGGAGCACGCATTTGGGAATAAGTTTCAAATACCTGCTTAAAAATACGTTGTTTTACTTTTCATTTATAATCTTCATTTCAGTTCAACTCAGTAACAATTCATATTATTTTCGATTCGAGTCGATTTAAGACAGAACTCACAGGCGTTACTTAAATTACCTACTTAAAATTTACCAATCATGAATTTTAATTGAAAAGTAGAAATTAGTACAAGCGTCGTCAGTCAAAAATATAAAACATTTCAATTGTGTTGACATGGTAATTATGTAGGACAATGAAGTCAAATATTGATTCGCCGCCTATAACATCGGGCCTAAACACAACTGGCGAAATGTGGTGGTAGTATGCCATATCGATTACAGGCGTATTGTTATGTGTGATTATTAAAACTATTGCTCGCCCAGTCGCAATTCGACCATAATTAAAATAAAATAAAACGAAATAAACACAAACTAAAAAAGTAAAAAATGATTTTATTCTATTAAAAGCGTGGGGTGCTTGATATTTATTATAAAAATACCTTAAAAAGCACCCCACACTTTTTATTAAAATTTTAGTTTGGTTTTTCAGCGTGTTTTTTTAGTTTTTTTTTTAAACTAATTTTTGCTTTCTATTTTTTAGTTTTGCTAACTACAAAAGCGTGATTTTTCAGTTTTTTTGAGAAAAAGGAAAGAAACCTAAAACTTTGAAAAAAGAAACTTTGTAGATAAGTCTACAAAGTTTAAATGAAATCGGACCGTTTGAAGTGGGTCAAAATCAAAACGTGTCAAACATACAGGTGAGGCTAATAAAATAGTTTCAATGATATTAGCTTTCTGCACTTCTTCTCCATACCTATAACTGTGCCAAATTTCATACTCTTCCGTTCGCAAAATTTTCGTAAAAAGTGGTTCGAAGTTTTCAAGATGATTAAGTGACGGCCCAGAGAATGGCAGTAAAACTTGTATTTAACGATTTCGTATAGCTCGTCAAGGTTTCATATCTTATGAAAAGATTTTTAAGACCAAATGAGACAATAGTGTTTCTCAGAAAAATAAAAAAACAAATCAATTAACGGACAGACCAATGTAAGTACAACAATGTTATTCTTTGACGGTTTCATTTCTCCAATTTGAAGGTAGAAAATTGGGACGGAAAATTAAAAACAATAAGTTTCTTTGAAATTTTCTGTCCGAAGCTTTTGATAAGGTAGAATGAATGATTTTCCGCGGTATTTCATCATGGCCGTGCTAGATTTGTTTTATTTATTTTGATATCTCGTAGAATTATTTGCTGTTCTTTTTATTCTTTTTGTTTAGCCATTGTCTGCATTGCAACTGTGTCCCGTTTTATATTGATGTGTTTCAATTCCATTCTATTAAAATACCAATATTGTAGCTTGGTAATGTTGCAGTATAATCGTGAAAGAATCCTTGTATTCACATCTGCATACTTTAACTATTAAATTGTTTTAACAAATTTCTTTATTGAGTCTTTGTAGTTCTCGGATGCTCATTTTTAATTATGAAGCAAGAGAATGTATATTTCTTTAACCTTTACACAAATATAAGGGTCATATCCAAAGGTCGTGACACTCATGTCAGATTGAAGCTACAATGCTTTGACATGATCAACCACACAACACTAACAAGATATAAGCAGCTGATAAATACTGTTTTTGTATGGACTCAACCTTTCAACCATTCTACAAGTAAATAAATAATGAATTTCGGTCAACGCCTCAAAGACCACGTAACAAACAACATTATTCAGTCAGTTACTGGGCTACCAAACATTAATAAACCAAATAACCGGGAGTCAATAACCTCAAGCTTACAAAGTTAGAAACATCATGGATTAGTCACAAACACTAATTCCGTTTGTTTACCTCTAATGAGACTGTATTAATCGAGTTCTGGTAACACCGAGCTGGTTCTGACTAATGTCTACTGTGTTATTGTATACATGTTGGTCGTTACCTAAAAGAAAGAATAACATAAAGTATATAGTAATAGAGGGAATTACTTAGCTCTAAATAGAACTACTTTGTACAACCTTAGTAAAATTAAAGAGATGGTTGCTTTCAAATTTAATGTTTTAGTTAAAATTCCACATTTATGGACTCACTAGTTTTTGCCAGCGGGTTCGCCCGCTTTTAAGTCGAAAATTATCCCACGGGAACGAACTACCGGGATGAAAAATATCATTATCATCATTTCAGCCGAAGGACGTCCACTGCTGGACATAGGCCTCCCCCAAGCTCCGCCACTTCGACCGGTTCTGTGCTTCTCGCATTCAGCGGGAAAAAAATCGTATGTGCTAATTATCTGTGCCAAATTTTACCCATATCCGTTCAGCCGTTTTAGCGTGATTGAGTAGCAGACATACAAAAATCTAAACATCCAAACATACAAACTTTATAATATTAGTAGGATAGTAGGATTACGGTTAAAGAAATTGCATCTAAAATAGTAAGTTTTGTAGTTATGTGTTCACTGGAACATTTAAGTACCTTACGGTAGTAAAGGTTGCGTATCCTTGTCAAAAGTTATCACCATAGTTAGATTTCTAGGCACTAAAATAAATTAATTGGGCAAATAAATCTCAACACTAGTGTAAATAACAGCTTTAGATATTTAAGTAGAATGTAAAAATTAGCCCTAGTTATTTAAACAGATTTAGTCCTATGTGTTAAGTTCCTTATGTAATAAATTATAAGCATGCAAAGCTAGGCATCTAGAGTTAAATACATGAAAACCTGTTGTAAACTGAAAGTATACCAGAAACTTATTAGAATCTAGGATTACTAAAGTATAAAATTGTTATCATAAGACTAGAATAATATAAGCTATAAGTTTTTATGTTTCTCGGCATTCTGTCTAGTTTTAAGTGATTTATGAAAATAAAGTGCTGCCTTCCCTACACTGCACATTTCTAACAACGCCCGCCCAGCGGCGAACATTATAAATATAAGGCGCGCGTAGTCCCGGCGTTCATTCTATCGCCGCGCGCCGCCCACGCAACACATCTTTACACTTCACTCGCAGCATTGTCTTGAAACTCTGCAGTTTTATTTACCCGTGTCAAGAAACCTATGGTACTTCAAGAAAGTCTACAAAAAAAGAGGAACAGCAGTTACACCTCTTTCAACTAGTGTGTATGACATGACTTACGCAGCTGCTACGCCGTAGCAAGTGCTACTGCTACGCTTGCTACGCTGTCGTAGCAAATCAACTCTGCCCGTTTTTCGCGCGTTCAATATAATTTTAATATTTTTTTATTGGTTGTAAATAAGAGCCAGTAAACATGCTGAAGAAATTGAAAATGTTTGTAATCAATTTCAAGTTGAAGTATTTCAAAATCTAAATTGATATCTGACCTCCGCTTAGTAATGAGAAATAAGGTTAAAAGGAAGTATAAAAGCAATTTGGAGAGCTTCATTCGAAAATAAATCTTGAGTTTCTGGACCCTTAATTAATTAATTAAATCAATGACTGATTAAATTTTACACAATTGCGTAAGATTTCCTTATTATTTTAATTCCTTTGATTACTTTCGATATTCCTGCTTTCACACGGCTTAGCAACAATTTAACTTTTGTTCAAGTTTATGGAAGTAATTCTCACTGTTCGTAACGAAATTTCAAGAAACGAAAACATCATACAAGTTTCTTTCTTAAATTGCCTATGTTTAAATAAAGTCATGATAATTGCCCCGAGCAAGATCCTAATTTTAGCCACAAGGTGCAAACAGAGTAAAGATAATAAAATTTTATGATCTTAATAGCTGTCCGCGGGGCAATAGACATGAATAAGCTGTTTTCTTTTTGATGATTTTGACTTGGAGGATATTGTTAAGGGATTTGATATTATTTTACGAAGAACCTAGTTTATTTTAGACTGATCACATTTCATTTACATTATAAACGGTTTTTTTTTTTTGGGTGGGAAATCATCAAATGACTTCTCCTGCTGAGTAGAGCAGGAGGGCGTGTCAGACTTTTACTGACTAAAACCCACCCGTGTTCCCTCAGTAGCCCGTATGCCAGGGGCCGTGGTATCTCTTTCGAACAAACCCGCGCCCGCAACCCCCTGGCAGGCATCGGCCCTTGCGGACCCCACCAGTGATTGCTGACATCTTTGACGGCGTGCGTGAGGAACACAACGCGCCGTCCCGTCTACCACTTTTCGGCGGCAGAGGATAGGGAGAGCGGCTGACGCTATACCGACACTCCTCTTCCCCTGCGGCCCCACCGCGTCCGCCATCAAACGGTGGCGGCCCCGTCCAGGCCACGGAAGGGAAGAGCGCTGCTCAGAAGCACCGGCACTCCTCCTCTACCGCAGCCTGTAACCCTCAGCCGCGATGCCTCCCATTCGACATCGCGGCCCACCTCAGTTGCGGTGCACCTCACCGCAACCTACTTTTTGGCCGCTACGTCAATGGCTTGAAGGCAAAAGCCCTGACGAGCGGCCCCACCGTTGGGTTCCTCTTGGCTTCACCGTGGATGGGAGACCACGGTTACTAAGCCCCCCCGCAACGACAATGCGGGAACTCACTCGGGGGGGACATTATAAACGGTTACAATAAATAAAGTTAATATTACTGCAATACATTAGTTTTATAATAAACTAGCATTTGCCGCGTGGATGTCGGTTATAGCGGAAAAAAGTAACTTATGTCCTTCTCCATATCCCAGGCTATATCGCTGCCAAATTTCATGACGATCGGTTCAGCCATTTAGGCGTGAAAGCGTTACAGACAGACAGACAGAGTTACTTTCGCATTTATAATTTTAGTAGGGATTCAACACTCAACGCCAAAAAATAATCAATTGTAACAGCACGGTTTATTTTTAGCGTCTGTTAATTTAGCTTTAATAAGTTTTTTTTTTAATATAATAGTAGTGTTCATATAGTCAGGATATTATAAATACATTACAAATCTAGCTCATATTTAAATATTATAAGTTCACAACCCAACTGTTGTTCTAACGAAATAAAGAATCCTCCAAATCATATTTAATTAAGAGAAAATTAAACAATTTAATTCTCCAAGAGTATCGTTTTAAAACGTTCCCGCGGGCCCCTAGCGGAGCCATTCTGAACTGAATTTGTAATTTCTATTAGGTTACGAGCTCGGAACACGTGACAACGTCTGCGACCATTATCTAAATTACATCTACGACGCTCCACAGAGCCACCGATGTGACCTTAAAAGGAGTGTTACGTTTTTTTATTCAAATGACTTTAAAATGTGATGGTTGCTGCTGTTTAAAAGGTAGAAATTAGGTTTATTAGGTAAATATTTTTCTTTCTACCTTTTTTAGCAGCGCCAACATAGCAAAAGATAGCAAAATGAGTGTACTGGTAAAACTCCTTAAAACAGAAAACGATAATTACAAAGCTAAAAGGCCCTCAGCATAATGTTAGATTACCACACAAGGTTTACCACCTGTCGCTGATTTGCAGTGCTAAATTGTCAGTTTTGTAAAAGGAGCTGTAATTCTATGTCAGTTCTAAGTTTTTATTTCAAAAACAGGCTCGGTGGTTTAAACCATACCTAAAGAAAAACCTTGTTCTGTAATAAGGGGGACTGAGTTGTGTGTCCGCAGTAATAACAACATGACACACGCGAAAAGTACTCACTCTCGCGTCGAAAAGATTTGTCTATTTCTCCCACTTCTCTCGTTTACCAGCAACGCTGACATATAAGATACTCGCCTCGCTCTGTCGAACGTCATATTTTCTCGATAATACCTCACATGGCTCCCAAGTTATCTCGGTAATTAAATAACGTAATTGGAAATTTAGTAGTGCGTATTTATAGAAAATATGACGTTCGACAGAGCGAGGCGAGTATCTTATATGTCAGCGTTGCTGGTAAACGAGAGAAGTGGGAGAAATAGACAAATCTTTTCGACGCGAGAGTGAGTACTTTTCGCGTGTGTCATGTTGTTATTACTGCGGACACACAACTCAGTCCCCCTTATTACAGAACAAGGTTTTTCTTTAGGTATGGTTTAAACCACCGAGCCTGTTTTTGAAATAAAAACTTAGAACTGACATAGAATTACAGCTCCTTTTACAAAACTGACAATTTAGCACTGCAAATCAGCGACAGGTGGTAAACCTTGTGTGGTAATCTAACATTATGCTGAGGGCCTTTTAGCTTTGTAATTATCGTTTTCTGTTTTAAGGAGTTTTACCAGTACACTCATTTTGCTATCTTTTGCTATGTTGGCGCTGCTAAAAAAGGTAGAAAGAAAAATATTTACCTAATAAACCTAATTTCTACCTTTTAAACAGCAGCAACCATCACATTTTAAAGTCATTTGAATAAAAAAACGTAACACTCCTTTTAAGGTCACATCGGTGGCTCTGTGGAGCGTCGTAGATGTAATTTAGATAATGGTCGCAGACGTTGTCACGTGTTCCGAGCTCGTAACCTAATAGAAATTACAAATTCAGTTCAGAATGGCTCCGCTAGGGGCCCGCGGGAACGTTTTAAAACGATACTCTTGGAGAATTAAATTGTTTAATTTTCTCTTAATTAAATATGATTTGGAGGATTCTTTATTTCGTTAGAACAACAGTTGGGTTGTGAACTTATAATATTTAAATATGAGCTAGATTTGTAATGTATTTATAATATCCTGACTATATGAACACTACTATTATATTAAAAAAAAAACTTATTAAAGCTAAATTAACAGACGCTAAAAATAAACCGTGCTGTTACAATTGATTATTTTTTGGCGTTGAGTGTTGAATCCCTACTAAAATTATAAATGCGAAAGTAACTCTGTCTGTCTGTCTGTAACGCTTTCACGCCTAAATGGCTGAACCGATCGTCATGAAATTTGGCAGCGATATAGCCTGGGATATGGAGAAGGACATAAGTTACTTTTTTCCGCTATAACCGACATCCACGCGGCAAATGCTAGTTTATTATAAAACTAATGTATTGCAGTAATATTAACTTTATTTATTGTAACCGTTTATAATGTCCCCCCCGAGTGAGTTCCCGCATTGTCGTTGCGGGGGGGCTTAGTAACCGTGGTCTCCCATCCACGGTGAAGCCAAGAGGAACCCAACGGTGGGGCCGCTCGTCAGGGCTTTTGCCTTCAAGCCATTGACGTAGCGGCCAAAAAGTAGGTTGCGGTGAGGTGCACCGCAACTGAGGTGGGCCGCGATGTCGAATGGGAGGCATCGCGGCTGAGGGTTACAGGCTGCGGTAGAGGAGGAGTGCCGGTGCTTCTGAGCAGCGCTCTTCCCTTCCGTGGCCTGGACGGGGCCGCCACCGTTTGATGGCGGACGCGGTGGGGCCGCAGGGGAAGAGGAGTGTCGGTATAGCGTCAGCCGCTCTCCCTATCCTCTGCCGCCGAAAAGTGGTAGACGGGACGGCGCGTTGTGTTCCTCACGCACGCCGTCAAAGATGTCAGCAATCACTGGTGGGGTCCGCAAGGGCCGATGCCTGCCAGGGGGTTGCGGGCGCGGGTTTGTTCGAAAGAGATACCACGGCCCCTGGCATACGGGCTACTGAGGGAACACGGGTGGGTTTTAGTCAGTAAAAGTCTGACACGCCCTCCTGCTCTACTCAGCAGGAGAAGTCATTTGATGATTTCCCACCCAAAAAAAAAAAACCGTTTATAATGTAAATGAAATGTGATCAGTCTAAAATAAACTAGGTTCTTCGTAAAATAATATCAAATCCCTTAACAATATCCTCCAAGTCAAAATCATCAAAAAGAAAACAGCTTATTCATGTCTATTGCCCCGCGGACAGCTATTAAGATCATAAAATTTTATTATCTTTACTCTGTTTGCACCTTGTGGCTAAAATTAGGATCTTGCTCGGGGCAATTATCATGACTTTATTTAAACATAGGCAATTTAAGAAAGAAACTTGTATGATGTTTTCGTTTCTTGAAATTTCGTTACGAACAGTGAGAATTACTTCCATAAACTTGAACAAAAGTTAAATTGTTGCTAAGCCGTGTGAAAGCAGGAATATCGAAAGTAATCAAAGGAATTAAAATAATAAGGAAATCTTACGCAATTGTGTAAAATTTAATCAGTCATTGATTTAATTAATTAATTAAGGGTCCAGAAACTCAAGATTTATTTTCGAATGAAGCTCTCCAAATTGCTTTTATACTTCCTTTTAACCTTATTTCTCATTACTAAGCGGAGGTCAGATATCAATTTAGATTTTGAAATACTTCAACTTGAAATTGATTACAAACATTTTCAATTTCTTCAGCATGTTTACTGGCTCTTATTTACAACCAATAAAAAAATATTAAAATTATATTGAACGCGCGAAAAACGGGCAGAGTTGATTTGCTACGACAGCGTAGCAAGCGTAGCAGTAGCACTTGCTACGGCGTAGCAGCTGCGTAAGTCATGTCATACACACTAGTTGAAAGAGGTGTAACTGCTGTTCCTCTTTTTTTGTAGACTTTCTTGAAGTACCATAGGTTTCTTGACACGGGTAAATAAAACTGCAGAGTTTCAAGACAATGCTGCGAGTGAAGTGTAAAGATGTGTTGCGTGGGCGGCGCGCGGCGATAGAATGAACGCCGGGACTACGCGCGCCTTATATTTATAATGTTCGCCGCTGGGCGGGCGTTGTTAGAAATGTGCAGTGTAGGGAAGGCAGCACTTTATTTTCATAAATCACTTAAAACTAGACAGAATGCCGAGAAACATAAAAACTTATAGCTTATATTATTCTAGTCTTATGATAACAATTTTATACTTTAGTAATCCTAGATTCTAATAAGTTTCTGGTATACTTTCAGTTTACAACAGGTTTTCATGTATTTAACTCTAGATGCCTAGCTTTGCATGCTTATAATTTATTACATAAGGAACTTAACACATAGGACTAAATCTGTTTAAATAACTAGGGCTAATTTTTACATTCTACTTAAATATCTAAAGCTGTTATTTACACTAGTGTTGAGATTTATTTGCCCAATTAATTTATTTTAGTGCCTAGAAATCTAACTATGGTGATAACTTTTGACAAGGATACGCAACCTTTACTACCGTAAGGTACTTAAATGTTCCAGTGAACACATAACTACAAAACTTACTATTTTAGATGCAATTTCTTTAACCGTAATCCTACTATCCTACTAATATTATAAAGTTTGTATGTTTGGATGTTTAGATTTTTGTATGTCTGCTACTCAATCACGCTAAAACGGCTGAACGGATATGGGTAAAATTTGGCACAGATAATTAGCACATACGATTTTTTTCCCGCTGAATGCGAGAAGCACAGAACCGGTCGAAGTGGCGGAGCTTGGGGGAGGCCTATGTCCAGCAGTGGACGTCCTTCGGCTGAAATGATGATAATGATATTTTTCATCCCGGTAGTTCGTTCCCGTGGGATAATTTTCGACTTAAAAGCGGGCGAACCCGCTGGCAAAAACTAGTGAGTCCATAAATGTGGAATTTTAACTAAAACATTAAATTTGAAAGCAACCATCTCTTTAATTTTACTAAGGTTGTACAAAGTAGTTCTATTTAGAGCTAAGTAATTCCCTCTATTACTTAGTTTAAGGGCAGTGCTACCCGTAAAGCGTTCGGGAACATTTTCTGTACATTTAGTATTATAAATTTATTTTGTGCTTCGACCCTGCATTTTCCTAGAAGCTTTCAACATTCACTTAGTTTGTGAATGGAAGTTAATATGTTAGTGTTTTAATTGGAATTACTTACCATCCCTTTGGTCTAGACTCCACTATCCGGGAGGTACTCGTAAATATTATTGAGATGTAACTGTTCCTTGTTGGTGTAGTAGACTGACCATGGGAATACAGGGTTTATTTCCAGGTTGAGCCAAATTGCCGATGTTTTTTTTTTTTGTGTCGCACTGCTGGGCAAAACCACTAAGCCTATACCTTTTCATACCTACATCTTTGTCGTCTGCCTTTTGATTCGCCGATCACTCAAGAGAGTTGTTTTGTTTTTCTATTACTTATCTAAATTCTCAACAGCATTATGAAGTCTCTTTTTTTAAGAACTTCTCTACAGGTATTGACACGACACGATAAATTTTAATGTCTCAATGGGTCACATTCCCGTGTTACCGGACGATCTGTGAAGCCATAAGCATTAATGTGTTTACTTGATAGCAATCACGTGTAGCTGTTAGAGGGTATTAAGTCTACATACATCGGTATTACTCAGAAATCGAGTTGTGTAGGTCAGCAGGTGGTACTGTGGAAATACTGATATTACTTAACATCACACATAACATCACGCCTTGTATCCCCGAAGGGTGGCGCAGAGGAGGGACATTACCTAAGTTGTGTTTATATCGTTAGTTGCATAGCTAGGTGGATGAAAACTATCAGCATCTTCCATTTACAGAGGGCAGTGGTGACGCTTAACTTTTTGTAAAGTGCTCTTTCATTTCATCACCACTGCTCTTAAAACGGTGAAGGAAAACATCGTGAACAAAATGTCCTAGAATGAAAAGTTCAAAGACATGTGACAACTTCCAACCCGCACTGGGCCCGCGATTGAAGATTATAGCCCACACCCTCTCACAGAGCGGAGGTCTTATTCCCAGAAAAGGATTTATTATATCTCCGACTAAAACCCCACGGTTCATTTCAGTACCACGAGTTGGGGTCCCGCTAGACACTTGTTCATTCACGCACACCTCAACAGCTCTGGTACATGCGAAGTTTTTTTAATTGTTATCATAAGCCTGCCAGGGGTACGCGTTGTTCGAAAGAGATACCGTGGACCCTTGCATACAAGCAACTGAGGGACATACGGGTGGGTTTTAGTCACTAAAAGTCTGATACGCCCTTCCGCGTTTGTTCGAGCAGGAGAAGATTTTTGATGATGTCCCACCAAAAAAAGCCTACCTGCTCGTAGCTTTAAAAAGAAGTTTAGTACGGATATAAATAAACTCATTAAAAGTTAATTTAAATAACCACTAGACCAAACTAAAAACTTACCTGGGACTCGTCCTCAACAGCCGGTGGAACTCCGCGTAGCATTCCGACGTTTGGCTCCCAGACTGGAGCGGGACCGCAGCTGCCTTGAAGCGGCTCCTACCCAGTCTAAGGGGTCCAAACGCCTTTTGCCGGAGGCTCTACGCGGGGTCGTGCGATCCATGGCCCTATACGGGGCACCGGTCTGGGCACTTTCATTGAGGCGCCAGCCAGCCCGCCGGTGTAATGCATCCCATAGGGTCATGGCCATCCGGATGGTCCGGGGATACCGCACGATCTCCAGTGAGGCGGCGAGCCTCCTTGCTGGATTACCGCCTTGGGATCTGGTCCAAGATCCCAAGGCGGTAATCCAGCAAGGATCCAGCAAGAATCCGCACCTCTCCCAAATGTCCTCGCGCACATTTGGGAGAGGTGCGAGAAGGCCAAACGCCGGCGCGTAGTGTCTCGGGAGGTTCCTGTTCCGTATAAGGCGGGGGGAAAGGACCGGGTGTTTCCACCTTGTACATCGTCCTGAGGACTCGGTGGAGCATACGGTGGAGGTCTGCCCTGCTTTGGCGGAGCACCGCCATGTCCTCGTGGAGGTGACTGGCGGCGGCGATTTCTCGCGTCCGACCCTGGTCCAGGCAAAGGTACAGAGCGAGAGCGCATGGGTAGCCGTCACCTCCTTCTGTGAAGCAGTGATGCTCGCGAAGAACCCCCAGGGCCCTAGGCTCCGCAGGAGACGCCCTGGGCGTCAGGAATCCCAGGCTGATTCCCGCCCACCGTAGGCGCGGGCTTGCGGATGGTGAGTAATGGGTAGCTCGCTGTCCGTTAAGGACCAAACCCGGGTCGACGGCGCGTTGTGTTCCACGCGCGCCTTAAAGAAATTTCAGCACCAATTGGTGGATTCCACAGGTGCTGATGCCTGCCAGGAGTGCGGGTTGTTCGAAAGAGATACCGTGGCCTCTGGCACACAGGCAACACGGGTGGGTTTTAGTCAGTAAAAGTCTGACACGCTCTCCTGCTCCACTCAGAGCGGGAGAAGTTATTTCATGATTTCCCACCCTAAAAAAAAAGAAATAGAACCTCGTGAACTATTTTTGCTTTCGTAAAACTAATTTCATGCAAATTTTCTCCATTATAGTCTGTGAAAAGGTTTTATTATAGAAAATCTAATTTAGTTCCCGTCAACGTTATGGAGATAAAATTTAAATGGAAACTTGACTCTCAGAGTTAGGTGCCATGAAGCTAGTTAGTTGTATTAGTTTAAAAATAACTTTAATTCTAGAACTAACAAGCTTTGGTAATTAGAAGTTTATGTTAGTGAGACACGGTTTAATTTGCATTGAAAATATATATTTTTTACACCGTTTTTAGAATTTTTGATTTCCGAAAATCAACTTCATTCTTCTTAAAAAAATCATAGTTTTCGTTTAAAGCCAAACAAAAGAAAAGCCACAATGCTAACTTTTCTTATAATTTCCACCCACGTCTTCAATAATTGTTATAAAGTCAACCGCGATGTGTTTGCTAACACATAAATGTCGATGATGATTGTCAAACAGAACGCTTGTTAAATGTCAGAGGCGTTAATTGGTGGCATTTTAATCTTATTTACTACACATTCTTGGCGCACAAAGATTTTAATCCAGTTCAGACATTTATTTTTCAGATTGTTTCCTGTATATACTCAGGACATAAACGAGATTATACAAAATAATTGTTTCCATACTTCTCTCTTTTGTTGACTGTAAGTAGGTACATACACAATAACTGTATTTGTTTACAATTGATTTGTTTTTTTTTTTTTTTAAGACATTTTAAATGATCCTCTCAAAACTTTTGCGCTTATAATGACGCACATTTTTTTTATAATTCACTCTTTTAACTTTATGACCTTTCCTCACAGTTGAGTACAGTTAAGCTAGAGTACCCCGACGAAACGAGTTAGTTTAAGTTGGCACTGTGACCAACACACGCGAGCCTTTTTGGTCGCAGCAATCTAGCTAGGACCAAAACCTCAACAAAGAGTATTTTCTGTTTTTTATTCACAAAAAAAAACCTCCATCAATTATTAATTAACTTTATTTGTCTTTTTTTGTCTTGTCTGGAACAATGTCTTTGTGTACATATATTTTTTTTTTTGATTGGCTGTTGATAGTTGCACCACAGTATTTTACTTTTGTGACTGTCTTCGTTTTCCTTTGTAAATTATTGTAAGCTGTAAGTTGTTCCAAAAAACGTTTTATTTTTTTATTTGGGTTAGGTTAGAACTCCGACCAACCGCGATTGAGCTGAGCGAGTGGTGCCGCAGCAGCGACTAGCGAGCGCTACTTCCAAGTTGGTTGCAGTTACTTGGCTATTTAGTATTTTGAGGACCCCCAAAATAAGAATAACTTGAGCTTCATTAAAAGAGTCGCAAATATTATAACTATCAGAGTGTCTAATAATATTTTGAGGAGCGCATAATTGAAATTATATGAAATTCGATTAAATTCATGCCCTTTATATCTAAGGTGGTGTGCGCAGTTTTACTTAGCTTTCAAGACACCTATTGAAATATAAACGAGGGATATCGTGAACGATATGTCTTGTAATTAATATTGATTACCGATTAAAATGTGTAGTGATGAATAACGAAATAGTCTGATGTTTTACAATGAATAATTTTGTCAGTCTGTGAAACGGTTTTCAGTTCAGGTTTTCATGACCAGTGTTATTTTGGTGTTCAAAGAATTATAAATGATACATAATAGCGTCAAAAGAAAAGTAATAGGTTTTGATTCATTATTCAAAACAGATTGAATACTGAATCAATAGGTTTTAGTTGCTAGAATGGTAAAGCACGTTTACGATTGTGTTAATACTTGAGTAGCTGCTCGTGAAAATATTTTTTTTGCGTTTTAGCTAATGTTTTGTATTTAAGAGTTAACCTAAGCTAATTTAAACCGAAAATATTTGATATTTTTGGAATGTTTGTTTGTTACGTTTTCATGCTAAAACGGCTGAACGGATTTAGACCAAATTTGACACATGGGCAGACCAGGACCTGGATTAGGATATGGATATTTTGTATCCTGATATTCCCACAGGGTCGAATCTGATGTGGGTGGAACCGCAGGGCGCAGCTAGGAATCAACAAAATATTGCAAATGAAAAAACAAAGAAACAACTGGTAAAATGTGGGTGGGGGTACTACAACACATCCTTCGGTGCCCCGAAGGATTGGTTGTAGTACCGCTACATTGTTGTAACAAGGCATGATGTTTTGTTTATGTTGTGTGTGCTAACTTTAAGCTCTAATATGTTGAGAAAACTTTTATTCCTAGATGCTACCCACACGATTATGATTAAAACAGTAAAGGGTGCCTTACAATCCCCGTCCAATTTACCGTCGGCAACATAAATGAGATCGGTGCCATGACATAGGCACATAAAAAGTCGATTGATCGCAATGCGTATGGCGGACTTTAAGTGTCAATCGCAATATTATAGAGACGTTACCGGTCCTTCGTTTTATAACGGTAACAGTATCGATACCGGTACCTGGAGATTAGCTATCGTAAATTGGTTGGCTCTTTTCTTGCCTATTACTTTGTGTTTGCAATTTGATGACTGATATAAAACCGAAGATGCTCTAGAAGGTCATCACTGACGTTGTTAGTGATGTGCTTGTGATGTTCACGTCGGTTGCGAGTATTACACACCTGTTCTTTCTTAAGGGGGGTGAAGAAAAGTAAGCTGCATAGCACTTACAACCAGCGTGCGTCGAAGACCATATATATGAAGGTACACAAAGCAAAAAGAGTATGTGAGGATCGCAAAATGTGGCGTTCTGTAGTTTCTTCCTACCTCCATGGAAATAATTTATTTATGTATACGTAATACCTTAAGGTGGCTCTCAAAACGGTGAAGGAAAACATCGTGAGGAAACCGGCATGTCTTAGAACCAAAAATTCGAAGACATTGTGACATCTATCAACCCGCACTGGGCCTGCGTGGTGGATTACAGCCCAATCCCTCTCAACGAGAGGAGGCCTGTATCCCAGCAGTGGGAACATTATAGGCTGATGATTTGATGATTTGAATACCTTAAGCTTAGTTGAGCGTAGAATCTACATCTCGAAAAAACTTTTGCAATCATTACTCTTCACAAACGATTTGGTAATAGTAGTTTAGTAACTAGTAACGCATACACACAGGCAAATATGTTGTGCAACATTGTTTCAACAACATGGTTATGTGTTGCGGGAAATAATGTTAACAGCCACATGGCATATTTCAGTGTTGTACCAATGTTATACAACTGTTAGTAAACATGGTTTCCGATGTACTTATACCTGTTGTTTAGATTACTTGAATGCTGTTGTTGATGCATTACGCAATGCCTTAGTTCTTTTCAGTGTCGTAAAAGACGCCAAAATAGAAGAAAACTTTGTAAATCTAGCCTAGTTTTTGGTCTAAAATCTACACAAAAGAGAACGCTGTCAAGTCAGAAGAAAAATTCTTCTAGTTTATTAAAATTTCTGCCAAAAGTTTTCTCTGAATATACGTGTTCTAATATACTTAGCAGGTATGTTAACAAAATTCATACATTTTTATGTTCCCCCACCGCTCCATTCTCCAGAGATGTGTAACATAAGGCACGCCTCAATAACTTGTCAGTTTATTGTCCGCAGAAGCTCGCGCGTGTAGTCTCCTTCTCGAGTTCTTGTTCGTAAATATGTTTTGTAGGAATAAAATGATGCACAACTTCGAACGACTTATAATGGGAGTGAATTTTTATAATAGGAAAAATCTAGGTATCTGTATTTAGATTTTTAAATACCTGAGCAGTATTCATTTTAACATTGATTTTCTACAACTAGGGTAATTTATCTTCCTATTGACTTTTTAAAACATACCAGAGAATTTACAGTAAAGGCAACATTTAAAGAAATTCAAAGATACTTACACGGCTTCTCCGCATAAATATCTGGAAGAGATAATTAAAATCATTAAAATAATAATTATTAGTAATATTATAAATTATACTTGCTGAGCCCCCGGCTTTGCCCGCGTGGCTGCGAGAAATTATCCCGCGGAAACTTGCTACCGGGACAAAAAGTATTCTATGTTACTCCTTATAACATTAGCTATGTGCCAGTGAAACTCCCGTCAAAATCAGTCCAGCCGCTTCTCTTAGCCGGAACAAACAGACACACAAAAACAAAAAAAAAATCATAAGTTGGTATTTATTTTCATACGCATTAACTAAATGACTGTAATTTTACACACATCACACATTTACATTACAAACAGACAATTTAATTTTAGACATTTGTATAGATTTACTATTGTCACAATTTGATTGCGTTTTATTTTTTACATCCAGTAACACAGTTACAGTTTATAATCGAATAGAATTTCACAAGAAATGCTTCAGTTTATTTTATTTTAACGTCACATCGTTAAAAAAAAACATAGCAGACCATACACAACTATGTAAACAAATGATGTTGCAATTCACAAAACCATTAGTTGACTCATTAAGAGGTGAAAACCTTTTCTATCTATTTACCTAACGCTTGCAGCATAGCCGATCTATAACCGCAATGATTGTTTTGAGTCATTTTATCCAAGTTTAAAAACGTTATTTCTACGATTACGAATAAATAAATCAACAAGTTAGATGCTGTGTGAAAACAAGTCTATAAAACAAGCCATATAGTATACCCAAACAAAATTTCACATAATACTCCTTTCCAACATGAACCCAGCTCTGAACTTAGTGAACCACAAACTGACTCACACTTATTGCATTGTGAGGTAACTACGTGAGAAGGAACCAGTTTTACCGCATTCGAAAATACTTTCAAACTAGATTTTTCTGAACGAGGTCACAGTCTGCAAACCTTCTCATGTTTATTCGAATACGTTGAGAAATTCTTCGTGAAAATCATCATTATTTTATGTGTGACAAAGTTTTATCCAAAATCGCTTTCTTACCATGGTTTGACCATAGTTGGTCATAACTCCTGGACAATTTATTTTTATTAGGTACTCATTAGGTCCATTACTTAACTCATATTTATATTATTAAAAACAGACCATTTGACGAGAATTCATATTAAAAGAACAATCTCCGCTCGCTATAGGAAAACCTAAAAGCAATGAACTGGTGAACTTCCTAAATTGTAGATACTTAATACAAATGACGACATATCAAGCTTGACATTTCCAGCTATAGCTGACCTCGCAATATATGTATAAGCTTTTCGTACAATGAGAAGTTAATCTAACGGTATTTAGTTGCCTTATGTACATGCATTCAATAACGTAACCGTAAAGTTTCTGATGAATGATGAGTAGAATTTCTAGTTCCGTGTGGTGCCGGACGTAAAAGAATAGCACCATCCCATTTCTTCCTGTGGGTGTGGTAGAAGGCGACTAAGGGACGTACTAGAGAATGGGCAGCAGCGTTTTCTATGCATTTTACCACCATACTGCGATCGCCAACCGGCCTTCAAGCGTGGCGATTATGGCAAACCCCCCCTTTTGAGGGAGGCCTATGTCCAGCAGTGGACGCCTTTCGGCTGAAATGATGGTGATGAAAATTTCTGATAACTTATAAGGCACTAAGGTAACCCGCAAAAATAAAAATAAAATATTTTTTTGCAATATCCAGGTCAGTTTCAGGTAATATGTTTATTAAAATATGATTCGCGAGCGAAGTATGTTTTCGCGTAAAGAATTTTCAGTGAAAGCTACAATATCGCCGACTGCCACAGAGTGCCCACACGTGACTTTGAGTAATGAATAAACCCTAACGAAAATATTACTGAGTTTCATACATGAAGCCATGGTTTCGCAATATATATATATTATCTAAAAACGTTCCTCGACCTTTGAAACAAAAACAATTATGTACATAATTCGTACAACAAAAATACATAGGCATCATATCACCCACGGTTTGTGGATATCGTTCTAAGCGGCGAGGTTCAAGGCTGCTCCAAATAATAGGAAGTGCCTTCGTACGGGTTGATATATGTACAAGAATGTATACGTATGGTAGCTCTATTGATTATTAAGCAGGAATATGAAACATTATTTTGTTTTGTATACGAGTACGTACATTTAATTGATTCATATAAAATGTTCAGAATGCTTTCATAAATGATTGATTGTGAGTAGTTTCAAATAAAAACATTAAATTTAAAACTACATACATTACTTTACATTAAATGATAAATGATTTTATTTCTGTAAGTAGGTTTGTACAAACACTTTTAGACGTCAATCATATTTTTTTAAACTAGATGAGGGCGGCGTTTCCTATCTGACTACTCTGAGAAGAAAGGCCGAAACAAACTCAGAGGTCACAGTCTCTTTTAAAGTCCAGACATAATCTTGGTCAGATCATGTGAAGACCATGTGGATTGGTGTCTGAAATGGTCTTTTGAGGAAAGAACCACACAGGTTGAGTGGACCTGTCCATTCAGTGCACGCATGTATCAGTAATCATACGGCTCAACTCAGAACTTGAGGAGCTCAACAATTTGACGAACAATACCAAAGAAAGGACCCCCCCGAGTGGGTTCCCGCATTGTCGTTGCGGGGGGGCTTAGTAACCGTGGTCTCCCATCCACGGTGAAGCCAAGAGGAACCCAACGGTGGGGCCGCTCGTCAGGGCTTTTGCCTTCAAGCCATTGACGTAGCGGCCAAAAAGTAGGTTACGGTGAGGTGCACCGCAACTGAGGTGGGCCGCGATGTCGAATGGGAGGCATCGCGGCTGAGGGTTACAGGCTGCGGTAGAGGAGGAGTGCCGGTGCTTCTGAGCAGCGCTCTTCCCTTCCGTGGCCTGGACGGGGCCGCCACCGTTTGATGGCGGACGCGGTGGGGCCGCAGGGGAAGAGGAGTGTCGGTATAGCGTCAGCCGCTCTCCCTATCCTCTGCGGCCGAAAAGTGGTAGACGGGACGGCGCGTGGTGTTCCTCACGCGCGCCGTCAAAGATGTCAGCAACCACTGGTGGGGTCCGCAAGGGCCGATGCCTGCCAGGGGTGCGGGTTTGTTCGAAAGAGATACCACGGCCCCTGGCATACGGGCTACTGAGGGAACACGGGTGGGTTTTAGTCAGTAAAAGTCTGACACGCCCTCCTGCTCTACTCAGCAGGAGAAGTCATTTGATAATTTCCCACCCAAAAAAAAAAAAAAAAAAAAAAAATACCAAAGAAAGGACATTTGGGTAGGCCGCATAAAGTAAATACTCAAACTGCCAGATTAACATTAAAAACGAACTGAGAAAGAGACGAAATACAAAAACAAAAATACCACATAGTCCTCACATTCACAATAATTAAAACAAAAATAATATTATACTTCTCAAAGTAAATATTCATGTCAAAGTGTATATAATAATAATCAAATGTCAAAGAGCAAAACAAAGAAAAAACAACATTCAGTATACAAAATTGGAGCAGGTCAATCCCAAGCTTTTTTGTCCTCAATATAATCTTTAACGGTATAAAAGGCTTTCAGGCACAACTTACGTTTGATGAATGATTTAAATTTATTGAGACTTAGATCTTGAACATGGCTTGGAAGTTTATTATAAAAGCGTATACATTGACATCTGAATGACCCACCTATTTTCTTGAGCCTTGTTGATGGTACAACAAATTTGTGTTTGTTCCTAGTATTTATACTATGGATATCACTGTATTTTTTAAACAATTTAATATTTTTATGAGCATACAAAAGATTTTCATAAATATACTGTGAAGGCACAGTCATTACATTTATCTCCTTAAATTTATCTCTGAGAGAGTGTCTCGGACTTAATTTATAAATTGATCGGACAGCTCTTTTCTGCAAGACAAAAATAGTCTGAATGTCGGCGGCATTTCCCCACAATAGAATACCATACGACATTACACTATGAAAATAGCTAAAGTACACTAAGCGGGCTGTCTCTACATCAGTTAAATTACGAATTTTTCTAACAGCGTATGCTGCAGAGCTTAGCTTTTTCGACAATTTAGCTATATGTGGGCCCCACTGAAGCTTGGCATCCAAAGTTAAGCCCAAGAATACAGTGCTATCTTCAGGATTCAATTCTTCGCCCTTTATCAACACATTCGTTTTCACCTGCTTAACGTGAGGTAGCGTAAACTTAATGCATTTGGTCTTTTTTTCATTAAGAAGCAAATTATTAACATTGAACCAGTGAACTACTTTTGAGATTGCGCTATTTACATCGTCATTAACAAGTTGCTGACGTTTAAGTTTAAACAAAAGTGAAGTGTCATCCGCAAACAACACTATATCATGATTATCCTTTATGAGGTAAGGCAAGTCATTAATATAAATAAGAAACAAGAAAGGACCAAGAATTGAACCCTGTGGGACTCCGATTGATACTACGGATCCCGGAGATCTTTTTCCGTTTACATCAACACACTGAATCCTATTACACAAGTATGAAATAAGAAGATCCAGAGCGGTGTTCCGGATCCCGTAGTGGCGGAGTTTCCTGATTAGAGTTTCATGAAGCACGCAATCGAAAGCTTTAGATAAATCGCAAAAGATGCCCAAGGCATCGTATTTAGTTTCCCATGCATTGTAAATATGCCCTAAGAGTTCAACACTGGCATCGGTAGTTGAACGACCCCTTGTGAAACCGAACTGTTTGCTATGTAATAAATTATGTTTATTAAAAAATCTTTGCAATTGGTCTAAAATTAATTTCTCAAAAAATTTACTAAAGGTAGGTAGTACTGAAATAGGCCTATAATTAGAGGGGTCTGATGTACTACCTGATTTAAACAAAGGTATTATTTTACTACTCTTCATTAGGTCAGGAAACTCCCCGCAGTCTATACAATTATTAAATATAAGAGCTAAAGTAGGTGCTACAATGTCAATAATAGACTTAGCAACTTCTACTGAATTACCCCACAGATCTGCAGTCTTTTTTACATTTAAAGTGTGAAAGGTTTTAATTATATCTCTACAGCTAATATGTTCAAAATGAAATTCTGAATCACAAACATTAACATTTTCCTTAAGCAAAGACTCAGCAACAGAAGGTGATGAGTTTAGTGATTTTGTAGTTGAAACGGGAATATCTGTAAAGAAATTTTCAAAAGCCGCGGCAACTTGCGAGTCCGATATGATTATGTTGTCATTGATAGACAGGCTGTAGTCAGTATTTTGGTTGCTAGACCTTCCCGTTTCACTATTAATAATATTCCAAGTCGTTTTAATTACATTACTACTGTTTTTAATCTTTGAACTCAAATAACGCGACTTGGCCATCCAACAAACTTTTTTTAAATAATTTGGAATAATTCCTAACATATAAATTAAATTCAGCAGTGTTTACAGAAGTCCTTTCATCGTATAGCTCATAAAGTCGTGCTCTACTTTTATGAATACCAATGGTAGCCCAATCACTGAAAGAGACGTTACTATTAATCGAGATAGTCTTGGGAATAAAAGTGGAATTAAATTGTTTACAATATATCTTAAAAAAATCATCATATAGATGATTATGATCAGCATTTGCAGACAAAACTGGTAATTTATTTTCGAGTTTAACTTTAAAGGCCTCTAGGCGAAATGCAGTTTTGGGGTTAACAATGATATCCTTTTTACCCATTTTTTTATTTGATTTTCAATGGTAGGTAATGTGTTGCCCGCAATGATCAGAATCTAAAAAATTAATAATTTCTTTGTGGCTCGGTACAACATCTGTAAAAATATTATCTAGGCATGTGGCACTACTAGGGGTTATTCTTGTGGGCTCCATAAATAAGTTTACAAGATTGTACGACTGAAATAAACTTATTATTTAACTACAATAACCTGAGTTATCCAATAAATTAACATTAAAATCACCGCAAACAATAATGGATTTGTTCGAGTTACAAATCTTGTGTAATACTTCATCCATTACCTTTTCAAAGCAGTCATACAATCCTGAAGGTGGTCATTTTATCAATTACGTGGGCATTTTATCAATTCCTTTCCACGAAATCTTGGAAATACCCAAAATATGGAAACATACAAAGCCTACGAAATATTCAGTGTGTCTACTTGATTTCAAATAACATGACATGGGACATGACATTACATAACATGACAGAGGGAGTGAGCAATAATGTGCCATGCGGGCCGTGTGCGGGTTAGCAGAAGTCACATGTCTTCGAATTTTTTGTTCTAGGACATGCCGGTTTCTTCACGATGCTTACCTCCACCGTTTTGAGAGTAGTGGTGATGAAATAACGAACTTTAAGCATTGCAACATTACATGCAATGCATTACATGCAACATTACACCATGGCATACCTATCTATAGGAGGTATGCCATGGTGGCATACCTCCTATAGATAGGTATGCCATGGTGTAGAACATTAGGTAAATATTGTGAAAAAACTGTATACAGGTAGTTTAACCGAAGGTAAAGGTTAGTATGCCACTGATCGATATACCGTTGAGGGATGTCGATTTCACGTCTAAATTTTTTGTACTTATAGAAGACTCCCAAACCATAGCAGGTAGGTAGCTACTATTTTTGCGGACGTTTTAACTTTATATTTCTAAGAATGATGTAATAATAATTCTGTAATAATCACTATAATATTTACGATAGGATAACAATAAGATTAATAATGTACATGTATATAAGAAAGAGGAAAAAGAATCACAGGACATGACAGCATTGCCACGTTGCCAGTGCTCTGGACACGTGAAGAGTCATCCAACCGCTTGGCGATGTCTCGGAAAACCAAATGAGAACTTGGAGCGCTAGTGTTTCAACCCTGAATGGCACGAATATTATAAACTCACAATAAGATTAGAACACGAACGTAATTACCTGAAATATTCAAATGGCTAAACAAAAACATATTTATGTTTAGTAATATACTTACCTACACGATGTGGCTAGCAAGTAAACTCAAACCACATTAAGACACTATCGTAACATCTAAAACAAACTTGTTCATAAAAGTTAAACTCCACAATATTGAAATATCCTGTGAGCACTAACATTATTGCCAACAGCAAAGTGTCGATTGACCTCGGTTGACCTTTACAACTTGTACTTAAAGTTGATCGGTAAGACACACACGAGACACTTCGAGTATAAATTGTATTAAGTTTTCCGACATTTTGGGATGTATTGAGGTTTTCGTACTTTATCCAAAGCATATGAATTTGTGGAGCTTTTATTAGATTTTTGCTCTTATAGATCCTGATTCACAGTGAGAGGCTCGTGGCTAAATGCTTAAGTCGCATGCGTCGATCAAAGGTAAGCTAGGCTTGCGACGGTCGATTCGTGGATGGGTGAGCATACATTAGATATCGAGACCTTCTTCCGTGGAAAGCACGTTATGCCGTTGGTCTCGCCTGTAGTTCGTAGACCTTTTGTCGCCAGGGGTTGTCAAAAGATCAAAAGGCAGTCCAAGATCTATCGTGTTACCCAATAACAGGGTTGTGGAGATCAGATGGGCAGTCGCTCCATGTAAAATACTTGTATTCATCTGCATCCGGTAAGATTCCGGCCGACCCCAACATAGTTCGGCAATAGGCAGATGTATTGATTCAGATGTTTTACAGTACAGTGTTTGTTTAAGTGCTTAGGCATCCCAGATTGAAAAAAGCGGGTAAACAGGCTGTAGTCTTTCAGACAAATTTTCCCGTCGTTTGTCTTTTTATATTTTATTCAAGAATATACAGGGTAAGTTTTTATCCAGTGCACAAACTGTAACTGTGAATTCAGCATATCATTCTAGACAGGACTGCAGAAATTTTTCACCGGTTATTTAAAAAAAAAATCAGCTGTTTCATAGAAAAGTGCAATACCTACGCGGTCAAAATGTATGGAATAGCTGTTTTTTTTATAACCAGGGAAAAATTTCTGCGCTAGGGGGTCTATAATGATATGCTGAATTCTGGTTAAAATTTGCACACTGGATAAAAACTTTTCCTGTAGTATTCTCAAAGTCCATGTACCTACTTATACTTCATTGATCGTCGGTATAGATCGACAATCAATGAAGTATAAGTACAGGGCAGAATTGACACAAGTTCAAAAGGATAAATCGCCCAGTTCTATAATATGAAGTTGTCGACAACAACCAATACTGATCGTTAGAAACCAATGGTTAATGTCAACAAACTCAAAACAGAAGCAAAACAAATGCTTAAAGTCTAACATGATGTAACTGAATACAACTTGTAACCACAGAAGAGAAATATACAAAGTCCACTGTATCAAGGTCTGCCTTGTTGGTGGATATTCTATTCTTGGTCTAGCAATGCTCCAGCTGAGCATGAAGTCTTGGGTTCAATTCCTAGGTCTGGCAACGTGTTTTTGGGTTTTCCCATCAGGAATTTCTCAGTAGTAGCCTAGAGTATGATGTTTTCCCAGTTGATGGCAATAGGATCGACCTCTATTACAGGGGAGTTAAACATTACTAGTGAAATAAGGGTCTACTACAGTTCACATTTCCGTATCTTTTAGGAGGAAAACGCATGATGTTATGTCTATATGTTTTGTCATCATAATAAGTGGCAGTTAGGCCCGCTGGAAACCTTACTGTGAAGTTAATCTTTTTTACCTTGATACTAGTTACGCAAGCTCTCAAATCGATGTAGGAAATCATCGTGAGGGTACCGGGAATTTCCCAAAACTACCTGCCGCGTCAATCTATCTACGTATATAAATAAAAATAAAAGTCCTGACTGACTGACTGATTCATCAACGCCCAACCCAAACCCTTGGACCTAGAAAGCTGAATTTTTGCACAGAGGTTCCCTTTATAATGTAGACAAGGAATAAGGAAAGATTTGTCGAAATTCAGCCCTTAAGGGAGTTAAATAGGGGAAGAAAACTCCACGCAGCTCATTAAAGCAAAACCAAGACCCAAAAGGCAGAATTCAATCATGTGGGTACTATAAAGATCACCACACTAACCAGACAACTAAACTAGTAGTTGCATAACGCACCTACTATGTTAGTTGTCACCATTCATTACGATCTTTATGTTGTTATGTATACGAATTTACAAATAAATGGATCAATGTATTAGAAATTTTCATCAATTGTTTGTTAGTGAGTCTTCTGTTGTTTCTTCAATAGAACCAAGTAAACCTCAACTCAACAACTCACGTGACCTTTTTTATCAATATTTGTGTCAGATCGATCGCAGGGCGTGTGGGCGAGTGTTTCCTTACACTATACCACATATAACAGACAAGGACTGTGATTGAAGACGTGAAGTAAAGCTTTTACCGTGATTACAGGTGTCTTGGGTACAACCAACTTGTGAAAACATTGATTACTTTTGAAGTTTGTCGCATTATACTCGTTACTTGTGATGTGAATTATGTAACCTAACTCGTATTTTGTATCTCTACAATAGTCTTAACCGGGCAGCACCAGGGTTGCCCGCAAAATTCAACACTTCTTAAGTTTTTGCAATTTGTAGGTGATAGTCTGGATGTTTGTTCAACGTACTGTATTTCATGCAATGGTAATTCTATGGCATTATGTGAACTAAAAGGGTTGTATTGCTGTTTCTTATGATTATAATTCTGTGAAGCCATATGACTTGTCAGGGGTTGTGAATCATATTTAAATGAACATACAATATTTTGTGTGTTACCATATCGCATCCACTTTACCTCTTTCTATGAATTAGTTAGTACTGACAACCCTCTTATAAATAATCGCGGAGTAAAGCTACAATCTGAATACTTCATCAACATCATTTCCTCCATCTGGCCTCCTACAATTTGTAGGGGCTTGCCATAATCGCCACACTTGGCAGGCGGGCTGGAGATCGCAGAATGGTTGTAAAATATATAGAGAACGCTGCTACACATTCTCTATTAAGTTCCTTAGTTGCCTTCTACGACACCCACGGGAAGAAATGGGATGGTGCTATTGCTTACGTCCGGCACCACACGGAACGGAATACTTCAAATTACTACAAATACTCCCTGCCCGCATCTGTTTTCCCTTCCACATTTAACCCGTCTACCTACAAAACAAGAGGGAATAGACACCTTCAGTACGCTCCTTCCATCATAGCCCTCATCAGGCGTAATCGAAGTCAAGCGCAGGCCGAATCAGCAATAAAAATAAGTCAAAAATATCCACACAATTTTCGAGGTTTGAGTTCAGCATAACTTTACTCTGCCTTTATGAATAAGCGGGTAAGAAAGTCCACAAGAAATGACAGCTACTTTAAAACAAACCGGAAGTCGACATAAAGCCAAGAATACTGGCAGAAACGTAGGTTGAAGAAGATTCATATCAGTGTGAAATGAATATGCATTAGAACGGTAACGTGTCTTTAGTTGGTTGGCACGGTGAACTATTTACGCATTAGGTATTTTTTCCTCGTGCACAAAATAAGACTGCAAAACATCCGAAAACCAGACGAATTTTATGTCATGTTTTTTATTACTTCGGTTTAAAAAAAATCAGAGGGAATAAAAAAAATTGTGTCGCAACTAAACTTTAATTTTGTAACCTACCATTAGGTTACATACATCACAAACACCACGCGGGCTCAGTGCGGGTTAGTATCCAACTGGCTTCAGTGAGATATTTACAATTAAAACTGTTGCAACTTTGTGTAGTGCTTTTCTTTATTCACAAACAAAATTACCACATTTTAATAAACAATATAAAATCAAAGATTTCATAAAGCTAACTAAGCGAAAACCACTACTTACAACCAAGATCTAACAGAGTTCCACGGTCTACTAACAACGAGGCGTAGTACGTAAGTATGAATATTTCATATAAGTTTATTATTCAAGCGGGGTGCATGGAATATTAGGACTAGACAAATGGCGACTTCCCACGACTGTATGAAGTGTCTTCATATTTCATAACTTGGGTTCATTTTACACAGTTTGAGGATATGTCATTCCATAATTATTATTATCAACCCGTTCACTACCATCATCAGATGCCCAGCCTTTTCCCAACTGTGTTGGGGTTGGCTTCCAGACTAACCGGATGCAGCTCAGACCAGTATTTACATGAAGCGACTGCCTTATCCACAAGACAGTTACTGGATAATGCGATACCACTTGGTAAGACTGGTTGTCACACTTTCGGACTTCTGACGACCCGTAACGACTGTCAAAGATCTATGAATTTATTATGAACCCGTTATATATCTATTGTAAATGGTTGAAATCACAAAAGATAAACGGCAGGTGGCAATTTAAAAATGCTCAGTGGTCTGCTTGCCATATAAGGTCCAGGTTAGAAACTCAATTGTTCAAGACGAAATAATCTTATTATGATTCATTTGGATTCACTTCAAAAATAATTGTTAAAATAAATGCTACTGTTCATCGCAACTTGAGCTCACTTGTTCCGATAGCCAGCAACCATAATATTGGAATGGACATCCTCCATTCCTTCTTTATGACTTTCACGTACTTGACTACTATACAATAACAACGACGGCACCAAGGGACGAGGGATTTCAGCAAAACTTCGGTAATATCTGGTAGTTCTCGTTATTATTACTATTCCTCTGGCGATGAGCGCAGAACTCGGTTAAACCTCTCCCTAAGTTTCTTTGAAATACTTCGTACTATTGCTAAGTATCTATTTGAGAAAGATCAGTGACCGTTTTATGTCACATTTTTCTTTTGAAAATTTGTTGTTTCTCTGTTATGTGAAAAATAATTTTATTGCTGCTTAAGAATTTTTGAGTTTAAAGTATGTTAAATCAGGGAGAGCACTATCTTAGAAAATTAGACTACCAACTTAATTACCTACATATTCGAATCACAATTGTTATTATTTGTTAGTTGCTTAAAATTGCTATAACACGGCAAATTGGCATAGTGTGACAATTTGATAAAAGCAATAGGTACAACTGAAATGGAATCAAAACCAGAAAAATGCAGCTTTTTTAATAACCCGATATATACACTTGGTTATATTATAATTTACAATAAATATTCCCTTATGACTATTCTGCGTCACAGTGAATGGTCACCAAGGGTATATTTTTAAAAGAAGCAGTTTTTGAAAAACTTCGCACAACGAATGAATCTGATCTCAGGTGGCTTTTTACACTAATTAGAAGTTATTGCACAGTTTTATTTAATTAAATAAAAGTCTTATTAATTTAAACAAACTTTAAGGGGTGCTTGTACTGTTTAAAACTATTATTTTTGTTCTTCTACGACTTTTGTCACAATGGCTTCGCTGTTCCAGCAGATTGCTGAAGTTTATTAATACAAAAGATGAATGTATTATTATTTTATTTGGACAACAAAGGTAGTCTATTAAACCGAGTACATCGACCCCTAAATATTACCTAGACATGAAAGGAGCACGTGCATACTACCCGAAATGTTCAAAATAACAATACACTAACCCTCCACCCCAAAGAGGCCGAAACAGGAAAATACACGCGTTAGTTTTGCAAAACTTAGATTGTTATAGGCGGAACTATCCATAAAGACAAATTTTACAGTTTGTCGGTCGGAGGTAATGGCACCATTGATAGGGGAAATTGTTTGATTTTGATTTTAGTATCGTGATTTAAATCGTTCACGCAGGTACTTAATGGAAAAGCAGTGATATAATGTATCAACACACACGTCCTACAAAATGACTGTTATATAATTCTTATGAATGTAGGACCTACAATGACCTGATCACCTAGGCCAGGTGGCAGGTACGTAGTAGGTACCTATTCGCAACCGGCGTGACGAAGCAAAAGCAGTAGGTATGTAAGAATCGTAGCAGGTGGCGTTCTGTAGTTTCTGCCTACCCCCACGGGAAGAGGGCGTGAGTTGATTTATGTATGTTATCATCTTCAACATCATTTGAGCCGAAAGACGTCCACTGCTGGGCATAGGCCTCCCCAAGCTCCGCCACTTCCACCGGTTCTGTGCTTCCTACATCCATCGGACTCCTGCGGCCCTCACAAGGTCATCGATCCACCTTTTGGGAGACCTTCCAACTTTACATGTTCCGGTACGCGGTTGCCACTCCAGAGCCTTCCAGCCCCATCGGCAACTTCTGCGAGCAATGTGCCCTGCCCACTGCTACTTAACTTTAGCAATTATTCGGGCTATATCGTTTATCTTAGTTCTCCTACGGATCTCTTCAATCCTGATTCGATCACGTAGGGAAACTCCAAGCATAGCCCTCTCCATTGTGCCTTGGGTGACTTTAAGCCTTCTTATGAGGTCTTCTTATGTATATAGGACGTACAAAATGATTTTCGTATGCGAGTTATTTTTCAGCACACTTTCCTGCAAATAACGCAGCAGCTGTCTACTGCCACAAAGATGGGTACTGTCACCGACAGAACGAGCACAGGCTCGTTCTGTCGTGAGTACCTATCTTTTAGTTCGTACACTAAGCGTAATGCAGTGTTTGGTGGAGTGCGATGCTTTTGACCAAGCCCACCTGTTAGAGTGCCCAAAGTATCCGAGCACTTTCATGTAGGTATCTAAATAAAATAATTTAAAATCAAGTACACAATATGAATATCAATTTGCCTAAACTTTGCCCAACCATGTTGTGATCGTCTTCCAGTCTCCACAGATGCAGCTGAATACCAGTATTTTACACGGAGCGACTGCCTATCTGACCTCCAGAACCCAGTTACTGGGTAACAAAATACCCCTGAGTAAGTACTCAATACCATCGAGTCGGAAACAAGATGAAGAGTGTAATAATGATACCCAATGCTTTTCTTAACCACATAGTTGAATACATAAGGAGCTGAGGGGCTGCTGAGGAGCAGACCATTCACATTCATTCTAAAGAAGCCAATATTCTTCTCTGAACGTTTACAAAAATCTGTTCCCAATGTAAGTTACAATCGTTCGAACTAATGTTTTAATTAAGTTGATTTAATCGAATAAACTGTGAATATTTGTGTTCAGTCGCAGCTGGGTTACCCGTATTCAATTCTGTTTTAATTGCATTGTGTACGAAGAACTGTTGATTAGGGAACGTAATCTTCGTTGGAATCTGTAGTTACTGAAAGAAAGAAAGTAAAAAAAATGTGTATATTGGCCTTACAAGAAAAACCGTGTGTTCCCCTAATCGCCCATTGGTTTTGCATTACGTCGGGCATATACCCGTCATATCAAATCTCAGAAACTACACCTAGCTGGATTGTTCACATCGAATCTAATACATTTCGACACTGTCACCTTAAAAAAATTGAAGTCACACACAGTTCACATAAACCTGCATGGGCACTTATGAAACGTCAGAAACTAGGTGCATGGTTCCAAATTGTCGCTTAAAGACCAACAAATTGATAGAAGTAATCATAAAGACCAACAAATCGATACTGTCTCAGACATTTGGTTCATTAACCATCATTTGCAAGAGATAAGCATAAATATAATACAAGAAAAAACCTTCAAACTTGAGATACATTATGGAGCAGATTTCATTACTGTCAGTCATTCCCCTGACAGTTTAAGTCCGACCCTTCATCAAAATAGCCAGTGATCCCTGGAGACTCACCCAGGAAGGACCCTTCCGTCTTATAAGAACTTACAGTGACAATAGATTGACTGATGACTGAGTTGTTTTGGTAATAATACCTACTACACTGTTACAAGGATGTTTTGGCCTTCGAATGACGTTGACACAGTTGGTAAACATCTATGCATTTTTTTTTGCGAAAAGCAAGATGTTCTTTTTAGTCGTATCGATGATTCCATTTGCTGATTTTAAATAATCTTCGACCAGAATTCAGCCATTTCGACAGGTTTTTTTTTTTTTTTTTTTTGGGGTGGGAAATCATCAAATAACTTCTCCCGCTCTGGGTGGAGCAGGAGGGCGTGTCAGACTTTTAATGACTAAAACTCACCCGTGTTCCTTCATTAGCCCGTATGCCAGGGGCTGTGGTATCTCTTTCAAACGAACCCGCACCCCTGACAGGCATCGGCCCTTGCGGGCCCCATCATTTTTTGTGCTGACATCTCTTTGAGGCGCGCGTGGAACACAACGCGCCGTCGACTTGGGCTTGGTCCTTACCGGACAGCGAGCTACCCATTACTCGCCGTCCGCAAGCCCATGCCTACGGTGGCCGGAAATCGGCCTGGGATTCCCGACGCCCAGGGCGTCTAAATATCCTGCGGCGGCTGGGGTCGCGAGGGCGCATATGCTGCCTCTCCCTCACGTGCGCCGCCTCCCTCTTCGCGAGCATCACTGCTTCGCTGAAGGAGGTTACGGCTCCCCATGCCCTCTCGCTCCGTACCATGGACTGGACCAGGGCCGGACGCGAGAGATCGCCGCCGCAGATCGCCTCCACGAGGACACGGCGGTGCTCCGCCCAAGCAGGGCAGACCGCCACCGTGTGCTCCACCGTGTCCTCAGGGCGATCTTCGCAGTGGAAACACCCGGGCGTTTCCTCCCGCCCTATCCGAAACAGGAACCTCCCGAAACAACCGTGTCCGGTGAGGACCTGCGTCAGGCGGAAGGTGAGGACGCCATGCCGCCTCTCAAACCACTCCTCAAAGAGGGGACTTACCGCCGCAATCGTGGCGAGCCCAGCACTGGGTTGCGACAATCGCTCTCTCCATGTCACCATGAGATCCCGCCGGAGCTCTGTCCGCTGTGCCGCGATTTCCTGCGGCAGCGGAGTTACGCCCCGGCGTTTGGCCTCCTCGCGCCACTCCCATATTTGCGCGAGGACCTTTGCCTCCAGATCCCATGGTGGTAATCCGGCAAGGAGGCCCGCCGCCTCGCCAGAGATCGTGCGGTATCCTCGGATCATCCGTATGGCCATGACCCTATGGGACGCCCTCAGCTTGCGAGCTGGTTGGCGCCTCAATGTAGGCGCCCACACCGGCGCCCCATATAGGGCCATGGACCGCACGATCCCCGCGTAGAGCCTCTGGCAGGAGGCGTTTGGCCCCCCTAGATTGGGCAGGAGCCGCTTCAACGCAGCCCCGGCCCGCTCCAGTCTGGGAGCCAAACGGCGGAAATGCTCCGCGAAGTTCCACCGGCTGTCGAGGACGAGTCCCAAGTACTTCATCGTCGACTCGACGCCGTTGCCATTTCGACAGGTTGGTCTCACAAAGGTATTTCATAGTCCAGGCGTTAGTGCACAGAGAGCACAACCCCGAGCGCCTCCGAGCGTCGTCTTCAGCAGCAACTATCAACAGTTTACCAAACAATTTTTTATACATTTTTCTCACACATATTTTTTGCTAGTCTAGTGGTCGCAAGCGCTACTGCTGAACATGAGGTCCTGGGTTTTATTCCTAGGTCGGGTGTGAGAAGAGAGAGAAAAAGAGTGTGAAAAGAGAGGTGAAAGTGTTATTGGGCTTTTCTAGCTGGATTTTTTCAATACTAGCCTGGAGTGGATTTGTGCCCGGTTGATGGCACGACCCCTGTTACATGGGACTTAAACATAACTGGCGAAATGTGGGTGTACTATAGGTACTTCTCTGCCCAACCTTTCAGAGAAATTAGGCGGGATGTGTTTTTTTTATGCCACAAAAATCTTCATAACTTTTGTGTTAGGTTAAACCCGTGAAACATTTCCGGTATTTGGAACAGTTCAGCCTTGAACTTCGGCATTTAGAACGGTATCCACCAAACTTGGGTGATATAATGTCTTTATAATAGGTATTGTGTACAAATATTTGTTTTTGTTTAAAGGGCAAGCAAGGTTGTTAATAATAACGAACGGTTCCATGTTTGTGTCCCTATGTGATAAGTTTTTATTTAGACACATTTATTTTTGTTCTAAGGTTCGTTTAGAGTTTTCAACTTTCCAATTAGTCATTCATTCTGGAACAAACCTTGATTTAAAAGAGAATTAAGGTGCTACAGTTGTTCTCCATTTACTTAGTGCAAGGTGAACTTTTTCCCTGAATAAAACGCTTACCCCAATAAAGCGCTCAGCTACTTTTATGGCATAATGGTATTTTATTGAACAGTACAAAAAACATTAAAATTCGCTATAACGTTACGTTAAAGTATATTCTAATACGTTAAATTAGAATATCCTATAACATCATCATCATCATCAGCCTATAATGTTCCCACTGCTGGGACACAGGCCTCCTCTCTGTGAGAGGGAGTGGGCCGTAATCCACCACGCGGGCCCTGTGCGGGTTGGTAGATGTCACATGTCATCCAATTTTCGTTCTAGGACATGCAGGTTTCCTCACGATGTTTTCCTTCACCGTTTTCAGAGCAGTGGTGGCCAAGTGGTAACGGCCGCGACTTACGAGTTGTAGGTCGTAAGTTCGAACCCAGCCAGGCGCTTTACTTTGTGTAAATTATTTCATCTTTTTAACGCCAGTACATTATTGCAATACTTTGAGCCAATTATTCTCCAATACAAACAATCCGGGTGGCCTGCCCATTGTTTGTCCATTCGACAAAGGAATATTAGTTTCTTACGCACCTAGCTCCGTCGGTTCACGTGTATTGCTTTATCTGAGGATACCTTGTACTACCAGGACACTCGATTCTATCACTGATTATTCTTATTATTTGCTTAGACATACTAGCAGCTAATTAGCTGATGCGTATGTATCAAAAAGCTTGGAGATATTTAATCTGTCTAATCTATTCTTGAAACAGTTAAGTGAGGGAGCCATCACAACATTTTCTGGGAGTCTATTCCATGCTGTTACAACTCTGTTAGACAAGAAGTGCTTCAAAGGCTTTAGCTTGGATGAATTTTCCCATAACTTAAGGGAATGCCCACGCAAATGTTTGTTGGCATTCAAAGTGATTTTGAAGTGGTTTTGAAGGCTTGGGCACTTCGTAGTGTTCTGAAAGTATTTTATGTTTCAATGAGCCTACCCCTTTGTCTACGCTGTTCCAGTGTGATAAGCGAAGGTCTTTGAGGCGCTGTTCCTGTTCGTAAGGTAGATTACGCATGGTGCGAACCATTTTGGTTGCCCTTCTTTAAGTAGTGTGATGTCTTTTTTTTTTAATACGGGTCCCAGATGACATTAGCATATTCCAAGAGAGGTCTTATGTGTAGGTTTTGTACAACTTGACAAATGTATTGGGCGTAAAGCACTTGAATGCCTTGCGGATGATGTAGAGTTTCGAATTCGCTCTTTTAACAACACTAAAAATGTGTGCTTCCCATTATAGACCGTTGGACATAATAACGCCTAGGTCTCTCTGTGACTGAGCAGCTTAGAGTTTTTGGAGTCCGAGACAATAAGGTTTTCGAGGATTGCTTTTACCTATGTGTAAAATGGTTCATTTATCAATATTCAGAGTCAACAACGAGTCTTGAGTCCATTTGTAAATAGCGTTAAGATCATTTTGGATATCTTGCCACTGGTCATGGGGATTCCCAAAAAAGTTTATATTGATGTCTGTGATATTCTTCTTTTACCGCGTAAAGACACATAGTTTTCAGGTGTTTTGCTCTCGTTTCTTACTTGACAAATTAAAAATAAATCTGTCCCGCTGCAATTCGCTAGGATAATTTTTATCATATAGTCCACGCAATTCAAGAGCGTGCGTCAAGTGACTCTTATGTCACTGTTATAAGACATAAATTACAGTGATTGACGCTCGTTATAAAAAGGCACTAAATAATATACCTATTCATATTTACGTCATTTTGATTTGAATATAAACCAAATAGGAAAGTACGCAGTTTCGTGAAACAAAACAAACAGTGTGTTAGTGAGATCCGTGTTTGCAGGACGTGGTGAGCGCTCTGTTCCCCTCACGAGGGGAGCACGCTCCCCCGCCTATGGCTCCGCCTCCTGCGGTGCCCGATGCGGACCACACCGACGACGACGACGACTCTCCAGAGGTGACCGAGGTAGACCTGAGAGTGGCGGTACGTAGGCTGAATGCCAAGAATACCGCCCCAGGACCCGACGGCTTGCCCGGCAAAGCCTGGGTCCTGGCCTTGCAGGCTCTCGGGCCTCGACTAAGAGGGCTCCTAAGCGCATGCTTGGAGGAGGGCCAGTTTCCGCTTCGTTGGAAGACGGGGAAACTGGTCCTCATTAAGAAGCCGGGGCGCCCAGCGGACTCTCCGTCCGCTTACCGGCCCATTGTGCTGCTCGACGAGGTGGGCAAGCTCTTTGAGAGAGTAATTGCAGACCGCCTCGTCGGGCGGCTGGTGCGGGTGGGGCCGGATTTGGCGGAGAGCCAGTTTGGTTTCCGCAGGGGGCGCTCCACGGTGGACGCCATCATGCGCGTGCGAGCCCTCACGACGGGGGATGCTGTGGCCCGGGGTGGGGTCGTCTTGGCGGTGTCATTAGACATCGCCAATGCCTTCAACACCCTGCCCTGGAGTTGCATAAGGGAGGCACTCCGGTATCACCGGATGCCGACCTACCTCTGTCGTGTGGTCGAGGCCTATTTGATGGACAGGGCCGTCATCTACCCCGGTCACCTCGGAGAGTGGAACCGGCGAGAGATGTCGTGCGGTGTCCCACAGGGATCGGTCCTGGGGCCGTATCTGTGGGACATCGGGTACGACTGGGTGCTGCGCGCCGACCTCCCTAGCGGCGTCAGTGTAGTCTGCTACGCTGACGACACGCTTGTCCTGGCGCAAGGGAGGTCGTACCAGGCGGCGGCCGACTTAGCGACACACGGGGTTGCGACAATCGTGGATAGGATCCGGCAACTGGGACTCGAGGTGGCATTGCACAAGTCCGAGGCCATGTGGTTTCATGGTCCTCGGAATGCGCCACCGACGGGTTCCCAGATAACGGTGGGAGGGGTTCACATCGGCGTCGAGTCGACGATGAAGTACTTGGGACTCGTCCTCGACAGCCGGTGGAACTTCGCGGAGCATTTCCGCCGTTTGGCTCCCAGACTGGAGCGGGCCGGGGCTGCGTTGAAGCGGCTCTTGCCCAATCTAGGGGGGCCAAACGCCTCCTGCCGGAGGCTCTACGCGGGGATCGTGCGGTCCATGGCCCTATACGGGGCGCCGGTGTGGGCGCCTACACTGAGGCGCCAACCAGCTCGCAAGTTAAGGGCGTCCCATAGGGTCATGGCGATCAGAATGATCCGAGGATATCGCACGATCTCCGGCGAGGCGGCGGGCCTCCTTGCCGGATTACCGCCATGGGATCTGGAGGCAAAGGTCCTCGCGCAAATATGGGAGTGGCGCGAGGAGGCCAAACGCCGGGGCGTAAGTCCGCTGCCGCGGGAAATCGCGGCACAGCGGACAGAGCTCCGGCGGGATCTCATGGTGACATGGAGAGAGCGATTGTCGCAACCCAGTGCTGGGCACGCCACGATTGCGGCGGTAAGTCCCCTCTTTGAGGAGTGGTTTGAGAGGCGGCATGGCGTCCTCACCTTCCGCCTGACGCAGGTCCTCACCGGACACGGTTGTTTCGGGAGGTTCCTGTTTCGGATAGGGCGGGAGGAAACGCCCGGGTGTTTCCACTGCGAAGATCGCCCTGAGGACACGGTGGAGCACACGGTGGCGGTCTGCCCTGCTTGGGCGGAGCACCGCCGTGTCCTCGTGGAGGCGATCGGCGGCGGCGATCTCTCGCGTCCGGCCCTGGTCCAGGCCATGGTACGGAGCGAGAGGGCATGGGGAGCCGTCACCTCCTTCAGCGAAGCAGTGATGCTCGCGAAGAGGGAGGCGGCGCACGTGAGGGAGAGGCAGCATATGCGCCCTCGCGACCCCAGCCGCCGCAGGATACGGAGACGCCCTGGGCGTCGGGAATCCCAGGCCGATTTCCGGCCACCGTAGGCATGGGCTTGCGGACGGCGAGTAATGGGTAGCTCGCTGTCCGGTAAGGACCAAGCCCAAGTCGACGGCGCGTTGTGTTCCACGCGCGCCTCAATGAGATGTCAGCACAAAAAATGATGGGGCCCGCAAGGGCCGATGCCTGCCAGGGGTGCGGGTTTGTTCGAAAGAGACACCACAGCCCCTGGCTTAAGGGCTACTGAAGGAACACGGGTGGGTTTTAGTCAGTAAAAGTCTGACACGCCCTCCTGCTCCACCCAGAGCGGGAGAAGTTATTTGATGATTTCCCACCCAAAAAAAAAAAAAAAAAAAACCCACGCTGTCGAAACAATTCTAATAACATGGAAACGGAATTGTGTCCCTGAAGCGTAGAAAAATACGTAGGTGCCTCCCTTCCCTAGAATAATATTGTCCCGTAAATAGCAACCCTGAAAAATTGCAAACAATACTGATAAAATAAAATGCTGTTTCTGTTTTAAAAAAGATTATTGTGAATTAATCATAATTCACAACATCACAATAATTTGCGAAACACAAAGTGCTTCGAGACTGCTGCCGAGACTTCAGAAAAGAAAAAAGTTTAATAAACCACTAACTAATCTGTAACAGTCTCTAGTTTCATTTTAATTAGTACTTGAAAGTTGCAGACTTTAGGTGATTTTTACTTGAATAACTTCATTGGAAAAACTTATCTTTACTTTAAGTACCTACCTAATTAGGTATTAATTTAAATGATGTAATTTTCTTTCAACTAAGGAGGTTAAAATGTATTCTCGGCAAGGCCAGGGATCAACGGTTTGGACATTGAACTGCTGTTAGCGACAACATGTATCTGAACGGTATGGTAAAATTTAAGGGTACATACAGACCATTCAACTCAACCACTTTCTATATGGGACTAATATTATAAATCGCGATAAATAATTAGCCGTCATTTGTGTAGGTTTTTGCAGGTATTGAAGATTTTTCTCTGTCCGTTACCACTGAACCACCACTGCTTTTGTAAGTTTAAGTAGGTACATATGAAATACCTTTCACAATGTCCGGTATTTCACAATTCCCGGTATTTCAGGCATCGGCCAAAAATGCCATGTATGAACCAGAGATATTCGCCACTGACCCTTATTCGTAGTAATTACCGGGTCTATAACGGGTCCCCACGCAGGGTCACCGATATAGCATGAATGGCCGGTCTCATCACTTATTCATTAACTTGTATTACGGGTTATCGCCGCTGATAATGTTGGGGTCAAAGTGTTTTTGTTTTAGTGTTCTTTTATTGGTTTTATAGGGACGGTATAAAAAGATTCCTGAAGAGTGTAGATATTAGAGAGAGCTTTACATGATGCCTAGGAGAGTATTATTATACTGAGTTACAAGGATATCGATGCACAAATTGTAACCATGGATTTATTACATGTTTCTGTTAAAATTCATGTTGAAATTCGTCGATAGTAAAAAAAAAAAACTGTCACCCCGGTAGTAACGACACAGTTGAAAACTTGAACAATTACGTGTGTATTTCTTAAATCGTCAATACTGGATTTCCAATTGGGTCCTTGGGTCCTGATTGCACTCGGTAAAAAATGGCAAACGAGCGATCGACTTCAGCCATTAAAGGTAACCACAGATTTTTACAATAAAAATACAAAGGGAAATAAAGGGATAAAAGAATTAGAATTTCCTAATGAAAGAAAGGGACTTTTCCAAAAGACATAAACGCGCGACTCATCCGTGTGCTCGTTCACCCATATATACACAGTATACATATAGCTCATGAAAAGCGTTCGGCGACGATGACGCGAGTTGCATGATTTTCGGTCACCCAAAAGTGCTCAACGCGCCTAAAGAAGATTTCACTTCAAAAATGCCGTCTCATACATTTTGATCGATTTTGAAAAAAAAAAAAAAAAAAAAAAAAAAATTTTTTTTTCTTGGTTACAGTTTCCGCGTCGATGACCCAACCTGCCACCAGCTGTCCGATGTTTATACGAACGACATTCACGGTATAACATAATTAGTTATATATGTCGTTATCAAACTCAAAGTATTTATTTTGAATTAATCCATTGACGACACTTTTGTATTGTCAAGGAGTTGGGCTGTTCGCTTTAGTCTAAAAGTTGAAGCTAGAATTTTGATGTATATATAAAATCTGGGATGATGACTTATTTTCATGAATAAATGTGTCGTGTAAAGCTTTTCATACAATTACAAAGAAGTACACAATAGTGCTACGCTAATGCATGATAATGTATGATTAAAGCGTTACTAGTATACATCATTTCACGACATTATTGTCACCTTTAGAATAGTTTTCTACCAAAAATGTGCGTCGTATACAATGTAACTAGGTAAAATTATAATATATTATTATTTTCATTCAAGTTTGCCCTAACGATGGCTTTTAAGGGCGCCCACGCAAATTGTAGCACTCAGCGTGATAATAAATTGTTACTAAATTAATGTTTCACGGAATTTTTATATTGAAAACAACTTTTTGTAGTGACTCGCTTGACTTTTCGAGTAGAGGCTTGATGTTGTAACAAAAGTTATATTTTTGTCAGTGGGAAACTAAATGTGACATTATTGATAGCACAATGTAGGTAGAATACGATTTTCATAGAAAGAGGCCTAACAATACCTACATACATAAACTCATACCATATTAATTATGATGAAATTTCTGTTAATGTTTATGTGAACTAGTCGTTGGAGTGCCATAACAAATAAATAAGAAATTAACGGCACCTGCTACGATCCTTACATACTTGCTTCATTTACGTGCATACATCTGGTCACACACGCACGACGGTTGCGAGTACTATGCACCTGACCTCTCTGCAGAACATCACCAATAAGGTCATGCCCTCATACTATAGACGAATAATAAGTTTGTAATCAATCGCTTGTTCTAAGCGTGGTTTCACATTTAGGTAACATTGCAAACATCAGTCTGTTGTATTTCAAATTATTTACCATCTCATTTTTTTTGTTAAATAAATGCATGACCTTATCAGAACAATTACGTACTTCAGACTTGTCAATAACATTGTTCACTTCATAACTAATATTCTAAGTTTAATAACTAACTCATATTGGAACTACAAAGCTTTATAAGTGGAATAGGTACTTCAACAGACACTTAACTATTATAATATTATAAAGATAAATTTTATAAGGCATATTATTTTTCTAACAAATAAGAGGGGCTCGTGGCTAAGTAATGCTGTAGCTATACGGGTCGATCGATCAGGTTAAGCTACGCTTGCCGGACTCGGCCCATAGATGGGTGATCATCTCAACACACTGAGACCGCTCTCGTGCCTCGGAAAGCACGTTAAGCAAATTGATCCCGGGTATCTTTGAGTCGCTACGGATAATCTGAAACCTGAAAGTCTGAAAAACATGCCAAGGGGTATCTTGTTACCCAGTAACTAGGTTGTGGAGGTCAGATAGCTATATATAATTAAACTACTGGTATTCAGTGCCATCCGGTTAGACTGGAAGCCGATCCCGACATAGTTGCAAAGTATTTCAGAAAAAGATATCTAAGCTGCTATTTGCGGAAAATAATTAATAAATATATATAAATTCACAAGGACCGATTTGCTAAGGGTTAAATTTTCCCAAAATTGCCTCTACGTGTTTGGTCCTTTTCCCCAAAAGTTTACTAGCAAATCACCAAAACATACACGATTCATGTTGGAACAGCAGGAAATTGTAATAATATTGCCTAATGATCGAACAGGATGTTCGATGATGTAGCAATTTGTAGGCAGTTATCGAGGCCCCGAGCTAATACGAGATCCTTTCAGTACTATCACTAATTGATATGGAATGAGATCGAACATCTGTTATACAATTTTCAAAACAACGCGTGCTTAATTTCTGAATATTGTATTGATTTTGAATTAGTACCCTTTGAAGCATAATTAGACTAAAATACCCCCATTGCTAGAACACGGGCCTCCTCGGGGGTTGGTAAATCTTACATGTCTTCGAATGAATGATTCTAGGACTTCGGTTTTTCCTCGCGATGTTTTCTTTACCGCTTTAAGAGCAGTGGTGATGAAATAATTAACACAAAGTAAAGCGCCAGTCAGGGTTCAAACCCACGGCCTGCAAGTCGTTAGTCGCACTCTTTACCACTGGATGCACGCTTTCAAACTAAGGATTTAATAAAAGGACTAAGAGATATCTTCAAAAGAAAGAACAGCATAAAAGTCATATAAATAGTAATTCGAACGATATTTCAACAATGGATTCAAAACAAACCTAGCACATAAATCTCTGCCGTCTAGCAACCAAAATTTTACGTAGGTACAGTCCGAGCTATTTATTTGCAACTTGGGACCTACCCGTTGCTTCTAGAATAATCATTATTTATACTTTCGATCGAGTCTGCCAGCCAGTCTTAAAAGAAAAACAAGAATCTTTAATCCCTTCAGATCGTAAGAATTTCAGGGATCAGATTTTTCTCATTTCGCGCATTATTTAAACCTAATCTTGAATCTAGTGATAAGCCCTTAAAAATACTAAGAGAAGAGACATCAAAGTGAATGAGAAATGTGAAAAAACCGTCCCAAAATAAATGACATCTACTTTGTTTCATGTCAAATGCATTTCAGTCAACGAACTGCATAAATATTTTCATAGTAAGTTATAATAACCGTCTTGTCATATTTATGAAGGACGTTATTCCATATTATTCGAAAGGATTCGAGTAATTATTCGAAGTCACTAGAAACAAAAGTAAGTAATTGAGCGTAGTAAAAGTTGAGCGCTCTCTCACATTATTGTTGCTGATTAATAAATGCCAATTAATATTATACTTTAACAGTGTAGGGGGCGCGACCTAAGTGGTACCTGGTGGGATTATTTACGCTGCTAAGTTAAACACTCAAATAAGTTTAAGAGGTTTATTGCTAGAGATCACAATGTACGTTAGGCACTATCGCTAAAATGAACGAAATGATGGAAATGAATGCACCCGGTTGCTGTCGGTAATGCACTGAGCTCGCGGCGCATTTCGTGCGACCGCATTGTATCGCTAGGTCAGCAAACGTGGTCGATTGCAATAATTGCATCGAACATGCTCCCGACGGGAAGAGATGAGTTAATGAGATATACAAAATTAAGAGTTACGTGAGTGTGAGCTAAACGCTAAGGAGTTAAAACAATAATAGGTGAGAGATGATTGACAAGGTGATAGAACAATCTTATCATGATTATTATAGCTACACATGGATGCTCAAACGGTTGAGTCACCAATCGAGAATACCGATTGCCTTTTAGCTAGGGGAGACGTCGACGTGTCTCGCCTCTTTGTACGTAAACTAGACCACCGTTTAGAAAAATTAGCTACGCGCGCACTATCACTGACACATGGCCCCTGCTCGGGCAGGGGTTGATTTCGCGCACTTGCACTAGAGCTTTGCTCTTGCTCAAATTGATTTATGCAAACACTCACACTCGCTGGTACGTTCTCGTCCCGCTCTTGGGTGATCGGACCCCCGGCCCGCTGACATCTCCTCCTCAGGAACCACAGGACCACTGCGACAGCTGCTAGTAATAGGCCATATAACAACGCATACTGATGTATGTCATGTGTCGTTAAAACCTCTGTCTGTTGGGCTGATTCCTTCATCGCTTTAATTTGTTCACCGAGATAATTTAAAGAATCGTTTATCGGTATGGTATCTTCGTTGACCTTGTAGTCTTGGAAAATTTGGATAGGTAGCGTTAGATTACTAATCAAACGATTTATGGGGGTTAATTTAGTCTCGAGTATATTTGGTTTAAGATTAAGCGTATTCTCTAATTGCTGATGAGAATAAAGTGTTACATCATGACCCTTCACGATGCATTGCTTAGTTAGTTGAATGAGTCCAGCCTTGCTGACTTCGCTCGCTTGTAGGTCGTCGTCGCATATGACTCTCAAAGAGTATGAGTCACAACAGAAATACAAATAGGTAGAAAAGTCGTGTAATGGAACCCATTTGTTTTCACAGCTAGAATTGATGATCCTACAAGTCGACAGCTCTTCTTTTTCGCAGAATTGTTCATCCGGACCTATACTCTGGACAGGCCCTCGAAGTCGACAAAGGTAGGTTTCCGCTCGGTATTCGCAACCTTGAAGATCGCTGACGCTGGCTGTTAAGTATGAATCTCTTTTCAAGTTGATCGCGATGTATTCGGATGCTGGCTTGACGCTGATCATTCTTTTGTTAATTTTAACCGGCACTGGTATCAAATTGTATAGCTGGAACGTATCTCTGCTAATTAACGGTATGGTAATTTCGAATAAGAGATATTCGTCTGTCATCCTCGCTTTCACTTTTAACAATTTGTAGATCTCATACAAGTTGAACTGAATGTTATCTACGGGTAATGCTAGGTCTTTAGAAATTTGACTAGATACAATCTGTAACTCCCCACGGAGCTGTTGTGGAGTCAAAAGATGCAGATTGATCTGACCATGATAGATCTCAGTCATAGTATCAAGAAAAGTATCCTGAATCCGCCTTAGATTCTGAATCATATTTATGGTCGCTATCGCTGCTAAAGAGAAATCTTGCTGAATCGACATTACGTCGATCTCTTGCTGCAATGTATTGGTGATGCTGTCTAGGTAATTTAAATGTTTATTAATTATCTAATGCTGCTTTTCAATAGTCTCTTCTGTTCTCTTTAAGATATTATACTCCGCTTCTATTACCGATGTCTGATTCCTGTACAGCTGACTAAGATGAAATGTATTCTTCCGTATGAGGTCAATGTCACGCTTGTATTTTTCTGCGAATTCTTGATCCAGTACTCCGAACAATGAATTAGCTATGGAGCCGACAGCGTTGATAAGCCCGCGTCGAGTTCGCGGACTTGCTCCAAAGTGCTGATTGAGCAACAGCTGGTTATAATATTGTAGTTCATCGTACTCGTGTTGTATTTGTAATACGATAATTTTACAATGGCTCTGCTCTTGAATTTTCCCACATGTTTTTTCGAGATATTGAGAAAATTGTTTGACCGCTTTGTCTCCTTGCCAGTAAGGAGTCAAATTATAGTATGTTATGATTTTCCACTGATCACGAATAAGATGCATTTGTCCCAGAGGGTCAAAATACAACGTTTGATTGCTATCAAATTCAGTTATTTTGAAAATTGCATCAGTGGGTAGTATAACGCTCATAAAAAATAGCAATGATAATGCTATGCTATAGATTTTAGGACTACTGCTAAACTGTTTGCTCGCTTTTTCTTCCGCTTTTGCCTCATCGATTTGCTGATGTTGCTTGTTTGCTTCGCTTTTTTCTGGATTTTGATTACTTGCTTCTTTTTCTGCTATAGGTAGGATAGATAGCTTGATAATTGGCCGCTTTATAAACCCATTTTTGGTTTTTAAAGTCACCACACGGACAACTCCATCCTTTCCTGGATGGACCTCAACCACTCGACCAACGGGCCATTTTCCTGGGGTTAGGTTGTCGTCATGAATGGTTACCATGTCGCCTATCTCTACATTATTTTGTGCTTTTAACCACTTGCTGCGTATCGATAACTGGCTAAGATATTCCGCCTTCCACCGCTTCCATATATCTTGGAACGTTTTATTTACTAAATACCATCTCGTCCTCGCATCTTGTGCCGTTTCTATTACAGTAAGATCGGCACGAGTGGTAAGAAAATGCGCTGGCGTGAGGAAATCGATATCGTCGATATCCTCAGATATTGGGCACAGTGGTCTTGAGTTAAGGGTTGCTTCGATTTGAGATAAGACCGTGCTGTATTCTTCAAAAGTTAAAGCTTGGTCCCCTATTACTCTTTTTAGATGTTGCTTTAGACTCCGAATAGATCGCTCCCAGATCCCTCCAGCACTCGGCCATGAAGGGCAGTTGCAATGCCATTCTATCTTCATCTCCGCTATCTCTTGATAAAAGGTGTCGTTAAAGATTCGCTCGAACTGTTGCTGTTCCTCCTGAAGGATTTTGTTGGCACCTACGAAGTTAGTACCATTGTCTGAATATATGTGTTTTGGAGTCCCTCGTCGAGCCGCCATACGACGCAACGCCGCTATGAATGACGCACTGCTTAGATCGGAGACTAGCTCTATATGGACCGCTTTTGTAACCATGCAAATAAACAATGCGATATATCCTTTAGTCGTTTTAATGCCTCTCCCTTTGTTTGCTTTTACTCGAATACACCCCGTATAGTCTATTCTAGTATGATAGAATGGAGGCGCTGGGTTAGATCGGCAATCAGGCAGGTCTCCCATTATTTGATGTAGCTTTCTGGGTTCTTGTTTTTTGCAGGTCACACATTTACGAAGCTGCTTTTTGGTAGCTCTGTTTCCTTGAATTATCCAATATTGCTGTCTCAATAAAGACAAGGTAAGTCGAGCTCCGCCATGAAAAGAGAGCTCATGTGCTTGCTGGATAAGAAGCTCCGTTAATCTCCCGCTATATGGAATTATTATTGGATGTTTCATATCTGAGTTAATGTTGGCATTTTTAAGACGTCCCCCGACTCTTATTTAATAATTTGCTATTGGAATTGAGTTTATTATTCATCAAACCATCGATATCCGAGTCAAATTCATTGCGCTGTGTGCATTTAATTATAATTAATTTTGCTTTCCTTAGCTCTTGTAATGTGAGATATGACGGCCTTTGTTTACTTGTTCGCGCAAGTGCACGTAATATCCATGCTACGATGCGATTTACTTTTACGAATGAACTATGACGATCTAATAAATCGTCAATTACGCTTTTTTCGGTATTGCTGTTTTGGACAGTAATAACTTGCTTCCGGACCTCTTCTTCCGTCGTATACTCTGCTTGCTCTCGCTTTGGCTTAAAAGAAGGTGTCGATAACCAAGCTGGGCCTCGCCACCATAACGTATGCTCCATTTGTTGTTTAATGGATAGTCCTCTGCTAGCTGAATCGGCTGGATTTTCCTTAGTCGATACGTAATGCCAAACATCTGGTGATGCTACGCTAATAATTTTCTTCACTCTATTCGCTACAAAAGGCTTCCAACGTTCTGGGTAACCTTGTATCCAGCTAAGGGCGACCTTAGAGTCGCTCCAGGCATAGATTTCGTAATCCATGCCAGTCATGCTAGCTGCTACTTTCGTAAATAATCTAGATAAAAGTTCCGCTGCACAGAGCTCTAATCTAGGTAGCGATACTGTCTTGCTGTTAGGTACTAATCTTGTTTTAGCTGCGACTAGTACTACCGATGCTTCCGTTTTTGATGTGATTCTGGCATAAACGACACATGCGTACGCTTTAAGAGATGCATCACAAAATCCGTGGAGTTGGATAGTGTCATCTCGTTTGCTTTGCAACCATCGTGGGATTTTACATTTGCTAATACATCCCATATCCTCAGTTAATTTCACCCACTCATTGTTGATCTCAGCTGAAACTTGATCGCTCCATTGAATTTCATCAAGCCAGACCTTTTGAAATAACAATTTGAATTTTGTAGTCAGCGGCGCTAGCCAACCTAAAGGATCGAATAACCTGGATATTTCCGATAGAAGCAATCTTTTTGTAAGTCTTGTAGTATTCGCTGATGGAGTATATTGGAAAGTGAATTCATCTGTTTCTGGGTCCCATCTTAAGCCCAAAGTTTTGGCTGTGTTTTCAGTTTTGAAAATGAATGCTGGTGCTTGATTATTTTGCTGCGATGGATTTATCTCTTCCAAAAGCTTCTTCTCGTTTGCTGACCACTTTCTCAGCAAGAAGCCGCCGCTGCTTAGACACGAATTAAGTTCTGATATGCTGCTTCTCCCTTCGTCGACAGTATGGGCACCTGTTACCAGATCATCCATATAGAAATCTTCTAGTATTATTCTTGCTGCTGTAGGAAAGTTATTCTTCTCGTCCGCTGCTAATTTTCGAAGGGTCATCATCGCCAAAAAAGGAGCTGAATTCGTGCCATTTGTTACCGTCGTTAGCTGGTATGCTCTAATTGGCTGCATAGTCTGTGCTCTCCAAAAGATTTGTTGAAGCCTTTGATCCGCTTCGCTAACTAGTATCTGCCGATACATTTTTTCGATATCGGCAGTGAATACGTATCGATATTGTCTCCACTTAAGTAACAGTGCCTGTAGATCTTGCTGCAGGTTAGGTCCACGATGCATGATATCATTGAGACTAAGTCCCGAAGAAGTCTTTGCGGTTGCATTAAATACGACACGTAACTTCGTAGTGGAGGATTCCGCTCGCTGAACCCCATGATGAGGTAAGAAACACTTTATTCCGTCGCTGCTAAGAGTCGCTAATTTCATATGCCCCAACTCTTCATATTCGCTTAAAAATTGCTTATATTGCTGAGCTAAAGATTCTTGCTTGCTAAGCTTTTTCTCTAGATTCTTTAATTGCGCTAAGGCTATTTCCTTTGAAGATCCTAGCTTTTCACTCGCTTGCTGCTTCATCGGCAACCTAACTTCATAACGACCGCCTTCCAGACGTTTTGTCGTTCTTAGGTAATATTCGACGCATTGCTCATCTTCCGCTGATAATTCATTTTGCTCGTGAATATCCTCAATTTGCCAAAATTGTTGAATATCCGCTATTTTATTTAGGATGACGTTACAATAGAACTGTGGCTTTACGGTTCCACACAGTAACCATCCTAGCTGTGTTTGCTGAGCTAAGGGCGCAGACGACTCAGCACTTCTTATCAAACCATCTAGCATGATAAGAGCATAAGCATCTGCCCCGAGTAACAAGTCCACTGGACGACTTGTATTATACTCTGGATCCGCTAAATTAATATGTTCCAAATGCGACCACGAAGGCTTTTCAAATGATCGATTTGGTAAGTTTTTGATTAGACTTTTCATAATCAAAACATCCATGTGGAAATTAAAGCTAGTATACATAGACTGGCATATAATGCTTAGCTTGCCCGTACAGTTAGATTCCTTCTCTGCTATTCCGGAAACAGCTCCATAAAAATGCTGTCGTTTTAAACCTAACTGTTGAGCAGCCTTCTCTGTAATCAACGATACCTGTGAGCCCTGATCAATGAGAGCCCTCAGGACAAGCTGCGTGCTATCTGCTGCTGTCACCCTCACTAACGCTGTAGCTAAAAGAATCTCAGTGAGATTTTGCTGAGATGCGTGAACACCATTGCTGCTGCTTTGCTTTGAATGCTCTTCTTGCTTAAGATTTTCATCATTCGTATTATTTTGCTGTCCATCAGCAAAACAATCATGCAATATTGTATGATGCCGGCCAGAACACGTGAGGCATCGTTTCTTAGAATGGCATTTATTGCCATTGTGATTAAAAATGCAATTAAAACAACATTTCAGTTGTTTGAGGGTTTTAAGTTTCATTTCCTTCGGCATTTGAAGAAACTTTGCGCAATTGTAAAATTTATGCTCTGCAAAACAATAAGGGCATTTGATTTCCTGCACGTGCATTGCTTTTGAGTTTTTCGAATTATTATCGTTCGATTTATGATTGGTGCTGAATTTACGATTGTTTGGAAATGGTTTTGAAGAACCCGTTTGTTGCTGAGATTGCTGCAATTTTTGCATGGTGTCTTGTCGTCGACGAGATGTTTCTAGACTAGTGAATTTATTTTCTAAAAAGTCTAAGTACTCCTGTAGGACTGGTATCTCTCTAGGGTTTTGTAACGAGTCTATATACTCTGAATAAGATTCACTATCCAGCTTTTGCGACATAATATGCGCAATTAGAGGGCCCCACGTGCTAATATCCGCACCTAGATTTTTGATGGCGTGAAGACTCTCTAACGTGGCATCATGCATCTTTTTAAACGCTGAAAACGATTGCTGCTGTATGTTGGGAATATTCAGGAACATATTGGCGTGCGCTGTAACGATAATCCTCTTGTTATCAAATCGATGATTTAGAATCTCCCAACAAACGTTATAGTTATCGGTGCTAATTGGAAGGTGCTGAATCAAACGCTCGGCTTCGCCTTTTAACTTGCCTTTAAGGTATTGCATTTTCTGAGCGTTTGATAATGCGTTGTTCTTGTGGATCGCTTCGCTGAATAGATCCTTAAAAGACATCCATTGCTGGTAATGGCCTGTAAATACCGGAATATCCATTTGTGGTGTGGATTTCTCGCGATAAGATGTAGACCACATTTTGGAGTTAATAGCTTTTCTCAAGCTGTTAAAAGTTCGCTCGTGCTTGGTGAAATTATACTCATAATCTCCTGCTACATCTTCCCCCGATTCACCAATGATTTCCCAGTGAAGGTTATCAATGGTAGTCCACCGACTGTGCAGGTTTCGAAGGGCGTCTTCGAACTCCCACTTGTCAACAATATTTTCAACATCAATATTGTCGACTGCTCTAAGAAACGCTTTAAAATTGACTGACTGCTTATGAAGCATATCATCAAGCTTGCTGTTGGACCCTCTTGACTCGAAGGTCGGTGTTGCTGCTACTGTTGTTGGCAGTCCCGGCTGACTCGCTGAAGTTCCGGGCGCCTCTCGCTGGGGTGGTTGAGGAAGATACGGTGATTTCAGATCTTGTTGCATCAACTCTTCTTTAAATTTACTTATAAGCTCTTTAGCTGTTAAATAATGCTGGTTGGTACTCTCAAATTCAGACTTAGTAAAATATTTATGGTTCGTCTGTTCAAAAGGAAGAATCTTTTCATGATTCACTTGAAAGTCCTCCCAGTACTTCTCAAGTAACTCGAGTTTACGCTTACAGTAATCTAACGTCTTACGCTCTACGCTATCCTTTTTAAAATTGATGAGGAGTTTCCTAATGCCCTCCGCAATCTCGCATTGAAGAAAATAAAGGCTCTCCATCTCGCTGCTTGTGTTAGAAAATTGAACGATCTTACTTGAAAAAATCCTTTGTCGCTGCTAACCTGACGAGGGTTGCTCCCCAAGTCAGTGATCCGCTGATGTCGCTAGTATGAGCTGTGAACTCACTGCTGCTGGAACGGTACTCCCCGAGCACCGCTGTTGCTGATACCGCTGAGAGAAAATTGAGCACTCCAACTCAATATTCGGCCGCTAAAGTCACTCCTAAAGTCTCGCTGCTAAGGTAACCACCGGTCACTGCTAAGCTAAGCTAAGAAACACTTCAATACAAGGTGTCACTAGTTCAGTTCAATTCAAGTTCACTTCACGTACCGTCAGTCCCGAAAAACTAAAGTTCGACCGCGAAGTCCTTGAAACGGTTCGAAGGACCAAACTGTAGGGGGCGCGACCTAAGTGGTACCTGGTGGGATTATTTACGCTGCTAAGTTAAACACTCAAATAAGTTTAAGAGGTTTATTGCTAGAGATCACAATGTACGTTAGGCACTATCGCTAAAATGAACGAAATGATGGAAATGAATGCACCCGGTTGCTGTCGGTAATGCACTGAGCTCGCGGCGCATTTCGTGCGACCGCATTGTATCGCTAGGTCAGCAAACGTGGTCGATTGCAATAATTGCATCGAACAAACAGCAAATTGTAAAAAGTCTCCCTCAAGACGTGATTTTTTCATTCGACGAACCTACAGGTGATGTCTATGTGGTGATTATATTTATCGTGTTTAGAATTGGGTGAACAAATGTTGGATTAGATGTACTACTTATGAAAGATTTTATTACTTTAATGAAAATACGTCACTTACATATTCCCTACATAAAAAAAAAACAATACTTATTACATTTCTATTATTAGGTACGTTGTTACAGGAAAATCTTTAAGACAAATAAATCATTCCAGTAACCGTGACAATCAGAAAAGTCTTAAACAAAAATCCATTGAAAGCAATCACCTAAACAAGGGTGCTAATACTAATAAAAAGATTAGTTAATTCCCTGCCCACGTCTCAAAGAAATATCCTTAAAGCCAATTAAATATCGTCACGTTTTAATTTCCTCTCTCCAAGGAAAACCCTTTTCTCACCCTTCGTTCGTTGGATCCAGAAATACACTAATTGAATACCGGCCTCAGTGCAGAATTCTTCGCGTCTAGAAGTACCAACATTTTATCGAATCGATGGATTTAAAAATAAATCCACCATAGTGCGAGTACAGTCAACCGCATGGCTGTGGTAATTCTTTGAATTTGAGCTGGCCTGGCGTAGTACGGCGTTTCAATGGAATGCCACACTTACTAGCTTAAGGTGAAATTAAAATTTTCACACGATAGATGAAATTTGCAGGTCAGTGCCAGGCTGTATGTTGAACAAAATGCAATTCACCACCATAACAAATATGGCTTCAGATAATAACAGTAATTAAAATCAAAGGTCCAAGTTTATTTAACTCTATTGAATTACTTTTTCATGCATAAATCGTTCAACGTGAAAAACATAACAACATTTCGATTTCGCTAGCTACCCTGGAGTTCTACGTTAAATCGGTTTAGTTATCATGGTCGTGCAGCCAACTGTACCTACCTAGTACTTGCACAGTTTCGAGTTCGACTAGAAATTTGGTTTCACCGACCTTCTAGTCCATCGTTCGGCGAATTCCCGGTATTTGTTACAACGATTATTTGTAAAAACATTCCAAATGGGCTGTTCCAACGAATTTTATTGGTCTTTAAGAATTGGTTCCAAATGTAAACAAACATCCAAGTAAGTTTTTCAAAATACTGTTTGAGGAATCAAGGACCTCTTTTCAAAAACAAAATATAATTACCTACTCAGTTCTGAATATGTAAATACTAAACAAAGTAATTTCAAACATGACCGCATTTAAATAGAAAATACGAAGTACCAAAAGACCAATTTATACCAGGCATTTCTTATTAAAATCGAACCAACGCAAACAGATTAAAAACGTCTTCATGTCGCGACCAGGGCGTGACTCCATTAAACTGGAAAATATTTTCCTAATAAATTGGCCTCTTCAAAGTCCCTATAGATTTATGTACGACAATCACCCGTCGCCCTTCAGGGAAATTAGCTTCGACCCATATTTTAGAAGCTAAGTGATGATTTTGGAAGTGGACGTTATCAGGAAATTGATAAAATAACATTTCTTGCTTTTTTCGTATATCTTTCATGAGTTTTATGTTAAATGAGAAGGGTTTGGTTAATAAGAGTTGACTGGGGGCTCTCTGGGTTATATTGGGTTATAACTTCACTTGCGTATTTCGAGATGAGTTATGGATTATGTCAGATAAGGGCCAGCACCCACCTGCATACTAATAACTTCTTATTGATGGCACCATTCTGCTCAGCATTAATATTAGGGCAATTTTCCTCTGAGATCGTTCGTACTCATCCCTTTTTGGAGGTATGCAAGCCTTTTCCACACCAATATCATTTCATACCACATAGACCCACACTAGGTCTAACGACGTGATCGAAAGACCAACCTTACACGTTATGTGATACAATGTTATGTATTACGAAAGGTAATACAATACAAGCGATGAGTTAGCAACATTCCGTAATTACCTATCTGTTTGTTTAGTATAATGAACTATTAATATTTATTGTACGGTACGCGGACGACATGAGGAAATACTACTTTCTTTCCTCGAAGGCAGCTATTTTATCGTTTATACTCACCTTCTTAAATATTCACGTGTTCTTATTTGTTAACACGTGGGAGTTAATTCAAATATAAGCCAATTAGCAGTAATTGCATTAATCGTTGTGTTTATTTTGGTGGAAACAAAACTTTGAGGTTGGAAAACCTTGTTAGTTATCATACACGCGAAGAAACACAATAAAGAGTTCGTAATTCAATGGTTTCAGTGCACTTTATCCTACTAATATAATAAATGGGAATGTTTTTGAAGATGTATGGATTTGGATGAAATTTGGCACACAGATAGTTTGATACTTGGAATAACACATAGGATAATTTTTACCCCATTTGTACGTTCTCTTGGGATACTTTCCGACATCTACGCGGGCGAAACCGCGGGCGTAAGTACCTACTTCATAAAATGGCGGAAGTACTACATCAACTATTTTCTTTATAACCAATATAAACGAAGACTCAATATTCCCATAGCTAAATAAGCACAACATTAATACAAAACTTAATATAGTTAATAAATAAACAACTGTTCCTTGAGGGAATATAACAAGACCTTTTTATCTACTGCCCACATTCGAAGCAAACCTCATACAATATTGATCAATGATTGGATGGTTCTAGATGAAGGGAACCAAATATAAACCAAATTACTTGTTTGTTAGTAGTACCGAGCACTAATCTTCTATATGAACTTTAATGAGTTTCGTTTAATATGGACGAGCGTTTCAACTTGGTGGGAGAAAAACGTGGAATGTAGGCCAACGGTATCTAGGTAAAGTGTGTTCTAGATTTTGCGATTCGATTTTTTTAAATGATAAAACTGCCTCATGGATGGAGAGTTAAAAATTATGTTCGAAGTTAAGTAAATGCTCAGAAGTAGATTTTTACAAAAAAAAAAAAAACAAAATCAGAATCTTGGAGATAGGAGATAAAAATATTGCCAAATTTTATCTGGAATAGGATCGATCATTAATTAGGAGCTTGTGGCTAATTATAATAGCCGCACGAGTCGATCGATCAGGTTAAGCTACGCATGCCGCGGTTGGTCCATGGATGGGTGACCATCTTTACATACCAAGGCCCGTTTTTTTTTGTTTTTTGGGTGGGAAATCATCAAATAACTTCTCCCGCTCTGAGTGGAGCAGGAGGGCGTGTCAGACTTTTACTGACTAAAACCCACCCGTGTTCCTTCATTAGCCCGTATGCCAGGGGCTGTGGTATCTCTTTCGAACCAAACCCGCACCCCTGGCAGGCATCGACCCTTGCGGGTCCCATCACTTTTTGTGCTGACATCTCTTTGAGGCGCGCGTGGAACACAACGCGCCGTCGACTTGGGCTTGGTCCTTACCGGACAGCGAGCTACCCATTACTCGCCGTCCGCAAGCCCATGCCTACGGTGGCCGGAAATCGGCCTGGGATTCGCGACGCCCAGGGCGTCTCCGTATCCTGCGGCGGGCTACCAAGGCCCCTTCGTTCCTTGGAAAACCCACTAAGCCGTTGGTCCCGGCTGTCATTCAAGTGGATCTTTGACAGACGTTACGGGTCGACAGAAGCCAGACAGTCTGACAACCAGTCTCACCAATGGGTTTCGTACTACCTAGCAACTGGGTTCTGGAGGTCAGATAGGCAGTCGTTCCATGTATAATACCGGTATTCAGTTGCACCCGGTTAGACTGGAAAGCGACCCCAACAGAGTTTGGAAAAGGCTTGAGGACCGATTATTAAGAACTAGGTACTTGCATAACAATTCGAGTATGACTTATACCAATCGTAAGGATTTAACCCACAGAATACCGAAATCAGACAAGGTATATACCAACCGCACCCAACAGCGAACTTCACCACGCGGGTCCACGCAGTGCGGTTTGGTGGATGTCAAATATCTTTAAACTTTTTGTTCTAGGACATGTCGGTTTCCTCATAATGTTGTCCTTCACAGTTTTGAGACCAGTGGTGATGAAGTTATTTAAACAAAGTAAACCGCTTGTCTGGGTTCGAACCCACAACCGATAACAACTCGTAAGTAGTGGTACTTACGAGTTGTTATCAAAACATCGAGATTTCTGTCCTAATAATTATGAAGGACATACAACTTCCTGAATAAATGTATATAATATATATAATGTTCCTACTGCTGGGACACAAGCATTATCTATTTGTAAGTTTAAAAAATCTTAGCCGTCACGAAAATCGACTTTGGTTTATAACAATAATAATATGGATAGACATAATTTTATACTGGCAAAATGCCTTGACCCACAAACCATAAATGACTAAACGAAACAGCTAGCCAACTTTTAATTTCATGTTTGTCAATCAAAAAACAAAACACGTGTGTCTATGTGCCAGTTCTTCATAATATAACATAATAATTGTTGATAGTGATGTCACTGGAAACTAATTGAGCCGGAAGTAGACGTGGACATAACATTGATAAACATTATCAATTTCATGACCACGTGTATGACCGACATAATCGTTATGGGAATGCTCTAGGGATTCCCGTCCGGAATGTGTAAGGTTCTGTTTAGACGCGCCACAATTTCAAGAGAGCGATAAAAATGTTGCCTGTGAGTGGCTGGTGTGTCTAAGCTTAAGCTGCTTGGATTTTCGCCGTGGCAGCCACAAAAAGGTCCCGATGCGTTCGGCCGTTTGTCTAAAAGTACCGTGACTGTTTTACCGGTACTTTTACCGTGAGCGGTTGCGTATGTGTATTGACAACAGCAAGTCAATATGGACCACATGTGCACGAGCTTTAAAAGGCTTCTGCATATAATAGGTACGCAGTACAAGTACATAACAGTAGGCCTCACAATAGTGGTAACAACAGTGTCTACCTGTCCTATTATTTAATTGAATCTCCGTACTACGCTAGGCCAACTCGAGGGCGTAATATAACGTGTGAGTAGAACGTACCATGTTCTTAAAAAAAATATTGTACGCGTCTACATGTTTTCCGCTGTGGTGTGGTTGTGACTGTGGCACGTCTCTACGACCCTAACGATGTAACACCGTAGTCAGCACTTTATACGTTATGTACTCCACGTGCGACCCTAATCTTGTTACGGTAGAAATAAAAGCATTTTGCTCAGCTCGCATTTTGTTCACCGCCGTGAAGTAATGGTTAAATTTTAAGTCACTTCGTGTGACGTTCTAGGTAGCATACTGTGGAAAGTGTTACTAGCTTTGCATTGCAAGCAATGCTTTTAGTGTTGCAGATCTTAGGTAAACAGTTTTGATCGTAAGTATCGTGGACCTGGAGTAGCCTGTCGTATGCCTTCAAAATTACGGGTAAAATGATGAAAACTAAAAATTCAAGCTTTTTAATTGAAGTATAAAACAAGCTCCCTTTTCTCCCTTTACTTTTATTCAATCGTAGATTTGGTTCCGAAGATGCATAGATACGCGTGAAAACCATAACCTTGTGTTTGCTGTCGCGCAATAAGTCGGGTAATAAAAAAAACATCATTTTGTGTTTTCGACTGGTTGGTTTTTTTTTTGTCAGTTCCAAAATCCTAATAATCCTTCCTACTAATATTATAATTGTGAAAGTTTTTGATGATGGATGGATAGATTTATGTTACTCTCATACGCAAAAACTACTGAATCGGTTTAGATGAAATTTGGCACATAGATAGTTCATAATCATCTTGGATTAACACGTAAGATACTTTTTATTCCGGTAGTACCTACGTCCCCTTGAGATAATTTTTGACCACCACGCGGGCGAAGCCGCTGGCAAAAGCTAGTGGCAAAAATAATAATGCTTACTCAAAAGATCAAAACAGGTTAAGGTATTTATAGAAACATCACTGTTGATTTTCAATTATTTTTTCATTTGCTTCATTTTATTTACTCTTCTTTTAGGCTTTTCAAAATAAACAACGAAATATATATTACTTTTGTGTATACTGCAAACAAACAGCTTCAGTAGTTCTTACATTTTGTTTCATTTCTATTCTAGAAATAGACAAGCAACTTGTTGTCTTAACTCCACGGAACGTTTATTACAGTTCACCACAATTTTCTTAATAAAAACTTGAACATGAACTCATGTAGAAAATAAGACCCGTCTTCACAAAAACTCCAGCACAAAAACATTCTATCGTAAGTAATAATTTGTTACATTTTCATTTCCATATTATTTTGTTGCCAGTATAAATTTTCCATTAAAGAAATAATTTTCAAATATCGAATATTTAGAGACGATTTTCTTTCTGAAGCGAAGAATTTTGTTCGACGTTTAAATTACTCGATCGAATGGCTTCAAATTAAATCGAATCGATTCAAATTAACAGCTTTTGCAACAGCAGCTGCAAATGTAATAAGTGTAAATTTGCAGCCATTTTATGTTTTAATTAAATTAAGAGGATCTCCGTCTCTAGTCAGTGCAACTAAACTAATTAAGCTTGTTTTAGAGAGTGTTCACAATTCAAAGGATTTGAAATGTGACCTTTCCGTCGGGAATTAACACCTCCTGTTGATGAATTATTCTTAAACTCTCGCTAACAAACATAAATTTGAGTTGATAAGCCTTAAGAATAAGATAGCAAACTAACGTTCATGAATAAACAAGTCTGAATTTTATTAAAAAAACTAGCTGATACGGCGAATCATACGTTTTCAAACAATTATTCATATAAAATTCCAAAGACAAAAGAATATTAAGTTTTTCTAGAATTTGGAAAATATCGGAAAACTTTTCCAATTTTTCTTGAGTGAAAATTGTAATTTTATACATTATTATTACTTAGGTTACCTTGTTATTTTTATTCAATTAATAACACTTGTTTACTATACAATTTTATATAACTAGTAAGTAATAGTCTGCGAAACGGACCGCGACAGTCATTTTGCTTTGTTTTTTAAACGGACTCTCAACGGAACTAATTGATGATCCCTGTATTAGACTATTGCGAGCATTTTTAAATAAAAAATATCTAAATCGGTCCAGCCGTTCTCAAGTGATGCGCTTACCAACGAACAGCTTTTCATTTTTATTTTTTCAATTTTTTTAAGTATAAAATAAAAACTGAAATATACCTCAATTGGATCAAACAGAATAAACGAACAAATCGCAACTTGTCCAGTATCGTGTACTTTACCAAGTTCTCGAATTAACCGGGCAATCCACAGGTCAGCCAGTCTATTCACAAAATAAACCGATCGAACGTTTTAATGATCGAAACGAGGCTGGTACTTGGATAATTGACGTCAGCAACATTTAACCAACCAGTCGTCTTTGTCTACCTGGATAGACTGAATATAGACTTTACAGAGAGTTAGATAAGGTCGAATGTATATTTTAGGGTTGTGTAGTTAATCCGCTTGCCAGTTCGTGTTCGCGCACCAATATTGCGGGTGGCAACTTTTTTAATTAATGGACCTTCGACTCGAGCTGTCTCAACTCGGCGATTGCTGGAGACTACACGGCGAATACCAAGTTATTTTATTAGCGTCTTTTTGTTTCTAACTTTGTCTGCGGCTTTCAATTTGATGGATGGGGCTTTGCTTCATTTTTGCTTTAGAGGAGTTGATATTTTGATTTCTTTGCTCATTAAGTGCTTAAGTACGTAGTAATTGTATTATTGTTGTTGGAGTGCATTTATGTATAGTTTGCAGTATTGCAACAGTAAAATGTAGGTAGTTATTGCATAGTAATCATTTATGTCAAAAGCACATAAAAGGTACTTTATAACGTCAACATTCACATTAAAATATAATTAACTAGCTTTTGCGAGCGGCTTCGCCCGCGCGGAACTTTCATCCCCGATTTAACTCCCTTAGGGGTTGAATTTCGAAAAACCCTTCCTTATTCCTTGTCTACATTATATGCAAAATTTCAGCTTTCTAGGTCCAAGGGTTTGGGCTGGGCGTTGATGAGTCAGTCAGTCAGTCAGTCAGTCAGGACTTTTCTTTTTATTTATATAATAATATATATAGATATAGATTCTAGTCGCCCCTACTAAAAGATTGTTTCGTATGGATAAGAATGGGCAAGAAACTTCACCGTTACTCTTTTAAATGTTTTACTATACTTTGTATTCAAATTACATATTTATATGTGATGACGATTCACCTACAACAAAATGACCATCCCACGCAATGACAGATACATTAATTACATAATAGATACAGAAGGTTCAGAGGCTTTAGTGTGAGTCCCTGGATGCCCTGGATTGGTGACGGACCAATCGGAGCACCGAACGCGCTCGATGCATTTGATCAAGATGGTTAAATGAAACTCACACTAGGGCCACTGGCGTGCTAGCACACCAGAAGATGCAGCATAAGTAGGCGGACATGGTGGACCGATGAAGTAGGTCGTGGGAATTTGATCGATGTGGCGACGCTTATGGGAGGCCTATGTACACCAGTTAACGTCTTTTGACTGAAGGAATTAAGGTGATCATGATATGACTCGCGACCGTAACACGATGTTTATGGAATTATGATAATTCAAATCAACAAAGCAAGACTCTTAGTTCATTTAATTCCATTCAATGACTTCTTTATGAAATAGTCATTCAAACTGAACTGGAAATTGCAAAAAAAACGCTAGAAAAGCTATCCTGGCGCTTCCACTTTAATTGAGATGAGTTTGAATATTGCCCTTTCTGTCTCCATTAACAAAAACAACAGCAGTCTATCTTCGTTCATACTAATACGTTTATCTTTACAGTTACACAATCCGTACATAAAGTTAGGTTCACAGAGAGAAAAATTGTTCTGGTTTTTTAGATGGATTGAGGTTTAATCTCCGCCCAGCTATTGCGTTAGATTGATGGCCCCGATATTCCTGACAGATGGTCCGTTTCAGCTTTTAGTTTTATTTGGCTTTACTTCTGCTATTCCCAAAATATGACAGGTCAAATGTGATGGATGTAATTATGTTTTTGAACGGTAGCAGGGGCTGTAATCAGGGAATTAGTACACGATTCTAAATCTTGGCGTAGAAATTTTTCAAAATACAAAACCGTTGTGTCATACACTTTGACAGCGCAGGTAATGCACTTTTCTGTAAAACAGCAGATTATTTTTTTGATAACCGGCGAAAAATGTATATGCTCCTTGCATTGAAATTCAGATTTATGTAGATATACTGAATCCATGGAAACAGCTTGTGCGTCGAGTACCTACCACCCTGTATATCTCTATATGTACGAGTATTTATATTAATCATCATCATCTGCCTAGCCTTTTCCAAACTATGTTGGGGTCAGCTTCCAGTCTAACCGGATGCAGCTGATTACCAGTATTTTACATGGAGCGACTGCCTATCTGACCTCCACAACCCAGTTACTGGGTAATACGATACCCTTTGGTAAGACTGGTTGTTAGACTTTCGGGCTTCTGACGACCCGTAACGACTGTCAAAGAACCACAAATGACAGCCGGGACCAACTGCTTTTCGAGGCACGGAGGGGTCTTGGTATGTGAAGATGGTCACCCATCCACGGATCGACCGCGGCAAGCGTAGCTTAACCTGATCGATCGACCCATGCAGCTATTGTTATTTATCCACAAGTGCCATGTATATTATAAATGTAACTATAAATCTGTCGTTTTCACGCCAAAAACAGTACTGATCATTATGAAATTTGACGGATAGGTATTCTAGGACCTGGAGTAGGACATAGGGTTCTTTTTTGATCCTGCATTGCAGTATACCGCATAGTAAAGTACGTTTTTTATCGAAACTACCGAACTAACTATGATAAAATTTGCAGAGACTAGCGAAATACTTACCTGGAGGAAAAATGCAGTAGGAAAACTTTAAAAACTAAATATACTCGGTTAAACCTATTGCTAAGTCTTTGATATGAGTTTTCCGATTTTTCCTTGAACTAAGTAGAACGTCATACGATGCAGACTCAAAGCTCTCCATAAGCTTCAAGTTGTTGACACTCAACACGTTGTAAATGTAACTAAGGATTTTCAAAGGATTTGTCACGTTTCTGATGTAATGTATTTTTAACCAACTTCAAAAAAGAGGAGGTCCTTAATTCGTCGGAACCTTTTTTTTTGTGTACGTTCCCCGATTACTCGAAGATGGCTGAACCGATTTGGATTTATTTTTTTGTTTGAAAGGGTTTACTTTCCAGGTGGCCCCATGATCATCAAGTCAGGATCTGATGATGGAATCCTGGAGAAATAGAGAGAACTCTACAAATTTTATAGGCACACTTGAAGCGATTTGGGTAGTTTTTGGAAGAGTGCTTTCTCGGAGTGGTCCCATTTCAATTTGGTGTAGATCTGATGAAAAACTTTGGATATAGGCAACGGAACTCCTCAATAAATGATTGCAAATGGACTGGAATTGCTGATTTCTCATGTCTGTCTATTTTACACACCAGTTCTTAACATAACCACATGAGAACCACTAAATGGTGAAAAATAAAAACTTTTTCCAAAAAAAAAAAAAAACAACTGACTTCTGGAAAAACACTACAAAGTGAAAAATAACTTCGGAAGGCGGTGAAAATAAATTAATAAAAAATAATACATATCCAAAATCACCGACTTCCGAAAATAAAGTTATTATTCACTTTGTAGTATTTTTCCGGATACTTAGTTCCGTATAGTGAGTTGCATAAAGCCAGCCCAGAACTATCCTAAGCTGGCAGAATGGAACTATACGTATTTAAGGTTAATAAAAAGATCACAAATTAAAAAAAGATACAAATTGAAAAAAGCCACGGTCCTTCGTCTTTGCTAATGAGCAAAAAGGTTGTTACAAACTCTAACGACCTCTGACAGAGAAGAAAAACTCGACGATGAATTTTAATATCCCGTTCGATGAAAGGAGGCTACATCATCCAGCCCAGACTCTATTTACCTGTCACTATTTTCTAGTCTATGCCCTTTGCCAGTATTGAACAGGCACAAAACAAAATAAAAAAGATGGCGGACTCGCCATTAAATTCCCGCGTGTGGAACACAAAATGGACGAATGCACTCCACAGTTACCTACAGTACGATCTGGGCTTGTTTTTTTATTTGTATATCTAGTTTCGTGAAATGTGGTTGCACATAAATTTTGTTAGAGTCAATGAAAGATCAATAGAATCAAAGGCACAAACAAACATAGTTAGACATTGCAATATTTGTTATGAATTCATGCTCCTTTTCAGTTTGTGGCCTAGATACTAATTAGACGAAAATTTGATAGTCCTGTAATTTGCAATGTCACCTAAAACACCTAATTTAAAATACTTTACATAAATCATGTAAAAAATAATGATAGTCCAGCACGGTGAATCCGAAAATACCAAGTTATGAGATTCCTCTTGACTTCAATAAAGGATCTCAACTCTAAGAAAAGATGAAACAATAATAAATCGGCCACGATTCTGTTCTCAGCCGTGTAAAATACATAAATAACAAAAAATTCAACAGCCTACTGAACTACACACTTGAACTTGACCTTCCATTGATTTTCCGTGACCTTTTCGAAGACAATTAATGATCATGAGACCGCGCTTTTGTCCTGTTTGTGCTTTTTTATCGTCGACTTCATCGCTTACAAGCGCGGCGAAGAACGCTAGAATGATCTGAGTTAGAGATTAGAAAACCTTTTGGAGGCAGCGGAAAATTTGCTGCTTGTTTATAAAAAAAAACTTGACAATTATAAACGACCTCGAATTACCCCTATTTTGTCATAATCTTGTCAACGAAGACACTTATTTATTTAATAATTCAAGCACAGAAATGTGCAAACATATGCATTAACTACCAGTCGACCTTTGGGTGATGCAGAGACAAACAGTGGTAGGTGCAATTATGTAGGTAAAGCGTGTTTTAAATAACACTGACACTTCAGACTCATCCAAGAATGTGTAAGACCTTCCTACAAGAAAAATATGTTTTTTTTATTTTATCAAAATCGAAATGAACAGAATTCGAATGATTTTAGTTCAATAAAAACCATGGACCCAATCAGAAAGCTTTGGTTATGAGTATCCAGGGTATACTAAAGTAACTTGGCAAAATAATACCATAGGGTTATTTTTATTGCTGCTCTTGAACTCGATCGCGCCTGATGGAAGGCGATGGTCCACCGTCGAAAACAATTTGATATTTTTTAACACGATAGTCAGCACTTAAATTAATCTAATTTCAAATGACAGAATGTAAACATCGCAACGTAAAAATATGCGTATAACGAAAACTATTCGTTTACCAAAAAAATACCACTCAAAGTTCAAGGACAAATTTGGAAAAATTCTGCTAAAAATATCTCGTGAGAGACGCAAGCCCTCTTCGCAAATGTGTCAATATGACGTCGTGCTCCCGTGGCACAGGATAATGGAAGCGACTCCAGAGATTTCCACTGAATGCCATCTTTATCTAGATGTTACATTTTTAGGAGTCCGCGGCTGGGTTACAAAATGGAATCGTATATTTTCTAAATTCGAATTGAAAAGCATAAAGTTGCCAGTGATAAAAACTGCAAGCGCAAACCAAGTCTTTGATTTTATATTTTCGTTTTTTTGCCACGGAATTCCAAAATTAAAGTTTTCTGTAGTTTATTTTTGGAAGTCGGTTGTTTTTTTATACTTAAACTTTTTCTTTTTAGTTGTGGTACTTACCCTAGACAAATTCGTAGGTATTCCTTCTTCCTCTTCTTGCTTAGTAACAGTGACGGGAAGTTGATATAACCTCATCAACATACACAAGTGGAAAAATCGTATAATTAAAGCTTTATAAATGACGGAGTACTCAGGTAACAACCAATAAATAAAAAATACAACCGAATTGAGAACTTCCTTTTTTTAGAAATGAAACGCTTTACCTAAGATAGAGGACCACCTAGTTTAAGCCAAGTAGACTGTAATTGACTGAAGTAATGCCGTAGCTAGCTAGCTCATTGCTTTGTCCTCGAGGCAGACTGATCTTAGAAACCCTTTCTACATTAAATTACTCTTGTTGACGCGGGTGTGAAGTACCTATATGTAGCTACAAAGAGTTATAAGTACGGTACTAGATCAAATTGTTTTAACATTTCATCACGCCTGCTTTCCCAAAAGGGTTAGGCAGAGGTATATCTATAGTAGGTACAGCCACATTCCACCAGATATATTTGTATGCAGTAGCGGGTGAGCCTATTGCCATCAACCGGGTACAAATCCAGACATTGGGCAGCTACTGAGAAAAACTTATTTGAAAAACAGAAAAAATGTCCGACCTGGGATTCAACTCCAATACTTCTTCAAAAGAGCAGTGGAAACGAACGTGACTTACGTGTTGTGGGTCGTAAGTTTGAATCCAGATAGGCGCTTTTCTTTGTGTAAATTAATTCATCACCACTGCTCTCAAAACGGTGGAGGAAAATATCGTGAGGAAACCGGCCATGTCCTAGAACCAAAAATTCGAAGACATGTAACATCTGCCAACCCGCACTGGACCCGCATGGTGGATTACGGCCCACTCGCTCTCACAGAGAGGAAGCGTATGTCCCAGCAAAGGGAACGTTATAGGCTTATTACGACTTCTTCACAATTAAAGAAAGAAGAAATATAAGAAATAACCATTTAAGTACTCTGCTCCCGATATAGGAATTTTAATTTATGAAACGAAATTGTTCTCGTGATCGCTCGAATCATTGGTAATGGAGATTCCAGGTTTATATTGATTGGCCCACTAAATGTGTTGGTCAAGGCTGAATATTTTGTGTTCCAATAATACGGAGCTCTCTGTGCGGATTCATTCGTAGAACACCAGTATTTTTTCTGAGATACAAAATTTTTACTGTCATGAAGGTGGCTCGGAACGGTGCAATTTTCTTATTTTTCTATTTCCAGGGGTGAAAACGAAGTAGGTACATAATGCCATTGCTGAAGGCTATGTGTTTTTTATCATACAGCCATTTCTATAAGGCGTTGTACATTTATTTCGGTGGGGAAAACGATTTTAACTTAGCTTCGACATCGAGTTAATAGCTAAAGATATGTTTGTGTCTGAAATATGGTTCCTTTTTAAACAATGATTGAAATAAGGCGGTAGGCAGTAACTACAAAACGTCAGATATTAAAAACCTGGTTAGTTTAGAATACTTTCCATGGGCCAACGATGAAGCCAAAACAGATACATTAGAATAGATGACTTGTCAGAAGAATTCTAAAACAAATTCGTATCCCAGACAGTATAATCACATAAAGGGCAGATGGTCCTTTACGATAACTAAACAAAAGTCTATCAAACAAATGTCGGTCTATATTCAACTCCAACACAGGCAAATGTGAAAGGGTTTCATTTCAACCGTCCTCACACGGTCGCAGAAGCGAGCCAGCTCCCAACTAATAGGATTATGACTTCATACTGCCATAGTTCCTGATCGTGTGTTGGCTCGCAACCTATCTTCAGAGTGAATGACTTTAATGCTATTTAATGCGGATTTTAACACAAAGTTCAACCAAATTAATTCAATTCAATTCAATTGTGTTACCATAAAAGTAAGTCATTTTTGTCAGCCATTCTATTCATTTCTGCGACATTCAATGAAAATGGGTTCATTTAGTTGAGCCTTGTGTTATTGCCAGTAATTTATATCTCTGTAATATGTAGTTTCGGACACAATACAAGTCGAGCGATACCATCGATCTAACAGCCTTAGCTGCAGTAATTGCGGTCGGTTCTTAGATCATTCTTGACAAAGCATGACAAATTGGGTTGTGGTGGACGAATTGCATTCTCTCCGTTCCGTTGAAATAATCGATTGTTGTGATTTTTAACGAGCATCTGTCCAGATAACAAGCTGATCCTTTAGAATTTGTAAAACACTCATCAGTCTAACCGAATGCAGCAGAGTGCCAGTATTTTACATGGAGCGACTTGCCTATCTGACCTCCGCAACCCAGTTACTAGGCATAATCCGACACCCCTTGGTAAGACTGGTTGTCAGACTTTCGGGCTTCTGAAGACCCGTAACGACTGTTAAAGATCCACGGATGACACCCGGGACTAACGGCTTAACGTGCTTTACAAGGCACGGAGGGGTTGTATGAGAAGATGTTACCCATCCACGGACCAACTTCGGCAAGCGTAGCTTCACCTGATCTATCGACCCGTGGGACTGTTATTACTTAGCCAGAAACTGCTAGAATATTATTTAAAAATAACCCATACTAAGCGGAATCGATTCAGTTACTTATTCTGAACTAACTATATTCTAGTTCCGTTTATACTAAAAATAATGTTGTTTACAAAACGTACGCCTTTTCAACTGTGTTGTACCTTGTAGCTGACAATGTATGTTAATTTGTGGAGAGGAACGATGTTACGTACGCCAACGTAACAATGCCTTTAACTTTACGATTCCACCTAGGAATTCCAAAGCATTGTAGTATACTGCGAAAACCTAACTTTATTATTACCTGGAGACCACATAACTACTATTAATCTTGTTTTATAGGCCAAGTATTATCAACAATAGAGATAACTTAGCCGAGCTATGTAGAAATACTACATTTCTTGCTAATTTTGTTGTTGTTATGTGGTGCAAACATGTTTATTTTAAACTTGATAATAAACAATGTGTTTTTTTTATATCCCATAACTCCAGGGTTATATTCTATAATGAAAAATGATACAAATAGTCCTAGAATATATGGTCCAAAAATGCATAGTTTCGAAGATATTATCAATCATAATTAATTTAGGTCAACAATATTGTCACCCGTATGACGGATCTTTACTTTTGCGCCGTTGCCAAATTACCGAACAAAATACTATCGATGTGTGTCTATCTAAGTTTCATTGATAAATACGAGTAATTCATCTTCATTCAAGCCATTAACTCATTTAAACCTAAAAAAATGCGACGTTGACATATTTCACGTAAGGGTGTTTTACATTAATAATCGTGACTTTGTCGAATTATTTTGTACGAAAAATAAAAATGTAATTGATAAATAATTCATATGCCCGTTGGTTCTTTGATATGGTCTCATTCATACCCTGGAATTACGGGATATTAAAAACACCTTGTATAATAAGATAGATATTTAGTTTTTGTTAGCTGTTTTTGATACCCTCCTATTTTGCATTTTACAATTTTACCACCTTCCTACTAGTATATATTTGAAAGTCGTGAGAGGGACTCAGAAGCCCGAAAGCCTGACATCCAGTCTTATTAAGAGAGAACGTCTTATCCAGTACCTGGGTTGCGTTGATCAGATAACCACGCTGTCCATGTAAAATACTGGTATTAATATAGCTGCATCCTGTTGGACTGGAAGCCAATAGGGTATTTTCCAATTTGATAAAAACTATTTTAATTTGAAGATTGGGACGATATATTTAACAGAAAAATAAAAATAAATTTATTAATACACATTTTCTTTCTCACCGCCAAAACGCTCCTTACGATGACTTTTTATCACGTGACATGTGACGTCAACTCTTTATAAACGGCACCGGTACAAATACTTAGTTTGGCGCCGTTTTAGAAGTATTTGTGCACAGAGGCACCGCACACCAGTAATATCACTTTATATCCATTAAATATCTTGCTAATTATAAACTCGACATTCACTTATTTACTTACTAACTACTTTAGTTTACACAAAGTTGACGTCACGTGATAAAAAAGTAATCGTAAGAAGCGTTTTGGCGGTAAATTCAAAACAACGAAAAATAAATTTGGTTTAAATCGTTTTAAATTGAGAAAATGGATAGAAATCAATTTATTTTTAATTTTCTGTTAAATATCTCGTTCCAATCTTCAAATTAGAATAGTTTTTGAAAAATTGGAAAATACTCTATTCCAACATTATTGTGAAAAAGCTAGGCAAATCATGAGTCACATAGTACGTATTGTTATTTACAAACTAGTTTCGAAAACTAACTAGCTGGACTCGCGTTTGCAGAGCTCGGAAAATTCCAAAACACGCATAACTATTACCGTCCCGCCTAGTTGTTTACGAGACATGATACATAACTGTAGATGAACGCATAGGAAATTACGATTTTACGTTTAAAAACAAACTAAAAAGCTGGTCCATCGTCCACGACGCTACTCAAATGTGACGTATCACAAACTCACATCACCAATGAGTAGCCAGAATGTATTTGTTATTGTATTTCAATTGTGATTCGTACAGGGCGCGACTTATTAAGTAACGCGTCCTACTTAGGTCTATCAAAATCTGAGTTTGCCAACTGTATGTATAATTTCCTTTCGGCTACAGAAAATATAATCATCACACGTCTAATGTAAATTCCTACCTATTGGAAGAACTTGGCTTCTTTTGATGCGAAAATTTGGTGTCAGGAAGCCCTTTGAAATCACATATGTTTAATTTGGTTAAAGATAATACGGAAGACTTACAAATATTTGCTTTGGGAACACGCATATTGAAGTATTTTAACGTTATTTTGAAGAGGCTCGATGTTAAGGTCGTGAATAATTCAACACTTCCAGTTTCAAGGAAGTTCCGCTAAACTCAATGTACTATTGAGGTAAACCAACCGCCCATATATTTATAGTGTTTTCTATCACTTTATTGAAATCGATTTTCTTAAATAATTGAAAACGGGTTTGTTGGCACTTTTTGTTAAGTTAAATTAAGGTAGGTACGTATTCGAAAAAACTTAGCAGCTGTAATTGTAAATGAATAATCCATACTAACCTTATAAACGCGAAAATTTGTATGTATATATGTATGGATATTTGTTAGTCTTTCACGCAAAACCGGCTGAATGGATTTGGATGAAATATATAACACATAGGATATTTTTTAGGTAGTACGTTCCCGCGGGATAATTTCCGACTTCCACGCGGGTAAAGCCGCGTGCAGAAGATAGTTATTTATAAGCTTTTTTGCATTACACATTGCCTTTATAAGTACAGGGACATCGACGCGCAAATTGAAATCATGAATTCAGCACAAGATTCGAGAGCGTAGAAATTAATCGTAGAATAACAAAAAAAATGCTGGTTCATACAAAAGTGAATGGCAGAGCATTTTTTTTTAAATAACCTTCGAAAAACTTCAACGCGGTGGGATACAGAATGTGTCCCTGCCACACTGTTTGTACAGCTATCTGATTTGATAAACATCATTTATTCATAATTCCACTAAAGCCAGTTCCTAGAGGTAGTTACACCCGTTACACCTTTGCATATTGCAGATGCATATAGAAATATGTTACACTATATAGTTTACAGATGATTCCACAATACGCCTACATACAATTCCCAATCTCAAAACAGTCGGGTACATCACACAATACAAGAGATAGGAACATATTGTAGTGCCAGACAATGTGCCGGCTGCTCTATAGCCTAGTGCTAGTCCTACAGCAATTCTATAGACTAACACTGGTCCTAGGGGCCAACAATGGAACGGTCAAGACGAGATATGGACTAATTTCGCTATTACATTTATTGCTCAATTAGTGTGTTTGTTCTAGTTGGCCCTACTTTGTAGTTGATTGTGTGATGTTTGAGACAATGCGTCTTGTCAAATTGTTTCATCTCGGCCGGAAAATAAATATCAACTAGCGGTTTAAAACATGAACTAAGCCCACGTTGTGAAGTGTACGTATTTTAACAACTAGTGACTATTGTTGATCGTAGCAAATAAATAAATTTAAGTGTTTGTAACATTGGCTCATTTTGTCATACCAATAGTAACAATACCTTGCATCCGCGAAAGATGATGAACTATCGAAAAACAGTGTGGGTGTTGGTACTATGTATATTATAGGTACACCTCTACCTTACCCTTCGTGCAAAACGGGGTGATGTTATGTTTTGTCAAGCACCAAGACAGCAAATACAATGTCGTTACAATTGGTAAATAAAAACATAAGGACAATATTGGTGCTGTCACCTGACAATATCATATAAAAAGACTTCTTGTGTAACACAAAACTTATTTGAATTATCTGTCTCTTTCTGCCGTCTACTATCTTGCGGGTTACTTATGTGTGTTGAGAATTCCCAATAAATCTTTTTTCTATCTCCTATGTCTGCTTATTATTTACCCATCCATTAGCTACTCATACATTCTTCTTACAATATTCCATTAATTCCTATAGAATCAAACATACACACAGTACAACCAATTCGAATATGATTGCAATATAACTTAAATTCGAGCTCTAACAATACCATCCAATACGCAGTTATTTTAGAACAATTAATTAATTTTGATTTAAAACAAGAAATTAAAAAAATATATAAAAAAGGTTAAAATAAGTTTTTCCTTAAAAAAAACGTTGTTATTTTGGGACCTTTCCGTTGGCGTGGGTCAACTTAGTGAGGTAAGTGTTTATTTTTTAAAATTTTACGTATAAGTTTATTTTAATTCGACCTAACAAAAAATCGATTGCAATCGGTTAACGACTAGGCGAATAAGCAAAAAAAGGGTAATTTTAAAAACAAAACACTAAGCGAATCCAACGCGTCTTGATAGGCTTCAGGTTAGAGTTATTAGAATTTTAGACATGAGAATTTTTGAAAAGAAATATAGAGTTTTAGACATGAAAATATTAGAAAAGAAATATTTTAATCAGGTGCACTTTTTAAAATAAAACTCTTGCTATATAATCACGGATAAATCCAGGACGGCAGAATACGTCTGTCGGGAGAATCGTAGAAAACACGGATTCACAGAGCTGCAGAGCCCGCGTCTACCTCGTACTCGTCTCAATCCTTGGAGGTGGACGTCACGGCACGTGACGCGCCTGGATTTTGGGCGAGAGCGCCTCAACCTCCGCCGTGGGTTACAAACGTCGTTATACCCGTAGGGTGAAGCCAAAAACTGGCTTATATCGGGATCTAGACAAAAAGGAAACTTCAGACCACCGGTACAAGCTGAATCTTTGATTAATTATGAATCTAGAGAGAATTAGATCGAAAAGAGAGAAAATAGACGACAATACATACCAAATTAATACGGAAAACTACAAAAAGAACACCGGTACACACGTGCACCGGTATTTTATAGTTTTCGCAAACTTGATGTCACTAATATAATCACTTTTTAATTCAAAATTTCATTATTATTGAAGAAAATTAAAGAAGACCATCACGCATAGGGTCCCAAAACATTGTGACGCCGTCCGAAAGCAAACAACCGACGATTTTTTCACCAATTCGAAGTTTAAATGTGATAAACCTCTATGAAGAAATTTTTTATTGAAAAGTTTGGAATAGAAATGGAAGAGGTTTTAACCGTAGCGGTTTTACGCTACAACCCCCAGGTGGCGTTCTGTAGTTTCTCCCAATCACCATGGGAAGATGGCGTGAGGTATGTAACAAGTAAATAAAATAGATTCTAATTTTATATTCTGGCCAAATTCTCCAAGAGGTTATTTTCGTCAAATTATAAGCGGGGCCAAGGCTTGCCAGCTATTTATAAACATATACCTATGTTCGCCGAGTGAGTTTTGTTGTCAACTAATTTGAACCTGTCTAACGTACTTACAGGCGGCGAGTGCTCGGACTTAGTTTTTGCTCAATACTTCAATTTAAAAGGTTTTACTGTAACTTGAGATTTATTTTCTTTTTTATTTTTATAGACATCAGTTTGTTTACCTCTGCTTCATTCGAAATGTGTTTTAAATTTATTGAACTTGGTTTTGAGACTGGTTTTGTTTATTTATATTTACTTTATTGTATACTAGAAAAATAAATCAAACTAAGCAAAATATACAATGTGCGGCCTTATCGTTTTCTGCGATCTCTTCCAGGCAACCTTGGAATGGAAAGTGATTCGCCTAGTCATAAAATGGGGATGTCGTTGGTGCAAATAATAAGCATACAATATACTTCAATGGATACACAGATATATACTCGTACCTACATATGTATCCTAAATAATATAGGTACACGATATATATTATTAACAAAAATAAATGAAGGCTATAATGATTTTGTACCATTCAGATATTTACTGGCTATGCTCAAAATATTCCCATTACTTTTTTACATTTTTCGATGTATTGAGCGGGATTTAATCTACAAAATAAGAAGTATCCTAAAGTATCCCAAATAATAAGTATCCCAAATAACAAGCATCCCAAATAAATCAAACCCTTGACTGCATTTTCAAATATGAGTCGTGTTCTAATAAATTTGGTATACCTACAATTTGACAATTCGGTTTTAATGATTAAAACCATGAAAAAATATTATTTAACTACACACACACAATATTGTTAACTAAAGACATTGTTTTTCAATATTAACCAGGCAAACTGTGTCACCTACATTTAGTAGAATAACATCGACTTCGAAACATCTAATTAGTATCGATCTCCTTTGCGACCCAGCTAGTTATCATTTTATCTTTACGAAGAATAAATTATTATCAGAAGAAACTCCCCGTGGCTGTTGATATTAACTTTTTTAAATTGTTGAGGTTTTTACTTTCGATATTGCTTCTTTTGATGTCTCGATAATGAAGTCGGTGTTTTCGTACAGTTTGTTGCTATTGAAGCGTTTTTTTGGCGAATAACTTCGCGGTAATGTCAAAATTTTGTTTTGATAATTCGAGGAACCCAGTAAAACTTCGTCGAATTATCAAAACAAATTTTGACAATTCGATGAAGTTTTACTGGGTTTTTAACACAGTTTTTTATGATGGAGAAAGTAGTTGATGAATAAAATTTTCCGAAGGTCGTCACTATACACGCTAGCCTAACTGTTTTTTAAACATACTTGTGTAAAAACAACGGACTTCTTATTTTATCGTTTCCTCACTACAGTAACCAACTTTTCTGATACTATGCAGCTCCTTTACACACTATCAATCAGAATTTGAATCGTTTTAAAGGATATTGCTAATCCATTGCTTCAAATGTTAGAAAAATGTGTCACTCAACAACGTAAGCACGCCCGGGTGTTTCCATTGCGAAGATCGCCCTGAGGACATGGTGGAGCATACGGTGGAGGTCTGCCCGGCTTGGGCGGAGCACCGCACCGCCTTGTCCTCGTAGAGGCGATCGGCGGCGGCGATCTCTAGCGTCCAGCCCTGGTCCAGGCCATGGTACGGAGTGAGAGTGCATGGGTAGCCGTCACCTCCTTCAGCGAAGCAGTAATGCTCGCGAAGAGGGAGGCGGCGCACGTGAGGGAGAGGCAGTATATGCGCCTTCACGGCAGGAGATGCCCTGCGCGTCGGGAATCCCAGGCTGATTTCCGGCCACCGGAGGCGTGGGCATGCGGACGGCGAGTAATGGGTAGCTCGTTGTCCGGTCAGGACCAAGCCCAGGTCGACGGCGCGTTGTGTTCCTCGCGCGCCTCAAAGTGATGTCAGCACAAACCTATGGGGCCCGCAAGGGCCGATGCCTGCCAGGGGTACGGGCTGTTCGAAAGAGATACCGCCGCCCCTGGCACACAGGCTACTGAGGGAACACGGGTGGGTTTTAGTCAGGAAAAGTCTGACACGCCCTCCTGCTCCACCCAGAGCGGGAGAAGTTATTTGATGATTTCCCAACCAAGAAAAAAAAAATAAGAAACGTAAGCAACGCAATGAATATTGTTGAACTGTCAAAATGAAGTTAGTATGTTACGGAATCACCCCGTAGTTTAAAATTACGCTTGCGATCAACCACATAAAGTTTGCCTCATATACACATTTCAAAACGGTAACAATAAATAAAGGTCAATCAGAAATAACCTTTCCTAAACTACTAACGATAAAACCCAAGCACCTCCAGTAAACTAAATAAGTCCCACGGGGCCCACACGGCTCCCTAATTAAGCCATCCGTCTTTGCATGCACTCTGTGCCCTGTACCTACATAATAATATGTTTATATTTTGTATACATTTTATACCAGTATGAATGTTCAGGTCTCCGCCTGCCAAGAGAGCACTGATAGTGGTGTAGGGTTGCCGCTCGTTTGACTGTTTATTAACTTAAATATTTGACTACTGAAAGTAATAATTATCACCAATCTATTTAAATTTTTAAATCCGGGGAAAAATGGGGAGTAAATATTTCTTGGACATGAACCACTACATTCGCTTATGGATGATGGTTGGAGGTCAATCCTCTCATAATATTTATGTAGGTATGCCTCATCTCTATAATAAGAAAAAAAGAATATGTTAATGTTCTCTACTCTATGGGAGGGGATGGTCTGTAGACTATAACTGCAGTCCCAGTGCAGTTCGGTGAGTGAAATATTCTTCGAATGTTTGGTTTTAAGAGATGCTGGTTCGTCACGATGTTAATCATCGCTGTTTTGACAGTAGTCGTGATTAAATTTATTATCACACAGTAGTGGTTCGAACCTACAACCCACAAAGTGGAAATTCCTATAACTTGCAGTTGAGATTTACTCGTGGGCTAGAATGATTTAGTTCAGTTTCCTCTCTTATATTGTAGCTTGTCAACCCTAACTGAGTGGGATAACGAACTGGACCGTTACAGTGTTGCATAAAATACTCTTAAAGTATAACGAAGATATGAACGTAAGGGTGTTCTCGTGAAGAAGTGGAATTCACACTAGGAGGTGGAAGTATTGTAAATTCAATTGAAGTGACTTGTTCTTGAAAATACCAAACCGCACTGGGCCGCGTGGTGGATTACGGCCCAATCCCTCTCACCGAGAGAGGTCTGTGTCCCAGCAGTGGGAATATTATAGGCTGATGATGATGATGATGATGATGTTCTTGAAAATTATATACAAAAAATACGATTTTTTTTAAAGAAAATGACTGAAGACCTTGTATTCTTCTATTATCTCTAAAATTTCTTATTTGAGGAAAGAAAAAAGGTTTTGTGTCAGCTTGTCTGTTAAGCAGTTTACCAGGAACATGTAGCTTCTATAGTAATCTACGAGTATTCAGACACAGGTGAATGCGGCAGAATTACATAAGTAAGACAAAATATAATATAACATAACATCAACCCTATATTTCACGACAAATTTGGTAGAAGTGTATCAATAATTGTATTTACTTATTTTACTATTTTTCTACTTTCGATCTTATTTGTGAACATATCTAATTTTTATTTTAAGACTTATACGTAATTTAAGTAACGATTTCTTGTGCATACTATTAATTTCTGTGCCAGTACTGTGCACTTCTGTTAGTGACGAAATCACAATTCTTAACACTTTATGTGATTTTAATTAAATATGTGTATTTTAAGTAAGTCGTTGAAGTGCCAAATAAATAAGAGCATTTTGCACACGATTTCGCCAGTAATGTTACAGTTCCATAAGACCTCCGCAACAAAAACAAACGATGCTCAAAGACCATTCAGCATAACGTAACATAATGATGTACAGAGCACATGTCATCATTATCCTAATGATACCACGTCAAGCAGTATGGCACATGTAATTTGTAACTCAATATATTTACCGCTAGGGGGCTCTCGTCAATCGAACCCAGCAATTAAGTACAGCCGGGTCAGCGAGATACTAGCACCAATTATGATTGTATTGTGGTTTGAATTGAGGAAAGTCGTTAACCTTCTACCCTATTGTAATTTTTAGGGTTTGTCGCTTCCTTTGAATGTCAATGGTAGGTAAAGCCGGTGTTTTTTCGTTCTTTAGTTATATATTGTAGTGGCTCATTAAAATTTTAATACCTCGGTTAGTTGGCACTAGTTGTATGGCAGTCCCATTTCTTCCCGTGGGTGCCGTAGAAGGCGACTAAGGGACGTACTAGAGAATGGGCCGCAGCGTTCTCTATGCGTTTTGCCATCATACTGCGATCGCCAACCCGCCTGCCAAGCGTGGCGATTATGGCCAAACCCCTCTTTTGGGGGAGGCCTATGTCTAGTAGTGCTGTACTGGGGGTAGTAGTTTTGCTGAACTGGGGCTATTTTGCGCAGACGTGAGGCATAGACTCCTGCAAAGGGTATAGCCGTACTTTCCATAGGCAAACTGCCCCTGATAGGAACTTATATCGTAACCCATGTTATATTGTAGAGGGTACCAATAGTAGTTCATCGAGTAGATATTAGCTCTGTATCTTAGTTAATTGAGGAGGTATTTAAAAAAAAGTGTCCGGAGACGACTTTTTTTCAAAGTGATATTTCTCTGTTGATTTTAAAGCTAGAAAAATGTAACAAATTCCAGTGTTTATGGTACACTATACAGTTTATTTTATATTTAAACTGTAATCAGGAAACTCCGCCACTACGGGATCCGGAACACCGCTCTGGATCTTCTTATTTCATACTTGTGTAATAGGATTCAGTGTGTTGATGTAAACGGAAAAAGATATCCGGGATCCGTAGTATCAATGGGAGTCCTACAGGGCTCAATTCTTGGTCCTTTCTTGTTTCTTATTTATATTAATGACTTGCCTTACCTCATAAAGGATAATCATGATATGGTGTTGTTTGCGGATGACACTTTACTTTTGTTTAGACTTAAACGTCAGCAACTTGTTAACAACGATGTAAATAGCGCAATCTCAAAAGTAGTTCACTGGTTCAATGTTAATAATTTGCTTCATAATGAAAAAAACATCAAATGCATTAAGTTTACGCTACCTCACGTTAAGCAGGTGAAAACTAATGTGTTGATAAAGGACGGAGAATTAAATCCTGGAGATAGCACTGTATTCTTGGGCTTAACTTTGGATGCCAAGCTTCAGTGGGGCCCACATATAGCTAAATTGTCGAAAAAGCTAAGCTCTGCAGCATATGCTGTTAGAAAAATTCCTAATTTAACTGATGTAGAGACAGCCCGCTTAGTGTACTTTAGCTATTTTCATAGTGTAATGTCGTATGGAATTCTATTGTGGGGAAATGCCGCCGACATTCAGACTATTTTTGTCTTGCAGAAAAGAGCTGTCCGATCAATTTATAAATTATGTCCGAGACACTCTCTCAGAGATAAATTTAAGGAGATAAACGTAATGACTGTGCCTTCACAGTATATTTATGAAAATCTTTTTTAAGCTCATAAAAATATTGAATTGTTTAAAAAATACAGTGATTGATATCCATAGTATAAATACTAGGAACAAACACTAATTTGTTGTACCATCAACAAGGCTCAAGAAAATAGGTGGGTCATTCAGATGTCAATGTATACGCTTTTATAATAAACTTCCAAGCCATGTTCAAGATCTAAGTCTCAATAAATTTAAATCATTCATCAAACGTAAGTTGTGCCTGAAAGCCTTTTATACCGTTAAAGATTATATTCAGGACAAAAAATCTTGGGATTGACCTGCTCCAATTTTTTATACTGAATGTTGTTTTTTCTTTGTTTTGCTCTTTGACATTTGATTATTATTATATACACTTTGACATTTGATTATTATTAAATACACTTTGACATGAATATTTACTTTGAGAAGTATAATATTATTTTTGTTTTAATTGTTGTGAATGTGAGGACTATGTGGTATTTTTTTTTGTATTTCGTCTCTTTCTCAGTTCGTTTTTAATGTTAATCTGGCAGTTTGAGTATTTTATGCGGCCTACCCAAATGTCCTTTCTTTGGTATTGTTCGTCAAATCGTTGAGCTCCTCAAGTTCTGAGTTGAGCCGTATGATTACTGATACATGCGTGCACTGAATGGACAGGTCCACTCAACCTGTATGGTTCTTTCCTCAAAAGACCATTTCAGACACCAATCCACATGATCTTCACATGATCTGACCAAGATTATGTCTGGACTTTAAAAGAGACTGTGACCTCTGAGTTTGTTTCGGCCTTTCTACTCAGAGTAGTCAGATAGGAAACGCCGACCTCATCTAGTTTAAAAAAATATGATTGACGTGTAAAAGTGTTTGTACAAACCTACTTACGGAAATAAAATCATTTATCATTTTATAAATTTTCATGAGCCAAGCCTATATAAAAATATTTAAAAAATGCAAATCAAATATTTTTTCATTGATTTCTATCAGATCGAATTGAATTACCACTTTGAAAAAAATAAATAATAATTGTCTATCCCTTGCCTAACAGCATGCCAAGTTTCATTAATATCCATAAGCTGAAACATGTTAAAAAAAAAATGATAGTAAGTGGACCACCATGACCACTTTGCTGACGCTTTCAAAATGTATTAGATTTTAATAATCTTTAACAAAGTAGCGTTTTGAGAGTTTATAAAAAGTACATTCACGGTTGGTGGCCTCACTAGCCTATTACAATCAAAGTACCTACGCGTGCATGTTCTTACATGACTTTGGAAAGGAAAGGACTTAGGAATTTGTTTCATTTTTCTAGCTTTAAAGTCAACAGAGATAAATCACTTTGAAAAAAGTCGTCACCGGACACTTTTTAAATACCTCCTCAATTAACTAAGATACAGAGCTAATATCTACTCGATGAAACCATCTACAATATAACATAGGTTACGATATACCTATATCGTAACCTATGTTATATTGTAGACTTCCATAGGCAAACTGCCCCCGATAGGAACCTTCCTATCGGGGGCAGTTTGCCTATGGAAGTACGGCTATACCCTTTCTTCCGACGGAACCCACTTTTTATTTTGGAGAAAATAATGTGCGCCTAAAATAGGCCTTTTGCCTTTTTTTGGGCTTTTTGCAATACGGAGACAAAATGCGCCTTATTTGTTCGTAGAGTCGATCGAACTGGGTAAGGTACGCTTGTCGCATCCCAACATTGTTAGGAAAAGGCTATGCAGATGACTATAATTTACGACAAAGATAATAAAAGTTAAAATATTACTTATGTGTCTTCGTTAATACATACATACATACAATAAAGTCACGCCTTTTCGTCATGTCGAGGTAAGCAGAAACTACAGAACGCTACTTTTTGTGCTCCTTACATAATCCTTTGCTTCGGTTACGTTCTCTATCTGGTCATACACGCACACCGGTTGCGAGTACATCACTATTATGTCCTCCTAGAGCATCTCCTCTCGGCGTTTCCATTCACATCTGCCTAAACATACCTTTTGTTGGCCCTTCATTCATCCATTCAACATCTTCGTTTCATACCTCCAAAAAATAATGGATTTACAATGTTGTATATTTTGAGGATTACATCGAAAGGGGAGCGGAACCATTATGAAATCACTCATGCATCCTTACGTCTGTCAGTCACTGGCGGTGTTCCCGAAAACGAGTTAAGAATCGAATTTTAAAGGCATGAAATTAGATTTTGGTGGAGCAAGCAAACATTGAATAGAACATGGTGGATTTACGAAAACCTTATGGCAGCAAGCTAAAACACGTCAAAAGTTGTTAACATTTTATTAATAGTTTTTTAATCAATCTTTCATATCGATAGTATTGAATTGTAAGCCACCAGTACCTGACAAAGGAAAATAAATTGTAATCACGAACTTTTAGGTTCAATATCGCCTGCCATTAACCTCACCTCGAGGGGATGAGCAACGCGACCATAATTACGAGTTGACCGGGTCATCGCTGATAAGATACTATCAGACATTTTATTTTCCGGGTAGTTGGTAAAAAGGCCTCATAGAGGATGGTACCATTAGTTAAGTTTTTATAACTTCGCTTGACTGAGCATTAAAGGTGAAAATACACAAGAAAATATTACTTTCATTCTTTTATATATATTTTGGAACTAATTCACAAAAAGCCACGATATTTGTAGCCAAGGTTACTGTAATGTTTAAATAGATGCTATATTGAGCAACAGCATCATCATACATAAACTCATGCCTTCTTCCGATGGGGGTCGGCAGAAACAATATAAACGCTAAATGCTACGATCCTTACATACTCCTTTTGTTTCGTTTAAGCTCATACATCTGAAGGCCAATTCTCGTAATTTAAAACGTTCAAAATCTATTTACAGTCTCATCCCGGCGACAGTCAAATCGCAAAAAATTATGGATGGTATTTTCAGACTGTGAACATTCTTAAGTGAATTGTCCATTTGGTCAAACGCGCACACTGGTTGCGAATATTATGCTCCTGACCTTTCTGAAGATCATCACCAATAAGGTAATTCTATCATATCATCAGGTTATGCATCATCATACTTTGCATTTAACTCTGTTAAAGACATACAAATCATGATAAAAAACAGAGTTAATAAGAACATACTGTGACCACCACTTCGCTTTTTCTTTTTAAGGGTACACAAGCCGCTTCTTTTATTACTTAAACATGTCCAAAGTTACGTTAAATTATCAAGAAAACCGAATCTTTGTTGGCTCATAACTTTTAATGGCTTTTTATTTTAGTACGTTTTCTGTTTCCGTACCGACAATATTAATAATGAGACAAAACCATACCATGTTTAAGTTTTGATGTACATTGTCAAACAGTGGAGTAAAACCCTCCTGAAGTTGTAGTAAGTATGGAAAAAACGTGGATTTGTTTCACCTTAAGAACTAGTTTTGGTATATTCTCTCTTCACTTCCTAAAATAGTTCATACCATAGACTGAAAATCAACTAAGGTGGGCCATGTATAGTACAGAAGCCATAATATTGGGTACCCTTCAGGACTTCTTTGAGATGTCTTTGAAAAGTTACATTTTAGAGTGTCTGCAAAGTTCTTCTTCACATCGTCAACACCAGACTTCAAGCTTTTCTGAGTCCCGAAATAGCCCCGGAGCAAGCGGGATTCGTCAAGGGTCGAGGGACAAGGGAGCAGATTTTAATTCTTCGTCAGATAATCGAAAAATGTAGAGAGTTTAAAATCCCACTCTATATATGCTTTGTCGACTTCCGCAAGGCCTTCGACACCGTTCAATGGGATAAATTATGGGACGTACTCATACAAATGGGAGTACCCAACCATCTAGTTGGTATCATACGCCGACTTTATGAGGACGGAACTGCGACTGTTCGGATAGACAACGTTGAGTCGAAAACTTTTCAGACACATGCTGGTGTTCGACAGGGATGCATACTCTCTCCACTCCTATTCAATACGTATACGGAGTGCATTATGAGAATTGTTTTAGAGCAATGGGACAAAGGCATTTCGGTGGGAGGCCAGAAGACATCTAACTTGAGATACGCCGATGACACTACTCTTCTCGCTCAAACAAAGGAAGATATGGAACATCTGTTAACACTGCTAGAGACAACGAGCCTCTCCTTCGGACTTGCAATCAACAGAGATAAAACCAAGATGATGATCGTGGACCGAGCCGAACTAAACCAACCTGACATCCATGTGTTTGGTAACTGTGAGATTGTTCAATCTTATGTGTACCTTGGTTCCACAATCACGAACACTGGGGCTGTGAGCATGAGATTCGAAGGAGATGCGCTATCACAAGATCTGCCGTTGATAAGCTCAAAAGAGTCTGGGCCAATCATAATATCACCAAAGCCACGAAAGCCCGCCTGATGAGAAGTTTGGTTTTTCCAATTTTTCTGTATGGCGCAGAAACATGGACGGTTCGCCTCAAAGAGCGACGCAAAATCGATGCACTTGAAATGTGGTGCTGGCGGCGACTGCTGCGGATCCCTTGGACGGCGTTTCGGATCAATGTCTCGATCTTGGAGGAACTTCGAATCAAGGAGAGGTTATAATCGACTGTACAAATGCGAATCCTTAAATACTTCGGGCACATTGTTCGAAATGAATCCTCCATGGAACGACTTGTTGTCCAGGGGAAAGTCGAAGGCAAGAGGTCACGCGGTAGATCACCTACGCGTTGGACAGACCTTATAAAAGCTGCAACACAAACGTCCATAGTCCAAAGCTCCCGAGACGCTGCAAGACCGCAACAAGCGGAGGCGCATCGCGAAGGCTACGTTATCCAGGGAAAATGCATCATCGTCAACCACGACCATTCTGTCAAGAATGCACGACTGAGGAGGAGAGCAAAGTGAATACCTTGAGCGGCCGATATAATGAAATTTTAAAGATTATGTTATAAGACGAAGGTATTTATGTACTTTTTTAAATCGACTCTCATATCGTAAAATTCGAATGATAAACTTCAAAAGAAGTTTACATTGACCTTTTTTAAATTGAAATATAATAAAACACTTTTTCTGTATCTAAATAATGCTTTAAACATTTTTTTACCATTACGATACAGAGCAAATCCAAAATGTTAATATCACCTAGGAGTTTCCATCAATATTTTTTTTCTTCTAATGGAACGCATATACGTGGCACGCCATTTTTATAGCATCAAAAAACGATTTCTTGCTCTTATATCTTTAATCTTTATATAATAAGTTCAATCGCAATATATGAGAGTAAGTATAGTAGTGTATTAAACTGCACTTAGGTAATAAAACACTCGTGCGATATTATTACAAACCTCGCCCGTGGCTACGGCTCGGTTTCTAAATACACACTCGTGTTTTAATACCCTTTATTATGCAACAATTTGTAAACTACCTTTATGTAACATGTTAAGTTTATAAAGCAGTTTACCATGAAACTTCCACGCAAATACACTCCCGTCGATTTTCATTAGCAATTCTTCTCACGATTCAAGGGAAAGCGGATAAATAAATAATAGAAGCTTGATCTGGTCACGGCCGATAGCAAATTGCTGGCAATTATGTGAAACAAGGTTAAAAAGCGGTGTTCTTGTAGAAACTAGGGAGATCCGACACTAATTGAAGCTAGACAAACTTACCCATTTTACGGGTAAAGGGAGGAATAAAGTTTTATAAGGATAAAGGTGGGTTCGATTCCCAGGTCGAGGAAAATGGTCCATCTAGAATTTCTTAAAAGTAGCCTAGTGTTCAAATTTGGATCCGGTTGATTTCAATAGGTTCACCCCCTATTACAGAGGCTTTAGCATAACTTGCAAAATATGAGTACGTATACTCAAAGTACACCTCTATCCCACCTTCGGAGATTACAGGCGTCTTAATGTGATCATAGTATATTAAATAGATAAATGTGCCTGGGCAGGGAAAACGATTGATTCTTAAGGCCGATGTTTTCAATCGTCAGGCTGATATAACTTTCGTCTGAAAAACTAATATGGCGGTTCGACTTATTTTTTGGATACAAAAGCTGAAATTTAGTTTTTTCTAACATAGAAGTTATCTAAAGATTGAAAATCGACCCTAAGAAGAGTACTTACTCAATACCTCTCAAATCTTGTTAAGACATTTACAATCATGTTAAAAGAGGGCGGATAACCTCTCAATCAAGAAAGCTACTTTTAAACCAAAGGGCTTGCAATAAATAGATGTACCTATGTCAGTAATAGGTAAGGTTTTATTCAACTGATAATTATATCAAATACTCCAGTATAAAACATACATTGTGTGTGACGGAATTTGTATGGTTTCTCTGATTTGAACGGATGTACCTATAAACATCTAATCCTGTAGCGACTGTAGGAAATAAAGTGCCTACTGCAATCATACTCCACTATTTAGACTTCGTCTCCTGTTTTGTTACATTCCTTACTCCTTTCGTGTTTTATTTTAAAAGAAGTACCTTCGCCTCTTTTCTTGACAATACACAGGAATACTTGAATACGAGAGTAGAGCATAAACCGCCCATACGTTAAGTATATAATACGACAGCAATAGGTACACCACCAAAATGAGACGGAAAAATAATGTTACTCTTACATATCTATTATTAATATACTGTTGAGAAATTGCTTGGCTTGGGCTAGTGGCTAAGTAATTACAACCGCACGGGTCAATCGATCGGGTCAAGCACCTTGCTGCAGTTGGTCCGTAGATGGTTATGATAGTGTCCATCTTTACATACCAAGATCCCTCGCGTCTCGGAAAACACGTTTAGTTTATGGACTCGGCTGTCATCCATGCATCTTTGACAGTCATTACGAGCCGTTAGAAACTCGAAAGTCTGAAAACAATCTTACCAAGAGGTATCGTATTACCCCGTAACTGGGTTGTGGAGGTCAGATAGGCAGTCGCTCCATACAAAATACTGGTCTGCAGCTGCATCCAGTTTGATTGAAAGCTGACCCTAACACAGTTGGGAGAAGGCAAGGCAGATGTAATCATCTGCCTTGCTTTCTCTTCTCTTCTCTTGTCTTGACATCATAATTGATGTCAAGACATTACCAGTCTAATATAAGCCAAGCCTAATCTCAATCTGGCTTGGTTATAGAAACCACAACTCTACAGTAGGTACTTTAACGGTACCTTGCAAGCCCCAATGTCATCTAGCTTTTGTCATTAATTAAAAATTAAATCTATGAAAGTTTATAACAGTTTTATACCAAAAACCACAGCCAGTTAAAAGAAAATAAAGTGAGTATTTCCCTCGTTAAGTCACTTGTGTTTTAATTTTATTTCGAGGGCATTCTAAAAGTCTTTTGTAACTTCGGCTAGTAGAAGAGTTAGCTTCACTTAATTTTCACATCTCGTACTGGCAATCTTGTTCGTTAGCAGTAGTTAGTTTAAGAGCTAGACACAAGATATCGTTTTTTCTAGAGAAAATGTAACATGTTCAATGCAATTAGAGAGATAAGAGGGTGTTGGTTTGGTGTTAATTGGTGTCGCCTTAAGAGAATTCCTTAAAAAATATTATTTGTGATGGTAATAATATCTCCGGGCTTACAGAATATAATAAAACGTTGCGTTACAAACAATTACTAAGCTACATTTTATCATCGATAGATAATATTCAATGGTATATCATATTCGTGATTTCGCGTAAAGTATTATTATTTTGTACAAATGAAACCGTAGTGCTTTCAATACTTAATATATTCGAATATGACTAACAATAATACTCCTGTGAATGCAACACACAATGGAAGACAATATCCAATTATTGTCCCCTGAATTATAAATGATCGGATTTGTCATCCATAGAGAACAAGAGACTGGACCTTTTCATAGAAAAATATAGTGACATTTAATGACCGGTTTATTTGTTATTTTATCAGCTCGTTAACATCAGCCGCTGAAAATGGCCGATGTACTAATTCATCACCACAATTAATGATTGACTGGTTGTTACATTAGCACTATGCTTTACACACTGATTGCTAATCGATGTAATTAAAATGATATATTATGTAATCCGCTTTTATGTTGTTGGGTACCAAAGTAGTCTGTTTTCAATTGGAGGTAGGTGGTAAATGCCACGAATTTGTCTATCTTCTTCTTCATTCCGTGTATAAAAATCTTCAATTCCCTGATAGACAACGCTCAGCCTAAACCGCTGGGTACTTCAGCATGAATGATTAATATTAATTTTATTAATTATGTAATTATACTCCATTTGAAATAAGATAAGACATTTAAATAAACCTTTTTTACAGTCCGTTCAATTGATTTTGACTTTTATTGCGTTAGTAGCATGATAAATAAGGCTCAAGAAAATAGGTGGGTCATTCAGATGTCAATGTATACGCTTCTATAATAAACTTCCAAGCCATGTTCAAGATCTAAGTCTCAATAAATTTAAATCATTCATTAAACGTAAGTTGTGCCTGAATGATTTTTATACCGCTAAAGATTATATTGAGGACAAAAAAGCTTAGGATTGACCTGCTCCAATTTTGTATACTGAAAGTTTTTTTTTTTTTTGCTAACCAGTACTCTTTGAAATATGATTATCTATCTATCTATATATATAAAAGGGGAAACTGACTGACTGATCAATCAACGCACAGCCGAAACTACTAGGACTAGGAACGTGAAATTTTGCACACGGCTTCCTTTTATAATGTAGGGGAGCACTAAGAAGGGGTTTTTGGAAATTCGACCTATAAGGGGGTGAAAAGGGGGGAATTTGTTTGTATGAAAAATCTTATTCCTTGAGTTAATAAGCTTGAAACTTGGCACAAATACTTATCTAAGTAAATTATAAAGTTATAATTAAGTTAATCTATTGTTTTTCTAAACTACCCCCTAAAGGGGGATTGGAGGGTGTCAAAGTTTGTTTAGAAGAATTTTAACGCGCGGTCTGATTAACTCGAAATTCAGTATACATGTCTAAAACCAAATTAAAAGAATAACGTGTATCAGGGTTTTTCGAAAATCTACCACTAAAGGGGCAAAAAAGAGTAGTTCATTTTACAAGGGATGATTTTACTGCGTGTCTTGATTAACTCGAAAATTGGTATAAATAACCTATACGTCAAACGATGTAAAAGAAACAAAAGACTTTAAAAAAATAAACCCTTTGAGGGTGAAAAGGGGGATATAGTTTGTTGGAAGAGTTTTCTGTGGAGAAGTAAATAATATACACATACCTGAGCCATATTAATATAAACCTGAAACTTGCTGAGGTGGTTTTGTGTGAAGGATAGTGATCACATCACTATATATTGTTGTTGTCAGAAGATAAATATTTATCCTACTAATGTTATAAATGTGAAAGTTTGTGAAGATGTTTGGATTTGCCAGGGGTGCGGGTTGTTCGAAAGAGATACCGCCGCCCCTGGCACACAGGCTACTGAGGGAACACGGGTGGGTTTTAGTCAGTAAAAGTCTGACACGCCCTCCTGCTCCACCCAGAGCGGCAGAAGTTATTTGATGACATTCCATCCAAAAAAAAAGATGTTTAAATGTTTGTTACTCAATCACGCAAAAACGACTGAACGGATTTAGATGAAATTTGGCACACATATGGATTATAACCTAGATTAACACATAGGATATCTAATTTTATCCCGGTAGTACGTTTCCGCGGGATAATTTCCGACTTTTACGCGGTCGAAGCCGCGGGCAGAAGTTAGTTAATATATATACTTTGACATGAATATTTACTTTAAGAAGTATAGTATTATTTTTGTTTTAATTATTGTGAATGTGAGGACTATGTGGTATTTTTGTTTTTGTGTTTCATCTCTTTCTCAGTTAGTTTTTAATGTTAATCTGGTAGTTTGAGTACTTTGCGGCCTACCCAAATGTCCTTTCTTTGGTACTGTTCGTCAAATCGTTGAGCTCCTCAAGCTCTGAGTTGAGCCGTATGATTACTAATAAATTCGTGCACTGAATGGACAGGTCCTCTCAATCTGTGTGGTTCTTTCTTCAAAAGACCTTTACAGATACCAATCCACTTGGTCTTCACATGATCTGATCAAGATTATGTCTGGACTTCAAAAGAGACTGTGACCTCTGAGTTTGTTTCGGCCTTTCTTCTCAGAGTAGTCAGATGGGAAAAGCCGACTTCAGATAGTTTAAAAAAAAATTGATTGACGTGTAAAAGTGTTTGTATAAACCTACTTACTGAAATAAAATCATTTATTATTAAATGGCATCTGAAATAAACAGTTGGTATTGGAACCATTTTTTTGCTTTTAATACCATTATGGCTACCGAATAAAAGTCCAAATCGGTGGAATGGACTTTAAAAAAGGTTTGTTTAAATATCTAATCTTATTTCAAATGGAGTATAAGTTTGTAGTAAGACTTATGCACGTCGCACGAAGAAAATAGTATGATGGTACAGGCGGTAGTACTTACATGAACGAGGGCCTACAAAGAGCTGTATTACTATGTTTAACAGGAAACCTATTCAGCCTGTAATGGTCCCACTGCTAGGATATAGGCCTCCTCTCTATGTGAAGGAGTGGGCCATATTCCACCACGCGGGCCCAGTGCGTTTTGGAGGATGCCACATGTCTTCGATTTTTTGGTTCTAGGACATGCCGGTTTCCTCGCGATGTTTTCCTACACCGTTTCGAAAGCAGTGTTGATTAACTTAAGTACACTAAAAGGCCGATACTACAGAGTCAACACTGCTCCCGACAGCAGGTAATATGGAGAATGGAATTGTGTGTAGGATTAAGGGATATTTCGGCTATGATGGGCTAGTCACAGATCTCCTCCTACTCACATACATACCTACGTAATGTTCGTGTAGTTCGTGACACATTGATCATATAGGTATAATTAATACCAATCCGTCTTCGCTTCGCATGGTTATTACGACTTGACAAAATATGGAGATTCTTTTATTATATGTTACGTTTTATACACATAAACCTCCCGAAATAAACTTTCCAAATGATGGTCAAATCAGCATCAAAATCCGTTGCGTAGTTTAGAAGAACAACGTCGTCACACAAACAGACAGGATAATTTATCACAAATGTATTTGTATATATTTATTATCACTATATTATATTTATGATAGATAGGAAAACATGTTTGTTCCAATTTCAAAATAAAAATGTAACGTCGGAGATCGGAAAATTTTAATATTCAGTCGTTTTTCAAGAAAGTAATAATTCAGCCATGTAATGTAAAAAAACAGGAACTGCAGGCCCGGTTCGAATCCCGTTTCATAACAAACCAATAAAAACTAAAGAATATAAAAAAACAGACCAATTAAAATATTATTTTTTAAATTTGTGAGACAAATTTCTTTTTTTAATAATTGGTTGGTTTTTTCAGCACAACAATGTTTTTCTTTTGTGAAAAGACCCTTTCCTGTAAACCACGGTAGGCTCTTATCGGTTACCGGACAATGGCTTCTTAGAGGAACATAAGTGGGTACTCGAATCTGGGACCTTCCGAGAACCCATAGTGCGTTCATTGTATTTACCGGATATTTCAGCGATTTTAGAAAAATTAAAGTAAACTTGAGTCCTAAAACTTAGGTAAGTAGATAGTCTAAATCTTTACTTTAAAATTTCATTAAATAAAATTTAAAAAAAACATTCCTAAAATACTAATAATCACTTAATACTAAAAGACATTTGAATACTTACATGTCTGAAAAATTCCAACTGCTTCACTAACCAATAAAAAAAGTTCACTCTTCAACAAAATAAAACAGACAAGTCCTTTAAATCCGTATACACCGACGGCGAAGGAGACTCGACAAAATAAATAGATTCGGACAAATATTTGTTCAACCGACTGAACAAATATACTGAAGTCACAGTAGCACAAAAGATAATGTAAACTCGAATCAGTTCATACTCGAAAATTCCGAGGACGCCCGCGTAGCGCGTAGACGTCCGTAACCGTCGGTCCTCGTAGAGCCACTGCTACGCCGCGTAGGCCGCTACGAGTTGCCTGACTGGCGCGAAATAGATAAGTACAGAAGGTTTGCTGTTAACAGCGCATGATAAGAATTAAAAAAGCAAAAAACCGAAGGCAAAAACGACAATTTAAAAGTAATGCACTAACAAGACCGAAACAGGTATTAAGTTTAGTAGCAAGCGGTTTATAATTTTCGACTGGGTACCGCTTGCTACTAAACTTAATACGGACATTTAACTTAGGCTTTCAGCTCATAATATAGTCTGTTCAACCTAAGTAGAGTTTACTTTGTTTAAAGTTTATTTTAATTTTTGTTTTCTGTTCTCAATCCTGCACCCTAATTGCGTAACGCACGATCAATCATAATTTGAATCATTTTGAAACAGATTGCTGATCAATTGCTTCGTCTTTTTAGTGCATTACTTTTAAATGGTCGTTTTTGCAATGGGGTTTTTGGATTTATAACTTACTAGCAGCGCTCTGCGGTTTCACCCGCGTAGTTCCCGTTTCCGTGGGAATACGGGTATAAAATATAGCCTATGTCACCCGGGGCTAATGTAGCTTCTTAACAGTGATTTTTTTTTTCAAATCGGTTCAGTATTTTAGGAGCATATTCAATGCAAACAAACCAACAATCAAATCTTTTCTCTTCATAATATTAGTACAGATTTATTTTATTTTAGACTTTTTAGTGAACAGAACAGATGGCCGATGGGACCGAAAAGTTAAGAAGTAGCGACCGCGTACCGGAAGACGTAAAGTTGGAAGGCCTCCCACAAGGTGGACAGGTGACCTTGTGAGGACCGCAGGAGTCCGCTGGATGTAGGAAGCACAGAACCGGTCGAAGTGGCGGACTTGGGGGCGGCCTATGTCCAGCAGTGGACGTCTTTTCGCTGCAATGATGATGAGAATTTTAGTGTCCCTGGCACACTCTTATGAACAAAAACTGTGTTCCTCGATATTCAGAATATCACCTACATAGCGCCATGTATGATAGTGGTGTCGAACTAATTCTAATGCGCAAGCGTTTTTAGATGTTTTTTTTTTTTTTTTTTTTGAAGCTTACCAGCAATATGCGTTGCACATTACTAGTAGTATTGTCCTCTCACACTATCTAAGGTAAATATGCTTGTCTGGAGTGGGTTCACTTCAATAGTGTAATGGGTGAGAACGCCAGTGTAGCAAAGGTAAATTGTTACTGGAGGTTAGTATTGATAATTTTAATTATTACTAGCGGTTTAGCAGTTAGCGCGTGGAAGTTGAAAATTATCCCACGGGAACGGACTACCGGGATTTATCTGTATAGATAATAAAAAAGTAGTTACGTGACTCTTTACTACATCAGCTATCTGCCAATGAAAGTCCCGTCAAAATCTGTCAAGCCATTTCAGAGATTAGCCGAAACAAACAGACAGATAGATAGACAAAAATTGAAAAAAAAATTATTTTGGTATATGTTTATCATCCATATGCATTTAGTAAAAAGTGGTTACTTTAATATTACAAACAGACACTCTAATTTTATTTATATGTATGTATAGATGTATAGATAGATAATTCTGTAATGCCATATTTGTAACAGTTGCGAATCATATTTAATAAACATACAATCTGAAACTGCAAATCACACCTCACACCAAATCACACCTCACACCAAATCACACCTTACACCAAATCACACCTCACATTGCAGTAAACGTAAAAAAAAAGACTACTTTAGCGCAACCACTTAAGACAGCCACAATAAGGACCAACTTGTCGACTGACTAATATTTTAACCAATGCACGAACTATTCTCATAATATTAGTTCATGTTCATTATTATTAATCAAATTTGTACGCCATGCTTTGCACAGATTATCAAACACTTTTAACTACCCAATTAATCTCTCCTTATTATTTCAACATCGACGGTCCTCCAAGATTAATAATTATTATGTTTCAATTTTGATTAATTCCAGCCGTTATAGCTGAGAGCAATTGATTAATTGTGACTGAGAACTATTTGTTGAATATTGAAATACTAAGACGAGGTCAAACGCTAAGCCATAGTGTCTTGTAATAATATTAATTAAATCTTCTTCAATTAATCTGAGGGGCCGGTGGCATTAGCATTGTATTGGTTTGAGGACATGATTTATTATTTTGGAGTTGCTGTGAGAGATTCCCTTATTAATACGCTTTTAATGTCCGAGACAACTTGAATTAGCCGGTGGTGTAGTTGCGAAACTAATTTCGATTTAATTTTGACAGTTCCATAGCATTCATTGCGTTATTTACGTTGTTGCAGACAAAATGAGCTATATCGTTCAAAATGATTCAGATTGTGGTTGATAGTGTGTTACGCAAATAGGGTTTTTTTTTTGTGTGGGACATCATCAAATAACTTCTCCCGCTCTGGGTGGAGTAGGAAGGGCGTGTTAGACTTTTACTGAGTAAAACCCACCCGTGTTCCCTCAGTTCCCGTATGCCAAGCAGCGGTATCTCTTTCGAGCAACCCGCACCCCTGGCAGGACGCAAATAGGGGTACTGGTTTGCTTTGAACTGGCAAGCTGTCAAACGTCAAAATTGGCAAGTCTGGTGAAGGCATCCACGAGGCCACCACGCCCCTTTTCGGACCACTTGCGTTTAAACCCCGATTTCACGCCATTTTACTATAAGACCCATATAAAACTGTGACTTTTTCGTAATCTATACAATATTTCCTATGCGATTTTATAACTTATATATAATTTGGTTTACAATATAACGAGTATATATCAACCTAAAAATAAGTTTTGTTATTTTCACCCGTTTTTGTAATTCAAGACCATAGAAATCCTGCGTATTTTTAGATTATAACATCCTTATTCCACGTTAGAACAATTATTTGAGGAGCTGTTGGAATTAGCAGTTAAGTTTTCAGTACATACATTATTCTTGTGGAGTTGCTGTGAGCAGATTCCGTCACTAGCACGGTTTTTATGTTCGAGACAACTTGATGTAGCCTATTATTAAACTTAATTTACTTTTGGACGCACCTTGAGGTACGGAGATGTCTACGGCAGAGATTTACTACTCACAATATTGTCACGATTTTTAATAATAAAAAAATTGTTTACTAAACACGTCAGTCATAAAACGTGAATGATTAATTAATTCAATTGATTTGAAATGCGATAACTGAGCAAGATTGATTGCCATGAAAATGTTAAATTATTTTGATCACAATATGCGCATTTCAATGAGTTTCAAACGAAATTATATTTTTGGTAAGTACGTTGTAAGGGTATTTTTTTTTTAAATTAATTCTCTAAAAAGAGAGCTAGATAAGATAAATTAACCAAATAGGCAACAACTAGTTTTAAAATAACTTGAAACCAGACGGAAAATTTCAACTTTGTTCGACCCTTAAAACAACGGCACAATATTTACCAATTTCTCAATGCCAATTCCAGACGTCAAGCAGTTTAATTTAAACTATCAAAATATTTCACTTTGTTAAGTACAAATATATTCACATTTCCACCCTTTTCTCGCCAAAACAGTGCAACGGCATTTTCACAGATATTAGTCTGAAATGGCATCATTTATCAGAACAAGTGAGACATATTTCCCGGCTAGGAGACTCCATCTGTTAGTCTAGACAGATCTAGACTGGATTGCAGTAATACTAGAATAAAGGGAATCGGACGAATGTAGTGGCCGTCTGTTTTTGATGATATAGACTGAAAAATTGTAAGAGGGTGGCAACACTTATTATCGGAAGTAGAGATTTTGAAAGGGAAAAAATTAAAGCTGGTTTATTTTATTTTTTAAAGGCGAAGGAGTGTCGGTCTTCTAATCGCCCGATGGATAGCCTACACGAAAGGACTTGATCTACACTCATCATTAGCTGAAATAAAGTAGACAGGAAAGATATTGAATTTAAAAAAATACTGAACATGTGTCCTATTTATATGTTAGTAAACCAAAGTTCTAAGTTTGTTTGTTACACTTTAAAGCTAAAACGGCTAATGGATTTAGATGAAATTTGGCGTACAGATAGACCATGCCCCGGATAAGGACAAAGGCTACTTTTTATCCTGGATCGCAGACGAAGGGCAACAAACAGTTAGTTTATTTATAAGTTAGATTGTGCACTTACCGAAGCAAGACATTATCCTTGAACATACTAAGGTTAGCAGGTCGGTGCTACTCATCATCTCAGTTACGTATATTATTTTAGTTTGCTTTACAGCGTCTTCTTTAAAATAGTGGGTAGTCAACTCTGTTCTACGAATTCTATCGTAAGTTAAAATTTCACTAGAAAAATGTTTTTGAACTCTCAATTAATTCAGTAAGAGTAGAAACACTTGCAAACAAAAGATAACTTGAAACTATCTCCCCTCAGATACACACGGCAACTATGCAAGAACTTGACTCGTATTTACTCTCTAATTATTACTGTGCATATTTGTAAACACACTAACTAACATGTTTCAGCAAGTAAAACGTAGTCAGCGGCTTCTCAGTTTGTGGTTTTCAAACGTGGCATTAAAACTTTTATTTACAATATTTTAATTGGCTACAACTCCAACTCGCAGGTTTCCCGTATCCAATTTAAAATGCTTGCAACTAACATTTTCACTTGGAAAGAATAATTAACAATGTCGAAAGTAATTTAGTTAATGATATAATTTATGGCTCAGTTAAATTAAAAGGCTGGATGAACAAAAAGTAAGGAAGGGCGGAGCAATTAACGGACGGACGAAAATTTGTTACTTCACCCTACTTGGCGAAATTGAGTCTGAGTGTAAGACCCATCGAATAAAAGTTTATTTAGTAAACTTAGCGTACCTACCTATACTTTTGTATACTCTAACCATTTCATAACGAGGTTAACTCGTGTAAACCTGTATATAACTGTGGTTTCGATTTTTTTTTAACGACTAGCACAAATTGGACTTTTATGATGCAGTGAATGTAGTGTAATGTGGTAATCCACAGTAGCGACACTGTCAAAACATTTGTATTTTATTTCATAATAAAATACATTTAAACAACTCAGGCAACTGAATGTATTATTCTACTCTGGCATCACTTAAAAATAACGGTTATATGATGTATTATCGTCATTTAGGTACAAGTCACTTTAAATGGAAAAGTGTAGTGCGAGTTAGTCGTTGTTTAATAGTGAAAAACAATTGTGCGTTTGAAAGTTATTAGCAAGAAAATTTTGTTTACTTTAATATCGTGTTTTTTTTTTTTTCAGTATATGTTTAGCATGACTCAATAATTAGCTTTTGCCCAGCAGCTTCGCCCACGTGGAGGTCGAAAATTATCCCACGGAAACGTACAATACAGATAAAAAGTATTCTATGTGTTATTCCAGGTTACAAACTATCTGTGTACCAAATTTCATCCAAATCCGTTCAGGCGTGCTTGATTGAGTAACAAACATTCAAATATATATATACCTCCACATTTATAATACATATAAGGATGATAACATCATATCAACTGTTCTTGTGTTGGGTAAACTGGCATAGGTAAGATTATCTATATATATATATGGATATTTACCCTTTCTATCCATTGATGTACCCCACCCTATTTATGTTAGGTATGGTTGGGTACAACAACCTGGAAACAAGAAGGGATTTAACACTTGTTACCTACATATATTTTTAAGTTATTGCGTGGAAAGATCTCGAACCCGGAATGTGTCTGAACGTGCCGGATAATTACGCGACACAGAGACGAAAACCGCGATTACTGGCGGTGCCTCGCGGCCGCACCAACCTGCTGGGTAAAGCATCTTTAACGTCCGCCTTGCATACACTTAACGAAATCGTGGAAAGGGTGGATTTATTTTCCTGTTCTCGGAACAAGTTCACGAAAATGACTTTAAATGTGTTAAGCTGTAATGGAAAAAATATTGTTTATGACCACGCCACCGATTTGGGGGACCCTGTAATGTTAGTTGTGTTGGGATAATCTTATGTATAAAATTCTCGTCTAATATATAAAATTTCCATGTCACAATGTTAGATACCGTACTCCTCCGAAACCGCTTTACCGATTTTTACCAAATTTTATATGCGTATTCAGTAGATCTGAGAATCGGCTACTATCTATTTTCCATACCCCTAAGTGATAAGGGTTAAGGTAAAACAACGTTTACCGGGTCAGCTAGTAAATAAATAAATATCTGTATATTCTATACACCTACATATAGTAAATTTGTAGACGAGCCGTTGCTGTATATTCAAAATATTTCGAAATAAAAATAGGTGGTGTGTTAATTCGAAATAACAATAGTCGTGGATAACAAATAGATGCCATTTCTATAATTTTTATTTTTTTTCTGTTCGTCAGTGTGACTGTTTATCTGTGTGATTTGAACAGGTATCACAAAGGTATGAAACCAATATGGTTATCACCCCAATTATGGACACTTTAAGAACAAATTCGTAGAATTTTCGAAATTTCACCAATCGTTTGAACGCAACTTTCAACATAAATTCTCAACATTTAGGTTGACAGTTGCAAGTCCTGGGTTTATTCTATATGTCCGCTGTGTTTAAGTGTAAGATACCGCGATTAGTAGTCCATGATTAGACTGTAAAAATCTAGTTATGGACACCCAGTAATGGACATGAAACTAGTCATGTACACCTAGTAATGGACAAGCCCAGACGATGAATCCCTATCTGTGGAGTATTGGATTTTAAATAGAATATTACGCACTTTTATTTTTAATCAACTTTTAATGTAACTACAGTCAAGAGTATATTACGTGACCTAGAAAAGTGTAACACCGAATAACACGTCCCCGTAAGTTTACCACGAATTACTTAACAACGAAGATAATCAATATTTTAAAACATGCTTTAACTAAGATAATGCTTCTCTGTAAGCGGTGTTGCTCGAAAGAGCACAGACATACAGTTGCCCGTGTGAAAAGCAACTCAGATCCACCCGTAGTTATGGCTGCCATTTTGGATTTTAATTTCCTGATTTTCGGCACGTGTTAATCTAGGTTATAAGTCTATCTGTGTGCCAAATTTCATCGAAATCCGTTCAGCCGTTTTTGCGTGAAAGAGTAACAAAACATCCATACATACAAACATTCGCATTTATAATATTAGTAAGGAAGGATTTGGTATCTCCAACAAAGAATACACATAAGCAATACTCGTACAAATTGCAATAATATAATAAGTATTATCAATTTCATAGTTTTTTTGCCCGTAATTTTTACTGCAATCTCGTTCTTCATCGTGATCGTACCGTGGTCCCACGGGCCGTTTACTAACACGTGGCGCCAGGCGTCATTATACCTATCAAGACCTTTCGTCGTGCCGAGCATTCCCATCCCTGTGTGCTTATTCAATGGACAAAATTTGATAAACAAAGCTAAAAGACACGCGCATGTACGAGCCGAGACAGGCGCCCCCGCGCTGTGCCACACCGCGCCTTTAAACTTACCCGAGTCCCGACGGGCGACGACTGACCACCGGAGACCTCATCGGATGTGACAGTTCTCTCGGCCTGGCTTGGCACGGACTGGCCTGTGATAAAGCGGGCCGTAGGTTTGCGGCATAACGATTGAGTAGGGCAGGTGCACAGATATTAGATAATGAGCCTCGGCCATACCTCACCATCTAAGCGACACATTATTGTTTACCGACATGCACCTGAACGAAGTCGCGGGCACAACTAGTACGTAAATAATTATGTAATAATATATAAGGGAGAGCAGTGGTGGCCCAGTGGTATCGGCCACAACTTACGAATTGCGCGTCCTGAGTTCGAAACCAGGCAAACACTTTACTCGGTGTATTTAATTTCATCACCACTGCTCTCGAAACGGTGAAGGAAAACGTTGTGAGGAAACCATCACGTCCCAGAACAAAAAATCTACCATCCCGCACTGGGCCCGCGGGATGAATTACGGCCCACTCCCTCTCACAGAGAGGAGGCCTGTGTCCCAGCAGTGGGAACATTATAAGCTGATTATGCTGAGTCAATAATTATTAACCATATATCATAGCAACTTTTCTTCTTTCTTTTTCTTTTTTTAACCGTCGCCCCACACTAGAAATTTCTCCTGTATTGTGGGTGCTTTTACAAACATATAAACTCACATGCACAAACAGCCGTGTCCGGAACAACTACTTGTAGTTCATACAAATATTATTTTTTCCGTGCGGGAATCGAACCCGCGACACGCAGCGCAGCAGTCAATACCTTAACCACTGCGCCAACCGTGCTACACTACACTGGCGTAGGTACGATTATACGTAAATTGTAAGATTTTGAAGGGAGTCTCAATACGCTCTCCTGAACCTCCACCTCCAGCTAATTCCATCATCATTGCCAAGTTCGACACCCTGTAGATACACAAAATCAAAACATACAAACAATACATACATTCAGTGAACACCTAACGCCCACGCAAAACACTTTATAGCTACCAAACAGATGTGTACTCCGATGTAAATAAATGCAGAAGGTTTGTCGATGCAAACTTAGAAGCAATCTGTATCTAAAGGGTGCGGACGGTAGACTAGTTCAGTTAGGAGACTTGATGAAAGCCGAGACGCCATGGAATTGTTACAACAAAATCCTGACCGAGTTTTGGCTCGCTTCGTAATTAGGGATGAAACATGGCTCCACCATTATGATTCTGAAACGAAACAACAGTCCATGACTTGGAAGAGGCCGTCATCTCCAACGCCTAAGAGGCTTAAGGCAATTCCATCCGCCGGTAAGATTGTAGGCTTTCTTTTCTGGTACAGCCAGGGGGTGATAATTATTGAGTACCTCAGCCACTATTACGGGGCCCTTATACGCAGAACAAATAAAAAAACTGCGTCAGGAAATACGCGAAAATCGCCACGGCAAACTTGCTAAAGTTGTGTTGTTTAACCAAGATAACGCTCCCGCACACAAGTCCCGAGTTGCGATGACTGCTATCCAAGATGCTGGATTTGAATTTATGGAACATCCTCCATACTCACCTGACCTTGCGCATAGTGATTTCTACCTGTTCCCGCGGTTAACAGAACAACTGAGAGGTCACAAATATGGCAATGATGAGGAAGTGATTGCCGCCATACATGATTTTTTAAGCGATCAAGATGGAGATTTTTTCAAGAACCATCCTGGAATTAGAAAAACGATATAAGTACCAAGTGTATAAACCTCAAAGGTGATTATGTCGAAAGAAAAACATTATGATACTAAGTCGGGACTAAACCTTACTTTGGTTCTTTGGCTTAACGGAAGTATCTGCATTCAGCACGAACGGCGTACGGAGAGCGTAGATGGTAGCATAGGTAATTAGCCTACTAAGTGAGTGTCTATTGGCGCGTATCTTTGTTACATGTAGTCCTTTTGAATTTACATTTAGTATGTAAACTATGAACAATATCCCTTCAGTTATTCATTGCGCGAAGCGAGACCATAAAGAGTTACGGTTGTTTTATCGAGCTCTGTTTAAAGCGAGATGGGCCACGACTGTACTATCGTTGAGTAATGGCGCGTAAGAAGTGTCTATATGTTTAATTTTGCATGTTTATTGTTGTTTTTCTCTTACGTCTCGTTGTTTTGGGAGGGAAAATAGAATTCGTGGGAGAGAAATGGCGTCTAGCTAGTTTTGTTTAAATAAAAAAATGAATTTACTATTCATAGATAAGTAATTGAACGTAGATAAGTGGACCATTCTCCGGCAAATTCTAAACGTTTACCTATGTTCTACGTACAAACAAAACTATTTGAATTAGAATGCCGAAAAGATTTGGAAGAGTATAAAGACAGAAGAGAGTTAGAAGAATATGCGATCTTTGCCCATCAGGAGAAATTTTTTTTTGTGTATCCACGGCCCGCGGAGTCGAGAAAAGTCTTGTTTTTTTTTTGTGGGAAATCATCAAATGACTCTCCCGCTCTGCAGGAGGGCGTGTCAGACTTTTACTGAATAAAACCCACCCATGTTCCTACAGTCGCCCGTGTGCCAGAGGCGACGGTATCTCTTTCGAACAACCCGTACTCCTGGCAGGCATCGGCCCTTGCGGACCCCTTGATCCCTCTGCGACGGGTCAGCACAGTGGCCCCGCCGCCTACCACTTTTCGGCCGCAGGGGATAAGGAGAGCGGCCAACGCTATACCGACACTCCTCCGCTGCGGCCCCACCGCGTTCGCCATCAAATTATTGCGGCCCCGTCCAGGCCACGGAAAGGAAGAGCGCTACTCAGAAGTTCGACATCGCGGCCCACCTCAGTTGCGGTGCACCTCACTGCAACCTACTTTTTGGCCGCTACTTCGTCGGCTTTGAGGCAAAAGCCCTGACGAGCGGCCCCACCTTGAGGTTCCTCTTCACTTCACCGTGGCTGGGAGACCACGGCTACCGAGCCCCCCGCAACGACAATGCGGGCCACCCACTGGGGGGGGGGGGGTCAAAAAGTCTTTAACCTAACAAAAGCTTAGTGTAATTCGCTACGAGTCTATCTTTCTTATTAGTTTACCGTCGAGAGCTATCTTTCTTATTAGTTTACCGTCACTGCATCATACAGTTTTACCGGCACGAATTGCTGTACCTATCATTTTATTTTACTATCGTTACACAATCAAACTGAAAACTGTTTACCTAGAGTATTCAAACAGATAGGTAACAAGTTGAAAAACTATTTACCTACCTACGCATCACATTTGGTTAACTTTGCAAATGTATTCTGCGCGAAGTTAACACAATTGACTGCTTAACATCCCTCGGTCAGATTATTCGGATATTGAGAACAGTCGCTAGGTAATACCAACTGGTGGGTGATTGTGTGTGGGTGCTCCATAGTTAGCTACTGCACATAAATACGCTTGTTTATAATAAACGTTGTATTGTTTTCGTTGGATTAAATTGCGGTTTAGATCTAATGAACTGTATCTGTGGGAGGAAGGAATACTCGTATCTCTGTAGAATGTTAATTGCAAAATGTACTGTGAAATAAGTAGGTGGTAGTAGGTGGGCTACCAGTCTAGCTGAGCACAATCCATTGGATAAACCTAGGATATAACAGGATTTTCTACCCGATGAAAAAAGGGAAGGTAAGTCTTACTCGTAGCATAATTAGTGAAAATAGCTGATGTATTGACCGGCAACGCTGCTCAAACATTCATACATCCACTTGAACTAATCAGCAAAACTAGGAAACCTTAATTAGTTGGAGGTTCCTTGCGCTCAGGTCTCGATTTCTTAAGTCACGAGCATAAATATCTATATTACTATGGATAGCTCGACAATAACGGCAAACGGCAAATATACAAAATAAAATCCAGTTCAGCGCTGGGCCCTGCCCAGGACTGGAGCACTTCGTAAACGTTGCGTTTGTTTTGGTTAATATAACGTAAAATATTAACCGGTGCGCAAACTGTAACGGTAAATCATCATATGTATGATTCTAGACCCCGTAATAGGGTAGAAATCAATTTTCGGTTGATTGTCAAAAAAAACGGTTGCTCAATACGTTTTGACCGCGAAAGTATCCGACATATTCTATGAAACAGCAGTTCTTTTTTTCATTACTGACGAAAGATATGTTACAATCTAGAAGCATGCTGAATCGAGATTACCTACAGTTTGCGCACTGGTTAAAATTTTATTCCTTACAGTGAACATTTGTGAAAGGCATTTAGACACGTGGCAGCACAAATATGTGACATCGAAGGAACACCAAAACTATCTGGCGAGACAAAGCACGCAAATCATGCAATAGTAACGAACATGGTCTTACGTCGTAAATCTCTCCTACCTATTATCTGATTACTCAGTCATATTCAGAAGAAGGTGATACTTTGTTGTCGTCAAAAATATGTGACATCACATTCATTGGCAATAGGTATACCTACCCGTATAAAATCAGGGTGGTAGGTACTTATATTGTAATGATGAGAGTTAAAGCAACACAATAAATCAAAGACTCGATCACATGAGGACATTACTCACTCAAATATAAAACAATAGCTCGTGACCTTTTAAATAAATCTAGGTTAACTGGCAAATTTATCGTCGGTCCTACATAAAGAGGCGGGAGCGATAAAGGCTGCCGCTGGCAGGCAACGCGACAGCACGATGCGACTAATACAAAAACTTCTAAGTAGGTATGAAAATTTCATGGAAATAATTCTACCAGAATCACGTCTCACCGTCGCGTCGCGGCCGTCTGTGGGGCCCTTAGTACTGTTTATTTCGCACACGATTGCTGCTGACCTATTAAAACTGTACGAGTAATTTGAAACTAGTGTAAAAGTCAATTATTTTCAAAAGAGTAACCGTGGAGTTTCTTGGCGGCTCTTCTCCATAAGAAACGACCAATTGGAACCGTGCACCTAGCTTCCGACGTTTCATAAGCGCAGATGCAGGTATATTTGAAATAAAATATTTTGATTTTGACTTTGCGTGTTACTCCATATTTCTGAAAATTTTAGGTGTTTATCATTTTCTTGTTGACATTTTTTACGCAGCACCTGATTCAGCAAAAACGACTATGGCTAGTCTAAAACTGTTTTAGCGATCTAAAAAAGTACGAATTAGGGAGTAACTACCTAATCCATTCTGCATAGGCCAACAACATAATCGAAAAATGAGAAAAAGATTAATAAATCTCTGAAACATCTTGCAAGCCAGCAACAGCAAATATTGACACCATGTAAAAAAAATTATTACATAGCAAATCCATAAAAATTACCAAAATATTACCTTTTGTAGGTGTAGGTAGGTAACATACCCTCTAAAACTGTAAAGGACACAAGTTAACCAGTTCAATGACGTTATAAGAGCTGTTGAGAAGTAGGTCCTCGGCTGAAGGGCGCAATTCTTATTCATCAGCAGCTTCATTGTAACGGGACCCTTTGTACTGTTTCAAGAGTCCTCTCCAACTTACCTTTATGGAAGAATTGTACTTGGCCACCTAGGTATGTTTATTTATTTACATGATATTGATTAGAGTAAAGAGAAATAAATAAAATATAACTCTCAAATTAAATATAAGTAGGTAGGTACGCATCTTCTATACCTATCCCATTCCAATGTTTAATTAAGAATTTATAACACGAACGTGTTCGGAAAACCATTTATCTTCGGATTTAATTCAGGAGTCTTTGAAGCGATTTCCGGATTATCCTTTTACGAATAAGACAAAAACCCAGCGAAGGAATGTTACGCATTCGAAAAAGGTTTTACTTTCCATTTCTTTCTAAGAAGGGCTGATTTATTTCCACGCACTGTCTTCTTGGTTCGTTGGGCAGAAACTCGGGAATTCGAGATGTATTTTCGGGATACCTATCGTTGAAAAAATATTCGTGAATTTTTCCTACTGAGTGGAGTCCCGAATAGAGTTTAACACGTTCGTTGCCAGTAAGAAAATAATATTTTTTAGGTATCATCTGACAATGTTATACTGGCCGAGTGATTTGCCTTCTATTCGTCGTGTTGCACAGAACAAACATGCATGAGAAAGTCTCGGTATACCTATATGCAACGCATTCATAATGCAGTGGACATCATGACTAATACCAAATTATACTCTACGTAATTAATACAAAAGCCAGTGCCGAAAACCTGCCCCTTCCTCCGTCTAACGGTAGGTTGTGGCAGTCTACATACCGTGCCAGGTCGCGACGCGAATTGCTACTTTACAGACTAATTTCAAAATAAAATATAGACTGAACAGTGACTTTGTAACCTTGCGCACCTGAGAAACAGATGTACCCCACTGTGAATAACTAAAACCTTAATTCAGATATTCAAAATAACATTCTGAATCCTACTCACGCACCTACCCAATTTAGTCAACAGCATTACAAGGCAAAACCGTCTTTAAACCTGGTGAAATAAGGATGAATATCCCGACTAGAATCAGCGAATGTCGTTAGTTATTTGTGAAACTATTCTGTTGAGTTTGAATACTGCTAATTAAGGTTTAATTTGGAATTCAATGAGCGAATCTATGGGGATTCGTGAATAAACAAACATGGAATTACCTAAATAAGCGGGAATTGGAAATAATCTAGGTTTTGATACACTAGTTGGTTCTGTTTCCTTTGACAGATGTAGGCCTTGTGTGACCTAAACACGGGCACAGTATAATAAAGTAAGCAGTGTTACGTCTCCATAGAAATTGGATGACGCGACGCGCTTCGAATTCTCAGTAGTCAACAGTCGCGAGTATGCCGTAGTTACGCACATTCGTTTACGTGAAATATGGCACGAGAGTTATTAACTGTATTGTTCAGTGTATGCATTGAATTCATTAATATCGTAACCAGAATCGCAGGTCAATCAAGTCAAGAACTAAAAAAAAACATTAATTTTATTTCTGTTATGTAGGTAGGTATTTGTAAATTTATTGAATCGTAACAAGCATAACTTCCCTAACTGGCACTTAAGTCTCTATCACCCACGTTCCATACATTTTTGGTCCTTTGAAAATGGCGGCCAAAGAAAAAAGTACGATATTCTGTTAGAACTGTTTCTCCTTCACATTTTTTTATTATGGCACCAAACTCGGTGTTTTTGAGTTCAAAAATGTTTATTTTTTATCTATGAAATGAATTACTTCGATAGCATTACAATAGTAAAAAAAAAAAATATTGAGAAAATACAGCCTGCCTGTAGTGTTTTTTTTTTATTGTGTTAAGTATTTTGATTTTGTGGTTTATAGTTTAGCTGTATCTTACGTTCAATTGTTAATGAACCCTTTATTATTTCTAAAAGTACATGTACCTACGTCTTACAAGTATGTTAATACATAACATATGGTTAAGCAAGTATATCATCCTCGTCTGGAACTACAACAATGTTCTCTAATCCCAAAGCCAGGGGTAATAACACCTGTAAATGACGAGCGTAACTCATGTACCATATTATGCACATAATATGGAACTGCACCCAATCGTTATTTTCCCTATTATGCATGTGCAATAATAGTGACGGATTGCACTTCGACCGGATGATGTTCTGTTCTGTCTTAGGCATAATATTGGCGAGCTCGGACATGTCGAGATTGCAGTCGTCCTCGTATCATCCAAAGATCTGTTCCTTGTAACTCTTCCAAGTGTTCATTTGGCATTACATTACTGAGTTGAAAACGATCCGTTTTGGGAGATATGTTCACCATAGTAGCTTTTGGCCTGTATAATATGATTGGTAAACGCCAAGAGCGAATAAAATGAGATCATCTTCACTCAGCCTCTTAGGGTGCTGAGCTCATCTGCGATTATAATTATGGCGATTAACCAGCACCCTAATTGCGTAACTCACGATTGATCATAATTGGTTTCGTCTTCACAGTTAAACAATATTCATTGCGTTATTTATGTTGTCGAACAGACACATTTTTCGAACATATGAAGCAATGGTTTAACAATCCGTTTCAAAACGATACAGATTATGATGAATCGTGAGTTACGCAATTAGGGTGCAGTTCTGCTAATACATTTGGCGTATTAATGTTTTCATTTATGATCTCCAAAATGTCTGAAGCATGTGGATTTTTTTCAATTACCTACAACATGGTGTTTATTTAAAATTGGTGCTGCGTTTCTGAAGTAAACAAACATGTTTTTAGCGGCTCCATTGTTATAGATATATATTTCGTAACAGCCGAAAATCTCTTTTAAATCGACCGTTCACCAATTCCACTACCCAACGACAAATCGTAATCAGCCTACTTAGATTTGTTTGCCTGATATGTCGTGAGCTGTGTTTCATTTGAGTATTTCGTTGCTGACATATGTGGTATGTAACCGCAAGACTCAAGCTTTGCCACAGAATCGCTAAAGCCACGGTCCAAAATAAAAATACATCCAGTGTAAAAAAAACAAAGGAATGAACTGCCTACATTTTTATAATATCATTCATGATTTCTGCGTCAGATTTAGCGGCAGCATACGATCCAATTACCTCAATAATATGTCCATCGCAACAAACCCAAGAGGAATGGTTTCAGGAAGTTTCTATATTTGTGATAGCTGTAAGACTGTCGCTGAAAAAAGTTATTGCTAATTTTTTGCAAATATATGTACGTACCATCACAAATTTTTATCGCCTTCCTTTCATCTTCTGGCCTCAAGGGGTTCACAAATAGATGGTTTGGTATTAACGTGTTCCTTTGAGCTACGCTCTCACGTGTTATGTGATCAAAACCAAGGTGTAAGGGCACAAAATCCTGTAAGAGCGCATCGCATCCAATCTGCAACCACCTTTGGAAGTTTGATTCAGCACATTTTGAAAATGTTTGCTAGTCTAGCATTGGAGTCTCCAGTTCTCAACTTAACTAATAGTGCCGAAATAGCATAGAGCAGGAGCTAGCGAAATTCACACAGCGTACACGTTAGCGTTGCTTTCGGAACTAATTAAAGTAACAGTTGTGATGCGCTTGGGCGGGGTACCGCCGTCCTCGTGGATGCGATCGGCGGCGGCGAACTCTCGCGTCCGGCCCTGGTCCAGGCAATCGTACGGAACGAGAGTGCATGGTTAGCAGTTACCTCATTCTGCGAAGCAGTAATGCTCGCGAAGGCGGTACACGCGATCAGAGCCAGTATATGCACCCTCACGGCCATCTTCGCCGCAAGAGACGCCCTGGACGTCAGAAATCCCAGGCTGATTCCCGGCCACCGTAGGCGCGGGCTTACGGACGGCGAGTAATGGGTAGCTCGCTGTCCTGTAAGGACCAACCCGGGTCGACGGCGTGCTGTGTTCCACGCGGGCCTCAGAGATGTCAGCAAAAACTGATGGGGCCCGCAAGGGCCGATGCCTGCCAGGGGTGCGGGTTGTTCGAAAGAGATACTGCCGTCCCTGGCACACAGGCAACTGAGGGAACACTGGTGGGTTTTAGTCAGCAAAAGTCTGACACGCTCTCCTGCTCCACCCAGAGTGGGAGAAGTTATGTAGTTAGTTGACAATAGCCCAACCAAAAAAAAAAAAAACTGTTGTGATGCGCGAAGCAGGGCAGGTCGTTTAGCGGGTAGGGGAGGGGTATCACATTGCGTGGCGGCAAACGGCAGTTACCTGGAAGTTTCTATTCAAGCTAAATCCTTTGACTTTAACTCAAATAAAACCGAGGGCAATGGTGACACAGTTTTGGTGCCATAATAAAAAATGTTAAGGAGTGGACCAAAATGGATGATGTCCTTTCCTAGTGATGAAACAACTGCCACTTATGAGATGTGTCAGCAAAATACCAGCTTATATTGCACTTGACTCGGTGGGACGCAGAGCAAAAAGACTTTTATAGGTAAGAGGCGACGGGACTTTGGTGGGTAGGCTTCACAGCTTGGCTCATCAACGTAATATTGCTTGTCTATCGCATTTAGTAAGCAAACCTAACACGGCAACCTACAGGATTTATGAAAAACATTTTAATATAGAACATATTATTACCTGTAACATATCGCAAAGTTTACTATAGAATGAAAAATTGGTCGGTTATTTCATCATACAATGTCAGTACAAAAAAGACTCAAGTAGTGTATAAATGACCAGTTCAAAATATTGGAATAGGCAGTTGGGTAAAATAGTTCCGCAATTTATAGGTTAGGTTGGAACTGTAAACCCCGACCAAATGGGTTAGGTTAGAGCTGTGACCAAACACGAGCGAGCCGAGCAAGCAAAGCTAGCGCTGCCGCGGGAGCGGCCGGCGAGCGCAACTTCAAAGTTAGATCTTCTACCAGACTAATTCGGATGTCTTAATGTCCATACGTAACTGCTCGTTAAGTAATTTGAAGGCTCAATATTTATTTCATTTAAATATTTGTTCCCGACTTTTTTTTATTTAGCATATGGCTGACTTTTTACTGCCGAACTCGTTAGTTAACTTTTAGTAATTTTTAAATTACTTAACATTGTGCAAACATACAGGAAAAAATAAAATTAATTGGTCTCAATAATTTTATTTTAATATTTATAAAATACACAAAATATTTACAGCAACTTAATAAAACGTATGTTGGTATCGATTTACGGATAACAGGACTTAAATCTATTGACAATGTGTTCCAAATAACTGTATAAAAATATATTTTACAAGTGACCTAGGTATTGTGTATTACGATAGCATAATTGAAATGAGTTCGAGATAGGTACGCTCCTGCCTGGACTTCGGGGAAACAAGGCAGGCCAAGTTTGCTTCTAATCAATTCATTTGCAAAGTACATAATTACATTATCACGCCTATTATCTCCTAGGGGAAGACAGAAAACATAGTTTCGCGGTCGTATCAATAAAATCTTGGTACAGATAACACTTTGTACTATGAAGGAGCTGTTGTTGTTCTAGAAATATTTGCTCTGCCTAGTCATTTTTTAACTTTTAAACATTGCACTGTTAACTTAAAGTTTGGAAATAATATCTATTTCTTCTTCTATCTTTCATGTTTACATTTAAATGCTTAATAATTCCTCTTGAAACAGTTGCGTAAGTCTTGTATTACATAATTTTACTGTGTTTAAACTAAAATAATTTACCAGTCGGTCACTTCATTCTTAGGTAAGAAAAACTTAATGTGAATATCAGCGCTATGCCAGTCTAATAACATTTTAAGTTATTAACTGACCATTTCACTACAAAACCTAAACCTATTTCACAGTTTTTACGCTTTTGTCTATTTCAGGGCTTTGCCAGAAGAAGTTCATCGTTTGAAGCGGCTGACCGCTCAAATTGCCCTTGGATCAATCAGAGTGGATTTCATCCGCTACTTGTTGCCATTTTGCCACTAAGTTCGATACTGATTTATGTTTTAGTCCCATCGATGCTGAAATTTTAACCTGGAACAATAACATTTTCACATGAGATTATAATATTTAGTTATTGAAGAGTATGGGATATTTGGCAAACGATAATCAGCCCTTACTGTTCCCACTGCTGGGACATAGGCCTCCCTTCGGTTAATTTTGAGAGGGAGAGTCGTTCTGCACCACGCGGGCCCTGTGCGCAATAATCTAGGATATAGCTTTACACTGTCAAATGACATTGTCCAGCTTCAGCCCTCTGGTATCGATAAATGTTTATGATTTAAGGTTTTACAATAAGATTTAAGAAAGACCTAAATTACTACGGATTGATTAATTCAATATTACTCGCTCAATATTCTAAAAAAAACAATACTTAAATTTCCGCCTTGCCATTTTGAAAGGGAAGTACTAAAAGGTTCATTTAAATCCTGTAATTACATTTAAAAAGTGCGAAAAAGAACTATAATCTGCTTATTTTAGATGAAAAGAATTTACCAACGTAATTACGTATAAAATACGACAACATCACTAAAACATTATAGAAATCAAGTGTTGTTTTTAATAACCACTTCTTAAAATATAGGTAACTATGTATTTATTATTTCTTTGACATGACATTGACATATTATTTAGAATTGACAAGTTATTTTCTACTCGTATTCGCTTTCATTGCAGTTCAGTTGCGTTCCTAACTTACTACGCGATTATTTTGTGATATTGATATTTTATTTGTCCGTGTAGAATAGCAATGGTCGTTATTGCTATTCTACACGAACTGACATCATTTAGATATGATTGCAATTGCTGTTCACCTATGATTCTGTTTTACTTTTCGATTTGGATATTATGAGGAGGTGCATCAGTTGAGGCATCGGTGTGCAGCAGATTCGCAGACATATCGTTTAAGGCTAACGTTACCCTTGCAAGTGAGACTTGCTCGGTGGTTATCCAATGCTCGAGATGGTTAAATGAAACTCGCACAAGGCCACTGCTTGTGCGAGTTTCATTTAACCATCTCGAGCAAACGCATCGTGCGCGTTCGACGATCCGATTGGTCCGTCACCAATCCAGAGCCAATCGGAGCGCCAAATGCGCTCGAAGCGTTTGATCGAGATGGTTAAATGAAACTCGCACTAAGGCCTCAGGTACATCTCTATACTACGGCAGTAGCGTAAAACATATAGTAAAATCAGTATTATATTGAGCAGTTGGGTTGCAATTTAAAAAATACATTTTTTATTTGTTACTAGCTTTTGCCAGCGGCTTCGCCGGCATGAAGGTATAAAATTATCCCACGCGAACGGACTATCGGGATAAACAGTATCCTAGGTGTTTATCCAGGTTACAAACTATATTTTTGCCGAATTTTATCCAAATCCGTTTAGCCATTTTTGCACGATTGAGTAACAAACATCTAAACATACATTCTTTCACAAATAGAATATTAGTAGGATAGTAGAATTGTTCCACTTTTCATTAGATAGCTACGCTTTTCACGAGTGTTAAAATAATTTACATTACCGCTCCTAAGACTGTCTCTTCCACCAACACCGCTGCCACAACTGGCTGTGCCACAAATATCACCGCCGCTACCACTACTACCTCCAACCAGTAGCACAACGTGGTGCTGCAGCTAATGCTGCATGCTGGTGTGCATACACGTACACATGAGCCAGTAACACTTCAAGCCTCTGTATATTTAATAGGTGTACATCTCAGTGGAATTTATTAAAAGGATTTTAGTACAAGAACACGATTTCTATGTGCCCCGTAGTTGCAGAGTTTGTCAGATAAGTACATTTATTTTCGAATGAGTGGCACTCAATACCCCAGAGAGCTGGGTTTATTTCTACATTTAATGTCAGACAAGAAGAAAACCTAGTTAGCATCGCGAAGTCTAAGATGTAGGTTTTTAACTTTAGATAATGTGGAAGAAATGCAAGAAAATGTTTACCATTATTGGACGGGTCTGACAGTCACAGAATTTTTATATAATATCGCTGCCCTAGTTCAACAGTAAGATATCTTTAAAAAAAAAAAAAAAAATGAGATAAGTTTTGTTTCATGTGAAAAATTTGCTCTTCTGTCTGGTTCAAAAATCGGATATTTGTAAAACGCAACCAAAATGCCTAAATTTCAATGTCTCACTGAGACATTTAAGCATATTTTTACCGACCTTTAGTTCAAGATTCTGACATCTTAAGATATTTATAAAGTCAGGAAGATTTTTTTTTTCTTTTATTTCTATACTGAGACTTCTGTCCTCATTAAGAAGCCGGGGCGCCCAGCGGACTCTCCGTCCGCTTACCGGCCCATTGTGCTGCTCGACGAGGTGGGCAAGCTCTTTGAGAGAGTAATTGCAGACCGCCTCGTCGGGCGGCTGGTGCGGGTGGGGCCGGATTTGGCGGAGAGCCAGTTTGGTTTCCGCAGGGGGCGCTCCACGGTGGACGCCATCATGCGCGTACGAGCCCTCACGACGGGGGATGCTGTGGCCCGGGGTGGGGTCGTCTTGGCGGTGTCATTAGACATCGCCAATGCCTTCAACACCCTGCCCTGGAGTTGCATAAGGGAGGCACTCCGGTATCACCGGATGCCGACTTTCGTGTGGTCGAGGCCTATTTGACGGACAGGGCCGTCATCTACCCCGGTCTCCTTGGAGAGTGGAACCGGCGAGAGATGTAGTGCGGTGTCCCACAGGGATCGGTCCTGGGGCCACATCTGTGGGACATCGGATACGACTGGGTGCTGCGCGCCGACCTCCCTGACGGCGTCAGTGTAGTTTGTTACGCTGACGACACGCTGGTCCTGGCGCAAGGGAGGTCGTACCAAGCGGCGGCCGACTTAGGGACACAAGGGGTTGCGACAATCGTCGATGGGATCCGGCAACTGGGACTCGAGGTGGCCTTGCGCAAGTCCGAGGCCATGTGGTTTCATGGTCCTCGGAATGGACCACCGACGGGTTCCCAGATAACGGTGGGAGGGGTTCACATCGGCGTCGAGTCGACTATGAAGTACCTAGGACTCGTCCTCGACAGCCGGTGGAACTTCGCGGAGCATTTCCGCCGTTTGGCTCCCAGACTGGAGCGGGCCGGGGCTGCGCTGAAGCGGGTCCTGCCCAATCTAGGGGGCCAAACGGCTCCTGCCGGAGGCTCTACGCGGGGATCGTGCGGTCCATGGCCCTATACGGGGCGCCGGTGTGGGCGCCTACATTGAGGCGCCAACCAGCTCGGTTGAGGGCGTCCCATAGGGTCATGGCGATCAGAATTATCCGGGGATATCGCACGATCTCCGGCGAGACGGCGGGCCTCCTTGCCGAATTACCGCCATGGGATCTGGAGGCAAAGGTCCTCGCGCACATCTGGGAGTGGCGCGAGGAGGCCAAACGCCGGGGCGTAACTCCGCTGCTGCCGGAAATCGCGGCACAGCGGACAGAGCTCCGGCGGGATCTCATGGTGACATGGAGAGAGCGATTGTCGCAACCCAGTGCTGGGCACGCCACGATTGCGGCGGTAAGTCCCCTCTTTGAGGAGTGGTTTGAGAGGCGGCATGGCGTCCTCACCTTCCGCCTGACGCAGGTCCTCACCGGACACGGTTGTTTCGGGAGGTTCCTGTTTCGGATAGGGCGGGAGGAAACGCCCGGGTGTTTCCACTGCGAAGATCGCCCTGAGGACACGGTGGAGCATACGGTGGCGGTCTGCCCTGCTTGGGCGGAGCACCGCCGTGTCCCCGTGGAGGCGATCGGCGGCGGCGATCTCTCGCGTCCGACCCTGGTCCAGGCCATGGTACGGAGCGAGAGGGCATGGGGAGCCGTCACCTCCTTCAGCGAAGCAGTAATGCTCGCGAAGAGGGAGGCGGTGCACGTGAGGGAGAGGCAGCATATGCGCCCTCGCGACCCCAGCCGCCGCAGGATACGGAGACGCCCTGGGCGTCGGGAATCCCAGGCCGATTTCCGGCCACCGTAGGCATGGGCTTGCGGACGGCGAGTAATGGGTAGCTCGCTGTCCGGTAAGGACCAAGCCCAAGTCGACGGCGCGTTGTGTTCCACGCGCGCCTCAAAGAGATGTCAGCACAAATAGTGATGGGACCCGCAAGGGTCGATGCCTGTCAGGGGTGCGGGTTTGTTCGAAAGAGACACCACAGCCCCTGGCATACGGGCTACTGAAGGAACACGGGTGGGTTTTAGTCAGTAAAAGTCTGACACGCCCTCCTGCTCCACCCAGAGCGGGAGAAGTTATTTGATGAAAAAAACACTGAGACTTCTTCAAATGTCCTTATATGGAATTATAAAAACACATTTCAATTAACAACGAGTGAATTAATGACACTAAAATCATAAAAGTATGAATAACTCAAAACATACTTTGTACAACATAATAGGTCTTTACCTATGAAATTGCCGTTTTGTATGAAAAAATTTAAACGAATTTTTTTCATGAATTTTTTATTTGTATTAATCGAAGTAATCACCCATGCAATCAATGCATCTTTGCCATCGCAGTGGCAGTTTATTGATGCCCTTCTTAAAGAAATCAGCTGGACGGGAGGCAACAAATTCTTCAAAGGCATTTTGTACTGCCTCTCGGGTATTAAATTTTTTTCCCGCCAAGAAGTTATCCAAATTCTGGAAAAAGTAGTAGTCTGTAGGCGCAAGGTCTGGTGAGTAGGGCGGATGACGGAGAGCTTCCAACCCCAGTTCTTGCAACTTGGAGACCGTCTGCTGTGCAGTATGAGGTCGCGCGTTGTCGTGCAGGAGCAGCGGAGACGAGCGATTGACCAATGCTGGTTGGAGATGCGCCAGCTTCTCCATCATTGTGTTCAGTTCTTCACAGTACACATCTGCAGTAATGCTCACCCCGTTTGGTAAGAAGCTGTGATGAATCACACCGGCGCTAGACCACCAAACAGTGACCATCACTTTTCTAGGGGTAAGTTTTCGTTTAGGGCATTGTTTAGGTGCTGAACCAGGATCCAACCAACTTGCTGAGCGCTTACGGTTATCAAACAGAATCCATTTTTCATCGCAGGTAACAATGCGGTTCAAAATTCCTTCATTTGTGTGTCTGTTGAGCAGTGCAAGGCACGTCTCGACGCGTACTTCGCGCTGGCGATCATTGAGTTCGTGGGGCACCCATTTGTCAAGCTTTTTTACCTTGCCAATTTGACGCAAATGGACCAATATTGTTTTGACGCTAACGTCGAAAGCTGCTGCTAATTCAGCCGTAGATTGTGTATCATCAGCTTCCACAATCGCCTTTAATTCGTCATTGTCGACCAAAGTCTTCGGACGACCGCGAGGTTCATTTTTCAGGTCGAAATTTCCAGAACGGAAGCGAGCAAACCAATAACAGGTGGTGCGTTGGTTTGTAGTGTTAGCTCCGTAAACGTCGTTGATGTTGCGTGCCGCTTGTGCCGCGTTGCTGCCACGACGGTACTCATATTCCATAATTACTCGAATTTTTAACGTATCCATGATGACGAAAAAGATTGAAATGCGATGAAAATGTAACACTAATCAATAAAGAAATGACTACTTTTAGAAAAAAAAATCCATGTTTTTAAAATAAAATTAATTTGAAATTAGAATTCTTAGCCAAACAAAAATTATTTTGATTTGAAATGGCCAGTACTGCAGAACGGCAATTTCATAGGTAAAGACCTAATATCTTACTGTTGAACTAGGGCAGCGATATGTCCAATAATTTATTGTAAGCAACCGAAACGAGATTTAGCACTGTATTTAATTAAATCAAGGACTAGTGAGACATCCAGACGATTTTCAACATTATTTGATTTACCTCGGCCAACAGCGCATTCTTTTTTTTTTTTTTTTTTTGAAGAAATAACTTTTGTAACTTATTTCGTCATTTTATTTAAGTACCTATGTACCTACAATAAGAGAATTTGTTTAACAATACATACATAGTTTTATCTTTATAAATAAAAAGTCCTGACTGACTGACCCAAAACCGCCCAGCCCAAACCTAACTAAAAAGCTGAAATTTTGCACAGATGTTCCCTTTATAACGTGGAATAAGGAAGGATTTTTTGAAATTCAACTCCTAAGGGAGTTAAATAGGGGATGAAAGATCCGCGCGGGCGAAGCCGCTGGCAAAAGCTACTTTATTATAATCCCCATTCAGTACCAACAAATATAAATAAAAATGTAAAACACTTATTTAATAGATAAATAGGAGCTTTATGTGTTTGTTACACATAAAGAAATATAAAAAAAAAAACTGCAGAATCTGATCTCAGACCAACAAAATCCTTACTAATATTATAAACGCGAAAGTTTGTATGCATGTCGTATGGATGTTTGTTACTCTTTCACCCAAAAATGCCTCAATGGATTTGTATGAAATTTGGCAAACAGATAAATTATAACCTAGATTAACACATAGGATACTTTTTATTCCGGTAGTATGTTCCCGCGGGATAATTTCCGAATTCCACGCGGGCGAAGTCGCGGGCGGAAACTAGTAATAAACATTTTACTAACCTCACAAAGGCATACCAGCAATTAGTAACTGAGTTTACTCACAGGTGGCGTTATAATAAATAAAACTAAGAAATATCCCTGGCGTATAAAAAATATTTTGACCAGTTTTTTTTTTAAGTTCCCGACTCCAGAAATTTATTTTTTGATAAACCATAAAGTACGACGATTTTAATAATATTACAATCATTACCGAACATTGGCTTTGACTACCTAAACAAACCGTCTGTTGCGCCACTCGACATGTCCTTAAAGAAGGTAAAGGGAAAAAAAATTAATTCCATCAGCGCAGAAGTTTCATTTGCACAAATGTTGGCAATAAGTAAGTCAAGTAAAGTTTTTTTTTTTTTTGCTAGAAACACGTTACTTACATAGGTTGGTAGGAAGATATGATGTCTACGAGTTCTTAGTAAATCAAGCTAAGTAGCTTATAAAAAAGCATGTAAACCCACTTTTGATGACTGAGCTGTATTTAGGTTTCCTAAATATGGACATTAAATAAATCTTTGCTCACTTTAGACTTCTTCTTAACAACTTTAACTTCCTTTTCCTTCTCTTTGTCCTTGTCTCGATACTTGTCCTTGATCTCGACGGGCTCTGGCGAGATGGATGGTATGTGAGGTTCCGTCTTTTTCTCAAGCTCTGCAATGTCGCTGTAGAACGATGCTAGCTCGTCGCCGATCTCTTGTTTGAATTCGGCCTGTAAGAAAAATCGGAAGCATCGATACTTATATACATTTGAATACTTTCCATTAATGCTCATCATGTTTCTTCTTCATGGATTGCTGGGTCCAGTACTTACTTTAGCAGGCAGCGGCGCCACTTCATCACAGCCGGGCGGCGGCGGGTCGCCCCAGGCGGGCGGCGGCGGCGTCGGCGCGCGCCCCCACGCCAGCGGCGCCGAGATGGCCGGCGGCGGCGGCGTGGGCGCGCGCGGCGGGGCCGGCGGTGGCGGCGCCACCTCCTCCTGGCAGACATCATGGCACTAATATTAACTATGTGTGATATCGACGGTCCCTAGGTATAATCCCCTAACAACAAATGACAAACTATACACTGCGCTTCAAAGTTTCAAAACACGTCTTTATCATGTTCTAAATAATGTAATGTCATGATGGATTTTAAGTGCATTTTGCCATCTTAGACATATCTTTATTTAACTAAACGATAGTATTCGTACTCCGACGGAGTGGGTCTTAAAATGAACATGGACAAGACAAAAGTCATGTCCAATGCCCATGTAACACCCACTCTTGTAACAGTCGGAGGCGGTGCACTCGAAGTTGTGGACGAGTACGTTTACCTAGGACAAACTGTCCAGTTAGGTAGGTCCAACTTCGAGAAAGACATCAATCGTTGAATACGACTCGGTTGGGCAGCGTTCGAGAACCTACGCAATATCTTCTCGTCCCACATACCGCAGTGTCTCATGACAAAAGTCATTGACCAGTGCGTGTTGCCAGTGATGACATATGGAACCGAAACGTGGTCGCTCACAATAGGCGTCATAGGAAGGCTTAAAATCACCCAAAGGGCAATGGAGAGGGCTATGCTTGGAGGTTCCCTACGTGATCGAATCAGGAATGAATAAATTCGCAGAAGAACCAAGGCACCCGACATGCCAAACTTAAGGGGCAGTAGGCAGGGCACATTGCTCGCAGAACAGATGGACGATGGGGCTGGAAGGTTCTAGAATGGCGACCGCGTACCGGAAGAGTTAGCGTTGGAAGGACTCCCACACGGAGGACTCCCACAAGATGAACCGATGACCTTGTGAAGGCCGCAGAAATCCGCTGGATGCGAGAAGCGCAGAACCGGTTGAAGTGGAGGAGCTTGGGGGCAAATGACTTGTTATTTTTACCCGACTGAGCCAAAAGGAGGGTTATGTTTTCGAGTGTATCTATGTACATTTCTATGTATATTTCTTTGGCACGCTCTGTAGCCTAAACAGTGGGTACATCAAAATTGAAAAAAAAAAATGGCCCATTTTTGGCGCCACATTGCGTCTTAAAATATATTTTTCTCAAAACCTATTGAGTGGGTACCAATTATAGGATTTCATAAATAGATCTCATTAACGTCAAAAATAATTATGTTAACAAAAAACTGTGAAATAAAACAATATTTTACAAAATCAAAAACTCGACTGCCTATAAAAAGTGAACTTTAATTGAAAAAAGATGGAAACAAGAAACTTGTTTTAAAAGAATGACTATTAGACTGAATACTTTATGCAATCTCATGCAGTCGGAGGCAATAAAGGTTTTTATTGTTAAATTTAAGAAAATGCCTACGACTGCATGAGATTTTGTAAAAAAAAAAAAAAAATTGTTTGTCTTCCTCCTCTGCGTTTATCTTCTTTCTTTCTTTTCTTTACAAACTTAAATCTATCAGACCTTTCTTCTATTTTGACAGAGATTCGAAGATGTTTAAATTCGTAGTGTTAGTTAACATGTTATATATATATACATGCTCACATAGTCACAGCACAGCGGTGTAATGACCAAGGATAGTTTTATGGTAGTAGTAGGAATTACCGTTTACCTTAGGCTCAATCCCCGGATGCGGCGGCGTGGTACAAATCTCCATATCGGTGTGCGTGGTGGCGGGGTATTCCCACTGAACCAGCCCGTCGGCCTCGCGCCTGTAGCAGTACCGGCCCTCAGACCTGTGGTGCACAAACGAGCCAGTAGAGGTATGGGCAGTGAAGGGAGGCAGTGGCCCGGTAGGTTTACATGGAGTGGTGGGCTTAAGTCTTTAACCATTTCAGCGAATTTTTAAAGTAAGAAGTTGGTCTGATAGAAAAAAGAAGCCTTAGCGAGAAATGTAAAACATCACGGGGACTGGCGGAAACAAACATGTTTCTAAAACAACTATTTAATTTACATTAGTAGACGAATTCCAGAAGACATTGCCTTGAAAGACATAAATTATGTATCAGTCCCAACAAGCGTCCGATGATACAGGCAACAATATTTGACTTTTCACTACACTACCAATGGGTATTCATTTTTAAGATTAGTTAAAAAAGTGACTTAAAAGAATTGACTACTCATCACACAAACGAGTTTGTTTAAAAATAGTTGCAAGTTAGCTATCTGTATCGATACAGTTGGAACGACAGACTATGCTGGTCCAAAATCAAAGTGCTTAATATGATTTTAGAACAAAAGTTATTAAGATTGTGATCATGGAAAATGAAGTGATGTTTAAAAATCATAAAACCGAAAGTCTTGAAACGACCATAGAATCTGCAGAACTTAAGATCACCACAACACCATCTAAAAGTATGGGGCAAACTTATCTAATGCCAAATAAAACCGTATACTTTAACCCGTGCTCCGGATACGTGTCCGCCGAAAAAATTAACAAAAAAAAAACATTCCAAGATGGCGGACACAAGGAGTCGTCAAAATCCTTTACACGGCGGTCTCACCAGCCAGCGTTCTGGAAAAAGACCAAAGCGTATTATTCTTGAATAACGTAAAAATATCAGCAAAGAGTTTTGTTATCTCACCAACTGCTTCGAAGATGTGACGGCTCCAACACGCCGGCGCCGCCAGTCTTCTGTCTTCTTCACACTTATAGCTAAGATGTAGTCTCTTTTTTATTGATTTTTTCGGGGTTACAAAGTATTAAAGAAACTCGTTTTTGTTAAGTATGAAGTTTTTATTCTTCATTTATGATCACAAGTGTATATATAGCTGATGTTGTAAATTGAATACATTTTTGATAGTAGTATTAAATATTGTGTGATTTTTGAGAATATAATAATAATTTAATACTATTTTATCAATTTAATAATATTTTGTGAAAATATTTAACAGAATCAGTAAAAAAGTAATGTGAAACCTTTGAAATTTTCAATTGGATTAGTTCAAAAATACATTCGTGAGGAAGGAAACTTTCTGCAAATAAAATTTCAAGGAATACAGAGTTCAGGGCCATTGTCAGTCATTCCGATAGTAGATAGTAAACACGCAATAATTGTGTCCTTATACTATACTTCAAAACTCGAACCTCGGTTTCAAGTATTTGCTCATCAAGATCAGGATAAGGAGGAATCGTTCAATACCACAGAATGAAAACTGTTTAGTCAGTCAGATCTGACTTGACCGAGGTAGCCCGATCAAGTCAAGTAAGATTATCACGAACAATAGTCCGGGGTATTCATTGGCATAATACAGTTTTATAAATTAAAACGATCCCGACGCTGTCTTCTTGTATCGTAATATTTCACGGCAAAATATGCGTAGCAATCTTTGGATGTATTTCTCTAATTACTTGGTGCCGATATTTCACCGCGAAATATTCGACACATCCTTTTGTTAGAAATCTTTTAGAATTTTAGACCAAAGTAGGTCTTATTTCATATTCTAAATGATGTTATAGCGTTCAGTTTTAGTCTCAATTAACCAAAACTCAAATAAGGTACACGAATTAATAAACAACATAAACCAAAGGTTGAAGATCCATAAAGTTCATTTTGTCCGTTAAAGGTTGCACCATCAAGAAAACTAAAGTTCCGAAAATCCGAAAAACTGCACTATAAATAGCGTAGTTCCAAAAGAGGTCGTTAGATGAACAAGGATTTATCACAAGCGATATTTAATATTTAATTCGTACTAGATAGTCGAGGTATGCGTTTACGCCGACTTACCTCTCAACAATGTGACAGTAAAAAAATGTTACCACGTCAAATAACGGCACAAGGTTATTTTGTCCCGTCACTCGAGCGCCAATAGTTCCGTGTAGCAAACATTACAAAATTGACTATTCGGATATTTGCCCCTAAATAATTCAAACTTGCATCATTTTCAGCAGATTTTTACTTCAAAGTCAAAATTTTAAGTCGAAGTGTAATTTTTTTTTCAATCGGGCACGTAAATGCATTTTGGAATGCCGAAATTTAGAAGAAAATAGAATCGATCGAAAGCATCGCTCGCTAAACCCTTGTCCAGCCAACCCCTCCCTATTGCGAGAGTGCCGGCAGCACGGTGGCGCGTGTAGTACCTCTGGAAGGCGGTGGTCCAGCCGGGCGGCGCGGCGCGCGCCTCGTGCGCCGCCAGCGAGCGCGCCGCGCCCTCGGCCCAGCGCCGCCAGTAGCGCGGCGACACGGCGCCCGCGCGGAAGGCTGATACCAGCGTCTGTGCACGGCGTTGCAATCATTACATGTCAACATTTTTTTTTTTGGATTACTTCTCGCTGGTTAACCAACTAGGTGTTCGTTGGCTGACCGGTAAGGGGCTTGCACAGGGAGGCTGCGTCTGCTGCAGTCTTACAGGTTGTGGGCCGCATACGGCGCTTGGACCTGGAGGTGGCCCTCAACAAGTTGGAGGCCACGGTCGGTGGGGGGCGTGCGGTCGGTGGGGGGCGTGCGCTCGGTGGGGGGCGTGCGGTCGGTGGGGGGCGTGCGGTCGGTGGGGGGCGTGCGGTCGGTGGGGGGCGTGCGGTCGGTGGGGGGCGTGCGGTCGGTGGGGGGCGTGCGGTCGGTGGGGGGCGTGCGGTCGGTGGGGGGCGTGCGGTCGGTGGGGGGCGTGCGCTCGGTGGGCGGCGTGCGGTCGGTGGGGGGCGTGCGGTCGGTGGGGGGCGTGCGGTCGGTGGCGGCCGACAGCAGCACACCCCGCAAGTCTGAGGCGCGGCACCAGCCGGGGATCGTGGAAGGCGCACAAGTTCCGATACTATACCATTCATGGCGAATTTATGATTTAACACATTCCGGCGCGGTAACGTCTATAACCGTATTTTTAAAGTTCGTGAAATGACAGTACGGCGGCAGCCGTATTTTTGGCTACCGTCTTTACGCCAGCCACGGCTACCGCAGTGTACAATTTATTTGCTTATTGTATAGACTTTACACTGAAAGCAATAAGGTTGAGATCACGTTGATTTACCGTCAAAAACAAGTGGTTTACGTGCTCTCAATGTGTGTTGCACCCACACACAAACAGAATTCATCCCTATCGCTAGTACGACTATAGCCGGGTTGGTTGCTATGAAACATCATACTGCTGGGAAGTCAGTGTCACGCGAGCGACGGTAAGAATTTGGTGTGTCCAAATCGGTTTGAGCGGGAAAATTGCGAGCAAACAAAGCTCACGGTAAGTGATACCGATTGATTTCTTAGCCTTTATATTGGCAAATACTTGTATAATTATGTTTTATCTAGCATTAGATGCTTCATTATACGTGACCGTTGCATGCTTTCTAAATGAAATCTGTTATTTTAGATGAATACTGATGATGATCGCATTATGAAGCTTTTGGATGATATGTCTACGCCTGACTTACCTATTTTGCTCAGAAGAAAACCCTTATTGTGACGATGAAGAATATGGTTCTGATAAGGATTATGAGCCAGATTACAACGAGTTTTCTTCCGATTCGGACGGCCTGCCAAAGAGACAGTGCCGAAAAAAAGTTAGAGGAGAAACATGAAACAAGTGTAAGGGTTGCGGGTTGTTCGAAAGAGATACCATGGCCCCTGGCACTCAGCAACTGAAGGAATATGGGTGGGTTTTAGTCAATAAGTCTGACACGCCCTCCTGCTGCACCCAGAGCGGAGGAAGTTATTTGACAACTTCGCACCCTCAAAAATAAAAAGGGTTCTGAGAGTAATACTCCTCTTTGCCCTGAATGCTTTGAAGAGTGGCACACTGTAGTAGAGGACACCAAAGGTAATTGAAATTGTGATTTCACATTTTGCTTACGGCTGTTTAAATTGATTCCAAACAAATAGGACTGATTAAAATTAATATAAAATTAAGTTAAAACAAATTAATATTTTGTGAAACGATTTGTATTCTTTATGAATTTGATTTGAGTTCTATTTATTGTACTTATCCTAACAATAAAAATCCTTTAATTACATTGAAATGTATTATTAATTAGAAACACCACTTGATGCTATAGGCCATACATAAAACTAAAGTTTAACCTCTGAGGTTGCGTAACGGTCACAGCCACACTGAGTCATTTAGTATTTGCTGATTGTCACATGAGATGGTCAGTATGGCCACAGAAGTGTTACTGCTGGGGCCATCCTTGCGCGTGCTCTATGTAATATTGCATACAGTCGTGTCAGTACGGTTGAAACCGGGAAACGGTTTTAGCAGTACTGCCGAATACCAAAGATTTTATTTCCAACGACCCTGACAGTACGGCTATATACGGATACGGCTGTAGCCGTCTACTTCCCTAGGTAAACTATGTGATTTTCTGTGATATTGTTGGTACGATTATGACAGTATTGTGATTTTGTATGAAAAATTCTACTGTCTTTCCTTATTAAATGACCGCGCCGGAATGTGTTAAGGGGGATGCGCTAAAGTAGCCCGCAAAATTCAATTTACTTAGTTTTGCAATTTGCAGATGCTAACACCTATCCACTAACGGAAAATTGCAAAACCCGTACCCGTTGATTAAAATATAACGGGCTAGCCACGGGGATCGGCGGTGCGAACGGCGGTGCGGGAGGCGGGGCGACAATTCGCGCGGCATCGTTTGTAGGCCACGGGGAGTCTCGTTCGCCGCCGCGACCAGTAAGGAAGTCCGAGAGCGAAATGTTTTTATCAAAGTTATCTCGATATTGCTTCGAAAGTAATAGCTTTTTGGTTCAAGATTATTTTGAAGAGATTGTGGAGTATAAAGTTGAATAGGAATCGAGGTATAGATGGAGAATTCCACAAGAAGTACGAGAAAATCTGGAAATTTTATTTTAATTTCTTCCCACAATCACTTCACTATATGTTTATATTTATGCTGTGGGTGGCCAGACTTCCAAATAGGTGGCCTTGCTAGTATTTTTGCAATAATAAGTCTCGGTGTTCATTATTCGCGGTGAAAACAACTAAACTCGTTTGATCGCTGCCCTAGTCGCCGCGACTGCCGCTTGACGCCGTGGCTAGGATACGGAGACGCCCTGGGCGTCGGGAATCCCAGGCCGATTTCCGGCCACCGTAGGCATGAGTTTGCGGACGGCGGGTAATGGGTAGCTCGCTGTCCGGTAAGGACCAAGCCCAAGTCGACGGCGCGTTGTGTTCCACGCGCGCCTCAAAGTGATGTCAGCACAAAAATGATGGGGTCCGCAAGAGCCGATGCCTGCCAGGGGTGCGGGTTTGTTCGAAAGAGACACCACAGCCCCTGGCATACGGGCTACTGAAGGAACACGGGTGGGTTTTAGTCAGTAAAAGTCTGACACGCCCTCCTGCTCCACCCAGAGCGGGAGAAGTTATTTGATGATTTCAGACCCCAAAAAAAAAAAAAAAAAAAAACGCCGTGGCTCGCGCCGTACTGATTCATGTATTTGTTTCAATCGCCGGCCGCCCGTGCCATTCGCTTGGTACATTCCGCCGGTCGCCCCGCCGGTCGCCGCCCCGCGTGGCTTGATAAGTACATTTCTATGCGTTTGTTTCAGTCGCTAGACGCCTCGGCGGTCGCACCGCGCGAATTTTCGCTATAGCGAATGTCCCGTGGCCAGGCCGTAATTCACAACCATAGCAAATATGGCTTTACAGAATCATAGGTAATCATTAAAATCAGCAATAATAATCCTTAACCGCTATACAAGTAGGTAATTACAGAAAGTCATGATCATCATCATCATCATTTCAGCCGAAAGACGTCCACTGCTGGACATAGGCCTCCCCCAAGCTCCGCCAGTTTGACCGGTTCTGTGCTTCTCGCATCCAGCGGACTCCCGCGGCCCTCACAAGGTCATCTGTCCACCTTGAAGAAGAATTGCCAAACTTAAGTGGCAGTGGGCAGGGCACATTGCTCGCAGAACAGATGGCCGATGGGGCCGAAAAGTTCTGGAGTGGCGACCGCGTACCGGAAGACGTAAAGTTGGAAGGCCTCCCACAAAGTCATGATATCATGACATAATCATTCAATAGGGTAATATGAACCTTAGAGATAGGTATGTCTTGATGATTTTTATGATCATAATTATATAAACAATTTAAAATTAAAAAATATTATAAGATGGCATTTGTGTTTTTTAACTGCATGCGAATCTATTTTAACACGACGATACCCACTTTGCATAAATTAAGACATCGTCTTATTATGCTAATTGAAGAACAAGTGTTTTCGAATTTCTTTATTTAATCAACACATTTTTTTACTTCATATTTAAGTACTAGCCAGCCATAGTTGTGTAAATATGCAAAATTAATTTCAATTTTGTTCAATTCAATCATTGTAACACTAACCTGCATCTGTATCAACATCTCTTGCACCGGTGTGAGCACACACGGCTGCAACTGGTTCAGGTACTTCAGCTTGGCCTCCACAAGTTCCGTCAAATCGTCCAAGTCTTCATCTTTCTTATCTTCATTCAATGTCTCACCTTTAGTAAACAACAATCCGTTTCCGTAATTAATCGCGTTCTTTGGATTTTCAACACTATCTTCTTCTTTACTGAAGCCTAGACCAGTCCTCTCGCTTGAGAAACCTTCGATGAATTGAGAATATTTCGTGGTAAATGCTGGTTCTTCGCCCTTTTTGCGGTCTGGTAGTAAGACAGAGTTTGATATTCTAAGCTTTTTCTTGACGACATTTTCTCGCCTTTCTTCTGTGTCTAGTAGGTACAAATTCGCGCCTTTCTTTTCAGTTGCTTCAATTTTTTTGTCTTCATTTTCTACTTCGATAGCAAGTGGTGGCGAGGGTGGAACCGACGGTGGTGTGGCAGGGAGATCGTCAATATGTTTAATACTTGGAAACAAAGGTCTTGCTTCTGGAGGCGGTGTTGTATCACGTCTAGGCGAACTCTTAGCACTGATTGCGTCATTTGATTTTTGTTCTTCGTAAATAACATCTTTCTTCACTTTTGAAACTTTGGGCAATTCGCTTTTCTCAATATCTTCCAATAAATCATCTATGTTAGTGCTAGATGTTGTGCTAGTTTCTTCTCTCTTTGGTGTGTTGCTACCAGATGTGGTATCTTCTTCAATCATTTTCAGTAACTCTCTCGGTAATTCGCCGCCTAGTTTTTCTAGGATTTTTGCTTTGCTTTTTAGTCTTAGGATAAGCGTGCTTTCGTCTTGACTGTCTTCATCTTTATCTGACTTTTTATCCTTCGATAAAAAGTAAACAAAATATCATAATTATTAAAAGGCTGTGATAACCTTAGCTACAAGATAAATACGTTTTTATGTATCTATTTCTGTAAGTACCTCAGATTGAAAACTTTAAACCCATCACATGCTTGATAACATTTCAAAAGTATTGAGAAACATAATGATCTTACCCAAACTAGTGAAAAATTTTGTTTATAACTACAGAATATTATGCCAGGAGTACATGAATTAGTTAGATCAATAGGCACCGTGTGTAAACATCTACTCTGATAAGATATCAAATAAGATTATTACAAAAGGTTGTGAAACTACAAATTAAGATAAGTATAAAAATATAAAGAATATTTCTCAAGCCATTGAAAAGTTATTTTCTAGCATTATCAGATGCAGTTTGTCATCATAGGCACTACTCTAATAATGTCTTTGAGTTTTTATTAGGCTAAAACATTTAAAATTGGAGCTCTGAATAACACGAAAACAAAAAACATAGTTATCATCACACATACCTCTTTGGCCACATCATTATCAATCTTATCCCCAGGAGATTTAGATCCATTATCTATCAAATCAGGTGGTAGTTCAGGTCCTATTGGCACTGAATAGTTAAGGGTGGGAGGTAATGCAGGTCCATACTCCAAAGGCTTAGTTTTTGGCTTCTTGTGGGGAACTGTTGGCTTGGTTTGAGTTTTAGGAAGCGGTGGCATGGTTGGTTTCGTTGGAGTTTCTGCTTCATCATTAGATTCAGAGTCCGAATTGTGGTAGGATGTTATTAGTTCTATTTTCCTGGAATAAATAAATAACGATATAAATGAATGAAAATGACGCGTCATGTTTGGAGTCATGGTGTAATGAAACATTGCTCGGTACGAAATGTAATTTCATATTACATCACTTTAAAACACACTATTTTGCGCATGTCTAATGAATACACAAAGATAATCATTCATTTCGTACCAATACTACTACCCGATAGGGTAGGTAGGTGGTAACCTATTACCTATTTTATTTAAGATGTTTCGAGCTATTTGCAATTTTGAACGAAGACGATTAGACACAGCGGTCCTCTTGATTGTGTTTTTGTCAGATTGGTCCTACAAAATGTGTCATCATTGGTCTACAGCAGTTCAATTGCATGCCATTCTGAACTATTTTCGGCAACTCTCATTCAGCTGGTACTATAGCCAACCCGCGAACATCGGCGCTCCGTCGAGCCTACTATTATTGTTGCAACCGTAAAAAATTAGACGTACAGGGACTTATTTCCCGTAAGAACACCGTTTTTTTTTTTTTTGGCATTTTGTTTTTGGTCACAAATTGTTAGAAACCTGAATTATGTCCTCAATAATGGTTTAATTATTATGATCATTAGCTTTATGATATGCTTATTAGGCTCACTGTTTTTCATGCAATGACTTCCAGTATATACTTTAAAGACTTCTGTGATACTATCACATACCCAATCTATTATATTTTTACTCCAGAGCTCAAAAAAGCATATATCAAATCAGTTAGTAATGAGAGTAGGACAGTTCTAAAGACTGAAATCAAACTCAAACTCAAAGCATTTATTTCAAATAAACCAATTACAGGCACTTTTGAATTGTCAAGGTCGGTGAGTTAGAAAGATGAAGCTAGTTGCCCATTCCAAAGCGTAGGTACCTATGGAGAAGAACGGGCAAGAAACTCCATGGACACTCTTTTAAAATCAAGATTTTGTTACAAAAAGTTGGTTACATCATTATGTTGAAATTATCAATGTGAGAACGATGTAAAAAGTGCACATTAAAAGCGTCCGTAATTAAAATAAAATAACAATTAAAATAAGCCGTGGGAGCTAAGAGATGACCAGTCCCTACTGGCGGCGCCCGTTCACGGACATGACGTATGCATCAGCACCATTCAGCTCAGAACTAAACTGTATTGTAATTTATGTCAAGTCATACTCACTCTTCTTCATCTTCACTATGCCCTCGTTTCTTACTGAACCTATTTCCTTTCTCCCTATGTCCATTCTTGTCTCCCTTCTTGCCAGTCTTAGCCTTACTTTTGTTGTTCTGCGTGTTTTGTTTCTCTGCTAATGCTTGCTGGTACAGCTGCCATTCTTCCGCTGATACTTCAGCTGCACCTGATGCTGGGGTAAAAAATTGGTACTGGTACACGCTATACACCGTGACATTTTCGTCGTCTTACAACGGCAGCCCACTTCATGTATCCAATGACTACAATACATTTAAATAAATAAAACATTTTTTTTAAACATATGAATAATTTAAAAAAGTATTCACTGAGACGCATGACGTAGTTTGAAACACCCTGATTTGGAGATGGAATGAATGATGGAATGTAATGTCTAATAGTACTTACCTTCTACCCTTTCATACATAAACATAATTAACAGGGTGTTTCATAACTCTAAAGCATTATTTATTATTCTTTGTACACACGGCTACACATCAAGCTTATACATTTTCAGTATTAGCTGATCTCGCATTGTATAGGATTTCCGTACAGTGCGAGTTCAGCGTAAACTGGAAATGTATAGCTTGATGTGTAGCCGTGCGTACCTATTATCTTAATTAATGGTAACAATTTTTTAATCAGGCCTATAGGTATTCGTCGGATACATTGAGTTTACCGTCTTTGTAAGACGACTAAAATGTCACGGTTTATAGTTATATTTCAGTCGTTGCTAGCTTATTGCCCGACGGTCTGGGTTGGTGCGCACAGAACAATGTTGAGGATTGAAAGCTCTCAGAGAGCAGTTTTGAAAGTCCTTGCGATGACCTCATTCTGCTTTCCTAAAACATCACCTTTCTCTGTGCCAGGTTCTAACGGTCAGGTTGTTCATTCTCAAGCAGTACTCTGTACGCATATTTTTTTTTTTTTTAGTTTTTTTAGTTGTAAGTTAAGAAAGTTATTTAACCTCATTGATGTTACATTTAACATAGTTTTTTTAATTTTATTACTAAATGGGCCTGCTCTTGACCTCGATCACGCCTGATAGAAAGCAATTGATGAGGCCCATAATGGGTTGAGCGTGCCCAGAAAATGACTGCTAACTCTTGTTTTGAGGTAAAAAGGTTAAACATGGAAGGGAACACATTTAACACATTTCATAGGATTTCATTGTGATGACTTCATTCAACCTGCCTAAATAAAATCAAGTAATTAGAATTCATTTGTATGATAGTTACCTGCTAACTGCAACTGCTGCTGAGCTAACTTGAGTGCTAATAGGTATTCAGGCGGTGCGTCCCATGTCACAGCATTGGTTATTTGGTTCCAGTAGTATGTGAAGCCACTGGAGTCATCGTAACATGCTGACCAAGCTGTAAAAATATAACATTGATTGAGTATTGTTTATTGAAATAAGTGTTACAAACGATTTACAAATGTAATCTATACATGATAAAATAAAAGATTTTTTTTTTTTACATGTGTATATGTATTTTTATACTTAACTAAAACGAATAAACTAAAACAAAGCGTCGAAAAAGTCATCCACATCGCTGTCGACTGGTAATGTACCCAAGGGGCTGGCGGCATGCGGCATTGCCACGTTTTATAGCAATGCTCAACCTCTGGACAAGGCAAAAACCAGCCCTTTGGTCACGGTAAGTGTTAACCAGTCGTTTCGAGATTTCTTTAAAGAGAGCTGGAGCCATCCGATGGATCCATCTCCGACTAACTCCACTCCATCGCCATCATCGCCCATACACATCATCCAAACCAACCTCCAACATAGCCAGACTGCCACGGCTAGCTTACGCAGGGCCCTGGAGGTAAAGCCCCGAACCATCGCACTGATCCAAGAGCCGTGGATCAGGAACAACAGAATCTGCGGCCTCAGCAACATCGGAGGTAAGCTAATCCTCAACACACATGGTGCAGAAAAACCACGTACCTGTGTTTACATTCCCAAAGAAATCCCGACCACGCCACTCACTCAATTCTGTTCCAGAGACCTAACAGCTGTAAGGCTCCAGACCGCATGTGACGTTCCAGATGTTGTACTGGCCTCGGTGTACATGCCAGGCGAGGACGCAAATTGCCCGCCAAAAGAGATGGCCGATCTGGTGCAACACTGCGAGCGCGCCAAACTGGAGCTGATCATCTGCACCGACTCCAACGCCCACCACCCGCTCTGGGGTAGTGAGTCATCGAACTCCAGAGGAGAGGTACTATCCACCTATTTATTCTCTACTAACCTTAACATTGTTAACCGAGGCTCTGAACCCACTTGGGTTACAGTCCGTGGACAAACAATCATCGACTTAACGCTTGCTACAGAAAACGCGACAAACCTCATCGCTAACTGGCACGTATCGGACGAGCCTTCCAACTCGGACCATAGAAGAATTCGATTTACGCTAGTTACCCACACAAAGGAACCAGAACCAAAGCGCAACCCGCGTCGGACTAAGGTGCCCGAGTACAAACGCCTTTTGGCGTCTCTACTAGCCAGGCACCTATCACAAGTAACCGTAACCGACACAGCACAGCTGGAATACACCGTAACAAAACTATCAGAATACCTAATTGAAGCATACCACGCATGCTGCAAACTAAGGGCACCACCAAACAACAGCGTGAGGAACCCCTGGTGGAACGCCGAACTGGGTAAACTCAGAGATACACTAAAACAGCAATTCAATAGAGCCAAAAACACTAGGCTCCCAGGCGACTGGGAGCAATACAAAGAAACCCAATATCTGTACAAAAAGCAGATTAGAACTGCCAGAAGGGCGGCGTGGCGGAAATTCTGCGAATCCATCGAAACTAACAACGAAGCCGCAAGGGTAAGAAAAATCCTATCGACCGATCAGGATCGAAGCCTTGGCGCGCTGATAAAACCCGATAACTCATACACACTAACTGACCATGAAACCAGTAAGGTCCTCCTCGAGACTCACTTCCCAGACTGCAACCTCCTGGAGAACAGGACATGGGAGGCGGAGCCAGAATGGACACCTACAGATCAAGACTGGTCCAGAACCCATAGCATAATAACAGAAGAGAGGATAAAGTGGGCTATTAACACGTTTCAGCCCTACAAGTCCCCAGGACTAGACGGTATCTTCCCGGCCCTACTGCAGTGGGGGGTCGACCACTTGACACCATGCTTGGTGAAGATCTACCGTACCTGCATAGCACTTAGATATATACCCCTGGCGTGGCGCGAAGTGAAAGTTATTTTCATACCCAAACCAGGCAGACCTGACTACACACAACCCAAGGCCTATAGGCCCATAAGCCTCACATCCTTCCTACTGAAAACCCTCGAGAGACTCTGTGATAGACATATCCGAGACGGACCTCTCCGGGTAAAACCACTTCACAAACAACAGCACGCATATTCCACAGGCAGATCAACGGAATCCGCACTCCACAGTGTAGTATCCAAAATTGAATGCGCAGTGGACCACAAATGCTCAGCATTGGCTGCTTTCATCGACATCGAAGGCGCCTTTGACAAGACCATGTTTAATAGCATTAGCCTGGCCCTCGACAGACACAAGATAGACACGACCCTGAGTGGGTGGATCACCAATATGCTTAAATTGAGAGCTGTACAAGTCACCGTGAACGACACTACAAGGGCAGTAGTGGCGAAGGGCTGCCCGCAAGGAGGCGTCCTCTCGCCGCTTCTATGGAACCTGGTCGTAGACAGCCTCATCAAATCACTAAATGACAAAGGTTACTTCACCGTAGGCTACGCCGATGATTTAACCATAATAATAAATGGCACCCATGAAAATACCCTATGCAACCTCATGCGCCAAGCCTTGAAAATAGTCGAAGACTGGTGCAACGAACACCAACTATCAGTAAATCCCACGAAAACAGAACTGATTCTCTTCACAAAAAAGAGGAAACTCCCGGAATTACAACTTCCACGTCTGTTTGGCACTACCCTAAGCCTATCAACTGAAACCAAATACCTGGGTATCTTTTTGGACAAACAGCTGAACTGGGCAAAACATATCAATTACATCACTACAAAAGCCAGCATATCCCTGTGGCAGTGCAAGCGAATGCTGGGCAGGAACTGGGGGATTAGCCCCAGAGTCACGTACTGGCTATACACCACAGTTATTCGACCAATTATCACATATGGCTCAATAGTCTGGTGGCCCAGGACAGACCTGAGCACAGCCCAAAAAGACCTTGAAAAACTGCAGCGGTACGCCTGTGTAGCAATCACTAGCTGCATGAGAACTACACCCACCGCTGCCCTACAGGCAATGTTGGGGCTGCCCCCCCTACACCTCATCGTGCGGGAGGAGGCGGCCCTGGCTGCCTTCAGGCTCAACACAGCAGGAACCCTAGGCAAAGACTCTAGAGTCAAGCATACACGCATTAAGGAAGATGCGATCAAACGACAACCAATGATGGCATCATCCTGCGATAAAACCCCGAAACTGCACTGCTTTCAGAAGCACTATAACGTGGCACTGACAGAAGAACAGAATGATCGTTCAGGCCCGGAAGAGCTAAGAGTCTATACAGACGGATCAAAGACTGACTCCGGAACCGGAGTCGGAGTCTTCTCACACGACCTTAACATAAACATATCCAGCCCGCTGGGAATGTTCAACACCGTCTACCAGGCGGAATGTGTGGGCATTATACAAGCGGCTTACGCGATAGAAGCCAGGAGAGTCACAGACACCCACATACGGATACTCTCCGATAGTGCTTCAGTTCTCCAATCCCTAGGGAAAAAATACATAACATCGAGTTTAATACTAGAATGTCACAATGCACTTGAACGAGTAACAGTTTCTCACCGCAACACTGTGACACTGCAATGGATAAAAGGACATAGCGGATCACTAGGCAACGATGCTGCTGACGAACTAGCTAGGAGGGCATCCAGCGCATCAGTCTATGGACCCGAACCCATCGTGCCCATCCCATTTAACCAGATACGCAGGTGGCTTCAGGACTACACACACACACAAGCAGAGAGCTGGTGGACCTCGACACCAGGCTGCAGGCAATCTAGGGAAGCAATGCCATCTTTGAATGGCAAGCTAAGCAGACGTCTGTTACGCCTGGACAGAAAGGACCTGCGTCTGGTGACTGGGACCATCACGGGACACTGCCCGCTAAACAAACACTTCCACACAATAGGCTTAACGGACAGCCCCCTGTGCAGGGCCTGCATGGAGGCTGATGAAACAGTCGCGCATGTGCTTTTCGAATGTACAGGCGTAGCCCAGATTAGAACAGAAACCCTCGGGGCACCCAAATCTTACACGGATGTTCTCAACAAACCAGGAGTTATAGCTAACTTCTGGAGGGAGGTGGGCTGGTTGGAATAACCACTGACGGCCGCCATGGCTCACGCACAATGGTCCACTTAAAGGACTAAGTGCGGAAACCAAACCGTATAACATAGAACATAGAACATAGAGAGCTGGAGCACTCGGACTCCACGGCCCAAGGGTTTTAACTCCAAACGGCTCGAAAATATAATTACAAATAACGTTGTTATACTTTGGCCGCTTAAGCGCGGCACTGCCAGCACAGCACACCGAACCAGGATTATGGTAAGGTGCAAGAGTATGGCACACACGTTGCATCCCACACTAAAGGCCTACCTACCCATCTTCCATGGAAATAAAGACATGCCGTCCTGTTCCTTGCCATCGTCGCGGTGACAAGAGCTTGACAGTTGATGTCGTTAATGTTCGCGTGCTGCGCTAAGCGATTCGCAATTCGGCTGCAATATAGGCCGTGGTGTCCTAGACTGTTGACATCTTAGCCACAGTGACAACGATGAGAACAACACGGAGCTCCCAATCGTAGGGAAGCAGCGAGGCGGGAAGTAGTGTCGTTGAACAAAGTGCCAATGTTCGATTCGACGACAGTAGTGCATGAAGTTCAGAGTTAAGGTAAACTCAGTATTTTATTTTAAGACAATGCTTTTCATAAAATAAATGTTCTTCAATAGTAATGAAACAGTTAGTAGTATGGTTTCCATTTGAAAGCCATACTAGAAACCATATTAACTGTGACAAGTTTTTGTAAGGTTGTGCACACATTCATTATGAAGTGCTTGAAGTAATTTAAGCCACAACTCTCGGTTATAAGATTGAAAACTCCTTGCTATTCAGCCAATATCAAGGTTATCATTATAGTCATGGTTAATAATAGCTAATTGCGATGAATAATTGCAGATTCTACATTAAAATTGCTATAGCTTTCCTATTGAAAATAGTTTTGTGCTCAGAATCATGGTGGTTCATTCAGTTTTGTTCATGAGTTAAACTTGTAAAATGAAAGAAATATCTTTCAATCCAATAGGATTGAAAATGTTGTCGAAGCTATTTTAATAAATTATATGTTCTTATAACTGTGGATATCCAGAGGGTTTTTGAGCAAGCATATGCTGGAAGGCCTAACACTAGGTGGACCGATGACCTTGTGAAGGCTGTGGGAATTCGCTGGATATAGGAAGCACAAGACCGGTCGAAGTGGAGCTTGGGGGAGGCCTATGTCCAGCAGTTGGCGTCATTCGGTCGAAATGATGATGATGATGATGATATGCTGAAAAGTTAATAGCCGAGTAAGTGCAGTATGATGAAAGAACACCATATTTGAAAGTTTCAAAAATGGACCAAACATTTTCAGAGCTGTTAATCGCGATTTTGGTACAATCATAATGTGGCCTAGCCCATAATGAGTTACATAGGCAAATCTGATTAATAAATTGTAGGCTTTCCTTAAATCTGCCAGCTTTGAAAACTATGTTTTGGACAATTTTGAAAAGGATATTCAGAATAATATAAACATCTGACGGATTGATGGAGCCTGTTGGCAAATATGATGAAATTTCATTTATATACAAAAGTACCTACCCAATAGTAAGTAGTTATAATTTATCATGTCTCTAAATCAATGAACTGAGTAAATTTCAATTTCCAAACCATGGTGTTTGTTTTAATAATTTTCCAATTACTGCATTGATCATGAACTAAGCCCTTTAGCTTTGAATTAGTTACTTATTTTCATTTTACATTCCACTGTTGGAAACTAAGTACTTATGGAAAACAGCCGTTAGGCACTTATTTCAACATCCAAAATAATGTTATAAAAGTAATATAGCAATAAAAAATACCATGAGTTGAACATAAATAAGGTGCGTTGGGGTAAGATCGGCGCTGGGGTAAGAACGTAGAAATCAAATATCCCACTTATTGGGCTATATTTTTTAATGCTAGCCACATTGCGCGCCAAGTCATTATGTTCCGCCCCGCCCCGCAGTGACCGCCAGCCGCTCCGGCAATTCAGACGTGTACCACGCGTCGTTAGAGAAAACAAGGTAAGTTTTATAAAATATTTGTCTATCCGGTCTTTCACCTTATTTCGTATTTGCATATTTTAGCAAAAATATAGCTTATTTTGGTATTATTTTGCCTAAATACTAAGTTTCAAGCAGTGATTACATGATAAAATTAATCCAGATATGTCTACTACCTCTGTAGGCTGAAATCCGGTGTTACCCATCTCGAGTAAAGATCGGAAAAAAATATCCGGTCTTAACCCGTTTCGAAATTGGCAGTGTTTGTCAAACTTTTATAACACATGATTTTAATTTAATTTTAAATACTTAATTGTGTTCGTAATCGTTTCAATATGGTGCTTATGTGGGAGATATTATTTTACTTAAACTAACTTAGGTAACTGTTATTGAGATGTTAGGGTTTGCATCTGGGGTCATATAAGATACTTATATCAACAATTCACTTGCAGATGCCACGTAAATACTCCTGAACCTCTTCGCGGGCCACTTCCTATACAAAAGAAGCGCTGCAACTAGCCATGCAGAAAATAAATAATAAGGAGCTCACCTATGCAGCCGCTTCAAAAATTTACGGCATACCTATCCTTATGAATGACGATGATGGAAATTTCTTTTAAATTGAAGAATGTTAACGGTCATGTTTATTTTCATTTAGGATTATCTTATTTCATTCAGTGTTTGTGATTTTTTTATACTTTATGATGGTAAAATATTCCTAAAAAGTGCAAAATTTTTCTTTTTGTTGTTGTTGATAATATTTTATGTTTTGATTTTTATTTTTCTAGGCCGTTGTCATAGATATTTCATTTTAATTTGGGTTTTTATCCTAATTAAACTGAAATGGCCATCGGTCAATTATTTGATATAATTGTTCATATTCATTTCTTTTACATTGAAAAATATTAATTCCATATTTAGTATTAATTCCGTGTTTGTGATTTTTATATTTTATGGCAAAATGTGTATTATGTTATTGATAATTATGTTTTGATTTTTCTAAACCGTTATCAATTCTTTGCTATGATTGTCTGCATTCATTTTTTTTTTATTGACTAATGTTAATTTCATATAGCATTAGGTATAAATTATTTCATTCCGTAATAGTAATTTAATAATATTATATAGTATTTTATACTGCTACGCATTCGTTTCATTTTATTTGAATATTCCAAGTTTCTAAAAAACAATTTTGTTCCTGACACCTGTTCCTTTCATTTCTCTACCAACCGTACAGTATTTAAATTTTATAAAACGCTTGCTTTTGTTGTGGATAAAAGCAAACTTTGAGAATCTGAATATCTTCTAAATTTGGTATGTGGGGTAAGATCGGATCGTTTTAACCGAAAAAAATAGGAATAATTTGGTACATCTATGTTTGTAGTATTAGGTAGATTTTGTTGATGTCATGTTAAAGAACAGGAAAGATCGGATACATTCTTTTCATACACCTTGTGCTCCTAGCGATAGGAATAGTTTTAAATTGTTGTCCGAACTTACCCCTTGATAGCCAAATCGTCATTATATTCACAAAAATTGTGTCCTGACTTTAAAGGCTTACAAAGCAAAAAGTATTAAGTGTTTATAAATAAAATAAATTTAAAACTACACTGTGTTGAATCATTATTAATTTCCACCATTTTTCATTAATGTGCTGTATACCAAAATTGAGAAAAAAAAGTTTTTGCAACTTCCTTGCAACTATTCGAAAATCCGTCCGATATTACCCCAAGGCACCTTAAATTGTTGATTGTTTATAATTGGCTTTTCAATAACAATAGTGTGACTTAATTTCTACCAGATTGCTAGGAAATTAAACAATAATAATGGGGGTAACTTACGGCAGTGAGGTATTGGCGCTGGATGCACGCCGTCAGTTGTAGTTCCTGTTTCAGATGTATAAAGATAGCTTTGTGGAGGCAGTGGTGCCGTTAGAGTCTTCCTTGTATCTGTTCCTGGCGGTAAGGGCGGTAAGGGTGGTAAGGGGGGTAAGGGCGGGCCACGCAACCCCTCCTCAGATTCTTCATCAGAATCGCCGTAATTGGCTATCAGACCAGCCAGCGGGTTTGCTTTACTCATAGCGACACTAGTTGAAAGTTCCGAAGGTATAAAAAACCCTTTTCTGTATTTTATATCGATTAAATATTACATAAGCACTAATATTCAATAGTTTTCTCCTTTAATACACGTTTGGTTTTATAATCATTATGGCATTTACGACTAAAACATTTTCAACACGCTCACTCGGATTCGCACATTTGACAGTTGACCAGTGTTGCCAGCCGGGTCTTCTAAAAAGTTACCTGACATGGATAAAAAAGTAACCTTTTAGTGTGAAAAATAACCTTTCATTTTTTTCCACCACAATAATTAAAAGTGGATACACAGAAACTTACAAAAATAGTTAATTTTGTAATATCCCATTTTTAAGTTTGCATTTACAAGCTATTTAATGTAATTTGCAAGTGGCATAAAAAGGATAGAAATATACCTAACCTACCGATTGAAAAACTTCTTTCAAAGAATCATTTTAAAATGTTTTGGATAAATATACGTACAGACGCCAGCAGGTCAAGCTATCCTAAACTGTAAAATTTTCCCATTTGAACATGAACCTTATTCCTTTGTGATAAAGTTGAAAACTATCAAATAAATTTGACAGATTGGGGTAGCTTGATGTGCTGGCCTCTGTACATCAATAAATACCTGCGCCTTCCGCATCCTTATTATTTTTGATCTTAGTTTTGACCAATGAGCGCGCGCCAAAGCACGGATGAACTTGAACAAGAACGAATCTGTCCGATTGAGCGAGCGAGTAACCGAAGTGTTATTGGAATACAAATGTGCGAGAGAGCTGGACTCGTTTTTTTATTATTAAGAGTTGCACTCAGGAGTTTTACTAGCCAACATTGGCAACATTGCGTTCCTTTTCAAGTAAGAAACTAATAATATTCTACAAATTCCGCAAAATCACCTAAAAGTAACCTTTCGAGTCGTGTAACCTAGAAATAACCTGAGGGAGTTAAAAATCACCTAAAAGGTTACAAAAGTAACCTTCTGGCAACGCTGCAGTTGACACATATTGGTGGCCATATTGAGCGAAAATATGGCATGATCAGTGTTGACAACAAATAAAATTTGGAATTTTCGCATTTTGTCGTCGAAATGTATTTTATCATCTGGCATCCGACAAATTAGCGTCGGGGCTCTAGGGGGCCCAGTAGTTTGGGGACCCTCTATCATTGATACGGCCGATACGATGGTAGCTACGCCACTGGTGCCAGCGGAGGTGTTCTTGAGCCGCTACGGTCAGTAGGTCGTCTTAGGAGCGGAGTTGACTATTTAAGTATATGGAAGGTGTTTAAAACATGTATTAGTTATTTAAACATGTCCGAATCAAATACAGAAAAACAAAATAGTCCAGTCATTTAAGCTAAGAATCTCGGAATTCGAGATACCCAGCTGTAAGTCTGTAAATACTTGTATAATGATAAAATATTATATAATAGTTAATAAAAATTGGCAAACATTTGTAATAATTGATTTATCGATAGTTCATCAACTACCCTCTATCTCGAAAACGGTTCACCGTCTAAAAAACGTTTTAAACAAAATTTGTAGAGAATTTTATATTCTACAATATTGATGTTAGATACAAATAGCAAAAAACCCATAGGAAATGAGATATTTACAAAAAAAGCGCAAAAAACCGATTTTTGTGACCTTTGACCTTGAAATTTAATAGTTCCGTACACCCTACCTTAAGAAGGTTTTGAGACAACTTTTAGGGTGTCAATACCTATACAAGTATTTACAGGCTTACAGCTGGGTATCTCGAATCCCGAGGTGAACTTACTATAATGACTGGACTAAAAGCATTTCGTGGCTTTCAGAAAAATTACGGCGAACAGTTCCTTCCTTCAAAGACTTCACTGACAACGCTCGTAGTAGCTTCACTCGGTGCTGCCAACACTTCGTCGCTTAGGAGTGAGGCGTATTTATCGTAACAGATATAAATAACAGATATTTAAAAATAACAACTGTTACTACCAATATCACTTATCTGTTATTTTAATAACAGACCCTCAGACTGTTAGAACGGCTGTTACTGTTATTTCAATATCTCAGTCTCCACACAGTAACAGACTATTACCACGGCTGTTACTTACATACGCACTCACGCACACAAAGGAAGAAAAATATCTAGGGCTCTCTCTTCCTCATTGAGGAATGACCCTTGTTAAAAAGAGACACACCTATTATTAGGTCTTTACCTATGAAATTGCCGTTCTGCAGTACTGGCCATTTCAAATCAAAATAATTTTTGTTTGGCTAAGAATTCTAATTTCAAATTAATTTTATTTTAAAAACATGGATTTTTTTTTCTAAAAGTAGTCATTTCTTTATTGATTAGTGTTACATTTTCATCGCATTTCAATCTTTTTCGTCATCATGGATACGTTAAAAATTCGAGTAATTATGGAATATGAGTACCGTCGTGGCAGCAACGCGGCACAAGCGGCACGCAACATCAACGACGTTTACGGAGCTAACACTACAAACCAACGCACCACCTGTTATTGGTTTGCTCGCTTCCGTTCTGGAAATTTCGACCTGAAAAATGAACCTCGCGGTCGTCCGAAGACTTTGGTCGACAATGACGAATTAAAGGCGATTGTGGAAGCTGATGATACACAATCTACGGCTGAATTAGCAGCAGCTTTCGACGTTAGCGTCAAAACAATATTGGTCCATTTGCGTCAAATTGGCAAGGTAAAAAAGCTTGACAAATGGGTGCCCCACGAACTCAATGATCGCCAGCGCGAAGTACGCGTCGAGACGTGCCTTGCACTGCTCAACAGACACACAAATGAAGGAATTTTGAACCGCATTGTTACCTGCGATGAAAAATGGATTCTGTTTGATAACCGTAAGCGCTCAGCAAGTTGGTTGGATCCTGGTTCAGCACCTAAACAATGCCCTAAACGAAAACTTACCCCTAGAAAAGTGATGGTCACTGTTTGGTGGTCTAGCGCCGGTGTGATTCATCACAGCTTCTTACCAAACGGGGTGAGCATTACTGCAGATGTGTACTGTGAAGAACTGAACACAATGATGGAGAAGCTGGCGCATCTCCAACCAGCATTGGTCAATCGCTCGTCTCCGCTGCTCCTGCACGACAACGCGCGACCTCATACTGCACAGCGGACGGTTTCCAAGTTGCAAGAACTGGGGTTGGAAGCTCTCCGTCATCCGCCCTACTCACCAGACCTTGCGCCTACAGACTACTACTTTTTCCAGAATTTGGATAACTTCTTGGCGGGAAAAAAATTTAATACCCGAGAGGCAGTACAAAATGCCTTTGAAGAATTTGTTGCCTCCCGTCCAGCTGATTTCTTTAAGAAGGGCATCAATAAACTGCCACTGCGATGGCAAAGATGCATTGATTGCATGGGTGATTACTTCGATTAATACAAACAAAAAATTCATGAAAAAAAATCGTTTAAATTTTTTCATACAAAACGGCAATTTCATAGGTAAAGACCTATTATTTTTATTTACTAGGCAATATGTTTACTTCTCACTCTTACTAAAGTGGTTAAACAACGCTAAAAAGAGAAGCACTTAGTATTCATAATCCGTAAAATACAGTTGGTTATCTGATAAGAACCAACATTTTGTAAAAAGTGACTCCTAAATTTGGTCGTGTTACTTATCTGTTACTGTCCAGTGACCATTACAAATAAACCTAAAATTTATTATATTTTTCTTTATGGCAATTTGTCTGAATGCCTATATTATCTTTGGTTTCACGGAATTCATCGCAAAATATTCCAGGTTTATACGTTTGATAACCCAACAAAGATGAAACCAATTTCATTAAATAAGAGTAATTTGCCAGGTTTGAAATAAAAAATGATTTAAATCTATAATACTTTGGAAAAAGATGCAACCAAAAAAAAATTCAGTGATCGTCTACGGACGCCTTTGATCTACATTGTCTTTGGTTTGACGTTTGACGGGATTGGTCGCAAAATGTTCCATGTATGTACGACCTTATTGTTATAGCAATAAAGATAATTTTCAATTGAAAGTAATTTGGCTGATTTGTTTGTTGACATTTTAATATTTTATAAATTTCGTATTTTTGTAATTTTAATTTTGCTTTCGAAAGAAAACACTTTCCGTAAGAAATTACGAAAGGTGAACTGGTGAATAGTAATTGCAATTTTTTCGAAAGTGTTTGTTAGTGTTTACGGCGTATTAGTGTTTATATTCAATATATGTATCAGTACAGTTTTTTAGTTTGGGTTATTCGTTTTATAGTTAGCTAGATAGTTCTAGTTCGCTTAGTAGTTGCAAGTTGTAGCAGTAACATATTTTTTAAATTTGGTATCTAGTTAGTTCGTGAATAGTAAAACGTTTGAAAAACAATTACCATTTCGTGGATATAGGTGGTCACTACGTGACCTCCAATTTATTATGTAAATCGAAATTGTCAATCAAAACCAATCTGAGTGCCTAGCCTTGTACAACTAAATTGGGTTTGGCTTCCAGACTAACCAGATGTCTAAGTCTAAAAAGAATATAAATAAACGTGGTTCTATGATTTCTCATTACCCCGTCATTCTTTACTAGTCAATACTTAGGATACTGTCCCGTGTGGTAGCCGGGGGTAAAAGAATAGCACCATCCCATTTCTTCCAGTGGGTGTCGTAGGAAGCGACTAAGAAACTTACTAGAGAATGGGCAGCAGCTTTCTCTATGCATTTTTACCACCATGCTGCGATCGCCAACCCGCCTGCCAAGCGTGGCAATTGTGGAGACCCGCTGGATGCGGGAAGCACAGAACCGGTCGAAGTGGCGGAGCTTGGGGGGCCTATGTCCAGCAGTGGACGTCTTTCGGCTGAAATGATGATGATGATGATGAATACTTAGGAAACGATTTTCGACTTACAATGAATCGAAATAAAGAAGATATTCAGTTGAGATTTTAATACTTACGAGTATGATACGTGCGTACAAAAATAACAGGCTGTTATTTAATAACAGATATTTGGCTCTGTTATTTTTGAGTAACAGTAACAGTGATAACAGATATCGTGTTTAGCCTGTTACAACCCATCTCTAGCTCGCTGGTTGCCATTATTGTGTAAACGACGCGGTCACCACTTCACTAGTTGTCAGGATTTAATAAAATAATATTTAGATCGATTAGCCTATTTTATAGCTTGTTTATATTTGCAATTTGACATTGATTAACCCCTTTTTTTTTTTTTTTTTTTGGGTGGGAAATCATCAAATAACTTCTCCCGCTCTGGGTGGAGTAGGAGGGCGTGTCAGACTTTTCCTGACTAAAACCCACCCGTGTTCCTTCAGTAGCCCTTAAGCCAGGGGCTGTGGTGTCTCTTTCGAACAAACCCGCACCCCTGGCAGGCATCGACCCTTGCGGGTCCCATCACTTTTTGTGCTGACATCTCTTTGAGGCGCGCGTGGAACACAACGCGCCGTCGACTTGGGCTTGGTCCTTACCGGACAGCGAGCTACCCATTACTCGCCGTCCGCAAGCCCATGCCTACGGTGGCCGGAAATCGGCCTGGGATTCCCGACGCCCAGGGCGTCTCCGTATCCTGCGGCGGCTGGGGTCGCGAGGGCGCATATGCTGCCTCTCCCTCACGTGCGCCGCCTCCCTCTTCGCGAGCATCACTGCTTCGCTGAAGGAGGTGACGGCTCCCCATGCCCTCTCGCTCCGTACCATGGCCTGGACCAGGGCCGGACGCGAGAGATCGCCGCCACCGATCGCCTCCACGAGGACACGGCGGTGCTCCGCCCAAGCAGGGCAGACCGCCACCGTGTGCTCCACCGTGTCCTCAGGGCGATCTTCGCAGTGGAAACACCCGGGCGTTTCCTCCCGCCCTATCCGAAACAGGAACCTCCCGAAACAACCGTGTCCGGTGAGGACCTGCGTCAGGCGGAAGGTGAGGACGCCATGCCGCCTCTCGAACCACTCCTCAAAGAGGGGACTTACCGTCGCAATCGTGGCGTGCCCATTGATTAACCCCTTGAGTGGCCATGAGACCTCCAATACTTGTTGATGATGTCGCTCTTGCAGGAGTCAGAGTCAGAACGCTGTTTAGGTACTTTCGTTTTGAATAAAAACAAGCAATATCGTCCGCAGAGGGGTAAAATGGAGGCCCCTTACAAATTCTGATAGGTACATATAAAAAAATCTGCTGTTTCATAGAAAAGTGCAATACCTACGCGGTCAAAATGTATGGAACAGCTGATGTTTTTTTGTATACTTAATCGGTGAAAAATTTCTGCGCTGGGGGGCCTAGATTGATATGCTGAATTCATGGTTACATTTTGCGCACTGGCTATAAACTTTTCCTGTAGTATTGACTAGTGGCTCTTGCAGCACAAACCCTACCTAAACAATGTTTTCTCATAGCTTTGGGTAGTAACGATTTTGTTCGTGACGAGCTAAACAAGCACTAAGAAAATTAAAAAAGCACCCGTTGCGTATTATCCCCGACGCCTATTATCGTGTCGCAGTGTTTTTGAACAGTGCATGTCCGTTAGGAGCACAGAGTACCTACATTTTAAGGAGTATATTATGTCTTCTATCTGTGCACAGAGACTAATAATATGTGGGTACAGGGGCCTAAGTCTACTAATTTATAAACGTTACAATGGTCTCTCAATGGTGTGTTTTTGACAGTTTTTGTATGGCAAATCTGTCAAAAACTTACCATTGAGAGACCATTGTGACGTTTATAAATTAGTAGACTTAGGCCCCTGGTGTCTGTAAGTCAGGGCCCAATCTAGCTGTAGCCGCTCCGGGAAAAACAATATTCGCCGCCCTTTACACTAACACAAGTCATGAGGTTGCTATTCCAATGATGGGATGATAATTATTTATGTACATTAGTGATATTGTTTTAATTGTAGGTATAATATTCACATACGGTCTACTATCTACGACTTCTGACCAAATTTACAAAAAATCATGAGAATAAGTATGTTTATAAGTAGGTACAGTCGCCAGCAGGTCAAGCTATCCCAAACTGTAAAATTTTCCCAATTGAACATAAACCTTATTCCTTTGTGATGAAGTTGAAAAACTATCGAAGAAATTTGACAGATTGGGGTAGCTTGATGTGCTGGCCTCTGTACCTACATACCTACAGTTTGTGGTCAATGGTCATATATCTAATTAAGAACGATTTATTAAACTGCTCGAGAGTTGTTTACATGAAAATTAGATTAAACAAAACACATTAATGTGAAGTGCGTAAAGAAAAAAGCAATTAATTCATGTTAAACTAAAATTAGTAGCATGTCCACGGCTTTTATTTACTACTTATGTAGGTACTTCTACGTTACACCGCACCGGCGCAAAGTGTGGAAAAAACGACCTATTTTCGACAAAAATCGATTCGCAAGCGACTTTGTAACTAAAAACGAAAAAATATATATTTCCATTCTCGTGAGATTAAAGGCTACAAAAATCCACTGCAGAAATTGAAAAATTGGGTAACATAACCTAGAAAAAAATTCAATTGTCACGAAATCGGTAGTTAAATGAATTCTGTTTTCATGCAAACTTACAATAATATCTAATGCATTTCAATCATTCAATTCATTAATTACAGTCTGTCTCGCTGAATTCAGGAAGTTCAAGTACAGAGGCCAGCACATCAAGCTACCCCAATCTGTCAAATTTCTTTGATAGTTTTTCAACTTTATTGCAAAGGAATAAGGTTCATGTTCAATTGGGAAAATTTGACAGTTTGGGATAGGTTGACCTGCTGGCGTCTGTACAACTAAACCTCAAAATTTCGAGAATCCCCATTTTTCAAGCCTTTCAGTCAGTTTTTTTTTAAAGCTTTTTTCAATTTCCGCAGTGGATTTTTTTAGTTCATAATCTCACGAGTTTGGACAATTTTTTTAGTTAAAAGTCCCTTGCGAATCGATTGTTGTCGAAAATAGGTTGGTTTTTCCACACTGTACGGCTAGGCATTGACTCTATCAATTTTTGACATTACGCAAGAGAGAGTTCCATTCTTATAAGAAAACGTCGTAGGTACAGCTCTCTTAAATTACCACACTGTCGATTTGAAACGTTTTTCTTCATTTAGCATCAAAGATGCTCTATTGGGTTTAGATCTGGGCTGTCAGCTGAGTAATCTAAGATAGAAACCGATTGCGATATGAGAAATTCCCTTAAGGTGCATGCAGCCTACGCTTTGGATCATTGTCGTGCTGGAATTCAGTCGCCAGCAGGTCAAGCCACGGTCAAGCTATCCCACACTGTCAAATTTTCCCAATTGAACATAAACCTTATTCGTTTGTTATAAAGTTGAAAAACTATCAAAGAAATTTGACAGATCCCCAAGCTTGCTTTGCTGGCCTCTGTACAAGTACCTACCCGGAAGCACGTTTTCAGCCTATGGCAACATTGTTTCTTCCAGTATAAGTTTGTATTGGAATAGATCCATTTTTCTCTGCAGAAAAGCACCCCCAAATTTTGACATTTCCCACACCATGCTTTTTTTCTTTTGAGGGTGGAAAATTATGAAATGACTCCCGCTCTGGGTAGAGAGCAGGAGGCGTGTCAGACTTTTACTGACTAAAACCCACCCGTGTTCTCTCAGTTGCCTGTGTGCCAGGGGCGACGGCTCTTTCGAGCAACCCCACGGTTATTGAGCTCTCCCGCAACGACAATGCGGGAACCCACTCGGGGGGGTCCCCCACCATACTTTAATATCTTTTTTGTGTTCTTAGGGTCGAAAGCTTTATTCGGAGGGCGTCGTACATATCGTTTTCCCTCAGAACATACCCTGTTTTTAGATGACCAGATTATTTAAGTTTTCCGGCTTTTGGTTTTGCTATCTGTTGCTGGCCACTGCTGCACAAAAAACAACCCAGGTGTGGATGCACCTTTATAAAAAAAAAAAAAAACTACCAGGTTATTATTAATTTTACTTTATTTTACAAAACTATCTTAATTAGGTATGTATAGGCACGTGTATAAAATATAAATATTTTCTATTCTACATCTACTTACTTGTTATTTATACAATAACCTACAGGTTTTATACAGTTTTATGAGTAGTTATGGTAGCTATTTTCTATGGTAAGTAGGTACGGAGTACGGACGCTTATGATGGATATATAAAATCTATTAGTTCGTTGTTCATTGGTCATAAAATATTTACCAGTTAGGTATCAGGCCTAGGACAAAGTAAATAAGCAAGAACCATTGAAAGTAAAACCTACAACAAAGATCCTCAAGGTAGGTCAATATCAAGACAAATTAAATATGCTAAAATGAAATGATTGAAAGAAAAACTTTTTATTAAACGTTCAACGACACTTTTAGACAAAAGAAGGCTGACGATGAAATAGCTAAAGAAGATAACACTCCTGTGCCAGCCGATCTATTCTGTAAAAATGTCGCCGTGAAAACTTAGGTGAAGTATGGCTCGGAGCGAGCTGTCTGCTGTCAAGTGTCAAACCCTAGCATCAGGTGGGATGACAGCGCACTTCGCTTTAGTGTTCACGAAAAGATTTTGCAGAATTGACCGGCAGTGCTTGAGTTTGTTCTAATTGAAGAGTAATAATAATAATATTTTTGCACTGTGTGATCTAAGTACCTATCTAATAATTAGATAGGAAAGATATTAAACCGTATCTATGAAAACTAAAATAAAGTTTTTACTTACTTTTGGTCAACATTTATAAGATGTTTTAAAACATATGGATAAGTTTAGTAAGGTATCTTTACAGTTTTCTTCTAGGAAAATCCTTTGTCATCGACTTCAATTCAAATTACGTAATGCTAATGATACATACATTTGTAACAATATGGCTTTTACAACTAAAATATAACAGAGTTAATAACTTACTACATTGTAAGAAGAAATTAAAATAATGTAAAGATCATTTCGCCTATTGTAGGTAAACGAGTCAACAATACAAGACCGAGCAACGTATTTATAATATCTATATTTCTTCGGTGACAGATAACGGACTTAAAATTAGGACTAAATTTAATTTGTTACCGTTTGACAATGCAGGGTTCACAAGTACCCTCTTTTAAATATGCAGGGTGGCACTGTGGGCATTTGGGGTTCTCCCCAAAGCTTTGTCTCCCAGGCCTTGCTACCCTGACTTGGAAAGACGTCTCAGCATTGTCACTCTCATACCCTGGGTGAGCTTGATCTAAGGGAAACACGTAATCAGGGACGAAGTAGGAACTGATGTTGTACTCCGTGTGACTCGGCTCCGGAGTGGTCGTCTTTGGTTCAGGTCTGGTCACGCTGCTGAACGGACTCTTTCCTTGTATCGACCTCGTCTGCAGAATATTCGTACTGTTCGTCCTGTTGCCTTCCTTTGGAGGTATCAGGTCGAAGGCAGGGACCGCCCATTTCCATTCGTAGTAAATTGGGGGACCGACCGTTGTTGATGGAATTACTGCAGAGTCAACTTTTGGAGGTAATAGAACTTTTTCAGGCTCGATGATTCCTTTGTTATTTGCACGAATTTGTGTTTTTTCTTCGGCAGCTGCTTTAGGTTTGGTGTTGACGGAGTCAAATCTCGTGCCTTCTGTGAATGACTTATCGTTATCGGTTTGGAAGGTATTAAAACTATTGCCGAAGTTCTTGTGTTTTCTTGGAGTTCTATCTTCTTCTGAGTTGGCTGGTCCAGCTGGTAAATGCCCATTTAAGTCAATAATCTCAGATTTAGACATCGCAGTTTGATGTACATCAGGGGATGTTGGATCGAAGCGTTTGATGAACTTGAAAACGGGGTCAGCAGAAGGTTCTACTTTTGATCCTTGAGTAGGGGCTGGAGGGGGGACTAGTTCAATAGATGGTGGAGTGACACTTGGTCTTGGCTGGTTTTGTGTGAAGTTGAACCCGGGCGTTGGCCTGAACGTTGCGTCAGGTTCTTGTGAAGCAGCCTCATCCAGTTGGTCAGTGTTACTGATGGATCCAAAGTTGGTGTTGGTGTTGGCATTGGTGTTGACTCTGCTGCGGAACTTGCGACCGGTAGACCAGGCGGTGGGAGGCCTGTAGTTCTGCTTGCCACTGTCTAAGTCGTTGTCGACATCAGATATAGAGTCAGCTACGCCAACGATGCTGTTACCAGGGTGGACTGGAAACTGGAATGAGAAATGTGAATGAGTTAGAAATATTCAGCCTTAGTTATAAAAAATCACTCACTAGCTACTGTTTAGCTTATCAATTGGTTACCTCCTAATCATTGATTAACTTTTCTTTATTTATAAACGCTAGTTTGCAGGTGATTAGTAGCGAAACGAAATAGAGGTGAAATTATGCGTTCAGCACAGATTATAATCAAAATAGTCGCCTAAAAAACAGGATTTTAAGAATCATGTTGTCAAATGCATGATTTTTGTATCTGTCGTGACTTCGACAGACTTATGTCAAAAATTTCATTGTTAAAATTGTGTTTAAATAAAATAATTTATTGTGTTTATTTTATTGTGTTTACGATGGAAGCAAATCAGCAATGAAAATAATACGCTCCCATGATTGTAGTAAACAGGAAAAGGTAATGTATCGTATGAATTTTTATCTAGTTTCTATTGTAAAGTGACCCAATTTAATGCTATCGTATTAGCTGATAATAACTATGTATTTACACGTTCTTTACGTTTATTTACATGGATATTATCTTTTAAAAACATATGCGTATATATGTATGTATATTCTATGAAAATTCCTAGTGCTTTTGCAGGGTTTCAGTGTATTTTAATAACAATAAAATTATACTTGTTTACAGTTACAATTTTGACGGCTGCTATGAAAGCTACTAGCACGTAGCACCAATACTATTCAATCTTGAGATGGCAACGACGCTAGGTACGTGAAAAAGATGAGCAATGATAATAATATGCTCCCAAGAATGGAGTTAACAGGAAAAGGTAATGTATCTCTGAATTTGTACCTTTTTTTACTTTCTATTGTAAAGTGACCAAATGAATGATAACACAGTAGCCGATACAGCTATGTATTTACATGTTCTTAACTTGTTAACATGGATATTCTCTTTGAGAAACATATGTAGGTACTTGTGCCTATTCTATATAACTTCCTATTGCTTTTGCATTGGGGTTTCAGTGTCTTTAAATAACAATTATTATTCTTGTTTACAGTTACAATTTTGACTGCTGCTATGAAAGCCACTACTTAGCAGTTAGCACCATTACTATTCAACCTTGCAAAGATGGCAACGGGGGTCACCATGCTAAGTGAAAAAGATGAGGAATGAGAGTGGCATGAGAAAATAAGTGCACCCGTCTTTGGACAAAGAAGAATTGGAAATAAAAAATAATGAAATTATAACACAAATATGGCTTTATTGCGTATCGAAATAAATTGGTTTTTATAAAAAGTATCTTGTTTTATTGTGCATGACTGCCATAACGTGGCATTTCTTGCGTTCTGGGCCCTAGAAGGCGTCATCAGTATCGTATAAAGTACTCTCTGCGTCATAAAACGAGGGGACATGGGATAACAATGGATAATCACTATCTCCGATGAGCTTCCTCACGAACTGACTGAACCTCCTACTGATTGAACTACCCTATAAATCCTATCATCACGTGTACTTAGAATGAGGAATATGTTTTTTTCGTAGCGGATTTGAACGAGTCTTGTAGGTCTTCCTCCGTTTACTAACAATAGGCGCCCGCGGCGTTTCAAAACTATTTAATTCTTCGGTGTCGTTCTGAAATCCCGTAAAATATTGTCGAAATCCACATTTACTAATGATAATTCCATATTTAAGAACAAAATAACCTTGAAGTACACTAAAAATCATTTTGAATCGATCAGCTGATTAAAATAAAATCCGCCATGTTGCCTCTTAGCAAGTTAACCTGTGGCGTCCAACTATCGTAAAACGTCAAACTTCCGTCAAGCCCGGCGCCGATTTCTGACAGTGACAGCTGACATGTTTACGATTACGAATTTACGACCTCGTTCACAAAAAAAGGTCCACTCAAGTTTCTATTGCTTCTAGCTAAAAAAAATAAACAGTGTTGGGTTCTTGAATCACCAGGCCATTATATAAATTGTTTAGCGTACTCAAATTTTAACATCGTTTTTTATAAACCAATGTTGAAAACGGACAAGGGGTCGAAAGTGTGTTTGTTGCCGTAATAGGATGATTTCTGATAAAATTACAGTGTTGGTTTGCACGAAACTTTGCTTGTTTCTTTTTGAATAGACAAGTAATCTAACAGGAGTGTTTTTTTGAAAGTTGAACCTAACATCTTCATATTATTGAAACTCAAACTTCAGACTACGCGGAGCCATTTTTTATGAGATCTTGTTTACAACGCATGACTTTGTAAACGCTCATCCGAGTTATTTTGAGTGTTTCAAATAAAAAATATGGTACTAGAATACTATATAAACCTTTATCTACCGATGTTATACTGGCATATTGTAAAAATATGCCAGTATAATTGTAATATAAGATTTTCTGGAAGAGATAACTAATTGGACATGTTTTTTTTGTATTAGCTAATTTTACATGGTACTATAGGTTTCAAAATTTGAATAATTAGTCTAAGCCGCATAAGAAGGAACTAGACTTTCTAATTAGTGTAAAAACTTACTCATTGTCATGGAAAAAAACAAAGATATCAAGCTCTGAAATTACCTATAAAAGTGTAGAGTTTGAGACATTCGTACGGACGTGACTCACTCACTCTACGAAAATATCGATAACTTTGGTTTAGGAATAGAAGTTCACTGTAGGAAATAATAACAAAATTCAAGTTACATGAAAAAATGTATTTTACTATAAATGTTTGTGTACTGTGTGTGTATGTCACATAGGGAAGAAAAATAATAAACATTATTCTTGTAATCAGTTATTTTATTTGTACATAACATCCTAACCTGTTACACATAACATCAAGCTTGTATTCCCTGAAGGTGTAAGCAGTTGTTGTGTGTTGTATACACCCACATTGATTGTCTCTCCTCATCAGTAGGTACACAGAATATAGGTACTTATTGTAAGCTTATGCTTCAACATATTTGCAAAAAATGTGGCAGTAGAATGAGCACTGTACTAAATATAAGCTACTTATTTCAAATAAATGTTAATTTATTTTACATTCACATTTACAAATCTTGATAAAAAGGTAAGTACAAAAGTGTTGCTTATTTCTTAAAGTAATAACATTTTCATTTATTACACATTCACATTTATAAGTCTTACATCTCACAATTACACATTCCCATGTATCAAAATAGAAGGTGAAGTACAAAGATGCTGTGTATTGCTAACGCAAAACATTTGCAAACGGTGATAAAAAAAAATTGAATTGTGAAATACAGTGCTGCTTATGCCTAAAATTATAAAAAGTTAATCTTTTACACATTCAGATTCACATAATTTTACATCCCACAATCACACATTCAGTTTTATAAATAAAAAAAATAACTGCCAGCAGAACAGCAAGAGGATTATACACACAGAGAAATATATGGAAATAGGCTACAAAAACAAAGTACACACATTATTTTATAAATGTTGATAACAATATAAAGAACAGCGGTGTTGCTTACTTTAAAAAAAAACTGCCAACAAAAATAATGTGGACTCATGATACAATGCGTAACTTACAAAAACGCTACCCTAGCTTCTCTCATTCTGACAATATACATGATCTTCTCCTGAACATCCTCAGGCACATCGTCATCATCCACATGGACTTCTCCCGATCTCTCACCCATTGGGGGTCACCACTAGGTGTTCCGCCCCCTCGTTTGGCCACACTGAGCAATGCCACCGCGCCACACTGCACCACCGCACCGCGCTGCACTCGCCACGTCGTGGCCGACGCTGCGGCTGCGGCTGATGCCACGTCCTTGACCACTTCCTCTTGCTGGAACAGCAGGTACTTGTCAGCAAGAGAGAAGTGGTCCTGCTCCATTGTGATGTCGTCACCCACTGGGGCCATGATGACGACATGACATCTAAAATTAAAATAGTCAAAATAATTACGTGTAAATTACGAAGAAAAGATATAAGATAAATGAATATAAGTTTTAACACTTACGGCCTAAGGACGCGCGGCGAGGCTGAACCAGCAGCAGCAGTGGAGGACCCCGGAACTGGCGATGAGGATATTGGCCTATCAAACAGAGATTTCGTTTATTATACAACTTTTTTTCGAACTTCGTTTGTTGTCTCTATAACTGTCAACGGTCCGAGGGTTACAGTCCGAAATCATTGAAATGTACAAAATATAGTATGAAATACACCAAGAATGACCAAACATATTGTTATGATTAGATTTAGAGTATCTCAAATCATACAGATACACTCAATTCATTGTAAAACAGACAAAATTCATCAAAGTAATGACGCCATGAGCCCAACGATTTTTACGTAAAATTTCTTTGGCCAAAAATGAAGTATTCATGATGGTATTTAGTGCAAATATTATCTAAAACGATGTAATAACTAATAATAAATGAATATTCATCCACTTACCGTTGCATATCACCCCAAAACTCACTAAATATGATTTTTTTAGACGGAGCACGTATCACAACGTTGACGTGTTGAAGTGTCAGTAATGGCGGCACTTTCAGCTTTTTATTTTTATGTTTCCAGACAATATTTTTGGTACCTATAGAATTAGTTGAGGAGAATATTTATCTGGCCACAATTTTTTTTTTTACAGCCGTCTAATAACTTACTAATTTTAAATGATTAGAGAAAAACATCAGGTAGTCGGGGCGGGCCGCGGCGCGGCCCGGCTGGGGCTTTACGGAAGTTACTAGGGCGGGCCACACGGCGGCCCGCCCCGGCCGTTACCGGTTAAACAGGGCACCGGTGGTGTTTAAATATGACAGCTACAAATCATTTGCTTAGCGACCTTATAGCGCTAAATAGCGTTTTTAAATAAGAATTTTGCTAATCAGTTAGTTAGCAATTGATTAAAAGTTACAAGGCGTTTATGAATAAGACCGATTATTGTATGTTTGGTATCAAGCGTCTACTCACACGGGAAGATCATTATTATGTGGTTTAATTAAATATTATGATGATTTCATCACACTAATGGTTTACGAAGGAAGTAAAAAAGCGATTGGATCGCATCAACTTACGCACGAACTAACCGTCTAATTAAACCTTTATTTTAAGTAGATATGACCTTAATGATAAGGAAATTAAACTAACAAATAAGTACCTACACTAATTTAAAACCTTTCGAAACATTAATCAAATCTAATCTACTTAGTTACTTAGGCATAAAATTTAAGAATCGGTATCCGTCTATATATGTGAGCACCTACATAAATAACCACTCTGAAGTTACTTTTGTAGAGCAACATTTTGCAACATGATAACATTAAGTTTGTACAACTCTTAGTTTAATAGATAACTGTGTGTCCGTAGTTGCCCACTAACACTTGCAAACGTTGCTCTACAAAAAGTAACTTCTGTGTGTTTGCACACAGCACCCTTAGGATAGAACATTTGGGACATGAGGAATTTACCAGAGAATTAGTAACGTCAAGTGCGTACGTACAGACGCCAGCACATCAAGCTACTCCAATCTGTCGAATTGATTTGATAGATTTTAAACTTTATACCGTAAACATAAGGATCATGTTCAATTGGGAAAATTTGACAGTTTGGGGTAGGTTGACCTGCTGGCGTCTGTACGTAGTACGCTGAGTATTAGGTTCTGGGCTCGATTCCAACGTCGTGCAAAGTGTTAATGGGGTTTTTACTCCGTAATTTTTCAGTAGCACTCTGGATTTGTGCACTTGTCTCGCTGCCCATTACATATAGAAAACTGGCGAAAAATGTGTGAAAAAACAGAACAAATTGGTGGAATTGTGCATGTTAGTACTAAGTTTTTTAACAACTAAGTAGTCTGTTAAATTACCTACTTCTTTCAACCGATGACAAAATAAAAAGAGTCATTATATATCGTGTCATAAACGCGAACGTGTGAATCGCTACCTATCCTATGCACTAACATACCTAGTTATTTATTGTGAAGCCACAGGTCACAGGTTATGGGTCGCGAAGACCAAGCAATCACCATACGGAAATAATATGAGGGTTTTTAATATGAGTTATGAACCTATGATTGTGAGACTAGACATTTAAGTCACCTATGACCACACAGATTGCAGTCTATTGCCTGCCTATGATAATAACACATTCATACTTATCTGCAAGCTATATAATTCGTTATTTTGTAATGTATTATGATATGTAGGAATGCAAAACCATCCATTTGTATAAACCTAACTACAGCAGGGACTAGTTCGACGCTGTTTAAGAATAGTCAATTTAGATTTTAATAAAGCTTCCCAGAAGTGACAGTGATTTCAGAGACCGTATATAGTCTGTCGTATATTTAAGCACTCATGGTTCAGGACTTATGGTTCTTGCCAAGTAATGATCTGACCATCCAACCCTGCATAGTTTACTTGTCTTCTTTTAATAAGCTCTAAAAAGAAAGGAGGATATGTGCGTCACGTGCGCCTCTCGGCTCCCCTAGATACCTTTGTCCATCTCATAGCTGTAATAGTAGATAGAACTCTATACCTTTGTCTCAGCCTCCCTCAGTATGTCGTAATAGGGGTTGTATGGCGGCGCGGACAGGATGTCGGGGCGCGGAGTGCGCAGGCGCATCTCATCGTCTGACACGAATGGCTTGTCGCGTTGACCTGGAAATAGAGAGAAAGTTTAGATTAGAGGTCTTTTTATAAATTAATGTAGGTACGTAAGGGTAAAACCCATAAGCTATACATATTTAAAAAAGAAAATTACGTTTATGTTTCGTAGGTACGTGACGTGATAGAGTTTATTCTCGACTACACATACATAGCGTGTCCTATCTACGTCAAACCACAGAAATTACCAAATTTAAATAAATTTAAATAAAATTTTAAATTTAAATAAATTTTAATCACAAATTTATTTATTTTCTCCCACAAATATTAATGTACACAGAATATATTTCAAAAGTTTTAAGATAAAATACACGATAATTACTTCTGTATCGTGGGTACAGACGTAACGTGATCTGATCGTGAGCAAGGTGCTTATTTACCCACGTAGATCATCTATAAACAAAAAATAACTGTAAAACAATCTCACAGCTTCAAACTGCATCCTCCAAAGAACAAAGTCGCCGACATAATAATGATTATAAAAAAAAACAATAACTGTTATAAGTAACAAGTTTAATGAGTCCACTAAATACCCATTGTTTGTGGTTGCTAACTAGTTACCGGTGACCGCAGTCAACCTGAAAACCTGTTTATTTATTTAACGTTAGCTTTTGTGGTCTTCAATTTAGCATTATTTTCGGATCTCGGATACACATAAAAAAAACTGTAATAGCCATAAGCCACAATCAGCGTATAATGTTCCCACTGCTGGGACACAGGCCTCCTCTCGATAAAAAGGGGCCGTAATCCACTACGCCGGCCCAGTGCGGGTTGGTAGATGCCACATGTCTTCGAATTTTTGGTTCTAGGACAGTTTCCTCGCAATATGTTCCATCACCGTTGTTTTGTTTGCGAGCAGTGGTTATGAAATAATTTACAGAAAGTAAAGAACCTTTCTGGGTTCGAACCACGGAGTAATGATAGAAGTTCTTCTTTCTTTATTCCGTGGTTCGAACCTACGACCAACAACTCGGCAAGTCACGGTCGTTAGTTGGGCCACCACTTGCTTTATTCTGATGTAGGTAGGTACTAATTTCGAAGATTCGGTATACATATTTCGTGCAAACCTCATGTTAACTCTTCTGTGTAAATACTTAGTAGGTACGTTAATACATATACGAGACTTAAATTGGAGCGGGAAACAGCGGATTAAATTGGCTTTCAGAATCTTCTTGAGGTGTTCGGTGAGCTAATGATAAGTATCGACCCGTAAAATACTGCTGTACCTCATATATTACAGAACAAATGTGCTTACATGGGTCACAATGACCCCTTGTTAAATTGCCATACCTATTGCATACTTGGAAGGTTATCGTAATTTGTTTGATATTAGCAATCAGGAAGACTTTGCTACTCATCAGGGTCTTGGCATAAGTTGTCTTTAACATCCACGAGTAGGAAGGCTGTATAATACGTACCTAATCGTTTCAAAATTAGCTTCTGATACTTTCAGTATAGAAAATGATTAAAAATACATTATCTACGCCTACTCTTAAATCATTAGATATTCTCTAACCACATGAGGTAATTAGAGCGGCCGTGTATGAACAACGACAGAGTGACCGAGCGAGGTTAAAAGGCTTATACATTAGTGCTTCGCTTGATCTCGTTTTCGGTGTAAGTTTAGACTTCCCTAATAAATATAATCGACGGTTACTTTACTAACACACACAAAGTTTATTTTCAGGTTGGTTTTGAGGACACTTACTGCGAACTTACCTATAAATGTCTAGGATTTTAGAATTAGACAAAATTGGTACCTACGTAAATATTATGGCACCTAAAAAGGTTGTTAGGTACATACACAGTCGTTTACATACATAGTACATACATAGTCGCTGCCTCAATGTACCTACAGACGCCAGCACGTCAAGCTACCCCAATCTGTCAAATTTCTTTGATAGATTTCCAAGTTTATCACATACGCATAAGGTTCATGTTCAATTGGAAAACATTGACAGTTTGGGGTAGCTTGATGTGCTGGCGTCTGTACTTGCCAGTTCTGAACAGAGTTGTAATGATGAAAAAAAAAATCTTCCATTAGCTTTCGATATTGATACCAAATACGAGGGTAATGTATTTTCAGTCAATTTAATTTGACCCTGTACATTTTCATGCAGAACTTATAGCATTTTGGACTTTATTTGATTCTTAGACAGTAAATTAGGTAAGACGGTTGTCTTTCAAGTATATAAGGTACATTACATTACATAACTCGAAAAATAAATAAAACTAAACTTGACTTTGTAACACATAACATCAGTAGGTATTCGTCTAAGTCAAGGGCACGTGTGATTACGTGTATTGATGCAACATCATCACGCTTGTCTGCTTCCCCGCAGTTTCCGGCGTGTTGCGTAGTGTGACCGTGCGCTCAGCAACAATGGCGTAGTTGCTTTGATTATGACTTGTTTTAAAATATTTTTATCGACCGACCGCCTGTCACTCAAAAAAATCACTATTCGTAGTAATTCCGTGTATTGATGCGTTTCGAGTTGCGTAGTGTGACCGTGCTCTCCATCAACTATAGCAAAAGTTGCTCTGATTCTGTTTTTTTTTTTTAAACTAGCATTTGTGAGCTGAGTTTGTTCGGCGGTCTAATGAGTATCTACAAACCTAATAGTCAGATGGATATAATGAACAATCTTTTCGAAGTTTGTTGATTAGATATAACTTGATAGTAGATATATTATATATTACGATTCTTCTTATTCCTCATCATTTAACCGAAAGTCTCAAACTCTTGGAAATACTCTGGCAATTCTCGAGTAGAAAAACTAATCATTTTGCAATTAATTCCTGGATCTATTGATGGGCGGGCGTAGGTGGTCACGATTTCCTAGAATATTTTTTTCATGATTTATGTAAGACTTCGTTTTTAATTAATAAACTGTAGATGTTGAACTTGAAAACTATGATAAATGTTGCAGATGTAATTTATTAATATCAATGAAACGTTGACCCCTCAAGCAAAGGTGCCACCGCAAATTATTTTCTACCTCGAACTCCTATTAAAAGTAATTTATATGCAAAAATCTTCAATTCACCTGCACTTTAAGAAGTATATAATCATGCAAGTAATTAGTTTTGGATCAATCACGCGTCAAGTTCATAGACATAATGAATTAAGTTAAAAATATGTAATTATGCGGACATCGGAGCCTTCAAGAACTTATACTTAGACTTCATAAATTACGCTGCTTAAGGTGACACTTGTCCACATTTTTTCCATACAAACTTCGGGAGGGTTTTACTCCACTGTTTGACTATGTACATCAAAAATAAAAAATGATATGGTTTTGTTTCGTTATTATTATTGTCTGTACGGAAACAGAATACTAAAATAAAAAGCCATTAAAAAGTTATGAGCCAACAAAGATTCGTTTTTCTTGCTAATTTAACCTAACTTTGAGCGTGTTTAAGTAATAAAAGGAGTGTAAAATCTCGAAAACCAAGACGGTACCGACAAAGTTCAATCAACAATAAATTCAATAAACTTTATTCGTCATTGATTTATGCAGTGGTTTTTTCAGAAAACCCGATCTTCTGAAGGACTTTTCTTATTTTTTTGGGGTTTTTTTTTTCTAAAAATGCTCCTTCATCCCACTCAATAACGTTGTGCATGTAGACTAGCGTCTAACTGCTCACCACTGATACTATCTCTGTCGGATACGAAGCCTGGTGAGACAACGTGATTTTTAGCCAGGCCCACCAGTGAGTTCGAGCCCGCGCAAAGTGTCGCCTTAAGGTGACACTTGTCCACATTTTTTCCATACAAACTTCGGGAGGGTTTTACTCCACTGTCTGACTATGTACATCAAAAATTAAACATGGTATGGTTTTGTCTCGTTATTATTATTGTCTGTATGGAAACAGAATACTAAAATAAAAAGCTATTAAAAAGTTATGAGCCAACAAAGATTTGTTTTTCTTGCTAATTTAACCTAACTTTGAGCGTGTTTAAGTAGTAAAAGGAGTGTAAAATCTCGAAAATCAAGACGGTACCGACAAAGTTCAATTAACAATAAGTTCAATAAACTTTAATGGTCATTGATTTATGCAGTGGTTTTTTCATAAAACCCGATCTTCTGAAGGACTTTTCTTAATTTTTTCGCGATTTTTTTGCCAAAAATGCTCCTGCATCTCACTCAATAACGTTGTGCGTGTAGACTAGAGTCTAACTGCTCACCACTGATACTATCTCTGTCGGGTACGAAGCCTGGTGAGACAGCGTGATTTTTAGCCAGGCCCACCAGTGAGTTCGAGCCCGCGCAAAGTGTGCCCTTAAAGATAATGATCAAATTATCATTACCACACAAGATCATCGTAATTTCTATAACAATAATTTTCGAACAAAATCCTTCCCATTTTCCAAATGTTATTTTCATCAGCTTAAGAAAAACGGATACCTACGTGTTGCTTTTCCAGAAACCCACAAAAAAAATGTTTCCAAAAACCATGAAGAACATTTATGTTTAATTTTGCATTTGCATTTTTATGTTTAACAACTAAAAATACTTAGAAGTATTTTTAGTTGTTAAACATAAAAATGCAAAGATAGTTAAATAAACAATGAAAGGTAAACTGACAAAATTAAATAGTAGCCATCCCTCCCCTTAACATTCGATCATATGCGGTCAACTTTAAATTCCTCACAACACACAATTTTAAAAGACCTTCAAGCTATCGACATCTGTACTTAAACCAGCATACGAATACCTCTAAACATTACTTGAATACTATTCAAATTCAGAACCACTTTGGAATTTAGACCATCTGTCACTGGTCACTATACGAATAACCAAATGCCAGACTGAAGGTAAGGCTTGATCCTTGCTTGATTGTGTTTTGATTCGAACATTGATATTGGAGATAATTGTACGTGATTGACGGCGTGTGGGCATAGATGTACCTACGAGAATAGACTAATGCATTTTGCTACTTCATTATGACTACAATAGGTCTAAATAAGGCTAAGTGCAGGAGCTATAAACGCTACAAAATGTTGTTTAAGTATGCGTGAGTCTGTTTATGGTCTTGTTTCTGGAGTGTCTGAGTGAATCTTGTTAGCATAAGTCGTATGTAATATTTACTTAAAAACAAAATTTTAGGTTTTGAATTGTTGTAGATAAACATAACAACAAAGAGCGTGTTTCAATAAAATGCGGTCGATCAATCTGACGAAAACATTGCTATTCAAGATGCCTGTTCCCAACTTGTGGGGCTGACTTCTTGTCGATTTACTGAGAGAGCCAGTAATTAAAAAATGACAAACAGCACTTTGGTTCTTCTAAGTTCAATCATTCCTACGAGATATTCGATTCCTTTCCCAAAGTTGGCGTTTTGAGTACAGATGGTATCTATACTATCGCAACCTGTATCATAGTCTGCAGCCCACCTAACACTTCAACCCACAGATTCAACGCAGATCAAGGTTTCTACAACAATTCAGAGTAACATCTCCTTGGCCCTACTGCCTATAGTGCAGGCGACGTAGTAAACTGCCTATTATGCAATATCTGGTCATCTAATTTAGAAACTTGTTATAGTACGGACCAATAAACGCTTGTATTTGAATAATAACAACGACACTTCGATAATAGCGGTATTTTATTGGTCTATAAACCTTTGGTTGGTACGTATTGAACGGAACTACAAAGAAGTCTTGTTTGGCATTTAAAAGGAATAATAAAACATAACTCAACTAGAACTCAAAGCAGAAACTCTTGTGTTATTTGTTCTATGCATGACATGCAGAACTTTTATCATTTTTCAGATGTTATCCCAGGGTTTTTCCTGTAACAAAATCCTTTTTTCTCCTACCTACTCAAAACCATCAGATTTTCTTGTCATAGGTATTGTGGATATTACAGCCTATTTGGTGCTTATATGCAACCTTTATGAATACGTTGAAACGTAGATGGCTGAATTGCGAGACGAACTTTAATTTGTACGTATTAGGAGAAACAAAAAAAAAAAATTGGCGTCAGATTTTGCTGACAACCCAAACCTCAAGAGAAAAATTGGAAAATGGAACAAGTAGAACGATTTCTAAGAATTATATTTGAACTCATATAAATATCTGTACATCATACATGTTGTCATTAGCATAATACCAGTGTAAACAATTGATGGTAAACCAAAAATAAATAAATAAATTGATTTCTTCGAGAATTGTGAGAGCTTGTTAAGCGCTCACAGCCTACGTAGTCTCATTGTGGTTGTCTATCTCTCTATTACTTGATTAGAGATGAAACGTGAGATTTCCATCCAAGACTATCAATTTAATGCTGGAAATCATATCATTATAACAGGCTGTAATAATAATCATCATTATCATCATTCTCTTGTCCTTATCCCAATTTATTTGAAGACGTTGCAACTTGCCTGCTTTTAAACACGCTTTTATTCGCTTCACCAGTATGTTTGTTTGTTAGTAACCGACTCCGTTGGACTTGATTTGGATCCACTTAAAACGGCCAGATTTCGTTTAATTTAAACTTTGTAGACTTATCGAGGACCGATGACTATTAATTAATTTAAAAAAAATATATGCAAAAGAAAAACTGAAGCAGAACTAAATAATAGATTTTTAAAAATAGACTCGTAAATTATGTAGCCTGTAAAGATTAACCTGAGTGTGGAGTGTGGAAATAAATAATAGATTAAAAAATCTAATAATGTAGATTTTTTTTACAAGGACTCACCTATTAGCAAGTTGGCGGTATAATCCCGCTCAGACATGGAACAGTTGACCATGTACCAATGGTCACAGATGAGCATCCGCTGCTGGAACAGAGTCATGTTCGGGCACTTGTAGCTGAACTGACGGCCCAGCCCGTCACACATGTGGTACACCTAGAACAAAAAGAAAATAATTATTGAGGTTACACAAACTCAAACTCAAAGCAGTTATTTCAATTAAACCATTTACAGGCACTTTTGAACTGTCAAAAAGTCGATCAGTTAGTCGGAAAGTTGAAGATCTTTGTGGATTTAATTTTTACCTATACATGGAACCAACCAGAGTTACTCTTAGTGGTGATTTAAAACTTATTTAGGAAAGGTAAAAGATACAAGAGGTGTTTTTCAACAAAACAAACAGTCAAGCCAAATCCTTCTTCGAAATAACTTATTCAAATACTTATACATATTTCATAGATGGAAATCAGAAAGAATTCGGTAATGCAAATATCCATTGCAAACAGTAGCACCAAATACAGACATGGCCAACAATGGAAGATTGTGAGATATTTTAATTATCACCGAGTTATCTTCCCACATCCAATTTAAGTCCACTTAGCGTGTGATCGCTATAGGCATTCAAAGACATCTGTGATCCATAATCTGAAAGTCTAGTCAGGTATCTCTTCACAAACATGCAAAGGCCAATAACCAAAACTTAAAAAGGTGACATTACATTTGTTTGCCAGGTAGTTAGGTAAGTATCTTATTCCCACTCGATAGATACGATACTACTGTCTGTAATCATTTTATCATTAATAACCCAAAGGAATATTGGAGGAGTTCTTGTATTGAAATAGTAACAATTGGAATTAGAAACGAGAACGAATAGTCAAAAGATGTTAGTATCATTGATAGATTGTTTGTAAGAGGGGCTTGTCGATAAGTAGTAACAGCCGCACGATCAGGTTAAGCTACGTTTACCGTTGTTGGTCCGTGGATGGGTGACCATCGTTACATACCAAAACCCTTCCGTGTCTCGGAAAAAATATATATAATATAGTAGCCTACATCTGTTCCACACCGCTAAAACTTCTTACTCTACAAAAGCGTCTTAAACGGAGAACAATTATTTGGCACAAAGTGTTGACTTTTGGATCAGACAATTATCTGCATGTTTCATCACGATGTTTTCCTTCACAGTAAATCATTAATTCATTAACATCTGCGATTAACAAAACATGTTTGGACTTAAAATAATTAACACTAGACAGAAAAACTTAGGAAGTGACAATTATATCTCAATTTAGGTATTTATATTCCTACACAATACGTGCACACACGGTCGGCCGGTCGCTTCCGACAAACTACTCATCAGGAAGTTTATATAATGCTGCTAAACTTTTTGTGCTACCGTTTATCGAAACCTCTAGACCATGGTCATTTAGATTAATTATTATAAACGTATTAGTTTATATTCTTGATATGAGATTTAAGGAACTCTATAAGTCGTCATTCTTAGCATCAGATGCTGAACAATGTTCACTGAGGTCCTCTATCTGCTGTCTGATAATAATTGTATAATTCAAGGGAGCAGGCTGGTGATGAATGGTAAAGGAAGGCTGATGGTCGTGACTGATAAGGGCTGATAATATAAATTGAAGTAATGCATAGACTGGTGATGATGGAAAATATGAGGACAATGTCATGTGGTTTGAATATGGAAGGCCTTTCTAGCCCTAGTTTCTTCCCCTATTCTTATGAATAGGGGAAGAAACTAGGGCTAGAAAGGGGAGATTACTTGATAACTAATAAACAATTATGGAAGAAGAAGACATACGGAGTTGACGAGTAATAAACAAGTATGAAGGAAGAAAACGTATATGATACACCGACCCCAAATTAGGAAAAGGCAAGAGAATGTTGATGACTGAACAAAGAAGTCACTACTACTATGTACATGGATAAACGTGAAGCATACAATTCTATTCCTAACGTGACTCGTATGTTTTAGCACTAATTTATAGATTTACATGAAACATAACAAAACCTTTAGGCTCAAACTCGTGATCATACGTCAACTGATAGACGCATAATCGAGCGAGCTGACATAACAATGAAGTAACAAAACAACGTGAAGTTCAACCGTGTCTAAAATGTTTTAAAGATGAGTCATACATCACATATGAATGCAAACAGACTCCACATACGGAAATTAGTAGAACAATATCGCTAAGGGAAACCACGGATGGTTTTTTGTAGCAATTTGTCGGACGGTTAGCAAAAAAAAATTACTTGATACAAAATAAGACGCGGTCTGATTTAGGGCTAAACTGTGTTTTTTTTTTAAGATTAATTCATATTTCTCTCAATGCCTTCAGTCTTTCGCATACTGTTTTAATGGTTTTTGAATCATTAGAGATCAAGTAGAAACTAAAATTAGCAGCCTTCAAGAGCTGGTAATGGCTGAGATGGTAAAACATTACCTAAAACACTATGTTGCTTTCATATTAGACTACCTATAGGAATCAAGACACCTCCAGTTCTTATATTTATCTATGATCAAAATCAAAACTTGTTTTAATCCCCATCGGAAAAAGCGGGGTGTTATATTATAAATACTGTCTCCAAGAACTTATATTCAGGAGGCAATATAGACATTTTTGTTTATACTTGTTTCATTAATTCTTATTAAACATTATTATTCCTAATTGAATAACACACAATGGAACAAAATGAAACACCTCACTAGTCGGTTTCGCTTGTCGCTAAGCTTACATCGATCACGAAATCACTATGTAAGCTTACAATAAAACCTCGCCTTACGGCGCTATGAGTGTAATTTGCAATCTTTAACGACAATTGACTATGAGTAAATAATCTTTTATCAAAACCAATAGATAACAAAACAATAACACTTCCAAGAAGACCTAAATATTAGGTCTTTACCTATGAAATTGCCGTTCTGCAGTACTGGCCATTTCAAATCAAAATAATTTTTGTTTGGCTAAGAATTCTAATTTCAAATTAATTTTATTTTAAAAACATGGATTTTTTTTTCTACAAGTAGTCATTTCTTTATTGATTAGTGTTACATTTTCATCGCATTTCAATCTTTTTCGTCATCATGGATACGTTAAAAATTCGAGTAATTATGGAATATGAGTACCGTCGTGGCAGCAACGCGGCACAAGCGGCACGCAACATCAACGACGTTTACGGAGCTAACACTACAAACCAACGCACCACCTGTTATTGGTTTGCTCGCTTCCGTTCTGGAAATTTCGACCTGAAAAATGAACCTCGCGGTCGTCCGAAGACTTTGGTCGACAATGACGAATTAAAGGCGATTGTGGAAGCTGATGATACACAATCTACGGCTGAATTAGCAGCAGCTTTCGACGTTAGCGTCAAAACAATATTGGTCCATTTGCGTCAAATTGGCAAGGTAAAAAAGCTTGACAAATGGGTGCCCCACGAACTCAATGATCGCCAGCGCGAAGTACGCGTCGAGACGTGCCTTGCACTGCTCAACAGACACACAAATGAAGGAATTTTGAACCGCATTGTTACCTGCGATGAAAAATGGATTCTGTTTGATAACCGTAAGCGCTCAGCAAGTTGGTTGGATCCTGGTTCAGCACCTAAACAATGCCCTAAACGAAAACTTACCCCTAGAAAAGTGATGGTCACTGTTTGGTGGTCTAGCGCCGGTGTGATTCATCACAGCTTCTTACCAAACGGGGTGAGCATTACTGCAGATGTGTACTGTGAAGAACTGAACACAATGATGGAGAAGCTGGCGCATCTCCAACCAGCATTGGTCAATCGCTCGTCTCCGCTGCTCCTGCACGACAACGCGCGACCTCATACTGCACAGCAGACGGTCTCCAAGTTGCAAGAACTGGGGTTGGAAGCTCTCCGTCATCCGCCCTACTCACCAGACCTTGCGCCTACAGACTACTACTTTTTCCAGAATTTGGATAACTTCTTGGCGGGAAAAAAATTTAATACCCGAGAGGCAGTACAAAATGCCTTTGAAGAATTTGTTGCCTCCCGTCCAGCTGATTTCTTTAAGAAGGGCATCAATAAACTGCCACTGCGATGGCAAAGATGCATTGATTGCATGGGTGATTACTTCGATTAATACAAATAAAAAATTCATGAAAAAAATTCGTTTAAATTTTTTCATACAAAACGGCAATTTCATAGGTAAAGACCTATTATTTTGATAATTATCTCTGTAACAATATGTATAAACATGGGCTCGTTGTCAAACAGTATTTTTCCACTCGTAGTTCAGTTTTTACATGGAACAGCATAACAACGATTTAGCTCCATATGAGCTAAGTCGTTGTTATACTGTTCGGTGTCCTAACTCGATTAAGCTTTAACTAATTAAAATAGTTATAGGTATTATATCGCAAACTGGGTATATATACAGGATAAGTTTTTATCCAGTGCGCAAACTGTAAACATGAATTCAGCATATTATCCTAGATCCCCCAGCGCAGGAATTTTTCATCGGTTGTGCAAAAAGAAATCAGCTGGTCCATACATTTTGACCGCGTAGGTATTGCACTTTTCTATGAAACAGCTGATTTTTTTCGTACAACCGACAGCTTTCTGCGCTGGGTGGTCTAGGATGATATGCTGAATTCATGGTTGCAGTTTGCGCACTGGATAAAAACTTATCCTTTATATACTGGGTATATATATATACCCAGTTTGCGATACCTACATCAGAATAAGACATGTAGTTGCATAGTTCATACTGACGAAGTTTTCCATTCTTAAACCACAGAAATCAAAGACGCATCCAGGCAACTTAAAAAAAACTCCATAATGATTCAGCTGATTAGATACTGAAGGACGCAGTTCAAGATTATTACCCACGCGATCAAAACATTCAACCTTGTTCAACCATTAACGAATATCTCCCAAGAGAAGAAACCCAAAGAACACATACATGTAAAGCATTAAATACACGAATTATTTCTCAAAAAGTTGCCTTGCATCTCAGCTGATGTTGAAACAATCCTAATCGTCGGCATGATTGCGTTTCATAAATGTTTTTGTGCATGTTATAATTTGTAGCAATTATTCTTCATATAATGCATCATCGGCCGTTACATGTCAGATACTATTGTTAAGTAGTCGGTGTTTCAAAGTGGGTTGTCAGGCCACTGAGCTAGGCTAATGTCTCAAGATCTGAACATGAATCTAGCTCTGTACAGTAATTACCTACTGTTTGTTTGGTCTTAAAAATAATGACCTAACGTCAGGTGCAGAAATAGATTCGTGATGATGACATGATTTTTAAAAGCAAAGTTAGTTTTTTCTAAGTTTTGTTATTCTGTGTACCCAGATACCTGTACGTTACCAGAAATGATGGACGCCACTGATGAGACCAAACTCGTGACCAAGTTCTGGACTGACTCAATTGAAATTGCCATCGACGCGCTAAGAAGAAGCCACCTGTTATCAAAAGTGCCTATAGACATGAAACAATAACTTTATCTTCTTTGCAAATCAGAAATACTTGTTACAACTGAGAATCAGTCTGATCATGGCCACCAATGACATAAGTTTCAACCTCGCACAAACTCATTCCTATATGTCATCTCAATAACGCATACAACAAAGCCCTAATGAATGTTCTCTCTACTTCGGCCACAATAGCCAATTACGCAGAGGTCACAGCTGCAGCCTCATCAGTTACAGGTTCCACTGGCTACCAGGGCTACTGGAGCTGTTTGAGTTCAATATGTCAGTTTAACTATTTGAGTGATTATGTTTGTTCACGTAGTGCATGAGTGTGTTTTGTTTTATTTGTTTTTGCAATAGGCAATTCACACACGGCACCGCGCACCGCCGCCGCGGCGGCATACAATTCGACCGCGCGGTCGGGCGGTGTACGTGTGTTAGGCATCAACGGATTTCTTAGAGACCAATGCGCCATGAGATCCGCTTCACCGCCTACCGCGGCGGTTTGCGGTGCCGTGTGTTAATCGCCATAGATGCTCAGTGTTTAACACTCGTTTTCTGAATTAAGAATTCGAAGTTGAGGACTATTCAAACTCTACTTTAGCGTTACTTGAGGCGATTATTTCTATGTAACCCGCGAAGTTAAAAAAAAGTCCTACGCTTTTTACAAAAAAGTTCTCAACTTCAAATTATCAATTCAGAAATCGGGCATAAGCAGCGACCATATAACCGATGTTATATGCTCGCTGGGCATAAGGCTCATGTGCAAGGCAGTAGAGCAGATTGATTTAACAACAAAACTAAAGAGCGACGTACAAATTATTATCTTCTAAGAAGATGGTTTATCTTCATATGGCTGTTAAGTGCAAAACAATGCGTTAATTTACCAATTGATATAATTACATTGGCTCACGCAACACGATTGTATAATTTCGTACATTCGTGCCTAATTATGGCTTTTGTTATGATGTTTTTAGGTTATGGTTTCTGCCTTTTTATGGTTAAGACAAATAAATAACATAAATACTTAATTTTTGTAGGTAGCCTCACGATTTCTGTATTTTGATTGACTTGTAATTAAGGTTTTGTAATAATTATATTGGATGAAGTGAAGCCTTATGTAATTACATTATCGGGTATTACAAAATATACAAATTCATTATTGAGATTGATCAGTAAATTGCTTTCAAGACTATGTTTGGGTAAATATGAATGAGTTACAATTATAACGTTGTAAGAAATTTATTTGTAATTCTATTATTGACTAAGTTATTACTCCATGTACCTACCGCATAAATCCAACTAATATTATAAATGCAAAATTTTGTATGTTTGGATATTTAGATGTTTTAATGTTTGATACTAATCACGCGAAAACGGCTAAGTGGATTCGGATGAAATTTATCACACAGATCGTTTGTAACCTGGAATAATACATAGGATACTTTTTATGCCGGTAGTCTGTTCCCGTGGGATAATTTATTTCCGATCACCACGCGGGCGAAGCCGCTGGCAAAAGCTAGTAAGTAATAATAATATCAACAAGCAACATGAAATGTTGCCATGCCATGGAGTTCCACAGGGTATTGCTTTTGGACTTACCCTGTTTCTGATTACAAGTAATTGGTATCGATGGATTCAAAACTTACTGAAGGCTGAATAGCTCTCCAAATCTCAAGTATATTTTTAGTAACGTTCATTTCAGGAGCTATAATATCTTCTGTACAGTTCGTTTTTTTTTCCTTTTTTCTTGCATTGCGTGCTCATTTTTGTAACATTCTTGCATACAACCTCCTCATTACAGCATACATTGTGAGTACAAAAGAACTTCATAATAATGTTAACACGTTTTATCAGTCACTGAAGGTTACGACATAATTGTGTGTACATAGGATAATTATATTAGTGTAAAAACTATGATAAATGAGTATCTATACGCCTTGGCCCTTAGACGATGGGTATAAAAACAACACGGAATAACTAGATAACTTTGTTTTTCATGTTCCTTTTGGTCAGATATAGGTCGAGGTATTTCAGTGCATAAAATAGATGATTGTATTTGTCCTCGTTAGTTCACAGCTGTATAAATATACATTTGTAATGAAACGAATGCAATAAAATAAGCATATCTAGTTAACAGTATTATTCAGCTGCTTTAACTGGAAGCTTACCCTAACATAGTTGGTAAAATGCTAGGCAGATAAGAGTCATTACAGTATTAATTGGGTAAGTAACTAAGGGAGGGCAAAGCCTCAATGAGGTAAATTATTGATAATATTGATGCAAATTTTTCAGAGCGGTTTCTCAAAGTATCTGGCTTCTTAAACCCATCAGTCAATAGCTAATATTTTTAGTAATTTAGTACCTACCTTCCACGAATCCTCAAATACATAGGGCACATTGTTCTAAATGAACGTTCCATGGAACGATTTGTTGTCCAGAGGAAAGTAGAAGGCAAGAGGTCACGCGGTAGATCACCTACGCGTTGGACAGACCTTATAAAAGCTGTAACACAAACGTCCATAGTCCAAAGCTCCCGAGACGCTGCAAGACCGCAACAAGCGGAGGCGCATCGCGAGGGCTACGCGTGGTTGACGATGATGCATGTTATCTAGAGAAAATGCATCATCGTCAACCACGACCATTCTGTCAAGAATGCACGACCGAGGAGGAGAGTACCTACCTAACATGGTTATACACAGCCGCGTTGATTTGCATATTTCGTATGCAAACTTTAAACGTTTGAGTAGCAACTGTATTTTGTTTTTCTCAATGCAATCCCTCAAGTGATGAGTCGTAAGGTGTGATCGTGATGTGTAGCCGTCAGATCAACAAAGAAAGATAACAAATTGAGTACTTTACAAAGTACAACGAGATGAGATCAACCAGTCAAACATTTGTCAGTCACGGTGGTAACAATGATCAGGTCAAGGTTGAAGCTCTTCCTCATTCCGAGGCACTATTGACGTATTGTCACGATTGATACACGGATGTCAGAATGTCAGGTGTGTTTGAAGAGGACAATTGGGGAATCTGTTGATCATTGAGCTCAAGTTTACCGACATAATATACTTCACTAGCTTTTGCCCGAAACATGTCCTATGGCACTCGGCAATAGTCTTTATCTTTCAGTGAAATATTTTTTTGTAATTTGATCAGCAGTTCCAGAGAATACCTCTTTATAATATAGTATGTGCACTATTTCTAAAGCTTGAAGTCAGCTTTTATAGAAGACAGGGAAAGAAATGCAATCAATAATCAAGTGAGACAAATGAGTACTTTAAAAAGTAGTTATATGAAACCTGGCGAAGTTGATAACGGGAAAGCTAAAATTGTGTTTCACTGCCAAAAAATATTGAGAGCCGACACCTGGCTAGAAAAGACCTCTGTGGACGTTGATCAACAGAACGCTAAAAGTTGTGTCCCGCCAGATATTCTTATTATAAACAATACAGCATTCCATGACCCCAACAGTGCGTTAAAAACTTGGTACAAAGGCGAATTTGACACAGACAATAAAACTCAATTTTAAAACACGGATGTAGATGTAGATTCAAAAACAAGGAAAAAAAGTAGTAAATGCAAATCAGTGTATTTTTGTTCACAGTTTTATTACAGTACTCTGCTTCCTCATTCGTTATAACTGCAAAAATTATGATAAACGACTGTTTAAGTTTGCTAATTTATCGTATATTTTGATCTATTATGATAATTGTTAACACATGTAGATCACCTTGCTGTAATTAATGAATATCGTCTGATAAATCACAATATTTTAGTATAAATATTAATGAAATAGCAGGTGTGAGAGGTTAATAGAAGCGATTATCAGAATACATGACAATTGTACACCCATGCATGGTTCAAATATTTTTATGAATGAATGAAATACGCAATTTATGCGTAGGTACCTACGTACTTAATATTGATGAACTTAATAAGATTGCGTTAATTTATTTAGGTACAAATCTACATTATGATTATATGCATTTAGGGTCATCAAATCAATAATTGCAACGACAAATGTCAAAGTAATACTATGGAACAGAAAAATAATATTAAAAATGATTTTTTCCAGTTTACAAAATAATGACATGTTAGTAAGGCGCTTATACGTAGGTATATTAACAATTAGATAATGGGCGTCCTTAAATCATCTATTCGATACGGTCGTATTCGATTATTACAAATCGGATAAATTGTAATCAAACAATATCATAATTGTTATCATTCGATTGATTATTCAGGAAGGCGCCTACATTAACCTTTTTTAGGAACAAACAGACCGATCTATTTTTTTCCTTTTTCTAATCGAAATAGTTTCAACGTTATAATTATAACAAGCAAGTTTCGTATTGGTCTTAAAATTGATGACTTTTTTGGGTCGTTTTATTAATTCTCTGGTTTATTGACTTAAAAAATTGTCTTGGTCGGATATATTCAGGGTGTTTAGCAGAACGTTGAAGACACGAAAATGGTGGATAGGTGGGGTCTTCTGCTACTTACTCAGCCCTAATTTATTTGGCACTGGTTTTAAAAAAAATGCAATTTGATATTAAGATTTAGGTATTTTTTACAACTTTCTGTAAGTTTGAGGACTCGTAACTTTTTTCTAGCTAACGTCTGAATAAAGCAATAATTTTATAAGAATCTGCCTGCATTAAAGATAAAAAAAAATGCCTGTTTTACCCATTTTTAATAAAAATTACACTTTGAAGTTAAGAAAGTGGTGAAACTAGAAGTAAGCAAAAAAAAAATTTAAAGAAATATCCAGCGCCAAATAAATTAGGGCTGAGTAAGTAGCAGATGACCCTACCTATCCACCATTTTCATATGTTCAACGTTTTGCAAAACACCCCGTATACCAACCCACTTAAATCAAAAGTTGGAACACCCCAAACAGAAAATATCGCAGCATGTCAATGCACCTTGACCCAACGCATAGGGTGTCCACTATTACTGACTTTATTGGGACAATTATTGTAAGAGTAACACGTTTGACGGTTTTTGTTAGATTGCTAATATTTAATGTAAAAGGTTATTGAAATCGTGTTGGCACGGAAAAAAAGTATTTCATTGACGGTTTTTGTTGTAGGTAATATTTTAAGTGAATTTGATTTCCATTAATAGACTTTTTTGTCCCGATAAAAATTAAATGAAACTTAGTATTAAAATGCTCGAAATACTATCTATTTCGAGCATTATAATACTAAGTTTAAGCTTCTAAATTTAAATCCTAAAATCCTAATCTCAGATCGTATACCTATGTCACATTGTAAGTAAGTATAGTTTGCTAAATCAATCATGTTACAAATCGAAACGCATTGTACCACTAGTTCGATAAATGAAAACCACCAATGCACAATGGTCCAGTGGCGACAACACCCATGTATATTGGCTCTGACCCCAGAAGTAAAAAGCGGTCAGCTGCAGATCAAAACCAGTTTATCATAAAAGGCATAACGTACATAATCGAAGCTTCATTCACGAAAGTGCAAGTTTTACTTTCGCTCTCTGTAAGGATTACACTATGTTGATGAGCATAGCGATAGCGGACGTACTGGTTCCTGTTAAAATAGATGGGTGTTTATATTGAACAGAATATGCATGACAAACCGAACCGATTGTTATGAAAGACAAACAGCCTATAGCCATAGCCATAGTCATTAACTATTTTTCATTCTGGATATTTGTATTAAATAAATATGGAATCTAAAACACACGCAGATAAAATTGCAGGCAACAGTTAGGAAGTAATACATAATATCATTTGATGCACTGGTTTTTTTTTTTTTTTGGGTGGGAAATCATCAAATAACTTCTCCCGCTCTGGGTGGAGCAGGAGGGCGTGTCAGACTTTTACTGACTAAAACCCACCCGTGTTCCTTCAGTAGCCCTTAAGCCAGGGGCTGTGCTGTCTCTTTCGAACAAACCCGCACCCCTGGCAGGCATCGACCCTTGCGGGTCCCATCACTTTGATGCACTGGTAAGGCAATGTCAGTACTACGTGGACTCGTTAAATATGACAGCCATTTTACTGTCGAGGCAAAAGAGCTGTTCTTATAACTAAACACTCCTGTGCCTCCTGCTCCACCAAGAGCGGGAGAAGTTACTTGATGATTTCCCACCCAAATAAAAAGCACTAAGTCGTTGATTCTTGCCTATTTTCTTTTTAATATTAAAAACTGAGCGATTATCAGTTTAAATCGCTACGCGTACAGACCGTAGGCGCTACCTTTTATTGCAAGTACGTATAAGGTCAAGGTGAACGAACTGGTTTTATAGATCACTGCCGCTTTAGATTTGATGCCTGTCCTCCTATGGCGCGTGAGGAGACAAGAAGCTGATGTGGCAGGGATTGGAGACTAGAAATATATCCAGGTTTTTCTTGCATACTTCGAGATTTTAATTTTTTTATTTAGCAAACTACACTAGGCTCTTGCTGCCGACCAACTGCCGTGTACCTCCACGGCAGTTTGTTGGCAGCGAGTTTTCTTATACATATGCACATTAGGAACTAAAATTCAATGTCCTACTTTATTAGGGAGTGTTTTCTAATACCTACTTATAAAATCGCAAATTCCAGGAGACTCTATTGAAATGAATAATGCACTACGAAAAAAATTTGAAAAATCTATCGTCCACTTGCTTAGAGTGATTACTCCAGTGAACTTGGTATCGAATAATTGTTTCATCGAACATTGAGCTTTTTCTGAAAGTGTGTCCCTTTTCCTCAGTGAGTATCTCTCTCGGTCTGTCTGTTCGCGATAAAATCAAAAAGTACTGAACGGATTTTCATGCGGTTTTCACCAATAGACAGAGTGATTCATGAGGAATATTTAGGTGTATAATTTGTTAAGGTTTTGTTTAAATTGCGTAACGCGAGCGAAGCTGCTGGCAAAAGCTAGTGAGAAATATATTTAAATAATGATTATTAAATAATCTGTGCCAACACAATCAATGAACAGTAATCATTAAAATTAAGAAGAGAGAGCGTTACTAATACCGCGGCGCACGCGCAGACTCCCGTGCGATTACCGTTGTGCGAGTATTACTGGTAAAGTTCAAGGTGAAGCGAATGGTTCAGTTCGATCGTGAATGAGAGTGAATCGGTGCAGTGACAGTTTGAGTGGTAATATTCGTCTTCGTTCGCTTGTGTTGGATTTGAGTGCAATTTGGGAGGTATTCCTCGAAACGCTACCATTTTGAGGCGCACATAATGAGGCGCTCCTTTTTTATTCCTCGGAGCGCACCTTTTAGTAGCGCTCCCGATAGCAATTAAAAATATTAAAATTTTATTCCTTGAAGCGCACCCACGTTCAAAAATAGGGAAGAGCATGAAGTAAACCTAATCAATTATATTTTTTTAAACTCATTTGTGCATCATCATCATCGAAGTTGCGTAACCAAAAGTACGAAGTTGACAGAAAAAGATTTTTTTGCTTTCGGCACTATAATGTGTATTCAAAGATCAATATTATTGTGTATTCAAAGAGAAACGTGTATTCAAAGAGGATAAGGATACTAACTGAAACTATCGATGGTAAGTAAAACACGTTATTTTATACAATTTGCTAAAACTGTATACTCCTTGTCCATAGATTGGTTTAAAAAAAATAAAGTGATCCTGTGTGTGTAAAGTGGACAAAGACAACTACACATACGTACTTAAATCTCTGGCGATGCGGCGCGCGCGGCGCGGGAGCACTGCAAACATAAGCCGCAGCCCCGCCTCCCCATTGTATACCAGATAGTCGTGTCGGCGGCTGCGGCTATTGTATAGAGTTTTTGCAAATTGTATAAAATAACGTGTTCTACTTATAATCGATAGTTTCAGTTAGTATCCTAATCCCCTTTGAATACACGTTACTCTTTGAATACACAATAACATTGCTCTTTAAATACACATTATAGTGTCGAAAGCAAAAACATATTTTTCTGTCAATTTCGTACTTTTGGTTACGCAACTTCGATGATGATGATGCACAAATGAGTTATTTAATAGAATATTATAGAATTTATTAAATTTACTTCATGCTCTTCCCTATTTTTAAACGTGGGTGCGCTTCAAGGAATAAAATTTTAATATTTTTAATTGCTATCGGGAGCGCTACTAAAAGGTGCGCTCCGAGGAATAAAAAAGGAGCCTCAAAATGGTAGCGCTTCGAGGAATACCTCCAATTTGGTTTGCTTAATTAGCACACCTTAAGTAGGTACCTAATACGTAATGAACAAAAGTGAATCTGAGAAGTAGGTAGTTTATGTCATGCTTTTTTTTTCACCCCAACAAAATTAAATCTTACCTACAACTTATGAGTGTTGTGAGTTGAACGTGAGTATAAAATTGATTTAAAAATCAGCAACGCTTTGATGTTGTTGCATTAAAAATTAACTTAGTTTAATGTTCAAACACATAACACGAACTACGTGTTTTTTTTTTAAACGTTGCCCCACACTAGGAATTGCTCCTGTATTGTGGGTGCGTTTACAAACCCGGAAAAACTACTTGTAGGTCATACAAATATTTGTTCGGTGTGGGAATCGAACCTGCGATACGCAGCGCAGGAGTCAATCGCTTAACCACTGCGCCAACCGTGTCGTCAAGTTTATAAATAGTTAGTATGAAGGTCCATTAGTCTCCAAAAAGGAAATCCACCTTTACTAAAATAGAACCACGGACACGTTTCATAGTGATGGTTTAATAAACATATATCTAGCAAATAACATTCTAAGTACCTACACATAGGACCCTCGTAGGTCCCTCGAGGCATTCTTTACAAATCTATTTGTTCGAAATGTTCAAAGCATTATGTGTATTTATTTTAGGTGTTCTACGCCTACAACATTAGTTTAAGTAGCCATAAAATACATTTTGCAATTCAGATTTCATACCTACGCAAAAATATTTGGTAACCGAACTGACATTAGGATTATTATGCACGAAAAAAAATTGCTCTCACAGTACATTGAGTACAATTACGGGGGTCTGTAGTTTAAAAGCTATAGCGATTTCGAAGATTCTTAAAAAAGAATTGTTTCATTTAATTCTAATATTCACGTATTCCTAAACAAGTTAGGTACCAACTGAATTATTGTTTGTCTGAAAAAAATGTGATGATATTTCATCGCGAAGCTTGTAAACCTATTGAAAAACTCACACCAATTGTACTTTTGTAGTATTTTTCAGCAACATTCACACAAACTTCTACATAAAATGGTTCTCTGAGGAACAGGGTGCGCAGTTTCTCAAGCTCCTTTGAAAAGGAAGGATTTCCCAACCAGATGGGCTTTGTGTCTACAGCCCGACAGTTGACGTCGAGATCAAACTCAAAATCAAAAAATCAAAATGTATTAAAACTAGGATGAGAGTCAGCTCTTTATGAACGTAAAAATTACATAATACAGTCCCCCAAAACGCCCGCCCATCACCACTTCCTAGTGCTTTAGCTGGGAAGAAGAAGTGGCGCAACAAACTCACCAGCAGCACAGCTGTATGTTAAGTTAGAAGAACTTGATTCCATACAATAATAGGTAACTAATTAAACTAAAAACGGAGTAAAAAATAAATAAACAGTGAATAGTATGTAATAACAATAGCAATACCATGGTCAGCAAGACGACCATTCACCATAAACAGCACCTGTTCACGAGCATAATGCAAGGAGAAGCCATTGCCCGCCTCGCCATATTTGAGGGAAGGAGGCAACCCGACCCCCGACGCTACCGCAAGCGGTGACATCTAAGGGAGCATGACGAGCTTGCTGTTGGTTGCTCAGGCAAGAATAATATGAACAATTATCAAGGTCGCTAGCTAACCACATGTTGCAGTACATCTTATTAAAAACATTTTAATAAGTAGTTATGGATATTGTCGGTATAACCTAATCGCGCGGATAACTCTGCTTGCGCGGTGCAGTATTTGCGAGACGTCAGATTTGATGCTTAGTTCACATGCTGCGTTGTTGATGCCGCCACAGTAAAGCAAATCGATTAATAAAAAATGAGACGATGATAATCGCTCTTCCCCTACAACTTGAACAGCTCCATCAAGTCATTGTTTCCGCAGTAGTGCAACACAAAAGCGCAGGTGTCACCGACTCATTTCATAGCATTGCTAAACTGTTACCACAATAAACTCATAACAATGTGTTTGCGTGTCGCTTATGAGTTTCAAACGGGAGCCGATGAGAGATAAGGTTCACCGGTAAGAACAGTGGACAACCTCAATTGTGAATTATTGTGGTTTTGTGTCGTGAGTTTTGAAGAATCGTGTATTTTTGTGGTCCCAAAGACTATTTTTGTGTCTTTGGGCCATTAACAGTTGAACGAGTAAATACCTAGATAATATAAAACTGATATATACTTGTTGTTTTTTTTTCAGTGAGGTTCAGCAACTTTTTAAACCTGGATAAGTCAGGCATGAAAGGAAAGGAGCGAATGACGATATTTTAGTGTGTTAGTTACACCTTCGGTAGTCAGCTCTGTTACCAACTGGATGACTTATCTTATAACAACAGAATTGGCTAATTACTGAAGAGCGATCCAATATGAAATAAAAACAAGAATAGTAAAAGATCCTGCCAGGGGTGCGGGTTGTTCGAAAGGGATACCGTCGCCCTTGGCACACAGGCAACTGAGGGAATACGGGTGGGTTTAAGTCAGTAAAAGTCTGACACGTCCTCCTGCTCCACCCAGAGCGGGAAAAATTATTTGATGATTACCCACACTCAAAAAAAATAAAAATAAAAGATGATACCTATTTGTCAAACTTCGTTACGATCGGTTCAGTAGTTTAGGCGTGAAAATGTTATAGACAGACAGAGTAACTCTCGTAACAGATTAAGCTTGTGGCTAAGTAATGACAATTGCACGGGTCTAAAGTTAAGCTACGCTTGCCGCGTTCAGTCCGTGGATGGGTGACCATCTTTAAATTCCAAGACTCCTCCCTACATGCCTAGGAAAACACGTTAATTCGTTGATCCCGGCTGTCATTCGTGAATCTTTGACTGTAGTTACAGGTCGTCAGAAGCCCGACAGTCTGACAAACAGTCGTAATAAATGGTATCATATAATGGTATACCCAGTAATTGGGTTTTGGAGCACAGATAGGCTAGATAGGCTGACCCCAACATTATAGTTAAGAAAAGGCTAGGTACTTTATTGTATGAGTCTACCTTAAGAAACGGGTACCTAAGCTTCAGACTTACTAAGTTCACAAACACAGACGCATTATGCACAATAAATGCATTAATTGCAATACGAAAAAGCCACTAACATTTCCACCAAACAAGGCTAAAGCATTTACTCTTACACCCTTCGATCTTTGTGCTTGCGCCCGCGACACCGCTCGGTATGTGCACCTCTGTATAGGTCAGGGCTGCGACTGGAACCGTTTGCTTGTCCCCGTGTTACAGTGGCGTGCGAACCCTATTGTTTGGACGTATGTCTTTAGGTTTTACACCACTATCTGATGTACTTGTTAGTTGATTACAATTAATTAATTGTGCTCGTAAGGTACTGTGCTCACAGCTTTGAGTTTTGTGTGTAGTGACGTCAGGTCGAGTTTGTTACACTATCTTCTGGGAGTAAGGAGATCACAGACACGGCACATGACATCTTCCCTAGTAGAAGTACAACACTGATTAATTAAGAGGGACGCGTGGGCGGAGCCGTGGATATTGACAAGAAGTGGAGAAGAGGAGTTCTTAGCTCAATAAGGACACAATTTATAGAGTTCAGCAAACAACAGAACGGATGCAGTGTCTGCCCACCCTCATGGGAAAAAGGCTTCAATTTACCTATGTATAGTATATGTTAATAAACTTTTCACAACACAATTTCTGTTCGCGCCTGGTTTACTCGAAGGGTTGGGCTTGGGTGGAACTGTACCTATATATTAAATACTGCACCCACATTTCGCCAATTATGTATGGGGCGAGCCTATTGCCATCAACTGGGCTCAAATCCAGACTCCGGGCTACTGTTGAGATATTCCAGATGGGAAAACCCAATAACATTTTGTTCGACTTGGGAATAGAACCCACTAGGCCAACGAGTCAGTCTAATTGAAAGGGAAAAAGTACTACACTGCACATCTGCAGAAAAACATACATTTGCTACAAAAATAAACTCTTCAAGAAAACAACACATAATTGTGTTAAAACAAAACAAAAATGTAAGTCTTAATTAATTTGCTGAGCTATTAAAATAAATTAAGGTTTTATTTCAAAGCTCACCGCACGTTGAATGCCGCCAGTCTGTTAATTAGGATCGTCAAACCTGTTTATAAAGATATTATTATCTTGTTTGAGTGATGAGATGGCCCAACTGTTCTTTAGGACACAGCAGCGGGACCAATGTAGGCGTCTGTGCCTGCATTGGTCCCGGTGTCCACGATGCTACTTAAAAGTAACCAGTTACAAAATCAAACCACCAATATTCAGAATGTCACGGTATTACCTGGCATTACATATTGTTACAGCGTTCTGTCAGTCTTTCTATACATGCAATCTGTGGGCCAACTACACGCAGTGGGATACAGCGCGCTGCACGTTCTATAGAATAATGCATTCAGGGTGTAGATGGGGCTGCCGCGCTACTGCAGTGCTTCCGGCATGTTCGCTGAGGCGGGAATAGATGACTTCCAAGCCATCATGGGTAGGGTACGCGTCAGCCCCACAGCATCCTGAATGCTATAGCAGGGTGGGACAGCCTCACATTGGTTTCTCTAGTAAATGTAAGTACTAACACTACCGCCATTAAAATTCTAGTGCATTCTGACTACTCTAAACTCTAAAAATAGTTATGTTGTCAGGGACCGTCCAATCTAAATACATTTATAGGTCACACTATCAATCAGAGTACCTAATGATAAACAGAACTTCATCACAGCCAGGAAAAGAAGTGAAAATCTAAAAAAGACCACAAAATTGATCACAAAAATCTATCAATGCATAATTAATCAGTTATTTTTCCTAACACAGACGCGTCTCTGTTTGATGTCGTTCAATAAATCACGGAAGACGATCATTGATAATAAAAATAATAAATAATATAATTGTACCTAAGATATTTGCACGCCATGAGAAATGGCAGACATGTCGTGAATCACTCTTTATTTTTAAGATCTTGCATGCATGTATTATTTTAATTCTGTGTGTATACACATGTTCAAGCAAATAAAATTTCTTTCTTTCTTTCGAATAACTAAACAATGACCTTTGAATGGACTAAAATAATACTATAGGATGGAAACTAAGTGATAAAGTGGCAGAAGGTACTAATATCGATTTAATTAATGATTAAGCCCTCCTAGACGCATCCATAATCAGTGGACCATATTATGTGAAAATATGGGTATTAGGACCAGCACCCTAATTGCGTAACTCACGATTCATCATAATCTGTTTCGTTTTGAAACAGATTGTTAAACCATTGCTTCATAATATGTTCAAAAAATGTGTCTGCTCAACAACGTAAATAACGCAATGATTTTTGTTGAAGTGTTAAAATGAAACCGATTGTTATTAATCGTGTGTTACGCAATTAGGGTGCAGAATACCATATTTTACGGAAAGGCCTGATGCAATGGTTTTTCTCTTGTTAAACCTTTAGATAGAGTAAGAACCCTGTAGTCAAAAGGACGCTCAAAATAATCTACAGCTACATAGGTACCTTTTACAAAGAAAGCTACATGACAATAGTAAGTATGTATAAGTAATTTTCATGATATACCTACCTAATAAAGCATCCATTTATTGTTGATTGTGGTGGTCATTCAATTATAAAGAGTCAAAATTGTTTGTTTGTAAGAGGTGGTCACTGAAAGTCATCATCATACCTAGCCTTTCGGTCGGCTCCCAGTTTAACCACATGCTTATCTGTATTTCAGTTTCTTACGAGTTGCGACTACATACTCGTATCTGACCTCCACAGTTCAGTTGCTGGGTAACACCCCGGTTTACCCCCTTGGTAAGACTGGTTGTCAGACTTCCAGGCTTCTGACGACTAGTAACGACTGTCAAAGATCAACGAATGACAGCCGAGACCTACGGCTTAACTCGGTATGTAAAGATGTTCACCCATCCACGGGCCGACCGCGGCAAGTATAGCTTAAAATAGCTGGAAATACTGAGCAGGCAGACGCTAAAAGACGGAGTAGTACGAATGATAGGTTGGGCTTTATATAATATGTTAGTGTTATAAACAGTCGAAAAACTTTTTCCAAAAAAAAAAATACAACCGACTTCCGGAAAAAACACTACAAAGTGAAAAATAACTTTAATATTGGAAGTCGGTGACTTTTGATATGTATTTTGGAAAAAGTTTTTATTTTTCACTTTTTTGTGGTTCACATGAACTGGTGAAAACAATAGACAGACATGAGATTTCAGAAATCCCAGTCCATTTGCTATCATTTATTGAGGAGCTCCGTTACCTATCTCCGAAGTTCCTCATCAGATCTTCACCAAACTGAAATGGGACCACTCCGAGAATGTACTTTTCCAAAAACTACCCAAATCGCTTCAAGTGTGCCTATAAAATTTGAAGAGTTCTCTCTATTTCTCCAGGATCCCATCATCAGATCCTGACTTGATGATCATAGGACCACCTGGGAAGTTCTTTCAAACAAAAAAAGAAAAATCCAAAGCGGTCCAGCCATCTTCGAGTAATCGGGGAACACATAAAAAAAGGTTCTAACCAATTGAGAACCTCCTCCTTTTTGAAGTCGATTAAAAAGGAGTATAGAAGGGTAGAATTCTGCATACCCCATTGCAAATAGTTGTGAGATTATTAATGTGTGTAGGTTATAAATAGTTCAAGGAGTCAGACATTAGATCTTCAATGCCTTACATAATATTCTCTCAATAACCCTTCAAAATTATCTATAGTAATTAACCATCAATTAATTTGCACTTTAAAACATTTTAGTTACTTCAGTAGCTCGCGGGCAATTTGTACAGCTAATCAATATCTTGACAGTTTTGAAGGCAGACATTGTAAGAATTCTTTGATAAACTCTTTTAATCAACAAAGTTATTATCAAGATGTTAGTGAAGGGTCATAATATTATAATTAGACAATGAAACGTATATAACGAATGTGTTATTAGGATAATTGAATTTAAACGAGTTATTGAAAAGTATTTACGGACTGCACAGATTTTGCGTTACCAATATTTCTAGGCCGGCTATATTTGTGTTAATCATAGGCAAATGCTGAAAAGGAGGCCGGGAGCCGTTAAGTAGTGGTGGCCCAGTGAGGAGTAGTTGTAGTCCAGTGGTAACGGCTGAAACTTACGAGTTGTAGATCGTAGGTTCGAACTCAAACAGGTGCCTTACTTTGTGTAAATTATTAGATCACCAGAACCACTTTCAAAATGGTGAAGAAAAACATCGTAAGGAAACAGGCACATCTTAGAACCAAAAACACGAAGATAATGTGACATCTACCAAACCGCGCTGCGCCTGCGTGGTGGATCACGGCCCAATCCCTCTCACAGAGACGAGGCATGTTTCTCAGCAGTGGGAACGTTAGAGGCGGACCATGCTAAATGCCAAAAGAAAGTAATTGTTTACAAAAGTTGTAATATCCCACTTCTATTTCTTCTTCGTGTCGTTGCCACGGCAGTATTTCAGATATCCCAGTGATGGGCAAAAGGATCAACTACCGGTAGCTGGTTTTTTTTTTCTTCCTCTGAGTGGTGTCAAGGTTCTAGAAAGGAAGAAAAGAGGTTTTCATCTTTATCAAAGCGAGGTAGCTGCTAAGAATACGTAGCTAGTTCATACCTGGGTCGGTTAATACATCACCAGTTATGTTCAAAAGAGACCGTCACAATAAAGGCCAATAAACCGATAAACAGATATAATATTAATTACCACACAATATGTAATACGGCTACCCTTGACACTACCCGATGAAAATGTTAACTACAATTACTTTTGGTTCGTAATAATAATAATAAAATTACTATCCTAAAGTAATAGCATGTTTGGGATCGAATCATGTCTGATATCAAGTGCCGTTACTTTTTAGCACGATGGAGGTCGTAAGATTTTATTGGTAAAAAAAAAACTTGTGACAGAATAACACACATCATAGCCACATTATAGCACAGGTATGTTCTACATAATTCTGAAAGCTTCATAAGTCTGCAGTTATATTCTTATATTTATTAAACATCACATTACATCACGCCTGTGCTCCCCGAAAGCTAAGACAGAGGTGTAACTTCAGTGGTCTCACACTTCATCAGTAATCTTTAACCCATATGATAAGGGGCTACCCTATTGCCATCAACCCTTATAAGCCTTATGCCATTGTGTCTTGGGATACGCCATTTGCGCTTGGGGTGGAACAGGCAAGACCCACATGATCGAGGTACAGCGGGCTCAGCGTGCGGTGCTAAATAGTCCTTTTGTCAGTGAAATACTGGACGCTCACGACTGAGGTATACGGAAAAGCCAAAGTAATTAGCGTCCACAAGAACTTTATCTACGAATGCCTGCGAAGATTCCACCGCTATGCCATCCCGAGTCTGCCTATCTCATCCAAGAGGATTGACAGATGCCCAGTTCAAGGTACCAAGAGCGTCTTCGCTAGCAAACACTACCACTATGTTGCCCCACAACTATACAACAAAATCGGCCAAGAAAAGGTGATTAAACATCAAAAAAATCTAAACAACCACTAATTTAAAAAAAAACAATTATTCACTGGCTAGAAAATTACGACTACGAAGAAACGGAACATCTATTTGGTGGCGTTACATGATACCCAGTCACATTTACCAGACACCACACACTTAAACACACACCCCACTTACACAAATACACCCCATCCACACTTACCCTCACTCTCCACAGAACGCTATGGTAATTTACTATGTTTTTTGTATTTGTGTTTTTTTTTTTTTTATATTTACTCGTTTATAATAGTTTTTTTTTTTCTTGTATTTTTGTAAGCCTACCTTTTAATGCATGCCATAATTTTAACTCAAGTATCTCATTCTTGTCTATCTCGCTTCTAAACCATATACCCTGTATATTGTGAGAGGTCTGGCTCTTGTGATACAGGAATTCCTCGTACAAGAGCCAGAGCTATACTGTTGTCGTTACTTGAAGTGAAATAACCGGGTACAAATTCAGGCTGCATGCTACTATTGAGAAATTCCTTATGGAAATAAAACTTTGCCTGACCTTAGCATCAAACCCAGGACATCATTCTCACTTGCGACCGACACCATCGAGGCCTTGTGTAGCTTTTGAGATCGACAGGTAAGTAGATAGTGACATTTTTCGTCTTGTCTTTTAGTTGCTGCTTTTATACTTTTTCTGTTCAATTTCTATATAACCCTATGCTATTGATATCGTGATGATTTTTGTATTCCCCATACTGTGAACTAGAGCTACTCAATGAGATCATCTGATATTCGCCCACCGATGGTCGATTATATTATTAATCTTAGAAAATATCAGGCATGGAGGCGTTTTATAGTTAGTTTTATAACACAAAACAAATACTTAAGTTTACGTTTAAGTCAATAAAATTCGACGTTTTATGGTCCAAAGTATCAATTAACATGTCGGAGTGAGAATGTTTAGAATTTTATACTCCAACTCTTTATTGGTTTTTCTACAACAGGTGAATTTGTAGTAAAAATCTACAAAACAAGATATAGCAACCTTAGAATTTATAAATATTTTCTTAAATGACCGATGACAAAACTACGTTTTGTAAATTTATTGACAAACCTATGATTATTTGAATTAACAAACCCAAAGAATATTTACAAACAACAAGCCGGTGTTTAAAACCACCAATCACCAAAAAGTCAATGATGGAAAATATGACATTTTCGATGTGCCGCCATTTCATCACTGTACAAATAATGTCACGCTTAAACTCCTATAAAGAAGCCATTTTTCAAGGGACCCTTATTACAGAGCCTTGATGTTGCGAAAAATAATTTATCATAAGCTATAAATCTCTTAAATTCGGAGGTTTCAGAGGCCACACTCATGATTTTAAGTCTTTAAATGCAGCTTCGGTAATTATATGCCGCAAGAGTTTCGACATTTGAACACTGAACGCTTTATTGAGTCATATTTTGACAGCTGCTTAAATTGATTCTTAATGCTATTTTGAATTATGCTACTTGCAATCGTTTGAATCCTTCAAATGGCTAATGGATGGATGACTGATGTTCACTTTATCGTTGATCCCAATCGAGAAAAAATAATGATCTAAGACTTGTTTATATTCTGTGTCTAGGTAACAAGGTATTCGGCTTATTAGTCGTTTCGCACGAATTTATTCGCGCAAATCAGGCGACTCAACACGTATACGTCTGGAGTTGTTGATTCGTTCAGAAATAAAAAATAACTTTGCACAAGTCACCTATAGAAAATAATGTGTATTAATTAAAAGTGTTGATTCGCCCGATTCGGGAGAGTAAATTCATGTCATAGGCTATCAATCAAATAAGCCCTTCATTTCGTCGCAATATTTTAAACCAACAATGTGAACCTCAGGTTTGAGGATTATTGTTGGAACGCATTGTTTTTCATCTAGATAATATAGATTTTCCGCAAAATATCTTGCTTAGACAACTGGCTTGACTTTTGAGAAAAAATAGCATTGCAGTCAGCTTCCATTGAGATATTGTAGATGACATTAAATATTATAATTTTATTGGCCATCTCCGCTTTATTGCCTTTGAAGGTATACAAAAGAACCATTCAATATAAAAGGAAAGGTAATAATGCAATTACATACAGTTATAATAATGGTTAGGAATTTAATTATTGCAAAATAAAATTCTTGAATGTGGGAGGATGCTCATCATTCTTCATAATAAATCAAAATGAAGGCTAATGATAATGAAAGTGTGATCGATCTTACGATTTTTACGATAGCTTCAATTTGCATAATATTTTAAAGTGTATCAAAAAAACTGGATCCGCTCGATCGTATTTAAAGAAAAGACAGACATTCAAAAATAGAGTGAATAACGCATGATTTGTTTTCGAAATCTTTTCAGTTTAGAACTTTCCTTTTTTACCAAAGCTCGATAAGGTTTGACACAATGAGAATTATTATAGATAATCTGACGGTAAAAAAATCCTGATTTATGCATTATGCAAAACCTCCTACACAGTACAGCAAACCGTAAATAACAGAATCTTCAGATATTGAATCTGGGCTCTCAAGGACCACCATATTTCTTGATCAACCTGACACCTAAAATAAATCAGCAACTTAAAGTCCTCCCTGACTTATAAATCAGTTGGAATCACATGGTTCCACTCACATGAGTGAAGTTGATTCATCTCGTAACGGAGGACCAATTAAAGGTAAAAAAAGTTACGTCAGCGATATTAAAGTGTCACAAGAAGTGCCCCTATACGGCCTGGTCACCTTTGAGCCGTGGGCGAAAATACATCCTGTAGGCAAGGAGATGGACAGAAATATGAATTATTCAAAGTCGAATTTAAAAAACTAAGGAGAACATTTATTTATTATATATTATACTTATATTTATAAGATTTACTAGAATGCAATTTTCTCAAGGTACAAAATTGCTACTCATTAAAATCGGCTTTAGGTTGAAAAACGTATTTAGGTACCTACTTGTGGTAATATTGTGGCTGCCTTAATGAATTAAGACTTCCAGCCAGACCTTAAAACTAGAAAGAGGTAGAAAGTTTTTTCAAAGGTCTCAACAATAGCAATCATAAAAATTAGTATACAAGAAACTGTCTGTGTTTTAAAAAAAAAAAAATACTAGTAAATAAGAAGTTATCCAATTATAATGTGAGATGGGATTAATAACTAAAGCACTACTAGCAAAAACTATGACCGATGTGCATTATTGATCCATTACGATTGCACAACAAAGTTTTTAAGCTTCTTAAATCTTCTTTTTGTGTTCGTAGTTAATTGAATTGTATCAGAAAAAGTGTAGGTGTTATAATGATTTGTAAGGAAAATCAACATAAGAAAAATACCTATACAAACCATTAGTCAGAATTAAAAGACGATCAGTCATTTTAATAAACAGTACTATAAAAGTGCACTGTTGAACAAACGACCTACGATGAACTTCTAGTGAATGGAAAGGGTTCAAAAGGGGTAACTTTAATAGAGATCGAAACCAGTAAAGCACACTCGAAACATGTTTGTGAATAAAGCAACCCATAGCCATGCTATCATTATTTCACATGATTGTGTTCCCTTCTATTGTAAAACCGCCTTCAAATCAAGAGTGAACAGGCATCTTCTGGGCACGCTCGTCCCACCATAGACGTCATCTAGCGCTTTCCTTCTAGCGTGATCGAAATCAAGAAGGACCATTGAGAAAAATAACCCGAAGTTACTCTGTCTGTCTGTTACCTTTACACGCCTAAACATCTGACCATATTTTGATAAAATTTTACGCAGATACACCATGACCAAAAGGGTAGAATACCTACTTTTATTCCGGTAGTACGATCCCGCAGGACAATTTCCGACCGTCACATGGACAAAGCCGCGAGCAAGTACTTACTACTTAAACAAATATACAATTTGTAGATGCTTAAACACAATATTATCTCTGTCTCCGAACCTACATTGTCCCTCATGTATGTATGTATTTACGACGGCCCGGATCGATTGGCTTGTAAAATTAAATGGCATGTGTGACTTGTGTGAGTTGTATGAGCGACGGCGGCGGCGCGGGCGGCGATGACAGACAAAGAGTATTTACGCTTTTTAACCGACTTCAAAAAGAAAGAGGTTATCAATTCGGCATGTTTATGTATATTTTTTTATGTATGTTCGGGCATAACTCCGTCATATAGACGGATTTGTAAAATTATTCGAAAGGGGTTTATTCCCAAATGGTCCCATTTAAATTTCATATAGATCTGATGATGCGTTTCGGAGACAGACAACGGAACTCTTCAAAAAATGACAACAAATCAACCGCGATTGCTGATATCGCACCAATATGCATTGTTTTGTCCCTAAAGATGATGAAATTTCGAATTTGTTTGGGGTAGGTACTATAGCTAAAAAGTGAAAAATTAAAACTTTAATTTCGGAAGTCAGTGACTTTGGATATGTATTTAAATTTTTTGTCACCGCCTTCCGAAATTAAACTATTTTTCACTTTGTAGTGCTTTTTTTCCGGAAGCCGGTTTTTTTTTTTTTATGTTTTCAGTGTTTCAGAGAATGTTGTTGTGTTCGTTTGCATGTCGGTGGGTAGGTGTGTTTTGAGTAAGAATGGGTTGTTCTATCACCTTGAGGATTTCGATAGTGTTTCAGACATTTTAAATTGTTGAGGTCAACGTGGTATAGAGTCGTGCAGTGATTTTGACTGCCTTTCGAGAAAAGATTAGGTAGATAAATGCGCAAGATTAACAGATGCACAATCAATGTATGACATATCAATAACTGGAAGACAGTAGGGTTAAGACCATTCCTCAGTTAATATCCCTTGTATCGGCACCTCATAATCCACAGCGCGACTTTTCCCACTACTCTTTTCTTGTGCCAGTCCCCATGTTTCTGTATCTGCCAGCCTCCCAAGTTCTACCCACGGTGGTGACAATACCGTCCACCTATCTTAGCACTACCGATCTGTACCAAACATATCAGACAGTATAAAAAATTTATTATTTGTTATTACGCGACATTTTTCAATCACCTTTGTCACGGTTCACAACACCATTAACATCAATTATAATCTCCTCATCACAATCAATGATCATCTCAGTACTTGTCATAAAAGCATACGAATGTGTGAATCAACGCGCATCCCATCCGGTAGCCAATTACTAACAATTACCATATCTAATGGTATTATCACCCAACAGATCATTTATAGAAGGTCGCCTCTATACAACGTGCAAAAACAAGCACACACACTCGCGAGTCGACTGTTTTGAGATATGTATGATAGTACGTGCGCGTATGGAGCAGATGATCTAGGTACATAACTGGCAGTCGTTTTCAAAGCGTTTCGTATTTCTAAAACCACTTTCAACAAGATTGACATAGGTAAGCTTTTCGAGAGCTTGTGTCGATCAGGAGCAGTGGTGGCCTAGTGATAGTGGCCCGACTTACGAATTGAAGGGTGTAGGTTCGAACCCGGACAGGCGCTTTACTTTGTGTAAATTATTTCCTCACCACTACTCTCATAACGGTGAAGGAAAACATCTTGATAAACCGGCATATCCTATTACCAAAAAATCGAAGACATGACATTTGACATCTACCAACTAGCACCGGGCCCGCGTGGTAGATTACACTCCCTCTCACCGAGAGGAAGCCTGTGTCCCAGCAGAACGTTATAGGCTAATTATGCTATGTCAAAACAACACATTTTTGACTTTCCACTATAGGTTGTTATCGCTGACAGAGTGCTATTTTGTCAAGGCCCTTTGGTCTTCTGTAGTTATCTATTTAGTGACGCTAATCTCTGCGGTTAATTGATTGCCTTCGTGACTTGAATCCTCTTGTTACGTAAGAAATTATGAACAATTTTTATCGCTTCTTTGACCTAGTGATAATAATGATAATACTAGACGTCGCTAGTTCCTAACTAAGTAAAGAGTAGGTCAAGGGCGTGACTGTTTAGAATTATTTTACGGGATGTTGCTATATTAGTAAATTTTCTTTGATCGAGTTTTCGGCTAGATATGGTGAGTATGGCGAATTTCACTTTACGACATCCAAGGGCCACGTAGGGATGTTTTGTCGTGGCCAAGATCAACGGTTTTGATGTAAGCCATTATTTATAAGTAGAGGTAAATACGTTATAGTAATTTTGCATGTTTTTCGATTAACATTAAACTGAATAATTATGTTTGATAGCTAAAGATCTACCCACCTATAACAAAAGCTATAAGTAGGCAAATACACATCAAATTCAAGAAGCAATAAGATAATCATGATAGTAACATCTCGCTTAGCAGCCCTAGATAGTGTGTGTGTGTAGGGAATCAAATAAAAGCTATTCTTACCTGACAGCCGGTGTCGACGTCAGCATAGTACCCTGAGCCTCTGCCCAGACATGAGAACCTCGTCCGTGGGACCTTAGGCTTCTGACCACTCTGGAACAAAGACAGATAACATTAGGAACAGTACAACAACAGATGGAAAATAGAATAGTACCTACATTGTTCATCGAGGGGAGAAAGTGACCGATTACTAACGGGTGTGTAGTTTGAGGCCGAGGCTCAGCCAAGGGCCCTAATACACACAAGCTAGTAACCGAGCTTTCTTCTGAGAGGTACGTGCTTTATGCTTTACTTACGAGGAATATGAAAGACAATTTCAAATCTTAACTGTCACCACTAGACGGCATCTCGAGTAGTATTATAACAAATGGAAAATTCAGATAAATAAAATAAAAGAAAGTTGTCCGCGCGCGCGATTTTCAAGTATTCATTTTTATTTTGTTTTTCAAATACATTTTCAGCAAAACTATGTGGCCAGTATTATTTGGCGCGTGGTGATAATAACTTTTTTCATGTTGGCAATATACTATATTTTTTGATAAGGTTACCAATTGAAACTTTACGCTAAATTAAAATAATTGCTTTAAATAATAAATGCTAAATTATAAATGATGCAGCATGAGTAACTTAAAATATTAGCTAGGTGACAGTTGGTTAGCCCCAAACTAGACAGTTTCAAATCGTATTTTTGGACTCTGATAGTATTTTTGATCATGAACACGTGTGCCTATTTAAACTCTTAAATCTCTAGAAATTATCTATCTTATAGTGACATTACAAATCGTTGACTGTAGATACTACTAGGCGCTAATTTATGACATGAATGTCCCTAATTGCATGGACTAAAAGTCTTCCGCAAAACATTGACTCCCGATTATCCATATTAATGGTAAACTATGATCAAACATGATAATTTTCACATTATCAACGGCCTTGCTAAAGGGATTAATTAATGGCCGCAATAAAATGTATTAGAAATTACTTATTCAAATAGATATGCAATGATAGTGGTTTTCAACGTAAACGGAGATTTATCATCATCATTCGTAAGAGACGCCCTGGGCGTCGGGAATCCCAGGCTGATTTCCGGCCACCGTAGGCGCGGGCTTGCGGATGGCGAGTAATGGGTAGCTCGCTGTCCGGTAAGGACCAAGCCCAGCACCCTAATTGCGTAACTCATGATTAATCCTAATCTGTTTCGTTTTGAAACAGATTGTTAGACCATTGCTTCATATGTTCGAAAAATGTGTCTGCTCAGCAACGTAAATAACGCAATGAATATTGTTGAACTGTCAAATTAAAACGGATTATGATTAAGCGTGAGTTACGCAATTAGTGTGCAGGTCGACGGCGCGCCTCAAAGAGATGTCAGCATCAACTGGTGGGGTCCGCAAGAGCCGATGCCAACCAGGGGTGCGGGTCGTTCGAAAGAGATACCGTGGCTCCTGGCACACAGGCAACTGAAGGAACGCGGGTGGGTTTTAGTCAGTAAAAGTCTGACACGATCTCTTGCTCCACCCAGAGCGGGAGAAGTTATTTGATGATTTTCCAACATCAAAAAAATAATCACCTTTATTCTCCTACCCTTAATTTATTTGTTGTCAGCGCAATTTTCTTCCACACTTCTCTATTAGTCATCATCACGGTAGTCACCCCGTTTTAAGCCATAATTCATTCACACAATCCAACCATCATTTCTTTGGTCTTCCTCTACTCTAAAAGCCATCGACGTTCATGCTCAAAACTTTACTCATAATTTTTTTTGTCAATTTATTGAGGTTGAGATACAACAAACTTAAGAAATTTTATTTTTGTAATAAAACACACGTATACCTACGAACACAGAAATAATACAGCCAAAATACCATAATAGCAACCTTTCAAAATATATTATTGGAATATAAACAAAACGAACTGACAGAAATCGTGAGATAGCAAATGGATGCATTAGTACAGAAACATCTTTGAATGGAGGTAGGTACTTAATTGAAACATCTTTTATTGCAGTAACAAAACTAAAAACAGTAAAGTTTAATTCGCGTAAGTATCGAAGCCCCGTACCATGAACTTAACAAATTTAAACTATTTGTGTGAATTACATCAATCAATCTGCTCAGCCATTTCCCAAATACGTTGGGGTCGGCTTCCGGTCTTTCCGGATACAGCTGAATACCAGTATCTTACATGGAGCGACTGCCTATCTGACCTATACAAACCAGTAACTAAGTACTACGATACCACTTGGAAAGACTGGTTGTCAGACTTTCAGGCTTCTGACGACCCGTAGCGACTATCCACAGATCCACGAATGACAGCCGGAGTCAACGGCTTAAACTACTTTCTAAGGCACGGAGGTGTCTCGATATGTAAAGATGGCTACCCATCCACGAACCAACCAACTGCGACTGTCATTCCTTAGCCACGAGCTCTCTGTTGTGTAAATAGCATTTAAGGGTATATATCACTAGGTGAATATCTAATATGGTGGGTACAATAATTTAATATTTATACATTTAGTGAAAAAAAAAAGATTTAGGTATTTTAGTAGAAATCAGGACATTATTAACGTGAAAATAACAGAATAGATAAATAATTAGGCTTGAATATTCCACAAATGTCTCAAAGAAGATGGACACACAAACAAACAGAAAGCAAAAGGTCATATCATTTGTGGTCTTTTGAAACGTAACCCTAAAAGAAGATACTTGTGCACGGAGTCGTATATAATGTATTTAATCACGGATCAGTGGGCACTGTGGGCAGTAATGGTGAGCTCTGCAGTTTAATTACGAAATACATCGGTAATGTATGTAATGCAAATTATTGCGTAGCTTTTTAATTGGTATTATGAAAACGTTTATTTTATTTCACGATCGTTTACTAATGGGTGAGATGTTTATCTTTTGTTTGTTATTTTAATTAGGTTTCGGATGAACGATTAAAACGAAATAAAATTCTTGTTCACATTTCTAACAAGTTTTTTCGATGACAATAAAAGTTGGTCGAAATATGCGTTTTAATCTGAACTAATTATTATAAAGAGAAAAGATTTGATTTTTGTATGTTTTTTTTGGATTTTATGAAATTTCGCCCTCATACATCGTACATCATGCCCTGGATTATGCCATAGGATACTGTTTATCATGATATTCCCACAAGAGCGAGACTTATGCTGGTGAAACTGCTGGACGCAGAAACTGCTCCTTGTAATCTCAATCTGATATTACATTTCAAAGTGTCAGTTTACCCCGGCTACTATTGCAGATTTTCAAGAAATTTTTCATCTTTTTGCTTTCCCTCAAGTCGCCACAAAAGTTCTTAGGTCTAAAATCATAAACCAACTATTTATGGCATTGTTAACTGCCACAAAATAGCAATAACATACAAAGTTCAAGTAATACATTAATAAAACAGTCACCTTCAAAAGCAAAGATGCATCTTGTCGTAACCTACGTAAGTGGGCAAAAGCATGTGTTTCCCAACGTCGCTGAATAAAGCCTGCGTGTGCACATCTATTCAAGATGGCTAGCTAACAACTTTAGGTAATGCGTGGATAAAGAAACGAAACTATTAGGAAATAATGAGAATCTGGCCTACAATGCCTGACTTGATTAACTAAATGGTAGGTAGTTTCACAGATCGACGGCAAGAATTTTCTTTATTCCCACAGTCAGGACCGATAGTCTACACTATTATATTGTGTTAATGAACAGAAGCCCACCAATACAACTTTTTATTTATTTCAATGGATGGCAAAAATGGGGCTTGTGGCTCAGTAATAAGAGCCGCACGGATTGATGGATCAGGTTAAGCTAGGCTTGTCGTAGTTGGCCCGTGGACGAGTGACCATCATACCTACACTCCAAGGACCCCTTCGTGTCTCAGAAAGTACGTTAAGCGGTTGTTCCCGGTTGTCATTCGTGGTTCTTTGATAGTCGTAACGGGTCGTCAGAAGCCCGAAAGTCCAACAACCAGTCTTACCAAGGAGTCTCGTTTTACCCAGTAACTGGGTTGTGGAGGTCAGATAGGCAGACGCTCCAAATAAAATACTAGTAGTCCGCTGCATCCGGCTCAACTAGAAGCTAATCTCAGCATAGTTGGGAAAAAGCTAAGCAGAAACGAAAGAATAAATACCGTTAATTCGGACTCAATGCGTGAAACACAGAATAGAAATAACAAATTGAAATAGTTTAAATAGGTAGTGATTTAACGGAATAATGTGTGTCTTGCGGCAAATTAATCAGTAAATGATGAATGGATGGCAAACATCCATACCACCATTTGATAGAAGGTGGTCACTACCACGAATTGGCAATCCAGGAACGCTCCTCAGGAACCAGAGTTTCATGATGGCTGAAAAAAGTACGACAATGGTACCATCTTACGCGATCGAGATCCTTTACAAAATACTCTTCTACAACTGAATCGAAATGTTTCAGACGTTATACGTGCAACTGTTTCACTCCAAAGACCATGCCTATTGTCATGTATGCATCTATTCATTGAAGCGATGCGTTGCACCATCTCACTGACTTACTGACGCGCACCCATCATAAAGATGTCCTGATAAACTGCTATTGTCGTGTTTATAGCAGCACTACCATTGTTCAAATCTACATAAGAACCAGCTTATATTTACAGCCACCAACTACACACATTTCTATTGTGCCTCAAAGGAAAATTCACATAAAATCTTCAACGTTATATTTGGCGAGCTGCAAAGTCTAGTTGGTTAGATTTCTGCAAGGCTTGCTTGGGAATTTTTTGTCTTGTCCGTTGTATGAATTTCGTAAACTGGGTACGTCTTCATTAACTTGCATTGTTTAGTCCGGTTGTGCTCTAATTATTAAGTTTAGACAATGCGTTTAGCTTCACTAGACTTGAAGACCCTCGAAAACTCCAAATAATGAATTGAACGAAGAAGCCGGTGAAGTTTTTTGTTTTCATGCGGAGATCACAAAAAGACATTTGTAATCTTTGATGAAAATGGTCTTAATTACCTTTATTAAAATAGGATTGAATGTATTATTTCCGAATAAAATACAATTAGGCTTCACCAACTGTTAAAATAACTCCACGTTTACATTAAGGTATAAAATCGTGGGTCCACTAGTTTCATTGATCGTCTATACCTAAATCATGTTGTAAGGACTACTTACTTGTACACAAAACTTGTCAGTACTGTAAAAAAGGTGAACAAACTAATTAACAATATCTACTTGTCAAAAAAAACGTCAACACGTGAACGATACATCTTTAAACACGACATGTTTTCTTAACTTTTTAATGGGTAGATGTGGGGTAAGACGGTCAATTTGAGTATTCATAAATTATGTTCTTAGCATCTTTATACAACAGCTGTGAATTTAAAAGAGCGCCATTCATTCTCTCAGCTCTCGGAAACACTAACCTATTCAACGAGCATACCTCCTCAGGTCTAGATAAGATCGAGATAACAAAATAAAGCAATTCGTAATAGATTCAGTTACAAGATTTCTCAGACAATGGCCATCACTTACTAAACTGGGAAGTGTTTGGTTTACTCCTCTGAGCATTATGCAAGGAAATATACTACATTCATAACGATCTTAAATAAAGACAGTGCTAAATACAAGTTGCACGGATCCTAGGACCATACCTGTATAGCCCTTATTAAAAACGTCTATTCATAGTCCAGCCCTTGTCCCATGTTTCTTGGGGTCGCGTCGGCGTAACACGTTTTCATCTTCCATTCTCCTCTATCAATCGTCACGCTGTCATTCACTGCCATTTAGGTATTTCATTATTTTCTTTATTAAAAACATAAGACAGTAAAAAATCAAAGCAAGAAGTTCTTATTTCATCTCCCGTATCTTGTTTCCTATCACGCTCACTCACTTAGCATGTTTGGTACTGAAGCTCATTGCCCAAAGTGTGCCCAATGTTTAGATTAAATAATGTGTTATCTGCACAATAAGCATGGTATGCGTAAGTCTGTTTTAAAGAACTCCTAATACTAAATGAAATTGATGTATTCACAAATCTAGTTTCTTTTTATTTAGAACGTAATGATACCTATAAAAACGATTCGTATCCGATCAAGATACGGACGCAAGATTTGTAAGACAATAGTCTTACTGCCAGGTGATGTAACGCCAGGAAGGGTCCGCGATTCGCACGTAACTGCAACCGCTCGTTCGCTCGTTGTGTGTAATTGCACAGTAAATTGCTACCAATTTGTGTAATAAGACATCTGAAGATTTAGATCCAGAGAAATTGAGAGGAGTTCGGTTGGTACATACTTCCTTTATGGCTCTCCCACAGTACTAAAATGTAGACGTACGGTATGATTTGACAAGCCAGCCTCCCTTTATACCGAATTTTATTTATTTTTACAATGTAATGAGCTTCTCCCATACCCTAGCTCAAGACCTTCATTTATGGATGCATCCCTCGGATAGCCCGGTTAAGTATACAACAACCTCCTTGTTTTATTTTTTACGTGCATACTGCTCTACCACGGGGAGAGGCAGTTGTGTGGGACTCTAACGCACTAAAACTCCACGATGTCCTTCAAGGCCGCCTGTGGCGGGAACCGGCTGCGGCCGTCCGTCACCCGGACCCGCCTGGGGGGGGGTGTATCCCCCATCACCGGCGCAACAGAACATATGGCACGCCGTGACCACCCCAGATTGACCTACGAAAAGCCATTATAAACATAACCGTTTTTTAGCTATCTTGCCGTTGTGTAAAAAAAAGCTTCTCTTTTATTGTTTGAGCCGATAGTATGAGCCATTTCCACATGCGGGATTTTCTCAAATAAATAAATCCATCACTATATTATAGGTCAACAATTTAATTTAAATAGATCATGGTCATTGATCTTCGATGACGTGTCCTATAAAAAAAATATAGGTTCTTGTACCTGTTGCGGTCGGACCATATGTGAAGATCTTGCATCACTTTACACTAGCTTAAACTCATGTGTGACCTCTCCATATAAGGAACTGCCGACACAAGCAGAAGTTTTCGGTACTGATATGAGTCAATAGTGGTGATCAGTTTAAGTAGGTACGTTATTTATAATCGAAAGAAAGGCACGCCTTTCGTACCAAAACCCGTGAAAAACATGCCAAATGTAAGAAATAACCTGGATATTTTATCATCTATAGACAGCTTGCTCAGCATGATGATTACTTACTATAAATGGGATATACAACATATTACTAACGTGAGTTTCAATATATTATATAACTATACGAAATTTACTTAAAACAAAGCCTTATTTACTTTAACAACATATCATAGGTCTCCCAATGTCAAATGTCAGCTGATCATAGGCCTGCAACTGTTTGCTTCAAATAATGGGTTTTGTGCAATATTTGTTTAAGTTCATAGCTAATGTTGTGTATAAGTTAATGTTCTGTTAAAAGTATCTTTACCTAAGTCGCTATGTTGTAATCTGCTATTTATTTTGTACACGCAAAGAACATAGTGTATTCGTTTAAGTCTAGATATACGTTGTAATAAGGAAAGGAGATTGCCCGATTTGTAAGGAAAGTTGGGTCCCAGTAGAAACTGGTTGTGCCCTAAAGATTTTTATTTTAAATAATAGTAAAAACATAGAATTTTCATAATCAGAAACCATTTTTCATTTATTCACCCTGGTTAAAAAGATATCATTGTTTTTCTGTTGTAAAAATCTAGGTTATAATGAGAAATTGACATTGACATAATAAATAGTTATAGATCAATCGATAAACACTACTTTGTTAAAAAGGGGTCTTCTAAATAAATATGGCTATTATTTTTGTGTCTATTGTTTTGTGAACATTTATTATTTATCAATGTAGCCCTATTATGAATTTAATTCATTTCAATTTCATTCAATTCATTGGTCTATGCGAGTAAAACCGATGGAACGATAACTTGTCATCGTTACTATGAGCCGTGTTTTTTTTATCCAATGGTTTTCGTCATCAAGAATACTTTACATAATATATATGTTCAATGTATATTTTACAATAGTAGGTACGTATAAAAAGGACAGGGATAACATCATTCTACCTCATCATCGCAAAACAAAACGCTAACACAGGAAGCGTTGAAGTTGTCAAATGTTGAGATCTAATTGAGATATAAACTGTCCATTGGGTAAAAAATAACAGGTTTTTTATTGTTTAATTATCGTTTTATATTGATATCGATTACTCAATAGATTATAAGATGGCATTCGTTATTTAATTCTTTGATACCTGGCAACTTTTTTTTTGTATACCAGTCAAACCACAGACTACATTGAATCAAACGGATGTCGACGTAATGTTTAACTCTTAATTAACTTTAACTTTATTCCCAGGGTGAAATAAATTGTGTAAAAAATACCCTGTACCCAAAAAAATGAATAATATTTTTAGGTTAATATTAAAATCAGGCACACGATACCACAAAAGGGACCTGCTCTGTGGCAATCTCCTTTGTTGGTTTTGAGAAAAACTAAATTATAAATTGGGCTCGCTCATTCACATTTTTGTCTTTATTGAGATAAGCTTCAGTCAACAACTGAAGACTTATAACAGACTTCAAACATCTGGACATTAAAAGTGCCCTTGGCCTTTAAGTTTTTTCGTTCTTTTTCTCAGAGTAGTTAGATAGGAAACACTAAACTCATCTAGTTCTAAAACATAATTTATTTTTGACCAAGAAATAAAAGTCACTACCGTAAACATTCTTGTCCAAGCCTGTTGCTTATCTTTCGCATTACAAAGATTTTCCCATGACAAATTAAAGTCAGAAGCTATCCTGACACACTTCCCTATTTACCTTCTAAGCTGACCTAGATACTTTTCGGCAATTTGCAATTTATACGGCAGTTTACGAAATCAAAATACAGGTACAATCAATCAAAATCTCATAAATTCGAAATCTAAACGAACTATATTAGACAAAGGAGTGAAAATGGCAACTGACGGTACAAGTTTATGATAACGTGCTCTTACATAAGCTGTGGGTCTGTGACTCAGTCTTAATTTTATTACAGGCTAGGTTACCTAACCGAAGTAGCTACTTTACTAAGTGACCTCTGAATTTGTTCCTAAGAGTCACAGATGTTGAAAGAATACGGAGGTATTATTGTACGGTCATTATTATTTGACGGCCTGAATTGCGTAGTGGCAGTTACCGTCTTTTGCTATTTGAATGAAAATAATGCCGAATCAGTCGTTAACACATATCAATCTTAGAAGATTACGAAATCAGCAGGTGTGTTCTGTAAAAATCTCACCGTGAAAAATAAGGTGAAGTGAACTGTCACTCCACTGAAGCGAACTGTCACTCCACTGAAGCTAGGGATTGATACAATTGACAGCTCACTACGCCTGAATTTTCAATGTGAGATTTTTATAGAATAGATCATCCGATAAATACCATAATAATCATCGAGAATGACGTCATTCTTGATGCCTCTTATAGTCTTGACCTATATAATAACAAAGTTAAAAGCTCTTTCAGCGCACCGAAACCGATACTTAACTCACTACTGCTGATCAGCAATCCAAATAAGGATGTCTAAAGCGCCCTTTTGCATGCAGCCAGCGTAACAAAGCCTCCTAAGTAAGGTAACCACACTACTACAAATCAATCAGAATCAGTAATAATCCGTTCTGATTGAATACTCTCACAACATAGGCATTGTAAGCTCAGCTTAACAAACGAACTAATAAGGATTATCTGGAGGGCACAGTAAGTGCTAAGTGACAACTTTCAAGGGGATGTTTTTGTATTAACCAACACTGGCCTACTTTCTGTCTTTTATGTTGTAATTTCAAGTTCGCCAGGTGTTCTATTGTTCTAATTTTTTTTTTTTTTTGGGTGGGAAAATCATCAAATAACTTCTCCCGCTCTGGGTGAAGCAGGAGGGCGTGTCAGACTTTTACTGACTAAAACCCACCCGTGTTCCTTCAGTAGCCCGTATGCCAGGGGCTGTGGTATCTCTTTCGAACAAACCCGCACCCCTAGCAGGCATCGGCCCTTGCGGGCCCCATCATTTTTGTGCTGACATCTCTTTGAGGCGCGCGTGGAACATAAACACGCCGTCGACTTGGGCTTGGTCCTTACCGGACAGCGAGCTACCCATTACTCGCCGTCCGCAAGCCCATGCCTACGGTGGCCGGAAATCGGCCTGGGATTCCCGACGCCCAGGGCGTCTCCGTATCCTGCGGCGGCTAGGGTCGCGAGGGCGCACATGCTTCCTCTCCCTCACGTGCGCCGCCTCCCTCTTCGCGAGCAATACTGCTTTGCTGAAGGAGGTGACGGCTCCCCATGCCCTCTCGCTCCGTACCATGGCCTGGACCAGGGCCGGACGCGAGAGATCGCCGCCGCCGATCGCCTCCACGAGGACAAGGCGGTGCTCCGCCCAAGACGAGCAGACCGCCACCGTGTGCTCCACCGTGTCCTCAGGGCGATCTTTGCAGTGGAAACACCCGGGCGATTCCTCCCGCCCTATCCGAAACAGGAACCTCCCGAAACAACCGTGTCCGGTGAGGACCTGCGTCAGGCGGAAGGTGAGGACGCCATGCCGCCTCTCAAACCACTCCTCAAAGAGGGGACTTACCACCGCACTCGTGGCGTGCCCAATTGTTCTCATTAGGTCGGAATTCGAATGTGGAACGGTTGATTTAAACAAAAAGAGTCTTCTTGTTTTTTGTCAGATAATATAAATCGCAGGTTGCTTAACACTCGAAAACATTGTCAGTAACGAACATCAGTGTTTCTTTAATATTACCGAGAATACCATTATTATACCTGATACATATGATGCCGCCTATAGAGGGCCTGACCGGTGGCAATCGCTTTCAAAGTGTTTCGTATTTTTACAACATTTTTCAACAGGATTGACACACGTTTTTCGGTAGCGGTCAAGCTAATAGATACAGTTTATTTTTCATACTCATTATGGTTGATAGAATTTCACTATACCAGTTTACCGAGTAGGACGACTACACCTAAGTATTTTACATAGAAAAGGAGTCCTCCAACAAGTGAACTTCGATAGGAACAAAATAACCGTTTATAAATCATTGATCTGCCGATCACCTTACAACTAACAAACTTATTGAAATTCTAGGCCCTTGTTCAATAGTGACACCGTTTGGCGTCTAGACATAGTAATAAATCAAGAATTGCATTCTGACATTATGAACTCTGTTTCGTATGCAATAGAGTGTATGAATAGCAATGTAAATTGCCATTGCGTATAAGCATTAAAGTGAGAAATAAAGTATTTCCTAATTGATTCATTAATCGGCTGGTGCAGCTGCAAATGAAAAAAAAAATCGAGAATCGAGTTCTTGGGTTCTGGTTAAGGTTTAACTATTAAAATCAATCGAGTGGAGAAACTTTAATGCACAAGCTGGCATAAAAAAATATCGTGGAGGAATTTTAAAAGCATAAAACTAACAGATTCCTCATCATTTGAACGCACGTCATGAAATGAAAATGATGTAACATGAAAAATAATGTTACATCATCCTTCAGATGAAATGAAAAAATCTAATAATTGTTGAATGCAGATAGGTAGAACTGATCACGACTTCCGAAAAGCAAACTGCACAAGGAATGTAGAAATGGTACCACAGTTTAGCAGCACCTAGGGCCTAGTGGCTCCATCAGCGAACGGTATTCGCGTTGCACAGAAATACTGCAAAATAATGCAACTTTATCCCAACAAATTGCTGCATCATTTTGCAGTTACAATTCAAATGACTCCATTGATTTTGCTCCAAAATATTTTGCTGTTGTCCAGTACCATAAAACACACTTCAACACGACCCACTATCTAATGTTAAAGCGAAATTAATATCCCCTTAGGCTGAGATTACTCTCTCCAGTGTGATAATATCGTAACATTAGTTAACATCTAATGCCAGTACCAGAACACGTTGCAACTAATATTTATCATTGCGAGCCCTTCAGTACATGTTTCTTGTGTTTCCTCATATCCAACCTTTGGAGGTGCTAATCGCTTATTAATTCAAACGTGTGGGACATATGTACATATTTGAAGACCGTCGTGTTCTGTGGTTATTAGTAATGCCCAAAGATGGTGGTATAATTGTATTTAATGAAATTAATGCACGGATGCCTACATTAATTGGTTATCCCCCCCGATGAAAGGTTTTTGAGTGCTTGAGGTACTAGTGCGGCGTCTGGAACCTACCTACATGACCGGTTCTATAAAATCATTTCTATTTCATTAACGACCCACTGCTTCGCATGGTTAATACGACAGGACAAATCTCTTCCGATATAAATTCTCTAAATTAGGATGAAAACTGCATCATAAGGTGACACTTGTCCACATTTTTTCCATATAAACTTCGGGAGGGTTTTACTCCACTGTTTGACTATGTAAATCAAAAATAAAACATGGTATGGTTTTGTCTCGTTATTATTATTGTCTGTACGGAAACAGAATACTAAAATAAAAAGCCATTAAAAAGTTATGAGCCAACAAAGATTCGTTTTTCTTGCTAATTTAACCTAACTTTGAGCGTGTTTAAGTAATAAAAGGAGTATAAAATCTCGAAAACCAAGACGGTACCGACAAAGTTCAATTAACAATAAATTCAATAAACTTTATTCGTCATTGATTTATGCAGTGGTTTTTTCATAAAACCCGATCTTCTGAAGGACTTTTCTTAATTTTTTCGCAATTTTTTTCCAGAAATGCTCCTGCATCTCACTCAATAACGTTGTGCATGTAGACTAGCGTCTAACTGCTCACCACTGATACTATCTCTGTTGGATACGAAGCCTGGTGAGACAACGTGATTTTTAGCCAGGCCCACCAGTGAGTTCGAGCCCGCGCAAAGTGTCCCCTTAACTAAATCCATTGAGTTGTTAAAAAGTGACTGGTCACACGTAGACAGACATGTAAACTGACTTTATTTTATACGATTTACCCATAAGTATAGATGTCTACTCGAAATAAAATGGAGAGGACGTAATAAGGACGCCACCGGACACACACGGGCCGGACCGGATTAGAAGAAAACTTGTTCATAGAGGTCTTATTCGTTTAGTAGGTATACAATATAATTATTACACAGGTAAGTAAATTATGCTCAATCACAACCAACATAGTTTAGCTACACATAACGTGACTACCTGCTCAACTCAACGGTGTGAAATTTCACACCCACAATACAACTTCTCACTCACCTTCCGTCAACGTGAGCGAAACTTTGACGTTTTCGAAAACATGTCGATATGTTACTCTGAGCAAAACCTCAAGATTGCATGGCAACAAGTTATTGTGTGAGTAAGCAAACGATATGCAGGTGAGAACGGCTCAAGGCTTGCAGTCGGAAAGTAAAGGAACTTGTCGATTTTGTACCGCTATCGTTGTAGTTATGTTTAGGCTCGTAAATTCTACAAGTATGACTATGAACCGGCCGCGCGTTTTTTTTTTTTTTTTTTTAATTGAAACTTCTTATACCAACCAACAGACAATCTCCATAATAGGGTATTTTCTAATTTATTAAAAACTATGCTAATTTGAAGATTGGGACGAAATTTGTAACAGAAAAATAAAAGTAAATTGATTTATAATCCATTTTGTCAATTAAAAATGTAAATCAAATTAATTTTTCGTTGTTTGAATTTACCGCCAAAACGCTCCTTACGATGAATTATTATCACGCCGACGACGTCAAACTTGTGTAAACTAAAGTAGTTAGTAAGTAAACAAGTGAATGTTGAGCTTATAATTAACAAGATTTTTAATGGATAGAAAATGATATTACTGGTGTGTGGGGTGCCTCTGTGCACAAATACTTCTAAAACTGCGCTAAACTAAGTATTTGTACCGGTGCCGTTTACACAAAGCTGTCGTCACGATGTCACGTGATAAAAAGTCATCGTACGGAGCGTTTTGGCTCTAAATTCAAAACAACGAAAACTAAATTTGATTTTAATCCTTTTTAATTTAGAAAATGGATATGAATCAATTTATTTTTATTTTTCTGTTAAATATATCGCCCCAATGTTCAAATTAAAATAGTTTTTATTAAATTGGAAAATACCCTATTACAAAAGCTATGGTGACCATCCGCTATAAGACAGATTTTCTAGTAATTAAGGTTCAATTTTATGAAACCGTTGGAGCTGTCAATACAGCAGATGACATGGGATAGAGACTAGACTCAAACTCAGAGCACTTATTTTAATGAAACTATTTACACGTCCCTTTTTTTGAATTGCCAAGGAGTAGGATGATTAGAAATATGAAGCTAGTTGCCTATACCAAGCGTTGTATTTATGGAGAATAGAATAGAATAGATAGATGTTTATTTCCCTAGTTCATATGTTACATTGTATCCACAGGTCGGTGGTGTATCTGTGGGTGTGTCAGCTACTTACAGTCTACTTATGTTTGTCTGAAAGAGATCTGTATAAGTGTCATGTAGTGTGTGCTGTGATCATGTTAGTGTGTACAGAATAGATTTATATAAATTTATTATGATGTTCTAATATTGCCCTACCCTATTTACAGCTAATTATAACTTATGGGGACGTGGAGCGGTCGTTCGCTTGCTGAGCAGCCGACTCCTGTCTTTTTTTTGCACATAGTTGATTTCACCTAGTCTAGTATTAGTTAAGAGGGGGTTGTGCTGTCCGTATCCAAAGTAGGCGTCACCAGGGGTTTCTAGATCCTCGATGTGCATTTCACGGAGTCGGCGTAGCATGTCCTCGTTTAGGTCTTGAGCACGGAGGTGCCATGGATCCCAATCGAGAATATCCCAGAGTAGTGAGGTTTCTAGGCGTCGTGGGAATTGTCCGCTGGTCTTGAGAGCCATTCGATACTGGCGTTCAATTTTTAATGGGTTGCTCTTACTGAAACGTGAGAGTAGTTGTACCACGCCATAATCCAATATTGGAAGTAGGCAGGCCTGAATGACAGCAAGTTTCACAGTAATATCTGTCTTGGCGTGCCAGCCTATGATAGGGGCTAGCGCGCCGCGTGCTCGTCGTGCCTTCTGCACGACGTAATCCGTCTGTTTACCCATGGTCATGGTCTTGTCTAAGTGTACGCCCAGATATTTCATGCTATTTTTATATTCGATTACCTCGTCTTTGATGCGAATAGTTCTGCGGTAGTTTCTCTTGAGAGTGAACATGACACACTCCGTTTTGTCTACGTTGCATTTTAGCCCCCAGCGACGGTAGTAGTCGATGACGGTGTCGGCGGCCCAGGCCGCGCGGTGTGTCGCGAAGTTCGGGCCGGGAGACCTGTTAAGGATGCACAAGTCATCGGCGTATTGGGAGAGTTTGAGACCGCGGATACGGTCGTTTTGGTCCCAAACGTCGTGTACGTACAGATTGAAAATAACGGGACCCAGGATAGAGCCCTGGGGATCTATGGAGAAGAACGAGTAAGAAACTCCATGGATAAAAATATTAGGTACACAATTAATGTTGAATTTATGTTAGGTAAGTAAGCGTCCAGAGTTCAGCAAAATATGGGAACCATAAAAAAGCTATCCAAAAGTAAAATAATTAAAATCAGTCGCAGCAGTTAAGAGATAACCAGTCTCAAAGAGATGTCCAGCCCCAAGACTAGACTAGACGGGAAGTAATTACGAATGCACTCTGTTTAAGCTTTAATAATACCGGTTATGAAAAATTAATGCGATTAATAGACAACCTTGTTGTAATTTATACTAATAATACTAATCTCTTCTTCTCTATCTTCTTCTTCTTCTCTATATTATAAAGAGGAAAATGAAATTTCAAATCGGTTCAGTAGTTTCGGATCCTATTCAATGAATAGGCTCCAAAACGACTGCACTGATTTGAAAAATTATTTCACTGTTGGGAAGCTACACTATCCCCCGGTAACATAGGCTACATTTTATCCCCGTATTCCTACGGGAACAGGAACTACGCGGGGGAAACCGCGGAGCGCTGCTAGTAAACCAATAATCCAAAAAGTAATAGATGCATTAATAAGCTACTTATTAATAACACAGATTGTAGGTACCTTTACGTAAAAACGCATCCTCAATTCTGAGATGGGTAGATTGGTAGCTAACTAGCTGCCTGTAGTCGAATGCAATAATTAATAAGTTGCTAACAAGACTGTCATCTTGAAATTATACCGTCTCCTTTAGCTGTGTTGAATAGAATATTAAAAAATATTATACCAGTATTGGTATAATATTTTTTGTATGTGTGTACATACATACATAGTTACTAATATTATAAACGCGAAAGTTTGTATGTATGGATGTATGGATGATTGCTACTCTTTCGCGCAAAAATTACTGAATAGATTTGTATGAAATTTGGCACACAGATAGATTCATAGGATACTTTTTATCCCGATAGTACGTTCCCGAATGATAATTTCCGACTTCCACGCGGGCGAAGCTGCGGGCGGAAGCTAGTACAAGCATAAGCTCACGCCTTCTTTAGATGGGGGTAGGCAGAAACTACAAAACCCCCACTGCTACGATCCTCTTCTTTTGCCTCGTTTACAGTCATACACGCACGCGGCCTGCGACTACTTCGCACCTGACCTTTCTCAACAACACCACCAATAAGGTCACTGTATGTCCTCCGAGGGTATCTTCTCCCGGCGTTTCCACTCACATCTGCCTTATAAATGCCTCTTGTTAGTCCCCTTCATAAATCCTCTCTGCATTACCAAACCATTTAAGTATACTCTCCAATTTAACCAGTACATTGTTTCAAACGTCATCGTAGAAATGTAGTGCGTTTTTATATTCTACTAAGACACGTTTAAAAACCAAGAAACAAAGCTGATAATTTCAGTAATTTTTTTCTTTCAAACTTTTTTAATTTTCCAGCTCTTTTGTTGAGTCTTTTGTACACACAGGTTTTTTAATAATACCTACTCGTAAGGATATTATAAAAGCAAAATGAGAATATCCATAATATCAATGCAATAATTTACACATCATACATTTATAAATCTTCGACAGCTGCTATAAAACTTTTTATACCTATCAATACTCACAAGACTAAACAGCCAATTAATCACTACAATAAATTCACCAAGAAAAGGCAAAGACATTTTTTTGCTAAGCCTCTGTGAATCACTTCATTATTTTGATTGTATGACATAAGATAGTTATCACTGGGCCATTATTTACCACGCTGGTCACCGAATATAGACATCAAGGAGGCAGTTGGACAACCGGACAGACGGACATGCCAAGGACGATACAGTTTAGGATTGGTTTAGACATTAGGTGACGGACAGTGGGATTTCATAATGGGATCACCATTGCCAAAATCTGGCAGACTTGTCATAAAAACGATGAATTATGAATTCTTTGTATTATAGTTTGGAAGTTACCAGTTTTTTTGTGAGATCAAGATTTTGATTCTAGATGCTAACCTTTTATGTTTGTTCACTTTTCCAGTCCTCGATGATGAATAATATCTGCAGGAAGAATCACTTTGTTTTAACTAAATTTAAAAGTCTTTCAAACACCTAGCGTTTTCCTAATAAAAATATCTAGGACTATATGCAATAAAATTCTAATGAAAACTTCCTACTCAGAGTACCTTAGACCCGCAGGATACGGAGACGCCCTGGGCGTCGGGAATCCCAGGCCGATTTCCGGCCATCGTAGGCATGGGCTTGCGGACGGCGAGTAATGGGTAGCTCGCTGTCCGGTAAGGACCAAGCCCAAGTCGACGGCGCGTTGTGTTCCACGCGCGCCTCATAGAGATGTCAGCACAAAAAATTATGGGGCCCGCAAGGGCCGATGCCTGCCAGGGGTGCGGGTTTGTTCGAAAGAGACACCACAGCCCCTGGCTTAGGGCTACTGAAGGAACACGGGTGGGTTTTAGTCAGTAAAAGTCTGACACGCCCTCCTGCTCCACCCAGAGCGGGAGAAGTTATTTGATGATTTCACACCCAAAAAAAAAAAAAAAGAGTACCTTAGACAAGTCTTTTTTGATTGGGTTTTACGATATTAATCTTTGTCTATCTTCCACAGACTTCTATTTACGCGCGAAATATTCAAAATGATATGACTGATTGCTTACAAGACGACAATTTTTTGTGAGGTCACCCGAAATGTCATAAGTCACAATCTTTAACATAAAATATGACGAGCATTGTGTTTTCGATGTAAATCCTGACAGTGTAGGTACCTACGAGTATATATTTAACTAGCTTCTGCCCGCGACTTCGTCCACGTAAAGTTACTTGTTTTCACATTAATTATATCGTATGATAGTCTCCGCATTACTGCAAAAAATAAGACGTTTCGGAATCGGATCAGCAGTTCTCAAAGTCAAAGACAAAATCAAAGCATTTATTTCAATTAGGCACTTAAAAGACACTTTTGAACGTCAATATTTACGTTAAAATAGAATTGATTCTAGTCGCCCATTCCAAAATGTAGTTTCGTATGGAGAAGAACGGGCAAGAAACTCCACCGTTACTCTTTTAAAATGTTTTAAATACAATTTAACAAAGTACATTAATTATATAATTATATGTGAAAACGATGCACCCAGAATAAAATTACTACTATACCAAAATAGGTAAAACAAAAAAATAAATGCAATTGAAGCAATATAGATAAATTAATTTTATGATAGATACATGGTACTTACATATTTACAAACATTGTAAGAGTAAATATACGATTTTTCTAGAATATTAACAAGTAATAAGTCAGTGTGTGAGTTAATCAATGTCATAAATATAATTATTTATACAATTCAATTAGCAACCAGTTTGATTTTGTCTAGACTCTAGATTGTCCTATGAAGCAGGACCAGCATGTTTCCAAGCTTAAGATTTACCCCTACGGCCCTACACACAAACTCGCAAGTTTTACCTCTTTATAAGCCGCTAGATGTAGTATTGTAGGCTATCTTACATCTCATCGTCCACGACGCTACTGAAAAGTTACAGGTACAAAATCAAATCACCAGTGGGTAGCCAGAATGTCCCAGCACTAATATTTCACACGTAACCGAACCAATTACAAACTAATTATGAACGCGGACTTACAAAAAAGAATAGGCATCAACGTACTCTAAAGAATTGACCATCATACTGCGATCACCAAACAGCCTGCCAAGCGTGGCGATTATGGCAACCAAGAGGGGGTTGCCATCAACCCAACAATGACAAGATTGGAAAAAAACGGCCCCTTGCCCGCCCGTGGACGTTTTTCGGCCGAAATGAAGAAGTCGCTTTATATACGGACCACCCTTGAAATACTAGTGCTATGCTACTCATTAGTGAGTTTGTAATTGAGTACTTTTGATTCGCATTGTGGCCGACGGGCCTTACTTGTAGACATCAATCTTAATCAAGATTGACATCGCCTTGAATAATAAAAACTCAGCATAAACTTTGTTCTCTGACCATCTCAGGGTATGTTTAGGGTTCCTGTGGCATTAAAAAAAAAAACCTAACCCTTATAGAATCACTTCGTCCATCCGTCCGTATAGCAAGTCGATGCCAAGTACCTATGTATTACATACCTAGTTGAGAAATTGTGTTTGCATATCAGTGACCAATCGTTGTAATTTACGAGGTCGGTAATGAGACAGTTTCCCTCGATTGTTTCAGCGGCGTCTTAGAACTTGTAACAGATAAGTGTACTTTACTAATCCACATGCACTCACTTTCCATCCAGATTAACTCTTCCAATCTGAGATCAGCATGTAACAGAAAGTGACGTAATTTAAAGCAGTAACTATCAAGTCGTGTAATTTTCTGTACATTTTAAAGAGATCAATCTTTTTTTTTTTTTTGTAAGTTTGTATTTAGGAGGTAAACTCTGGAACTCCTAGTCTTATTTGAAAATTGTTTTTGCATTTGATAGCGCAGTTAAGATTATAGGCTTTTTAATGTCACGCAACGTCCATAAGGAGCCGAGTAAAAAAAAAGTTCGACTTAACGCTTAGAGAAAAAGAAGTAATAATATATTTGGTTAAAACAATACATTTTACGTGGAGGAAGTCGCGGGCAGACGCTAGTAATAATTTGAATATATATTTACTGACGACTGACTGTTTACAGAAGCTGCTAGAATTGTCTGAATGACGAAAGATGCATTGTTAAGTCATTTCTTTCTTCATTTTCTTTCTTCTCAGAGTAGTCAGTTAGGAAACGCCGACCTCACCTAGTTTAAAAAATATGATTGACGTGTAAAAGTATTTGTACAAACCTACTTACAGAAATAAAATCATTTATCATTTATCATTGAAGACTACTATTATCTTAAAATAGCCTAGAACTTTGAAAAATCGATCGGATCTATTTCCGTGCGGTTTACTCCGAATAATTTACTACACTTAAGTAATATATGTATAAAAACATTGTTACAAACCTATTAGGTTAATCATAAAAAAGAAACATTACCAATTTTCACTTTCGTAAGAACATAATAAATAGGTAATAGGTATAGGTACGTACATAAAATCGATTTATCTATGACATGGTCGTCAGTTATCACCAACAGGTTTTTAACAAAAATATTATGACATCTATGTAGATATTCTAGTAACAACGTGTAGGTACCAGGTATTTATAGATGTTTTGTCTTAAAGTTTGATGTAAAAAGAGTTTTTTATATATTTTTTCACACTGGTTTTTCACATTAATTTACGGCTGTTAATTAAAGAAAAGTTGTGCAATACCTTCTAAAAGCTAGATATGGAAATTTTTATTTCGACGTCTATATTTTAAAACATGGTATTGCACAACGTTTCTTTATCATTTTTTTAGATCCTAATCTATCACACCAAACATAATTAAATACAATTTAAATCACAGACTCTTTTCCTAAAGTCCAAGGGTTCGTTATTTAAAATTTTCTAAGATATTTTTTTTTTTTTTTAAATAAACCTAATTGACACAAAATATTTTTTACAAATACGATGATAGTGATTTCACATGGAATGCGTACGAGACTCGTCCCACATTAATTAAAATAATTATGAATGCACTCACATAATTTAATATGTATGTGCGTGCATAAGCAATTAATGTAATAGGACTGGTTACTTTTATAATTAAATCGTAATTTATGGCAGCTTGTGGGAAGATGACTAACTATAATAAGTTAATAACTGCCTGCCTAATTCCTGGCTGACCATTACATAAATGTTAGTAGTTTTCTTGTCAACTAACTTCCCGTGTGAATTAACTTGTGTGTGGTTATTTTAATTTGAAATTTGGCGGCCATTTTGGCAACCACTCAAAGCAAAAATTCCCATTTCTGTTTTTCTTTGTTGCTTATCGTACCCGATTAATACCTTAAAAAACTAGGTATATAGGTAGTATACATACAGGTATGTAACTATGTATTTATGTAGTAGAAGTAGGTTCTGCATCCAAACAAGTTTATCTAAAAATGTAAAAAATATTTCAAGTCGTTTATAAATAGAAGAAAAGCGTAGATGGAACACTTATTTATTTTGATGTGTAATACACACACTAACATGCATATCTCGTCTTCATTTCGACAGTGGAAGACAAACCTTTTTTCCTTATTTGAGTCACATACAAACACATAAAAGTTCCCATTATAGTTTGTCATGGTTCTTGCGAATACTAGGTACATATTTTACATACTCACAAAAATACTTTTTTTTAGTTTTTCACTCTTTTTTATGACAAAAATCGTTTGCTCTGTGAACGGTTCTTAGAATGATGTCCTATTTGAGGGCAGCATTTTAAAATATTACACGTATTATCTGACATATTTACTGACCCTGCTTTTCCCATTCACTATATTAATCATATCTTTTTTAATATGTTTAAAAACTACACCGAACGACTTATTTTCTGAATTGATTTTTTTTTTTAAGTCTTGCTATTGTCGCTATCGTATTCGGGTATTTTTTACTATTTTATCTATGAGAAGACGTCCAGATAACAAGTATTTAATCATAAAATAACCTTGTTAATAAATTAGCATTTTATGCAAAGCATTATTTATTATAGACTCGCTTTTACCAGCGGTTTCACCCGCGTGGCGGTCGAAAAATATCCCAAGAGAACGTATTACCGGGATAAAAAATAATTATATATATGTTAACCCAGCTAAATGCCAAATGTGTGCCAAATTTCATCCAAATCCATTAAGCCGTTGTTGCGTGATTGAGTAACAAACATCCAAATATCCAAACATACAAGTTTTCACATTTTATAATATCATCATCATCATCATCATATCAGCCGAAAGACGTCCACTGCTGGACATAGGCCTCCCCCAGGCTCCTCCACTTCGACCGGTCTAGTGCTTCCCACATCCAGCGGATACCCGCGGTCTTCGCAAGGTCATCGGTCCACCTTGTGGGAGGCCTTCCTACTCTACGTCTTCCGGTACGCGGTCGCCACTCCAGAACCTTTCGGCCCCATCGGCCATCTTTTATAATATGTATTAGTAGAATACCTAGTAGAATCATTATGTTAATCCATGTTGAATAATATTAGCTTCTATACGTTAGCGTCCTCATAGGTATTCTAAACTATCATTAACTTATTAATTACAATCGCGCGACCACCTGACCGGTCTCCAATCAAACTTGTTTTTAGTAAATAATTATCATATTAGACTAGTCTTCAATGCATTTGCGTTAAAATATAGTATGCCACATCCACATCAACCATGTTTGAAACTTTATTTTAGATTGAAAAAGAAACTAATTTCAGTCAATCTCATTCTTAAAAAAAATACGGTTTCTGATGGCTTTTACAAATTCGTTCTATGGAAGAAAAAAATCTAAATGATAAAATTATTTTATTTCTGTAAGTAGGTTTGTAGGTGCAAACATGTTTAGACATCAATCATATTTTTTAAACTAGATGAAAGGCTTGTTTTACTAAAGAACATAATAATCAATCGTTGGGTTTTGAACGAGTTAGACCGGAACAAAGCGCACGTGAAATCAATGTCTATAATGAATACCTAATGAACACGGGTCAGAGGCGAGACACTCGCTTACATAAAAAAAAACTTATTTTAATAAGAATATTAACGTTATATGGGCAAAGATATTTATAATGTGTGTCAATCACCGAGAATTCTTACACTCTACTAGTAAATAATACTATTTTTGTTGACATAACTAGAATTCACCACTTTGTTTTCAGTACATGTAAATAAATCAATTTTTGTTAGACCCAACGCAACGTCTTAAACCTTTTTCAGAATCGCAAATCTTTTGAAATCGCCAGTTAATATAAAGCAACGTACAATAATTATAATCGTAATCTATAGTAAAACTCATGGACAACCCCCGGTTCTTGTTGAACTATTGCAAGATATGGAAAAAAAAGAATTAAGAGTAGAGTTTTACATATTTTTCTGTGGTGCCCAGGTTTTGGCGCCTGCATTTCGTCGGCCTACTTCGGCAACACCATTCTTCACCCTCTGCGTGACGACCCTGGCCCATCCACCCCGATACTCATACATAATAATGTTGTTTAATTTAATGGACAAAAGTACCAGTCATCCATTAACATGTTTATATGCATTCAAATCATATTCGACTTGTTACATGCGCGCACGCATTTCTTAATGTGTGCAGTCTCACGATTTGCATCTATCACTGTCTAAATTGTTTTAGTTAGATGCATCGCGATTTGTTTGAAGGACAGAGTTGACAATGGCGGTGCATTATCAGCTACATTTACAACCATAATTGCTAACGAGCCAATTTACTTTAATATTACCTAAGTACCTACTTATTCTTTGGAAGACGTGACATCATAATTCATTGAGTTCACTAGGTATATAAATAAAATAATCTTTAATTCAGATAAGCAATGACCGTAGGCAGTGAGTAAAAAGAAAAAAAGATACTATACCTGTGTTTGTATACCTTTATAACTTAACTATTTACTAACAAGGTTATTATACATATTTTTTTTCTTTTTAAGTTGCCCGTAAACGAAAATCGACTAGTCATCTGCAAAACAGATAGCATAAAACCGGTATGACAGCCGGGGATAATATATGTGGCGTATTGTATTCGGTCCCCCTAAGCCCAAGGCACGACAAAAATCATTAATAATAGTAAAACTAATAATTGAAGGTCTATGTCATCTACGAATATAAATAGACAGTTATTAGTATTTATTAACACATTTACATAATCGATGTCTGATTATTAGATAAGAAATATTTTTCTCGCATTCATTCAACCTGCTTCAGTGAATACTAGCAATGCTGGCGACTCCTCAATCAACAATCAACTCCGACTATCAGTCTATCACAGTACACTGCGACAAGGACATTTTGGCGTTAGAATGACCTCGAACTGAGCTACAAGATGATTGACGCACATGCTGTCTATTGGGACAAGGTCAGCTCTAAGCTGCTAAAAAAAAAGGCGCTTCCGGACAAGGCAAGGCATTATTAGACACACATACAATTGTAATCATGGGCTCTTTTAGAGTTCAAACATAGTAATGTTTGAATTTGAACTCTAACAAAGCCCATGACTTCTGAGTTTATTTCAGCATTTCTTGTCAGGGACCAGTTAGCTAGGAAATGCCGGCGCCATCTAGTTTTAAAATAAAGATCAACAAAATATTGAGTGTTATGGTGTGTTACAAAAATAAACATTTCATTTCATGGTTAAACATTTGTTCTATGAAATGTGTTGAGAAAGTGTGTAAGCTCGCAGAGACAGTTCTGCTTTGGGCACGCGCGGAAAAATCTTTGTACACCTTTAACGGACTCCTTCCCTTGTATCAAGTTTCCTCTCCGTCAAATATTTTGTTCTAAACAAACAGGCATTCTGACAAGACTGTCAAGCCACTGACCTAATCTGCTGTCTAATCGGCTTATTAATACTCGATTTGCACGAACTTACACGTCCGAAACGGGCAAATCGTCATTTTTAAATGATATATTATTTTCTGTGGGCGATTCGCACGAAATTAACTTATTTGTGGGCGATTCGACAACTCCAAAAATACGTATTTATCAATTAGGGTTTTCATGAATATTCAAGCCACCAGTTGGCGCCACTTTGACAAGAGGTCATCTAGTTCGACAATGAACCTAAAATATTTTGTGCCATTCGTTTCATTCTTTCGTTCACCATTCAGTCCGTAGGCGCTTTGTCACTCTTGACAGGTGCCCCGGAACTGACGTCTCAGTGCTGCCACCTAGTGAGCGTCATTTCAGAAAACCCTCATTAGCACGTTTAGAATTTTATGCAATAGAGTAGTAACTTAAGTTCAATTTTTAGGTATTCCTATTATCCAGTAAGAAACATAATTATTTATGCGTCACTTTACTTCACATTAGAACTATAGACTTTAATAGTGGATTCGCACAAATTTTCTTGTCGCCATCAAATCATGTTCTCTGTTGTGATTGGCTGACCAAAACAACGGCCACCAATCATATCACTAGACAATTTGACAACGGATTAAATAACCTTAAAATACTAGAGGTCAGTGTCACATAGGTCATTCTAATTAGTGTTTTTTTTTTTTTATAAATTCAATAGTCGTCATCAGTGTTGTGAAATTGAAGATACGTGATTAATTATAGCGTTCTCTATTTATTCATTACAGATGTAACAAAATTGTTGACATTTAATTAATCAATATCTGGATGACCGAACGTTGCTCGGTTCTTTTTTCTTTGTTTGACCTGCTTACTAAATTTCATGAAAATCGTTGGAGCCGTTTCCGAGATTCAGATTATATATATATATATATATATCTACTTAAGTGGCAATGGGCAGGGCACATTGCTCGCAGAGATGGCCGATGGAGCCGAAAGGTTCTGGAGTGGCGACTGCGTACCAGAAGACGTAGAGTGGGAAGGCCTCCCCACAAGGTGGACCTATGACCTTGTGAAGGCCGCGAGCATCCGCTGGATGTGGGAAGAACAAGACCGGTCGTAGTGGAGGAGCCTGGGGGAGGCCTATGTCCAGCAGTGGACGTCTTTCAGCTGAAATGATGATGATGATGATGATATATACAAGAATTGCTCGTTTAAAGGTATTAGATAGCCTGGATAGTCCGGTGTTTGTTTTTGTTTGTGGTTAACCAGCTACTGTGTTTCATCTTCCGTACCCATTCACAAAAAATAATCCTCCGACGGGACCAAATGTTACCTAAGACTTCCATTTCCATGTGCCATTTCGCTACGGAACCCTTAAAACAGAGAAATTGAGAACTCATTCCTTTTTTAAGTCAGTCTGTCGGTTATAGATAACGATGCTTCACCTCAACGAATCTTCAGTTTTTCTTCAAGAGATTCGTTTGAAGAGAAGTGAGCGAGAACTTGAGTGACCTTCTTATTTCCGACAATGTTATTAAGTACAAAATTACAATTTTATCCCGATAACTTGAATTCATTATACGTATAAGTTTCAATTTTCTGTGGAAAATCATAATACCGCGAATCAAATAAGACGACATTTTCTCAACACCATCCATCGATATCTACCCGTGGTTAACTGGAAACTCGCTCTGCATAAATTAACTTTTTTTTTAAATCAAACTGAATCCCAAATCGAATTTGTTGTTGTTAGAAGTAGCGAATGTGACATCATATTGAATGGAGAAAAACTGGAATTTGTTAATCAAACAGTATTCCTGGGAATCACGCTAGACGATAAATTGCAATGGGGACCTCATATAAAATCTCTTGCGGGGCGGCTAAGCTCGGCCGCTTATTTACTTATTAGCGCAGCCGTGGGGCACATTTTAATAATGCTAGTTTTAACATCGCACTTTACACTTTTTGTTGTTTTGAATTTTTATTTTTATTTTTTGCTGTATACCTATTATGTGCCTTTTTAGTCTGTGCTAAATAAATGTATTTTCTTTCTTTCTTTCTTTCTCTTTCTTTCTTATGCTGTTAGAAAGATCAGACAGTTAACAGATGTAGAAACCGCGCGTTTGGTCTATTTTAGCTACTCCCACAGCATTATGTCGTATGGCATTTTACTGTGGGGTCGGGCTGCTGACATTGAATCCATCTTTATTTTGCAAAGGAGAGCTGTCAGAGCCATTTATAATCTACGTCGCCGCGGATCTATCAGGGAACTGTTTAAAACGATGAATATTATGACAGTACCTTTTCAGTGCCAATAGGGAATATGCAAAAAAATTAAATTTGTCTCAAATATTTTTTTCTAGATTCTATATTGTCTTTACATTATACTTAAAAGGTATTTTTTTAATTTAGTTATTATTTAAACCCAGAAAATATTATACAAAAAGTGAAAAATAAGGGAGGGAAATTCAAACTTACAAAACGCGTCACCATTGGTCGAAACGAAATGTGACGTCAATGGTCATGTCACGTCATCGGATTTATCGGCCGTCGGCGTCGATATTCATAATGTGTTAGTAGTGTTTGTGTGAAAAATTGTTTCAAACTGTATTCCTGTGTGATTACTTGTGAATATTATATTTGTAGTCAATCTAGGACGATGACACACACTGGTTTTATCAAAGCACAATCGGATAATCTACCGAAAATAGATGCATTTAAAGATAGTTTTCAATAAACTTTTGTAAACTAGGTTAGGTTAGTTTTAGACCGAATCTTCTACTGCTTAATAGCTAATTCACACTAAGCTGTACATAAGTAACGTTAAAAAGATTTTCACAACAAAATACCTGCAATCGATATAATCATCACCTCAGCCGAAAAACGTCCACTGCCGGACATAGCCTCCCGCAACAGGGGGTTTTGCCATAATCGCCACGCTTAGCAGGCGGGTTGGCGTTGGTGGTAAAATGCATAGAGGACGTTGCTGCCTATTCTCTAGTAAGTCCCATAATCGCCTTCTACGACCGACACCCACGGGAAGAAATGGGATGATGCTATGCTTTTAGATACGGCACCACACGGAACTGATAATGGAGGTACATAATCCCTTCTCATCATCTTATACCAATTTTTTTACTTAAAAAATTACTTTATCGGGTGTACCAATAATACTGTTTTTGCGCTTCGGTACCATATAATACTTGTAAGAAGGTTTTTTCACTTCTTTCATGATATGTAAAGCAATTAAAACTGAAAATAAGCAGAAAGTAACTAAAACGCTATAGTAAACAAACACGGGACACAACCAATGACGTCATCAAAAGCGCGCGCAAAATGGTGGCGTTTGAACGGCTCAAATTTATTTAATGTTTTAAATTCCCCTTTGAAAATTTTTTTGACTCTTTTCAAGCCTATTTATATTTTTTTCTATGTTATAAAGATGTAAATGATTAATTTTAGAAATAAAAAAAAAACATGCATATTCCCTATTCATTTATGAAAATATCATGTATGTAAGAAAAAATCTACATCTTTTTAATAAAATAAGTGATAGACATAATTTTAATACTAGAAACAAAGACAAAATAGATCAACCATTTTTCAGATTAGCTAAAGTACTATCAAGATTCACTAATGCAGTCGCATACTAAGGGCTATATTGCTATGAAGTGGCGGTCCAGGCCGTACCTACAGCTGTGTGTATAAGTGATGTATTAACACAAAACTACCGCTCTACTCACACACTGGCGTTACTCTTTGTATTTTATACATACCGTCGGCGACGACAGACATGACCTTGGTCGGTTCATACCATTGCTAAAATTTACTTTAATAATTTGAGTTCCGGTAGCGTGCAGCGTATCGTCTTGGATTAAGAAACTCATAGGTCTGGGTTCAAATCTCGCGATGAAGCTTTAATTTTTCTTTTCAACAATCATCTTCATCTGTTCTTTTATTATTCGATTTATTAATATACCAGAATAATAATGTAACAAATTTGTTTTATTACTCGTATTGTTATTTAAATAAAGGTTTAACAATAATAAATGATTACAAAATGTTTATTCGTTATAACTTCATGAAGAATGTATAAAAATAACTAATAATAACTTCTTGTTAAAACAGTTTATTTTCTCATAAAGAACAATTTATTGAAGTAAATAAGCTAGTTGGTGAACTATGATAATCAGGCTATTGTATCTTAGTAATATAATAATATTGTGCTGATTACTACTGTGTGTCGGTACTCTAAATAAATCACAATATTCTACAAAAATCTACCCACGTAAAAGTAACAAATGCAGACAAGTTGTCACAATACAATTAAATGACTCAGTAGTACTACTTTTATTCTACTGCGAGTGAGTTCGTTTTAACTCAAACCTCAAAGTTAACAAATCGTATTTAATAGGACTTAAAGAGGTTATAGCTTAAGTGTTCATTTTCATTCCGAAAAGAAGATTGAAACTAAACCTCAAAATAATCCAGATTACGGATAAGACAAAATATTATTTGAATATTACTAAAATAAATAAATATTTGTAATTTATAACTTAATGTTAATGTTTTTTCCGTTAACTATGTTTTTTAAGCTGATTCTCGAGCTGGTTTTCCATGATGCCTTGTTTGCCATGAACCTTCTGCGTGGAGTGCACGGCGCACGGTTCGTAAAGATGTGTCGAATAATTCGGCAAAATGTCTTGTCGTTTTGAAACCACTTGTTTCATATTCGCTGAACGTGTGCCTGTTATAGGAGCTGGGGTCTTCAACTTTGCTTTCCACGGGCAAGGCTACCGCCTTCCTCATATCTTTTCACCCACCGACTCACAGTATTTCACTAAAACAAAAAAGGGGTACTGTTAGGCTACTAAGCAAAATACACACTTTATGTATTACCTACTATTTAGAAACAAAATTATTTAAAAGGGCAATTTCACATAGATATTAAGTTTATTGTTATTTTCATCGTTCTATAATCTAGGAAATAAATTTACATTGAAATTTTATATTTTTATTCTATTTAGACATTGTGATATTTATAAAACGTTTAAAAATAACTACAAGGATCAGCAGTTACACTTTAATTAAATAAATGTTTAATATTTATATTTAAATCATAATACTCACACTGAGTCCGGTTTCATCACATAGGTATTTGTGATATAGGTATTAAGTCCACTTTTATGCAGCGCAATAATATTCGCTTTCATTTCTATATTTAAATTTGCTTACATTTTAAAATGAATTAGAAGGACGCTAATAGATGAAACACACGTCACTAGCACACAATTATCAACCAACACCGTTCTATAGTCGCGGTGAATGAGTCGTAAATCATTTAAATTTATTTAGGTTTCTGTGGGTATAATGATAAAGTTTTACGAGTTTAGTGAATAAGAAGAACAGAACAAGAAACTATACTCAAAAGTTTTTTTTACAAACAATAAAAAGACTATCACACAGCGAGTGGGATTCGAAACCGCGACTCGCTGCGTTCAAACGCGATAATCAAGTGCAGTAACCGCTCAGCTATCATGCCATTTGCTTTAACGGTTGAACTTAGGAAATACATTCATTCGTAAACGTATGAGAGTGTGTGTGTATATAGTATTATAGCCTATAGAAATTGCTTATTATAAGAAGGTCGTAAGTTAAAGCGAAGTGTCAATCTATTGCTTTTTGAGATTGGGGCACCATTAGTGAGGGCTACTGTACATTCATCTTTTATGGGGTACTGTGTTAAATGTTATAACAAAATACCTTGTGATATATTGCAATTAAATGAAAGGAAATTTAAAACTCATATTAAAAGTACACTTTGTAAACAAGCGTATTATAAATTAGAAGATTATATCCAAGATAAGCATGCTTGGAAACATGCTGGTCCTGCTCCACAGGATAATCTAGAGTGTAGACAAAATCAAACGGGTTGCTAATTGAATTATATAAATAATTATATTTATGACATTGATTTACACTCACACACTGACTTATTTCTTGTTAATATTCTAGAAAAATCGTAAGATACATGGTGGTCACATATTTACCAACATTGTAAGAGTAATCTTACAATGTTTGTTAATATGTGAGCACCATGTATCTATCATAAAATTAATTTATCTGTATTGCTTCAATTGCATTTGTTTTTTTTTTTACCTGTTTTGGTATAGTAGTAATTTTATTCTGGGTGCATCGTTTTCACACATAATTATTATTACCAGTTTATTTGAAATTCTTTTAGTACCCCCGAATCAACCACCAATGGAAAGTGATTCTTATAACATTATAATTATTATCATTACTTTTTGAAATAACATAGATAAACCTTTTTGAGAATGATGTGTTATTCTTATTATTAACATAATTTAATAAGTTTGTACTAATATGGTTTTAGTAGTATCATTTCGCGCCAATAATTGTCATTACGTGTTTCAACATTACGTAATTAGGTTCTACTTGAACACTTCAATTTGATTATAATATATTATCTTGTGATAGAACAAAGCAATTGAGATGAAACAAAAACGAATAATCACTCCAAGTTAAACACATTATTTGAATATTAAAGTTAACCATATTGGTTTCGTACTTTTGACGTGATACGTATTCAAATCACACATCTCATCATATATACAGTCAAACCGACAAACAGAAAAAACAAAAAAGATAGAAATGGCATCTGTGGGTTTTTTTTTTTTTGCTAAATGTACACAAACGGCTCGTCTATAGATTTCTTTATCGATTTCAGTATAGATTTAAAAAGAGTGACGATGGAGTTACTTTCCATTCTTCTCTTGAAGAAAGTAGCTCTTTAACAAGTTAATATAAAGCTTGTAAAATAGAATTATATTTTAGTAAAAATGTTGATATTCAAATTTATTGATTCTAGACGCCCCTTCCAAGTTTCGTAAGGAGATAAATGAACAAGAAACTCCACCGTTACTTTTGTTAAATGTATAGTGAACTATACCAATGCAAAGTATGATTATCTAGTTATAAAGCTCATTTAAAATAAAAACTTTGGCTTTGATTCCATAATAATATGCAACTTGCAATGCCCACCGGTGATAATGCTACTGGTTCGGTATCGGCAGTGACTAAAAACGGATTGGCGCCTCGTTGTCGTCACTGTGTGCCTTGAAGACACTGCACGGACATACGCTGCCAGCATGCTCAGCTTGGGGCTAGCAGCGCTGTGTCTTCGTCGTGGCAATGGTGTGGTGATGGCATACGCTGGCAGTATGCTCAGCTTGGAATCGGCAGCGCTGTGCCATCGTCGTGGCCCTTGGTGTGGGCGCAGCATACGCTAGCGGAATCCCATCGAAGGAGTGGTGAGGAGTCTATCTTGATGTTTTTTTCCTTACATCTTGAGTCTTAGTACTGTCCAATTGGATAAATCGACTCCTACAACACTTTTACTTGTCGTTTACATGCCACGATTGTGCTGAAACGATACATTTTCATGTTAAAACTTAGCGGTTTGTTCTTGTAATAACCTACTGATAAAGGGAGAATACTGTAACAAAAATCCTGTAATTTACATAATTGAAAAAGAAAAAAGTTGGTCGCCTCATATTGTTTTTTTTTTTTTTTTAGAACAGAAATTCACGGTTTTTTTTAATCTTTCATACTACTGTTTAATGATATGACCGAGTATATATTTGTTACGTAATTTGATTTCAAGACTATAATTTATTTTTAAATTGGATGTACAGACGCCAGCACATCAAGTTACCTCAAACTGTCAAATTTTACCAATTGAACATGAATCTTATGCTTATGGAATAAAGTTGAAAATCTATCAAAGAAATTTGACAGATTGGGGTAGCTTGATGTGCTGGCGTCTGTATACTGAGAATATTGAAAAATCCATAATTAGTAAATTATTTAAAGAAACAGACGTTCCAATATTTCAATAAAAAATTCAAAACTCACCTTAATTCACAATATAAACTCCCGTCACTTTTTAAATATCTAATTAAACCATACATACTATCGAAAGTAGGATTTCTTGTTGATATTTCAGTAGGTACTCCAACCATTATAAGTTATGCAATCAAACTTAATTATAACTAAGAGCCAAATAATTTTAAACGAAATTTTCGTAAAATCTCTAATCTTTCTTAAAAATCTCAAACTGTAGATGCACCATACACGAATCCTCGAGTGGCAGCCAGCTTTCGCTCCGCAAGGAATGAAATAGGTACGTTACGTTTCATTTACCTGTTACGTGTAGTTACGAATCGTCAAAAAAGTTTCGAATTAAATTTTACCGTTTTAAGTGATCTTATATTGTACTCTTTACATTTAATTTACTTTCTACACAACATTATTGTTAAAAAAATACAAGTAATATAATTTTAAAAGCAAGTAATCAATGAGTGTATTTCGTAATGGTTTGCGTTTTTGATTTGTAAGCAAGTCAAACGAAACGTCAAAGGGTGGTACCGTTGAGCACAATAGATTCGCGCATGCGTGCTGCGGCACAGAAAACGGGGCTTCGCGGGACGCATGCGCTGAAGTCGATTAATAAGAATTATGAATTTGATTCCCCCATCCTGTCTGGTAATATAATATAATGGGTTTTAGAACGTGTTGTTCTGAACATCACTTGTAGACATTAATGAGGTTGGTTCGTTGACATTAGTTTTAGAAACTTTTAAAATACGTTTGTTGGAGTTAAGTTTGAGGACCTTATGCAGGAAAAGTTTTTAACCAATGCGCAAACTTTAACCATGAATTCAGCATATCATTCCAGAACCCCTACCGCAGAAATTTTTCGCCGGTTATACAAAAAAAAAATCAACTGTTCCATACATTTTGACCACGTAGGTATTGCACTTTTCTATGAAATAGCTGTTTTTTTTTGTATAACCGGCGAAAAAAATTCTGCGCCAGGGGTTCTAGAATGATATGCTGAATTCATGGTTACAATTTTCGTACTGGATAAAAACTTATCCTGTATTATCAGATTATCAAGAAAAGTAAAGGTTCTTTTTTAACAGTAAATATCTAAAGTCTTGGTGGGATTGCAGAATGATGGTACCGGGATTTGATCAATGGCATTCCTTCCTTCTTTGCTTTGCTTCATTACTGCTTGAGTCAGAATATCGTGGGTAACATCGTTAACACTCGCTCAGGGATGAACGGTACAATAGGGAGCCTATACTGTAGTATATATATATGGACAATGTAGACCTGGATGTACGACAATAAATTAAAACGAGCACAGTACTAGTCCATCGAAACATTTTAAAGCACGAAGATTAGTAGGAAAATTAAGAAATTGCAATTTTCAAACAAAATAAACAGCGGAATCAGCTGCATAAAATGTAAACACGCTTTATCTACGAAAAGACAGTGACATGTACGCAGTTGTTGTCTCAATATGATGTCGACTTCATTGTCTTCTATTTTTTCAAAGAAAAGTTACTTTTTTTAATATTTTAAGTTAAAAATGTATGTATTTCCAATTTTAAAATAATTTCCTGTAACTAAAGTATTCATTGGATTTTGTAGATTTTTGGTATACGGGTAATGAACATGATATTCTTTATGTAGTTTAGAGGAATGTCAATCGTCCTGTTCTGCCTTGTAAAATACTATAGATGACGACTTCTTCCTGCTAACAAACATAACATCGCGCATGGTTTCCCCAAAGGGTTAAGCCGAGGTGTATCTATAAACTCAAACTCAAACTCAAAGCATTTATTAAACCTTTCACAGGCACTTTTGAACTGGCAAAAAAAATCGAAGTTGAAGCGAGGAGCCCATTCCAAAACGTAGATCTCTATGGAGAAGAACGGGCAAGAAACTCCAAGGACACTCTTTTAAATCATGGGTATTACAAAATCTTGGGAACATTATTCTTGGTGCGTGAGAACAATGTATTTTTTTTTTGACGTGACCACGTCTTATAATTCGATGGAGCCGGCTGCACGCACGAAAAATCATGACTCATGCGGCGTTATCTCGCTCTGAGGCGTTCCATTTAAGACTTGAAGTGCAAGCGAGAGCGCGGAACGAGCGACAAAGAGGCACAATCGGCCTCCGCGTTCAGCAGCGTTCGACATCAGTCTCTCTCCTACTTGAGTAAGCGATGCGTCTGCGTGGACAGCTGCTATACAATAATATAATAATAAACAATAGTATTATCTTATGACGTTGTCACGTTCAACTATCGTCAGTAAACCGACTTTACAGACAACCGATTTTTTTATATAAGATTCAAAATAATGGTAGTTAGGAGATGACCAGTCTCAACCGACAGCGCCCGTTCACGAACTTGACGCGTGGATCAGCACCATCCAGCTCAACCATTTTCTAGGGAACCGAATGATCCAACACACGCGCCACCATCAGTGAGACATTTAAGTGAGCATGACATACTCTCAACTTTCACGGTTTTCCAAGTCGACGTACATCAAAAGAACATATTAAAAGGATGCATGGTACTCACATTTACATTTTTTTTACAAAATGCTTCTAAATTATACAAAACTATTTTTTCATTATATTTGAGAAATTAATAAAATTCGCCATTTATTTTAAGTCCCATTTAATAGGGGGCGAGCCTATTGCCATCAATCGAGCATAAATCCAGACTCCGGGCTGCTACTGAGAAATTCCAGATAGTAAAACCCAATAATACATTGCCCGACATGGAAATCGAACCCAGAACGTGATGTTCAGCATTAGTGGTTGCCACCACTAGACTAAGGAAGCAGGCGGCCCTGCTAACAAGTTGGGCTGCTGCAAACTTGTAAGGGAGGCGCCGCTGACGCGTGTACTCCGCACGCTCAACCTCATAGCGGTTGAGACGGACATATTCAGTTTTTCTCTGAGTGAATTCACAAGGAATGCATTGTTCGTAATTTGTTACATGTAGAATATGTAGATACATGAATGTTAGCATTAAGGATACTTAATTAAGTTAGGATAAGCGCATTTATCGCATTGGGTTACCCTGTAAATGATAGATGTAAGAAAAAAAAAAAAAAAAACTTAAGAGTTAGTCTTGTTTCGAATTTCTCCATCGATATGAAATAAGATCACGATGTCGAAGACAATTGAAATGTCATCTACAAACAAAAGTCATGCTTATGCAATGTTATCTCGAAGCTTTTTAATAACGAACTGTCAACTGATCAAGAAAAACTCCGCAAAAGAATCGATGACCTTTAGAATCGAGATAAAGTAATATCAATAATGACACAAAAAATACTTTACGACATGACACGGGACTATCGATTACATCGAACATTTCTCGGTCACGAATCGATTGTACATAACTCGATTTGTCGTTCGAATTAGCTACGTTTAGGGATGTCATTCTGCTCTTACGTAGAAGTCGTAGTTTCGCGGTTTCGACAAAGTTGTGACCAATGTGAACTTATGCACTACGAATCGTAAAATCGTAGTAAAGTTGCATTTTTTTAGGTAGGTGCTTGTGATTTCATCAATACCGTTTTGTAAGACATTCAATTTATCTACGCATTTAGGTGTGTTGCAAACAGTGCACTTTTTTTGAGTGCTATTGCAAGATTAAGAAAAAGTTCAATAAAATATGTACAAATTCAACGGAAGTATAAAGTTCGAAACCTTTTATTAACAGCGCCTACACGAATGCTACTGCTAATAAATTATGTCATTCCCCATCTCCTTACTCTCACTCAGCATAATTATATATTTTAATTATACAAATTATATTATCAAAGCCGCTTTTAAATTCTGAGCACTCCATGTGGACCTATCATTTAGATCCGAATCTAAATTCCAATTCAAAACAGGTTGAGAAGAGCAATAGAAAATCTAAATTAGCATTAAATCAAAGGCAACATGGAGTAATATTAAAGTGTGACCGACAAAGGTTAGCGTCGTGCGTACGATTGTCGTGCTTACTACAGGATGCTATACTTAGAATTAGGAGAGGAGACATGCTTCAACAAACTTCTAACTGATTTAGCACATAAGAAAGCAAAGACAAGACAGTTTTACTCCCTATGACCACCTATCATCACAGGACCGTTGCAATACTAGAAACAGGGCGAAATGTCTTGTTTGAAAATTTCTCTATACACTGAAACAATACCACCTCGGATGTACTAGCATCTGACGCTCATCATATCAGCCGAAAGACGTCCACTGCTGGACTTAAGCCTCCCCCAAAATGGGGGGATTTGCCATAATCGCCACGCTTGGCAGGCGGGTTGGCGATCGCAGAGTGGTGGTAAAATGCATAGAGAACGCTGCTGCCCATTCTCTAGAGTCCCTTAGTCGCCTTCTACGACACCCACGGGAAGAAATGGGATGGTGATTCCAGATATAAAAACTCAAGAATACTTTGCCCACCCTAGGAATCGAAAGCAAGACCACACGCTCAGCAGTAGCACTTATGGCCACTAAACCAACCAGGGCCCCAATTCTGTATGGGCATAATGATTCGCCGCGGAACCTTACTACGTTCAAACTACGTCAATATCGTATTTTTAGAAACCAATGTAACGGTAAGGAATCGAAATTCTGTATGTTCCAAGACAATTCGTTGATGTTATTAATACGATATTGGCAAATGTCGTGTGTGATTAACGTGGTTACGAGTAAGGAATCGATAAGTGGTCATAGTGAGTTCAGGCCCTGGCGATATTTGAATTTAACAGGATTAAACTAAATCCATTAATTCTACTTGATTCGTCCTTTTCACTCACGTTACCATATCAAACGAATCCAATATTGTTCACCCACAGATCGTCTTAGATCACGACGACATGTATTTGCATCAGTCAACATTAAAGCGTACAAATTGCTTGAGTTGTGAAAGTCTGGCATTACTAGAATATTTTAAGGGTTGAATTTTGAATTTATTAATAATTTCAACCCTTAAAATATTCTAGTAATGCCAGACTGTCACAACTGAAACAATTTGTTTTAACACCAATTTCTGTAGTTTTGTCAATTTGCACACAAATAAATTAACTTCGTGAGATCGCCTACAGAAAATAATACATTATTTGAAAGTGTCGTGTCACCGAATCGTTGCGAATGGACGAATTCCAAATGGTTTTAACATGACATAAACTATACTAATCTCTAGATAGAGATTAGTAATGGCTGTAGCTATGAAATGAAATACCAAGTTCATTGCCTAATCAAGATACTGAAAGATATTCACCCCTCCTCTCCTAGATGCACAACTCAAAAAACCTTACACTATAAGAGATGGATTTGTATCCGTAGCCAAGGACCACCCATTCATAACTTCAAGCTAATAAGCACCTTTTCCAAGATCACGATCGCCGACAGCCAACATTTGCATAAGTCGGCGTATGATTATCAAATCGTTCGCTTCGTGCCGGTCTGACAGTGCCAACATCCCTACAATTTGAGAGCTGAACCCATTATTATATTATGCAATGTGGGCCTTGTGAATGTAACCGTTAATGTCATGTTCCAGTGCAGGCTAGGCTAGGCAGTAAAAGCTTCGAGCTAGATTACTGTTCTAATACGTAACATCAAGAATAGAATAGAAAACATTTATTCGACACAGACATAACACAACAGCAACAAACACATTTTTTTTAAAGAAGTGATCAATAAACATAACAATAAAATTGCAGTAAGTAACAATTGTGCTGAGCGTGTCCATACAGAAAGAGTTACCATCTCAACATTTGCTGGGCGTCAGACACCCCGCGCTGGTTTTCAATTGGCACCCCACAGCGACATACGTAGGTAAATAAAATAGATACATACTTGAATATTAGTAATAAAATATGTTTAAGCAAACAAAATAAATTGGAATAACGAAGAATGATGATCACCTAATGATATTTAAGATTAACTAGTGTTTATGATTGTCTTGTCTTGTTGCTGGTAACATCATAAACCCTCTCTTCGACCTATAAATAATTGATTGAATTTGTTGCCGTGAATGGAAAATCGTGCGACCTCCCGTCGAGTGTAGCTTGGATCGGAATGCTACCTTTTCAGAAACATAGCGCACTGTGGACATTTTTCATTGAGAGATCAGCCCAAGGGCTTTCATAATTCGCTATTCAGGGTATCGAAGTAAGTATTTCAAACTGAACTAGAAAACGGTTGTTCGTTAAGAATAAGATACAGTAAGCAATAGCCCATGCTATAATCCAGTAACATATAAAATTAAAGCTGTAATTTATCTGCACGTACCTATATATTTATTTTTATACGTACTGTTTGAAGTATAGAATAAAGTATGATCATATCCGTGCATAGGTTTTATTTTCACAGTATATCATAAACGACAGACAGAAACAATGTAGAAATCAGTAATTAGTTATTATTTAACGTAACGTACGTAACAACACGATCCATAAGTAAGGCCGGTACACCCTGATCAGTGAACCCTACAACCAACCCAAGATGTTCGCGTGAAGCTGTTACTATTACAAGACCTCTCTGGTGATAGTAACATCACGAGAACCGAATAGACCTGACTGAACCTCACAAAATGACTGAACCGTGTAAAAGATTGACCTCTGGTGTTACAGGTCACTGAACATCGAGTATCCACAATCTTGTGCAATTGCAGCACAGTGAGCACAGTCTATCTCCAAAAAAATAATTAAAACCACAACCTTTCGTACAAAGTCGTTCGAGAGCGTTTGATAACCTTTAGTGCGTGTGCGCAACCTTTGATATGTCCTAACTCGACAATTATTGTGTTAACTGCTTTGACATCGGTGATCATACAGCCGTGCCTAACGAATTAATTGTTGAGCTCGCGTTTCCTAGTTTCACATTATGAAACTTCCTATACTTATTTGATGTAACTTTTTGATTGAGTGTAAAATATCAATTTGTAAGTATTACTTAAAGACAGCTTTGTTTTATTACTTGCAAACCTCACGTCATGTGTTTTTTCGCTCTTTCTATTTCGGTATCACAAGAGTTAACATTACATTTGGCTGCGGAAATTTATCAAATATCTAGCTACTGCCCACAATTTCGTCTGCGTCAAATTTTTGTTTGTGTTAGCGTGATGATACAATAAATGGGCTATCTAACTCTGAAAAATATATTTTTGCAAATCGGACCAGCATAGTTCCTGAGATAAGCGCGTTCAAGCAAACAAACTCTTTAGCTTTATAATATTATCTTATGCATACAATTCTCGTGTCACAATGTTAGTTACCGTACTCCTCCGAAACGGCTTTACTGATTTTTACCAAATTTTATATGCACATTCAGTAGGTCTGAGAATCGGCAACTATTTTTCATACCCCTAAGTGATAAGGGTTGTTCATTAGAAATTACCTGCAAAACACATAATTCTGCAAACACATAAAAATACAAACAAATTACGTTTGCCGGGTCAGCTAGTTTAGTATAGATTTACTGGTTATTAGTAGCTAACTTATTACGAGTAGTTTCTTCCATCGCTGGTAGACTAGACCCTGTTTACTTGTTTGTCATAGTAGTTGAATAAGCCATCGTTTCTTTACAGCAGTTCTATGTATGCAAATGTGTATTAGGTATGTTGCAAAGGTAATAATGTGGTAACTTAGAATTTACTTATGCTGATTTTCTCACACTTTATACATACTTATATCACTAGCTTTTGCGAGCAGCTTCACCCGCGCGGGGGTCGGGAATAGTCGCATGAGAACGTACTACCAAAATAAAAAGTACCTGTTCTATTTTGGTAACCCAATTATAAACTGGCTGTACCTATACCAAATTTCATCCAAATCCATTCAGCCGTTGTAGCGTGATTGAGTAAAGTAACAAACATACAAACTTTCACACTTATAATATAAGTTGTATTTAGTAGTAGCGGACCTATGCAAACACTAAGTAGTTACTTATACATAAGTTAATAGTTTAACAGAAAATTAACAGCGTGTCAAGCTCAAAACCCAAAAACCGCAAAACCTGTCAAAACATTTAAAAAATTCGCCAGACACTCGTCCTTAATGTCAGGGTGTCACTGACACAACTGACACACTTGCACGCAACAGACATGTCATTACACAATTACACACAGTTATGACACGTGCATCTTCGTGCAATTGTGTTAATAAAATCGTTTAATGAATTGAATGTCTGGTCGTGAACGAATCTCTCAAGTGTGTCGGTCTCAATTCGGGGATTGATGGATAATAATTATGGCTTTGAGTTGTGCTAACTTTAGTTTGTGTGATGTAAGGTAAGGTGATGCTAATGCACGCTATAAAGGAGCAGCTAGATGGACCAGCGGTTGGGATAGGCTGGAAATGGAAGGCTGAAACAGAGTGGGGTAGGATCTAGTATCGTTTGGCAGGAGTTGGGGGGTAAAAATGGTTAAAACTGGTAGGGCTTGGGTCCTCGATTATAACGCTACCACTCTTATTAAAAAGTAATGCATATTTTTCGAGAAGATTACAAAATAAATTTCTAACCTCAAATCAGTTAAAAGCGAAAACAGAACGTTAAAAAGGGTGATTGACAGCTTGACCGCCAAATGTGACACAACATATTGTCTGCCTGTGTCGCAACAAATGTCTTTAAACCGAAAATAAAAACAACAGTATTTTAAGTAGATTTGTTCTCTACTCTACTCTACGACATTTTGAACACTTGACAAAACCACAAAATATTAAAAAAAATAACTAGCTAAGCCACCTTTTCCAAAAAACCAGAACATAACATCAGGCTTTGTAACCCCAAAAGGTTGGGCAGAGATGTACACCCATATATCGCCAGATATGTTTAAGTCCCATGTAATAGGGGGCGAACGTATTGCCATCAAGCGAGCACAAATACAGACTCTGGGCTGCGAATGAGGAATTCCTGATTGAAAAACTCAATAACACTTTGTGGGAATCGAACCCGGGACATATAGTCAGCAGTAGGGTTAGTGACCACTAGACCTACGAGGCTATCACTAAAAAACTCTCCAGAACTTGTTAATAATTAGTCAAAATAAACAAAAGATAGAACTTAGCCACAGAGACATAGCCGAAGTAAAAAACGCAGCGAGGTGACACTATAAATCGTAACCACAAAACTCATACATCTCTCAATATAGGTACATAAAGCTGAAGTTGTTTTATCAACTTTTTCATCTTATTCAATTATTTTTTGTTTCTGTTTGTGTGGTTATTAACCACAGTCGTAGAGCCTGGTCAATAAAAATGTAGATTAGGAAATAGTAAATAAATAAATACCTATAACTTTTATGACAAAATTCTAATCTAAAATTTAATTCTAATCTAAAATAACATGCTTTGTGACTTTATATCGGATATAAAATACATCTTTTGTAATTGTTTGTAAAGCTCATCAGGTGAATGCCTAACCGTTCGCCTGATGAGCTTTTAGCCAATCTTGGAAATGTTTTGTGTCATCCATCACCACTTAATCGTTAAAATTATTCAGTTAACTTAACTTACCTACTTACGTAACTTGAGTTGCTTCCTAGTTAATTTTACTTGAAAGTAACTGTAAGGCGGTATACACACTCGACTCCGTCATCTAATCTGTACCATTTGCGGAAAGTAAAGTCCTTTTGAGATCTAGATTTCGGAAAAGGGCCTCAACAGATCAAGGGGTATGTTGAAGCCAGGCCAGGCTCAGTTATTCAGCTTAAGGCCCTGGTAATTTTGAATGTACTCGTCGTATTGTCGTTATGAGCGATAATAGTTCTTACTGCAAATCCGTTTAAATCTGTTGTAATAAATTCGAATAATAAATGAGCAAGCATTGTCGTAAAAATGCAAATAAAATCGTATATATATATAAATATACATATATAATTAGATATTAACTATTTAATAATAAATAATCCATCACTGGATGCAGTTTGCCATTTGGAATTTTATGGTATATTTTTAAATCGAAAATCGCACTCTCATCTTTAACTTGGGTAAAGACTGGATCCTTTCTTAAACCATCCTGGGACTACAGCTCATGTTTTGGTCGTCATTGTCAGTCTGTTGGTCTAGTCACAATAGTCAACAAAATCTTTATGTTTCCAACTCAATAAACCTGGCATCTGCTTAGCTACCAAAAACATGAAATAGCAATCGTTACTTATGTAAATGGTGACAGAAAATGCCGTGATGGCCCATTTCTCGTGAACGAGGTTCTGTGTTCAAACCTAGGCAAGTCCCGATGTGACTTATTCATAATTATGTACTACCTGAGTTTATCTTTAACATTACTGATATCGTTGCAGCAAAATGTCGTGAGAAAATCTGGACTTAAGTCTGTGATCGCCAACATGTCTTGAGCAAGCGTGGTGGTCAATGGTCATGCCTTCTCTGTGTGAGAAGAGAGGTCTTGACAGTGCTCCTCTCTGTGAGGAGCAGTGGGCCGAAATCCACCACGCACTCCCAGTGCGAGTTGAAAGGACATGGCAGTTTCCTCACAATGTTTTCATTCACCATTTTGAGAGCGGTGGTGATCAATCATAAAATCATAAATTTATTTACGCCCGGAACTATTATAGGCTGGTATTATTTCTACTAGGTATGTATGTAAATAATATATCGTTCTTACCAGTAAGTCTGTGAGTCATACCATTCTGTCCATAGCTTGAGCTGACAAAGTCGTCAGTTATGTTGACATATTACTTAAACAAGATTACTAGTTATGCAAAGTACAATCATGTCATCGTTTGGTCTATAATTTAAATATTAAAAGTAATGCCAAATAAATCGAATAATTATCAAATAGGCGGGAAATACACCAGAATATGACATTTTGATTTATGATTATAATGCTTGACATTTTTTTTTATTACCAGACATTTTCATCATATTTAGTTCCATCCTTTTCCAAAATAATATCTGCCATGTTCTAGCTAGTCCCTTTATTAAACTTTTACTAATGGAGCAATCAATTAAGTAACTATCTATAATATACTTACTTAATGCGCTTTGACAATCCAAAAGTGCCTGTATATCGTTTAATTGTTGTACATTATTTGAGATTGATATTTGTAAGTAAAACACAGTCACAATATATGTTTTAACTTTTAATAAATAAGTTAGACAACCTACACTAACAATACAAAAGACTTATGAATTAAAATAAAGAATACCTTTCGATTTTTCTCAAGCAGACGTAGGCGTGGGCACGGGCAATGAGTCAGTTTGTCGATATCGACAAGACATTAGTGACGCCTACTTTACTAATTCATAAGACAAGTTGTAGTGGCGCCTAACACGAGGTTAACAGCTTACTACAGAAGTTATAAAGTGAGCTGTGTTAAAATGATAATGAACAAATTTCTAATTGATTTAGGCATAGCGGGGATTTCATATTGCTAGAATCAGTAATAATTCTCCATAGTAGGTACGGTCGCGGTCAAGAGTCCATTCTCATGCTAAGGGTTATATTGCTATGACTCGCGGTCCAGGCCGTACCTACAGCTGTGTGTATAAGTGATGTAACCAGACCGCACACCACAATAGGTACTCACACAGCACTGTCGTCGAAAGATACAAAAAACATACCGTCGCACAGAGTACTCTGTCTCTGTCTGTACTGTGTTACGTAGTAACTACGTATGACCTTGGTCGGTTCATACGATCGCTAAATTTCACGTTCTAATATCAAGTCTCGGTAGCTCGCAGCGTATTGTCATTGATTAAGAAACACAATGGTCTGGGTTCAAATCTCCCGTAGAGACTTTTATTTTTCTTTTCAACAATTTCATCAGTTCTTTTATTATTCGTTATACGAGAATGTTTTTTTTTTAATTACTTAAATTATTATTTAAACAAAGGATTAAGAAGATTATGTGATAACAAAATGTTTATTCGTTATAATTTTATGAAGTAGGTATAAAAATAACCACTAATAACTTCTTGTTAACAGTTTATTTTCTCATAAAGAACAATTATTGAAGTAAAGTAGCTAATTGGTGAACCATGATAATCAGGTTATTGTATCTTAGTAATATAATAATATTGTGCTGTAATTACTACAATGTGCGGTACTCTAAAGAAATCACATTTTTCTACGCAAATCTACCCACGTAAAAATAACAAATGCAGACAAGTTGTCACAATACAATTAAATGACTCAGTAGTACTACTATTGGAATAAATCTACTGCGAGTGAGTTAGTTCTCTCAAACCTCAAAGTTAACAAATTGTATTTAATAGGACTTATCGAAGTTATAGCTTTTTTTTTTTTTTTTTTTTGGGTGGGAAATCATCAAATGACTTCTCCTGCTGAGTAGAGCAGGAGGGCGTGTCAGACTTTTACTGACTAAAACCCACCCGTGTTCCCTCAGTAGCCCGTATGCCAGGGGCCGTGGTACCTCTTTCGAACAAACCCGCACCCCTGGCAGGCATCGGCCCTTGCGGACCCCACCAGTGGTTGCTGACATCTTTGACGGCGCGCGTGAGGAACACAACGCGCCGTCCCGTCTACCACTTTTCGGCCGCAGAGGATAGGGAGAGCGGCTGACGCTATACCGACACTCCTCTTCCCCTGCGGCCCCACCGCGTCCGCCATCAAACGGTGGCGGCCCCGTCCAGGCCACGGAAGGGAAGAGCGCTGCTCAGAAGCACCGGCACTCCTCCTCTACCGCAGCCCGTAACCCTCAGCCGCGATGCCTCCCATTCGACATCGCGGCCCACCTCAGTTGCGGTGCACCTCACCGCAACCTACTTTTTGGCCGCTACGTCAATGGCTTGAAGGCAAAAGCCCTGACGAGCGGCCCCACCGTTGGGTTCCTCTTGGCTTCACCGTGGATGGGAGACCACGGTTACTAAGCCCCCCCGCAACGACAATGCGGGAACCCACTCGGGGGGGATCGAAGTTATAGCTTAAGTAATCATTTTCATTACGAAAAGAAGATTGAAACCAAACCTCGAAATAATCCATATTACGGATATGACACAATATTATGTGAATATTACTAAAATCAATAAAAGTCAATAATAATAAATATTTCTAATTTATATCTTAATGTTAATGTTTATGTTTTTTGAGCTGGTTTTCCATGATGCAAACCTTCTGCGTGGAGTGCACGGCAAACTATGAATAATTTGGCAAAATGTCTTGTCTTTTTGAAACCACTTGTGCTGTCGCTTTCTTTTATAAGCTGGGGTCTTCCACTTTGCTTTCGACGGGCAAGGCTACCCCCTTCCTCATATCTTTTCATCCACTGACTCACAGTATTTCACTAAAACAAAAAAGGGGTACTGTTAGGCTACTAAAAATACATACTAATATGTATTACTATTTAGAAACAAAATTATTTGAAATACAAACTTCGCATAAATATTTAATCTAGGAAATAAATTTACTTTGAAATTTTATATTTTTCTTCTATTTAGACGTTATGATATTTATAAAACGTTTAAAAATTACTACAAGGATCAGCAGTTATACTTTAAATAAGTGCTTAATAAAATAATTAAATCATAATACTCACACTCAGGCCGGTTTCATCAGTTATTTGTGATATTTAAGTCCGCTTTTATGCAGCGCAATAATATTCGCTTTCATTTCTATTATTCAATTTGCTTACATTTTAAAATGAACTAGAAGACCGCTAATAGATTAAACACACGTCACTAGCACACAATAACAACCAACACCGTTCTATATGTCACGTCGAATGAGTCGTAAGTTAATTAACATTTACATTTATTTAGGTTTCTGTGGGTATATTGATAAAGTTTTACGAGTTTAGTGAACAAGACGAATAGAACAAGAAACTATAGTCAAAAGCGATTTTTAAAACAATAAAAAGGCTAGCACACCGCGCGTGGGATTCGAACCCGAGACTCGTTGCGCACGATGGCGCTAATCCAAGTACGGTAACCACTAAGCTATCACGTCATTTGCTTTAACGGTTGAATTTATGGAATACAATCATTTGTAGACGTATGAGAGTGTATGTGTCTACAGTATAGAAATTACTTAATATAAGAAGGTCGTAAGTTAAACCGTAGTGTCAATCTATTACTTTTTGAGATTGGTACTCCGCTTTTGGATCCTACTGTACGAGTAATGCTTGTATGATCAATGACGAGTAAAGGATTTTTTTTTATTTTATTTCAGATATCAAGATAAATAGGTACAATAACATTATATTGAGATTACAAAACAATTACTAAATAAGAGATTAAAATTAAAATTGGAAATAAAAATTATGGTTAGTTGACTGATTTAACAAGGGACCTCCAAAGCGGGGGGGGGGGGGGATGAGATTATGTTACAGTTTTCAAGATTTCGTTGCGTCTGCCACGCATTTTGCAGATTCTTTTGATCGTCCGTCGAATGATAACCTGAAAGCCTTGGAGCATGCCCGACGCACTACAGAAATGTGGCAGCCCCAACATCATCTTGAATTTAACTATCACACAGAAAGTTAAACAAAGCCAAACATTTTGTAAGTTAACACTAAGTTATTAGGTAGGATGCTTAGTACAGAAATAGATTTCGTAGATATATATTATGCCTAGGTATATCGACACTTAATTCTAACTTAGTCAAAAACTACGCTCTACTTGATTTACTAGTTCAAATAAAGTTCTAAAGACAGCGACATCTTTCAATTAAGCCCAACCTTATAGTACTGTCCCAATATGATGTAACACCAAAAGACCATTGTTCTCAATTGTTTGGCACAATGTCAGTAATTGGCGAGACAGAACGTTTATTCTGTAATTATTGGTCAACATGGTCGAAGCATCTCCACCCATTATCATTAGACAATGTTCTAAGCGAATCTTTTTTCTTATCTATCAGCCTACAGATTCTGATTCAGATTCCACACTACCCGGTTCCCCCCCGAGTGGGTTCCCGCATTGTCGTTGCGGGGGGCTCAGTAACCGTGGATTCCGGCACGGTGAAGCCAAAAGGAACCCAAAGGTGGGGCCGCTCGTCAGGGCTTTTGCCTTCAAGCCATTGACGTAGCGGCCAAAAAGTAGGTTGCGGTGAGGTGCACCGCAACTGAGGTGGGCCGCGATGTCGAATGGGAGGCATCGCGGCTGAGGGTTACGGGCTGCGGTAGAGGAGGAGTGCCGGTGCTTTTGAGCAGCGCTCTTCCCTTCCGTGGCCTGGACGGGGCTGCCTCCGTTTGATGGCGGACGCGGTGGGGCCGCAGGGGAAGAGGAGTGTCGGTATAGCGTCAGCCGCTCTCCCTATCCCCTGCGGCCGAAAAGTGGTAGACGGGACGGCGCGTTGTTTAGAAGATTTCAGCAACCACCGGTGGGGTCCGCAAGGGCCGATGCCTGCCAGGGGTGCGGGTTTGTTCGAAAGAGATACCACAGCCCCTGGCATATGGGCTACTGAGGGAACACGGGTGGGTTTTAGTCAGTAAAAGTCTGACACGCCCTCCTGCTCTACTCGGCAGGAGAAGTCATTTGATGATTTCCCACCCAAAAAAAAAAAAACACTACCCGGTTAAATAATAGTGTTATTTGCATCGATTTCATTGAAGTATACTGCCTACGTTATCCAATTTGCTGTGTTATCTTCATTCCAAATAGTTTTATTTTATGCCTGAATAACAGTCAAAGGCAAAGCATTTATTTCAAATGGCCCTATAAAGCACTTTTGAACGTCAACATTTACATTAAAATAGAATTGATTCTAGTCGTCCGGCACCCCTTCCAAAATATAGTTTCGTATGGAGAAGAATGGGAAAAAAACTCCTCCGTTACTCTATTAAAATGTTTTAAGTACAATATGTAATATGCATTCATAATACAATTTTATGTGAAAACGATGCTCCCAGAATAAAATTACCTTACCAAAATAGGTAAAAAGAATGAAATTGAAGTAACTACAGATAAATAAAGTTTATGATAGATACATGGTGCTCACATATTTACAAACATTGTAAAAGTAAGGAACAGAAATTAAAATATAAACTTTATTGTTAACGAGAGCAGTATTAATTCAAATGGCAATTCAGCTGGGTGATATGGATCACCATTTCACCAACCAGCACCCTAATTGCGTAACTCACAATTCATCATAATCTGTATCGTTTTGAAACGGATTGTTAAACCATTGCTTCATATGTTCGAAAAATGTGTCTGTTCGACAACATAAATAACGCTATGGATATTGTTTAACTGTGAAGACGAAACCAATTATGATCAATCGTGAGTTACGCAATTAGGGTGCAGTTCAGTTACACATATTTTCATCACAGAAAAAGTGTGATAGGTGGTGTGGTGATGGTGATAAGCATTGTACCTAGGATGTGAACAAATAGCTGAAGTATATAATATGATAACGTTATTTAGGTACAACACAATTGTAACTTTATAACAACCTACGGAACTTGCTTCAATTAATGAACGATGACGCAGTTTTGCATAAAACTTTAAAGTGAACATTAACAACAATTACATAACTTCTACACGAAGTAATATCAAGTACAGTGACCCCTTACATTTCAATGATCTAGATCCAATTCTAGATTGTTTCTCTCGACGAAAATAATTACGAAACTGTAGAGGATGTTCACATTATGCAAACGTTTATGGTTATAATAACTAGTTAGGTATAATAAAAATGAACAGATGGACAGAAAATCCGAATATTATTACACTGAGAGAGTATTGCACCGGTAATGGTAATTCTGTTATCTAATTTAGATTGTGCCTGCAGGCATTCCGGTTGCGTGACATGGAAGGCGGAAGAAGAGCAGGATTGTTTCCCGTTGTACTATGCTCTTCTATACAAGGTGTAAGAGAAAATACGCAAAACCTAAAATTAGTTTGTTCCTAATTGACTAGTGAATTGATTTCAGTAATTTTTAACAAAGGTATTTTTTTCAAAAAGTATGTTTTTTTCCAAACCTACCACTGATTGAGCCAAAGAAAATTGAATCTTATTTCGAACCAATAAGACTTAATTTTAAATGCATAAACCACCGCTTGGGTCAACACGTCTTTCCTAATACTAACAGTTAGCTTTTAAAAAAAGTTTTGGTCATTGTATTATGCTTTTAACTCACTACTCTAATTGAAGTGTATGAGGTTTATATATACAACGTGTAACGCTATATACCTAAATACTATATACATGTTGTAATTTAAATTCGTTTTTTTCATAACTGTTTGTATGACCGCGTTGTTCTTCTAAGCTATGCAACGGATTCTGAAGCCAGTTTTTACCATAATTTAGACAATTTGTTCAAATGCGTGCTCTGCACCACTCAACTCAATCTGTATGCTTCTTTGCTCAAAAGACCATTTCAGACATCAATCTACATTGTCTTCACATGATCTGACCAAGTCTATGTCTGGACTTTAAAAGAGACTGACCTCTGAGTTTGTTTCGGCCTTTCTCCTGTCATTAGAAAGGAGCAACGAGGCAGTCATCCCCCCATTATTATTACATTATGTTTGCTTCTCTTCTTCATCAACCTGTTTCAATACTAATTATAAATAGTCAGCCACATCTGTTACTAAATAATAATATTATAAAATTTGGAATCAATCTTACAGATATGTAGATGGATATGGTGCCAGTGAAAAGCGTACGAAATGACACGAGTTTGACTATGAATGACCTTGATGACTTTTTAATATAAAAAAGTATATAATCATGTTGAACCTGTTTCAAATCTACAACTTGCCTATGTCTATAGCCTAGAAAGCACGTGTAACCTGATAATCAAGTTCTACATATTTTTTTTTTGTAAATGAAATAGTTTATAAATAATACTCACTTATTTGAAAAGTCTCTTTTAAAGTCCAGACATAATTTTGGTCAGACCATGTGAAAACCATGTAGATCGGTATCAGAGAAAGAAGCACACAGATTAAGTGGATCTGTTCAGTCAGTGCACGCCATACCACCAGAATTATTTTTAAAAGCATAACCCTGGCGTTTCTTGCCGGCTCTTTTCCATTAGGAAATTACCAATTGGAACCTATCTTCTGACGTTTCAGTGCCCATGTAGGTTTATGTGGAATAAAATACTTTGTTTTGATTTGAATCATGTAGTTTATTCATATCAGTTCCTATGTCTTTTGGTCTAATACCTAGATGTGGGTAGTGTAACTATAGTCAATACACCCACAGATTATACGAAACATAACACATTCATTCAAAAAGGTGCCAACTTTACGAGTTACAATGTATCATTGTAGTTATGACATTATTGCAACTGTGCCTACACAATCTTAACCTATATTCAACCCTTTGAATAGAACATAACGAAGTTCAAATAATCCCATAATATTCCTAAGCTAGCAACCAAAGAGTTAAATCTATCAATAAGTCTTACATAATAGTCTAAAGATTTCATTAAAACCTATTCAGAGTTCTAGATAACAATCGTAGGTATATAAATCACGTTCTGAAAGTAAAAGGATTCTATAAAATGGCTGCTCGTGACGTCATCCAGTGAATCTGTGGTATGCCCACGCGCAGGTGACAATGAGGAGATGAGTTTTGATTAATGTGACGAAGTGTTCGAATTGAAAGGTATTGCTTTGTTCTATGCTAGGTTGAATAGCAAGTACAGATAGTTTAATGGATATTTGGATGTCTTTGTTAATTTGGAAATCGAATCGATTTGTTTTGCAATTAAAAATCTCTCGCGTGACTAATATAACAATGACACTCTTCACTTCAACCTATATGAATGTTTTATGATCAATAAATCAAAAAACTCCATAAATACCCAAATTAATAATCTCCGTAAAGTATAATTCCAACGTAAATATTCAAATAACAAAGTGGAGAGATGTAATTCAATAAATATTTATCACTTCATAATAAACAAAACAGACAAGAATGTATTCGGCGACATAATAACATAAAAACAAATGTGTTTGTTTATTTATAACCCATAAAAAATTAAAAAAATGTAAAACAGAAGAACATCACATGATTTCATTGCACAATATTTTAAACTGGGTTTGAACGGCTTCGCCGTGATTTTCATGAATTTTCCTATAATTCAAATCTAAGTAAAATTCTTTTACTTTTAATCCTAATCAAAATCAATTTACGTAAAGGACTAAACAAGCGTATTTATTTTTTGTTTGAAAGTACTCATGCATACTTACTTCTATATAGTATCATATATAGTACGGAGAATGTTTACTCCGAATTACAAATTATAAAAATCTGCAACTGATTTTGGCATTATTATTTTTCAAGGACTACTGTGCAAGTGTGCATACTAGAGATGATTGTTAAAAAATAAAGAAACAAAAACAAATTACATCAGAGGTTACAATAACAGGTCACACAGATGACACATATATCTATGTGGAACGCGGTGTCAATACTCCAGACGATGTGTAATGTCAAATGTCAAGTTTTTGCGATTAAAGAATGTCTGAGTTTAGTTACTCATGTGGTAACAAGTTGTAGATATAACTTCTTTATGCTTGCTATATTTTTATTGTCACTTAAAAAAATGAGTGAGTTGAACGCCGTAAGATTATGTATGCAAGAGCAGATTGAGAGAATAACTTTTTATTAAATAAACAATTAATGATCATTTTTATCCCAACAAAATTGTCATGTTTGATAAGATGTGTTTACCTCTAGTTACTGTGAAATATATCCACTTACGTTAATTTTTAAGGTTATTCTTTTCTTTCTAGATGCTATAGACACCGTTTTCCTTATAGATGGTATTCACATTAGAGTAGAAATTTAATTGAGGCTGAATGTTCTTTTTTATATACTTTTCGTCATTTATCAGATGGTTCCAGTTTTATACAGTAAAATTCCGCGAGAAATAAAGAATCTTAATTTAGTTATTTCAAAAAAACGGCTGAAACAATTTTTAATTAATAAATGTTACTACTCAATCACTGAATTTATGGAGGATTATTGTTGACAATGATATTTTAAATGTTGACTTAATTGTATTTCTATTTTATGGTTTGATATTTTAATTATAACTACAGACATTAAAAAAAAAAACATTATTCTTGTGTGTAATATTTGTATGTTTGCGAGTAGAATGCAGCGCACTAATATTATCACTATAAGACCTAATATAAACTATGTACCTGCATTGTGAAAAATAAAATGATTTGATTTTATTTTGACATGCTGGCTAAGCCACCTCATCGAGTGGTATCCCTTCGGTTTTATGCGAATGGCACCCATGATAACCCCAATTAAAAGATTTATGAGTCAAGGTCACCCAACCCTAAAGTACAAACTTCTAAATAAATGCTATAATAATCACCGTACTAATAAAGATGACATAAACTCCCTAATAATATTATGATCCTCTCGTTAAACTAAAACCTGTGATTAACAAACAAGACAATACATTATTCATAGCATACATAACAGCGGTAAGCGGAGGTGTCGTTAACCTTAGTGGCAAGTGGCAATGGTACCATCGTTCCGCTCCGTACTAGGTTGGTGGGTAGTAGGGCGACACTGTGATGCGTTGATGTCTTTTGTATGGGGGAACGATACGGTGACTTATGGGTGACATGTAACTTTATCAGAGGAAGTAAATTCATATGCTTTCTTGTTGGATGGTGAATACTATATTTTTTCATCATCATCATCATTTCAGCCGAAAGACGTACTGGGAGGCCTATGCCTCCCCCAACAGAGAGCCATAATCGCCACGCTTGGCAGGCGGGTTGGCGATCGCAGTATGGTGGTAAAATGCATAGAAAACGCTGCTGCTCATTCTCTAGTAAGTCTCTTAGTCGCCTTCTACGACACCCACTGGAAGAAATGGGATGGTGCTATTCTTTTACGTCCGGCACCACACGGAATATATATCTTTTAAATCATCAATATTTACGGGTTTACTCGTATTTATATTAGTTTACCTTAACTAGTTTTGAACTCGAATGGACTCATGGATCCATTCAAGTTTGACTAGCGACTTTTTAAGTTAGTAAATAATAAGCACAGATATGTAAAATACATTAAGGCTGTGGTATCTCTTTCGAACAAACCCGCACCCCTGACAGGCATCGGCCCTTGCGGGCCCCATCATTTTTTGTGCTGACATCTCTTTGAGGCGCGCGTGGAACACAACGCGCCGTCGACTTGGGCTTGGTCCTTACCGGACAGCGAGCTACCCATTACTCGCCGTCCGCAAGCCCATGCCTACGGTGGCCGGGAATCGGCCTGGGATTCACGACGCCCGGGGCGTCTCCGTATCTTGCGGCGGCTAGGGTCGCGAGGGCGCATAGACGGCCTCTCCCTCACGTGCGCCGCCTCCCTCTTCGCGAGCATAACTGCTTCGCTGAAGAAGGTGATGGCTACCCATCCCCGCTGGCTCCGTACCATGGCCTGGACCAGGGCCGGACGCGAGAGATCGCCGCTGCCGAACGCCTCCACGAGAACACGGCGGTGCTCCGCCCAAGCCGGGCAGACCGCCACCGTATGCTCCACCGTGTCCTCAGGGCGATCTTCGCAGTGGAAACACCCGGGCGTTTCCTCCCGCCCAATCCGAAACAGGAACCTCCCGAAACAACCGTGTCCGGTGAGGACCTGCGTCAGGCGGAAGGTGAGGACGCCATGCCTCCTCTCAAGCCACTCCTCAAAGAGGGGACTTACCGCCGCAATCGTGGCGTGCTCAGTATCAACATAGTTGGGAATATTAAGGCAGATGGTGATTGTCAAAGATATTGAAATATTTTCATTCGCTCGTGACACGTTTTTGGATTTCGAGTAGGGATGGATTTATGGTGCCACGATGTAGCGAAAATGATTAAAGACTGTAGTTTGATTCATAAATTGTGTGTTTTTATTATGCTGAGCTTCATGTGGGCCTGCATAGATTAAGATAGTGACTATATTGAAATTAATAGCAGATCTTGAACTTACACCCACCGATACCGATCGAAGGTAACACATCACTTATCTACTAGAAATATATTATTAATTCAATGCATAGAGAGAGAAGATTGTGAACTTGTAACTAACGTGGCCTGAGCATGAAAATTTCTAAGGTTGATCTTTCGCATGACCATTAGTTTCAAAGCCAAGAAACATGTTAATAAATTAAATCGGAGTTCTCATGTAATTATCAATAACGTCACACATCTATCATCTTTTATTAATAATTATAGATGGCCAATAGTCGTTTTTAGCCCTAACATATGTTTTTTGATGACAATTTTGCCTATCGATTTATTGTTAACAATGCCATCTGCCCGAAATGGTTTACCATTGGTAAAAATTCGAAATTCGGTTCAAACTTTCATCCCCTAACTGACATATTATTTATGTGGATTATTTTTCAAAACCTGCAAAAGTAAGCACTAGGTTCACTTTCGTTAAGAAAGGAAATTGTATAGAAAAGGAAAATAATAAAAAAACTTGTTGATTTCATAACCCAGCGGTTTTGGCTACACGTTGAACAACAGTGAATTAATTTAAGATTTTTTATTTAAGTACTTTTAATTGTTATGACATTAATGTGTTAAATATTGCACATATGTACAAACACAAAAAATAATCATATTACTGCTTTAGACGTCATATATGGTTATGCAAACACGTGCATTTAATATAAATATTAATAGTTTCACAATTAACATAATTGCGTCTATTAATGTTTGTCAAATGTACATTTTTATGTTTACATATTCATAAAGCTATGTAGGTATAATTTAAATATAAATCTGGAAGTGAAGTGAATTTATTATTTATGTGCATATTTTAACTTGAGTTTAATTGTTAACAATAACAAATGAGTTCGAATGTACTGTTGAGTTAATTATTGTTATTTTTAATATGATAAATTATACTTATAACTAAGAAGCAAGGTTGAATGCCTAGAAATGAATCAAAATATCCTCATACGTTGAATAGGAAGAGAAATAACCACTTTTAAATTAAATTGTTGCTCTGTATAATCTTTTACCCAAATGAGTTTGACTTCGTATTAGTTGCAGCTGATAGCTATTTTATACTTTTGTAAATAAAATAAAGATAAACAAAAGCCATTCGCAGATTTTGTCCATGGTATCTGAAGAGCACTTAAAACTAAACATATTCCACCTTATTCATAAACGTTGGTTAAAGTTAAGTAATGAATAGCGTCTGTTTAACCATACATTTTTGACGTTTAAACATCATTTAACATAAATCATCGTTTATGAAAATGGCCCATTATGCACTTTTTCTTGCGGAAATTCTTTTCGCATAAGTCCACGTTCGTATTAGGCCTAAATTCACTATGACAACTTAACGATTCCTCACTCGTAACCACGTCAATCATGCACGAAATCTTCTAATATCGTATTAATAATATCGACAAATTGTCTGGGAACATACAGAATATGATATTTCGGTTCCTTACCGTTACATTAGTTTCTAAAAAATACGATATTGACGTAGTTTGAACGTAGTAAGATTTCACGGGGAATCATTATAACCATATAGAATTAAAGCCCTGACTTAAAAAATTCAGCGCCGGAATTTTCTCGCGCACTGGATACATGCGAACTTGGTCTAAATTTACGCAAAAGTACATCGCATGTTAATAATCATAGTTTCTATTAAATACCATACTTGACGTAAATAACATTTAAATAGATATTTTTTATCAGTGCTATGACAACATATTTTTTGTCGCAACATAGGAAGTTGTTGCCGCACCTAATTAGATGATCGTCCGACCGCTGAAAGTTACAAAACTATCTCTCACCTGCGTGTTGACATCGCCAAACAGCAAACAGAGCACCGCAGCACACACCAACAACAAATGTAAACAACCCATGATGCACTACACAGTACCTCAAACTAACATTACTCACTTATCGACAAACAATCGATACCAAGACTAATTACGACGGAAATTGTCAATTGAACAATTGCATCGAAAAACAATTCCCACTATTAAATCATCGATGCAATGCCGATGAAACCACATTCACTCGGCTTCACCTTTCCTTGTAATTAAAGTTCTACAAATGTCAACTGCACTAAAACAATCGATAAAAATCCAAGTCAATCAATAAAAAAGTTTGTGGAAGTTGCAGCACTATTATCGCAGGCCGTATTTTATTTTTAAGTTAGGAATTAGTGTCGTTATTTTTTTCGTGTTCGATTGTTTCGAATCGTGTTCGTGTCTCGATTGTTGCGCGCGCGTTCTCAGCGCAGTATCAAGAGAGACTATTTGACATTTGGCCGCGCCGGTCACGAGTTAGTGATGCCCCCCTACCCGACCTGACTTGCGTCCTTGAACGTACTATACTGTTCTCGATTTATGAATTCGATGTGGTCTTATTAGCACCGTTGTCTGAATCGGCGGATTTTGCTAATTATGCATTTGTTCTGACTTCCTGGCATGATTAACTGAATTAACGAACGGTGTAAAGACGAATCTAAAAAGTAACGAAAAAGTACGTGTTCATTGAATTGTGAAAGGATCGCAGGCTTATGTCGCCCCCACACTACCCTACCTATGTTTATCTTGCATTTAATGAACTTCCACACCAGCACCAGCACCACAACTATGGCCACAAACAAAAAGGAGACTATAATAGGCTCAACTACACAAATTACTCAAGCGGTCTAACCAAGAAGAGACCAGCTACCAATCATTATCCTAGAGGAGTTCACTGCTGAACTTGACAGCTGACCAAGAATTGGAACCGCAAACTTAGTATTTATTATACTGTGCCTTAGTGTGCAACCTGTGGAATATTCGGAATTGCTGAAAATGAAAATACGAGAGACATCCTTCGATCATTTGACCTCAAAAAAGAATCAGCTAATGATGGGTCGGCTAATTTCAAAGAAAAATGTCACAGACAAGTTTAAGCGCTACTGCTGAGCATGTGGTCCAAGGTTCTATTTTCAGGCTCAACAAATTGTTATTGGGTTTTTTATTAGGAACAAGCTTCTGCCGAGAAAAGCTTTTGCATCGTGAGGAAACCGGCATGTTCTAGAACCAAAAATTCGAAGACATGTGACATCTACCAACCCGCACTGGGCCCGCGTGGTGGATTATTGCCCAATCCCTCTCACCGAAAGGAGGCCTGTGTCCCAGCAGTGGGAACAGTATTGGCTGATGATGATAATGATGATGAAGCTTTTGCCAGCGGCTTCGCCCGCAGGGAACTTTCATCCCCTATTTAAATAAGGAAGGATTTTTCGAAATTCAACCCCTAAGGGCTAATCCCTTAGAGTTTAATTCAAAAAAATCCTTCCTTATTCCTTGTCAACATTATAAAGGGAACCTCTGTTCAAAATTTCAGCTTTCTAGGTCCAAGGGTTTGGGCTGGGCGTTGATGAGTCAGTCAGTCAGTCAGGACTTTTCTTTTTATTTATACAGATAGATAAGATTTATCAGAACCAACTTAGAGTCTAGATGTGTGTCCAGATGATGACCATTTGCACGCCCGCTATTACATAGGACTTAAACATAACTAGCGAAATTTGGGTGTCCTCTGCTACCCTTTGGGAATCCCCAAAGGTACACAAAAATAATGTAACATAACATCACGTTATGTTATATTATTTTTGCTAAACCCATAAAAGTAGGTAATGACACCAAAGTTTATAAAAGTTTATGATGGGTGTCAAATTCTCACTGCTGCGGGCAAATCGGACTAACTACTGTACAAAAAGTTTAGCATCAAAATAAAACTTTATATTAACTTATTACAACTTTTTATAATGCAATATTTTTAGATGCCCTTTTGTCACCTTTGGATGTATATGTTATTAAGGAAAGTCATATCGGGACATAATAAATGTATTTTTGCCATTTTTAAACAGCATTGCGGTTTAAGGGATATATAGTTGAATTATAGGCAGCGCGGCGAGCGCGGCCTACTGTGACATCGCTTGTATATAACTCAAGCGATAATATATATATATATATGTATATATATATTGTATATTTATCACAGCGGGCTTAGCATGACGCTTTCTATTTCTACGAAGAATAGACAGTGCTTTTTCAATACAAGTGACATTACGTTGCCTCATTTTTGACATCGCAGAGATATCCTTCTACACTTTGTCATATTGTCTTTCGTTTCTAACGATCTTTGTCTAGGTCCATAAAAATGTAGACTATTTCAGAAGAATATTTCTTCCCAAACTGTCAAAATCACGCCGACAACGAACTTTCTACTCGACGGCCACAAAGTATATACGGTTATCTACAAAATCATGATTCGTTTCGAACGCATAACTGTGATAACTAATAGAAAAACATAGCTATCTTCTTCTATTATGCATCATTTAATTAATAGTCATGTCTATTCTTCCGTCGACAAATCGGTGCTCGTGCTAAGCCTGCAGTTTGGGAAAGGTTTTAATATTAATATTGTGACTCAAATGATGTCACACACAGTGGGCCTCGCTCGCTCCGCTGAGGTATTTAACTTCGTCTCGTATTTCGGTAACTCATCAGATATCCCAGGTGCTATAGGAGACTTATGTGAATATTTAACTTTTACAGTAGGTTTCTTTCTACAAAATTAGAGGATATTGCAACAATGTTGTATAAAAGAGGTACTATAAAGTATACACGTATGACCATCAGGGTGCTTACTCTCGAATATAATTCCGATAGATCGACATTGGAATTGTCAGTCAAACGTCAGGGATTGGCTAGACTCAGTGAGTCCAGCCAATCCCTGACGTTTAACTGATAATTCCAATGTCGATCTATCGGAATTATATTCCAGAGTAAGCACCCAGGGGCCTAAGTCTACTAATTTATAAACGTTACAATGGTCTCTCAATGGTGTGTTTTTGACAGTTTTTGTATGGCAAATCTGTCAAAAACTTACCATTGAGAGACCATTGTGACGTTTATAAATTAGTAGACTTAGGCCCCTGGTCAGACGTATACTTTACATAGTTAACTCTTTTAATACATCTCGTTCTCGTTCATACATCTGTATACCATAAGTATAATGGTCATGTTCAATTGGGAAAATCTGACAGTTTGTGGTAGCTGCATGAGCAGTCTGTACACCCTGCTACACATCAAGCTATACATTTCCAGTATAAGCTGATCTCGCGTTGTATAGGATTTCCGTACAGTGCGAGATCAGCGTAAACTGGAAATGTATAGCTTGATGTGTAGCCGTGTGTACATGTATTCTAACTATTGCTACATAATCTTGCTAGGATTGTCTACATTTTATTTGACATTTCGCAACTATGATTCAGAATTAGATCACAATAAATTATGATTATATTTATGATCTTTTCTAAGTTTTTCTCACGGATCTGTAAACGGCTTGTGTTATTAGCATTCTTCAGTCATCATTGTGACAATTATTATGTTTTCCGGATACTGTGCGCGCGCGCAGCTGGACAGTGTCATTAATTATAATTATAAGTAATATCATTTGTTTATAAAACATTTTTTTTTTAAATCTAATTATTTAATGATTATCTTTTTTCTATTTCTTACATTTTTTTTTTGTCAAGAAATATTTATTTTTATCCAAGCTCTTTAAATTATAATAAGTACAGGTATATAACAAGAAAATAATCATAAAGCATCAAAAAATACGTCCGCATCGTTGTCAATGGGAAAAGTGCCCAAAAGGCTGGCAGCATTGCCACTTTGTATGGCAATGCTGATTCTTTGGCCGAAAAATAGGCCAGCCCTTTGGTCACGTGAAGAGTCGACCAACCGATAGGCGCCGGGGAAGCTGGTGAGTCGCTCTTGAAGGAACTCGCGGCTCTGATCAACCTTATGCTCACCGGCGGGGTGAACGATGCCGTCATCGATGCCCTGTACGGTGCCAACCTGTGTGCCCTGCGCAAGAAGGACGGTGGCATTCGTCCCATCGCCGTTGGGTGTACATACAGACGTACGGCAGCCTAAATATGTTGTAAGTTATACAGCGAAAAGCTTACAACTCAGTTTCAGCCCCTGCAGCTAGGTTTTGGCTCGAGAGGGGGCTGTGAGGCTGCCGTACTAGCACTTTCCACCTTTTTAAACTTCAACAAAGGTGAGGTCATCCTCAAGGTTGACGTTAAGAACGCCTTTAACTTTGTGAATAGGGACACTTTGTTGGCTGAAGTCAAAAAAGAACTACTCGAAATTTATGGTTTTATTTGGCAATGTTACAGGTACCCTTCCAAATTACTATACAAGTACAATGTTTTAGAATCTGCAGTAGGATGCCAACAGGGTGACCCTCTCGGGCCTGTCATTTTTAGCTTAGCTATTCATCCCATTATCCAGAAACTAAATCCAAAATTTAACGTATGGTATCTAGATAATGGAACGCTAGGAGGTGACGTAGACACCGTTTTGAAAGACCTAAAACTCCTCAAACAACAATTTAAATCTATTGGCTTGGACCTTAATCCATCAAAATGTGAAATGTATCTTTCTGACGTCACCGACAGACACCTAACCTTAGAAAAATTTAACGAAATAGCCCCACAAATCAAAATTCTTGAAAAAGTTCTCTGCACCTCCTAGGTTCCCCAATTTTGGAAGACAGCTTTTCTCAATTCATCGACGATAAAATTAAAAATTTCAACGACATTTCGGAAAGACTCTCTAAAATAAATGTACACTCGGCATTCACCCTGATTAGATACTGTTTTTTTGGCCCGAACTTTACCTATATATTTTCTACGCTCTTCAACTTCATGGAAACATCCACAGCTCTTGGACAAAATTGACCAAATTATTCGCAGCACACTTTCATCCATTTTAAATGTGGCCTTGGACGACCGAGCGTGGCTTCAAGCCACTCTACCCATCCGTTTTGGTGGCCTCGGCGTCCGTAAAATTACTAGTATTAGCTTACCGGCTTTCCTGTCCTCTGTCCACAGCACTGAAAAGTTGGCTGGGAAATTTTTAGCCCGTTGCCTGGTTGGCTCTGAAGTGCCGTGCTTGACCGATGCGGTAAGTGCCTGGAAAATGGCTTGCCCGGATACAGATCAGCCCGTGAACCCATCTTCCCAGAGACAGTAGGATGAGCCGCTCTGCAGGTTGGTACGGAATAAACTTATTAATACGTCCACCAATGCTGCTGAGCGTGCTCGCCTTCTGGCTGAGGGTGAATGGGAGTCGGGCCTCTGCCTGCAGGCACTACCGTCACCCAACATAGGCACCATGCTGGGTGACTCGACCTTGCGGCTCGCTGCATGCCTGCGTCTTGGCGCTCCTTGCGTGGCTCTGCATCGCTGTCAATGCGGTGAAGGTGTCGACTGCCTCGGACACCATGGCTTATCCTGCAGTAGGAGCGCAGGCCGGATAGCACGGCACGCCAGCATCAATGACATTATCCGTCGTGCTCTTGTCACTGCCGGGGTGCCAGCTGTTCTAGAACCCAATGGTTTGGCACGCGACGATGGGAAGAGACCAGATGGAATGACCATAATCCCTTGGAAGTTAGGTCGGCCTTTGGTGTGGGATGCAACATGTGTCGACACCCTTGCGCCATCCCATCTTTCTAGTACGGCGGGTTGTGCTGGGGCGGCTGCTACAGGTGCGGAAAACCTCAAACGGCGCAAATATTTCAATCTTATTGGAACCTATATGTTCGAGCCGTTTGGGGTTGAAACTCTAGGGCCATGGAGTCCGAGTGCCCACTTAGTTTTCCGAGACATTTCCAAGCGGTTGGTCGACTCATCACGTGACCAAAGGGCTGGCCTATTTTTCGGCCAAATAATCAGCATTTCTTACATTAATGATGTTTACTGTAGATGTTTTGTTAATTGGACTAACTTCACAAGAAGGTTGAATATCAGCAGGCTGGCAATGCAATTTTCTTGACCTTATCCCAATTTATGTGGGGTCGGCGCAACATGTCTTTTTCTTCATACTTCTCTATTAGTCGTCATCTCTATAGTCCAACATCCATCCATCGTTTCTTTGATCATGCCGGCTTCTTACATTTATAGCCATCCAATAGCATACATGACTTTGATCAATTTTAATGTTGTATTGGAAAAAGTCATTCAAAATAAATACTAAAATTCCATACTGATTTCAACAGTAAAAGTCAAAGCATTTAATTTAAATAGGCACACAAAAGGCGCTTTATAATATCTACATTTACATTAAATAGAATTGATTTTAGTCGCCCCTCGCAAAAGGTAGTTTCGTATGGAGAAGAATAATTAAAAAAATGCATCAGAAAAAAACTGCAGAAATAACAGATTTACCTACAATCCTGAAATTGTTCCTGTACGGTTAAATAAAGCTGGTATATTATAAATATTTATGCCTCAGGCTATTTCTCCATGATGAATGAATGCTTGGCCAAACAACTAACTTAATAAAGACAAATAGAAATCGACCAAGCGTTAATTGCCCATTCAAATTAAAATCAAAAATATACCTTTTAGAACGAACAATAATTATTGTACTCCAAAAATGATTCCATCGCTGTCATCGCAATGAAGCCAGACAATCATGAACAGAACCACGTCAAATCAATTATATGCAAAGTAGTGTCAAGGGCAGGTTGAGTGCAATAATTATAATGATGGTAGGTACTGGTGGGGCAGATAATTACCTTTATTGGAGGAAAACGGATCAATGGAAATTCTGTTCTGTGTGTCTTTTTTAACAATCATGATTTGTTTAGAGTAAGTTGTTTTTGGAAGACTAGAAACATTTTGTTCATTTTATCAAAGGAAGTTGTTGTTAAATCTATACAGTTTTAGGAACTTTATGGAGTAATAGGTCCATAATAGGTGCACCGCCAAACTGTTACCCTGGTAGCACAGACCCACGTTGTCCAAAACCAACAACACCAGCTCCTCTTAGGTAATTGCTAACCCGGTAGCCAGGACCCTCGTTGTCCTAAACCAACAACTCCTGCACCACCAAGGTGTTTCCCTGGCAGCACAGACCCTAGGTGCCCAAAACCATCGACGCCTGCACCTCCAAACTGCTACCCCGGATTAAGCACCAGCTGCTGCCAGCAGTTACGTCCCCGTGGATGTCGGAAATTATGCCACGGAAACGTGCTACCGGGAAAAAGTAGCCCTATGTTACCCCTTATAACATCAGCTATCTGGAAAATCGGTTCTGCCATTTCGGTGATTAGCAAGAGCAAACAGAAGGACGGAGACGGACAACAACAACATGTTTTTTTTTTGTTATATTCTTTCGTATGCATTTAGTAAAGAGCTGATATTTTGACAGCACAAACAGTCACTTAAATTTTGTTTATTTGTATGTATGTAAGGTATAAATTCAAAGTTTTCTGATGACTATATCATTTTTCATATACATTTCATACCCTCCGCCCCTGAGTAGGTAACCCCTACACATAACCATTTTTATAAATAGGTAGATGAGACCGTAATAGAAAACAAAAACGTATTACGGCGACCCCAAGTAACATGGAACTAGGGCAGTAAGTGATGATAAATACTTAAATGTAAGTTTCAGTCAAATTCTAACCTAAACCATTTTATTTCCATTATACCCAAACTATTTGTAAACCTAACTAAATAAGCTATGTAGAGCTTGCGCCTGCGCATCGGTTGCGTAAGAGAACGTACTCTATCCTTGACTTACCTATCGCCAATAGGGCGTTTATTGCACTAAATTCTATCAGAACTTATTAACTGATCACTAACTATCATATTTGATGGGATATCAACTGATGTTAATGTATGGGAATGGGATAAAAGTGAAGCGGTTTCTTTAAATACGTAATGATCATTTCGCAATTTGTAAAGGTTAATTAAGACAAATGAGTTGTTATTTATGGGAATTGTTGACTTTAATGAAACGGTTCTGTGTCACCTGGGTCAATTTAATGAATTAATCAAATATATTATGGAGGACTAACAAAACCTTGTTCACTGACTGAAAGTAAGAAATTCTATACCCCGCAATGAGAGGTTCTAAGATGATGATAATGATGATGAAATATAGTCTTCTTGAATGAAGACTCCAGCGCAGCAGCGGTGCAATAAAGCGATATTTTCAAATAATCTATTTTCTTGCAATATTTATTATCCGTACCTGTTAACATACAGGCTGGCGGTTGAGTCACTATTTTCACGAATCGGTTTTGAGCTTTATAAAACTCGAAACCGATTCGTGAAAACGGTATAAATTCACACAACTTTTCTTATTACGAAAGTTGTGTGAATATCGCTTGGAAGTGACTACATCACTATAGCCTGCATTCATTTTATAATCCAATAGACTTATGTAAGTGATGTGAAAAAATGCAATGACCAGTGGTGACCCGGTGGTATCGGCTCCAAATTACTAGTTGTAGATCCTAGGTTCGAACCCAGGCTGGTATTTCACTTTATGTAAATAATTTCGTCATCACTCCTATCAAAACGTTGAACAAAAACATCGTGAGGAAACCGGCATGTCCTAGATCCAAAAATTCGAAAACACGTAACATCTACCAACCCACACTGGGCCCGCGTGGTATATTACAGGCCTGTGTCCCAGCAGTGGGAACATTTAAAGTTGATTATGCTAAGCTCTGAAGTAAGCAAGAGCTTCATATTAAGCAATATAACGCAATTCAATTTTTAAACGCCAAACAATCACTCAAATCCAGAGCGAAGCATTCCTCTTCATACAATCTGAATTAACCATAAAGTACCAGTTTACGAAGCGATTATCTCGATCCAGATCCAACCGAGATAAATATTGCATTACCTAAAATGATTTGTTCTTAGAATCCAGTTCAATTTGTTTGAGCACGCGTGTGAATGAATCTTATATGTACCTTATGTATTGAGCTTCGATTAATTTGATACAATTGCGTCTGATGTAACAGTACATTAATATTCGATTGAGGATGGAGAGTGGATATCATTATCGTCAATAATGAAAATTTAATGTAATATCTGGTATTCGTAGCGTTCAATCTAGGAATACAATGACATACCTGAAAATTTTCAAACAATGCCTGCCTTGTGCATATTTTTTGCTTACATTTGAAACATACGTAGATGAACAATCAGGCTCGGCTGTGTCTACCGCTTTTACATGCCAAACAAGCGCTACATAATAATTAATATTAGTGATTTTAAACTAGATAAAATCTTATTAGGTATGAACTTTGGAATAGTGTTGAAAGATCCCAGGGTGCTAATCGCTCTGGAATCACAATGGAATGTAAAGATAAATAATGCAGAGCAACCAAACCTTGAATCAATTCCATTTATCATTAATTTTTTAACATACGAACCATCCATGAGTTAATCGATACCGATCTGGCATTTTTAGTTTTGTATAGACAGTCAGGGTTAAAATTTCTCAAGGGATATAGGCACCGATAAGTAATTACCTGGTTTATTATGGTAGACTAGTAAGTTGTATTATTATTTAGGTAGTTAACGTGATATTTAAAAAATTTCTTACGTTCAAGAAAACGGTGACAAAAAACATTAAATGTTCATCATAATCTTCGGACTGTTATGCCAATTGAATTACAGTCGGCACTGCACGTTTCTATTCATTAGAAATAAATAAAAAATCTCCGAAAAGTATATAAAGTACCAAATAAACGGTGATAGTCCGTATTCGACCGAATGGAGCGTTGACTGTAATTCTCAGTGTAAAAAAATTAAGACCTACTGATGTTGCAATACAGAACAACTAAATTCATTACCAATAAACAATCACGGCACTAATCCTCAAAACATACGACTAATCGATGTTATTCGATTTGATACAATACTCGATAACGATCTCGATCCTGGTATGGTAATCGATGGATCAGAGATAGCCAAAGATGTTATCATTTTTGTTCTCGTTACATAACAATTGGATCAAGTTACGTAATTCGTATTAAACTGTTCCTATTTATTACTGAACAATGGACAAATGGATAGCTTTTGTTGTCTGGACAGTTCAGACAGTTATTGTTAAGTGAATTTGGGTTGTTGGCGGATATCCTATTCAATGATTTGATAGAACTAAGAGGTCAGTGGCTTTGTACAAAATTGCTGATAAATTCAGAACAAGCCTTACAGAACAATACTAGGATTATAATGATGCTTGTCATCATGAGAGGTACCAGTAACATCTTGATCCTTATTCTAAATGCTATTAAATAAATTCAGCATTCTTATGAACTTGACAAGTATGACTATACCCAGTTTCGGTGTACTCCTCCCCCAACTAAATTCCAGATGATGACACATAACACATTTGTCATAGTCAAATGACTAATTTTAAGTATCTGCAAGTTACTACAATCTACTTATAAAGAACTGCAGCGTGGGAAGAACCAGAGCAGCTTTTGTTTCAACTCTTTTCATAAGTGTGAACAAAGCTTAAAGTGTCGAAATCGCGTTCAGCGTTAATTTGTTAAGTTTAAATATCACGATCGTGCTCTAGTAGTGACAGGTATCACTTGGCGTCTCTCTAAAACAATACTATACATCAAGTAGAACAATTTCAGTGGAGATGATTGACAGAAGACCAAATTGTAACACTTAGAGCCCGATCACTCGTATGTACCACGACCACACCACAACGACACCAAGTTGACGGGCGCTAGTCTTTAAACACGGACCACATTTGGCCGTCAAAATCAACCTTGTGGACGATACCAACCACATCAAGGCGACGTCACAGTCACAACACTTCGTTGCGATGACGCTATAGCAACTGGAGTCGAACTATCTGCAAACACTAGCCACAACGTAACCACAACGCAACTACTAGCAACAACGCAACTGCAAGAAGTTGCAGCGACACTATTCACACTGCTTGCATGTCAATGTGGTGCTGTACCACAATCGATGGGACACTAAATATAGTGTCCTGCCAGCTGTATGTCATAAGAACTGACAGACGCTAGTGGACGCTGGATTCAGCCAGAATTCGGCTTTAGATTTCCAACAACACGCTAAAAAGAAGACTGCTTGCCCCCATTTTGTGATGTGGTGTGTTGTGGTAAGTGAGAATGGACCTTTAGATTGAAGATTATTCATAGTATTCTAGAAAGAATAGTGCTTATAATGTTTGCTAGTTGTCATCCATTTTTCAGCACTGGTATTGAAAATGACTGCATCTGTCACAATTCCAAAATTACGGAAAGAAAGATTCCAGTGTCTTGAAAGACAACACAACACGACAAGCGCAGCTTAGAGGCGGCCTATGTCCAGCAGTGGACGTCTTTCGGCTGAAATAATTATGATGATTATTAAAAGCATACGGGATTTTTTCTCAAGAATCTTCTATGAAATAATTAACAATCAGAGATGACAATGGTGAGCACAATCAAGTGCAGTAGCGTACAGACAACATGACACGCTGGACACGTTTTGACATATGACGACGAGTTGATAGACGTTACTAAAACTGCTAAACTTGTAGCCATATTCTAAGTTGACTGTTTATAAAGTGCTATCAACACGCTAAGGATAATACAGTGCGTCTGCCTGTAACAACAAACTGCAAGCTACTAAGTGTGCTAATTGACTCTTACCCACCTGCCTTATAAAAAACTGTAATGGCTCCAGTAATACACCCACAAACAAGCCGAGAGCTGGTGGACCCTGACACCAGGCTGCAGGCAGTCTAGGGAAGCAATGCCATCCCTGGATGGCAGGCTGACCAGACGTCTGTTACGCCTGGACAGAATAGATCTGCGTCTGGTGACTGGAACCATCACAGGACACTGCTCACTGAACAAACACTTCCACACAATAGGCATAACGGACAGCCCCTTGTGCAGGGCCTGCATGGAGGCTGAGGAAACCGTTGCGCATGTGCTTTTCGTATGCACAGGCGTAGCACAGATTAGAACAGAAACCCTCGGGGCACCCAAATGTTACACGGATATTCTGAACAAACCAGGAGTCATAGCCAACTTCTGGAGGGAGGTGGGCTGGCTGGAATAGTACCAAAAGGCCGCCATGGCTCACGCACAATGGTCCACTTGAAGGACTAAGTGCGGAAACCAAACCCCATAACATAGAACAAAAAACATAGAACTGTAATTTGTAGTTCTCTAAGAACACAGGAGGTGAAAGATCATCATCATCGTTTCAGCCGAAAGACGTCCACTGATGGACATAAGCCTCCGCCAGGCTCCTCCACTTCGACCGGTCTTGTGCTTCCCACATCCAGCGGAAAAGATTAACGGTGAAAGATCACTAGCGATTAAAAAGCAACTTGTTTTAACATAAGGTTTTGATCGAAATAGTCATGTTTACAGTTTAGGGTCCAATTATTAACGAGCTGCTTATTCCCCAAAAAAATTATTAAATTGTGTACGAGCCCAAAAGTCTACTGGTCCCTAAATTCCTAACGACTCAGGCCGCTCAATTTGTAGGTGAAACTTCGTCATAAATGTAAATAAACAAAAAAAGTAGATATTACCAAACATGGTCCTCGCACCAGTAAAAGGCCTACTACCACATTGCTTTGTGGAGATGCGTAGGAGTTCGAGGAAATAAATAATGGGTTGATTAATTAAATTATTCTAACATTATTACGTCTTTAAGGAGTCCGTAATTATACGGTATATAGTTAGTTAATGCGATATAGTTAAGTCATCTACCCTTATGTGGACGTATTTTTATCTTTAGATCAGGAAAACCGGGGTTTTTACAGCTGTATGTGCTACCGTCTATTAACTGTTATTATTGCGATAAATAAAAACAGATTTGAATAGTCATCTAATTATTTTTGATTTAGAAACGTTAACAATCTATTACGGTTCCTTATTGTATCTGTTTCTTCCCGTCCAATTATCTGTGAGTACTTTGCAAAATACATAGAATAATAATTGTATTTCCCTTTATGTAAATGTATTTCTTATGAAGTATAGGAGGATCTTTGCGGGTGGTCCATTTTGTTGTCCTGTAGGTTGGTTCTCTACCTTTTCAACTACTATCTGTCTGAGAGTGCGATTGTCGCAACCCAGTGCTGGACACACACGCCACGATTGCGGCGGTAAGTCCCCTCTTCGAAGAGTGGCTTGAGAGGCGGCATGGCGTCCTCACCTTCCGCCTGACGCAGGTCCTAACCGGACACGGTTGTTTCGGGAGGTTCATATTTCGAATAAGGCGAGAGGAAACGCCCGGGTATTTCCATTGCGAAGATCGTCCTGAGGACACGGTGGAGCTTACGGCGGAGGTATGCCCGGCTTGGGCGGAGCACCGCCGTGTCCTCGTGGAGGCGATCAGCGGCGGCGATCTTTCGCGTCCGGTCCTGGTCCAGGCCAAGGAACGGAGCGAGAGTGCATGGGTAGCCGTCACCTCATTCTGCGAAGCAGTGATGCTCGCAAAGAGGGTGGCGGTGCACGTGAGGGAGAGGCAATATATGCGCTCTCACGACCTTAGTCGCCGCAGGAGACGCCCTGGGCGTCGGGAATCCCAGGCTGATTCCCGGCCACCATAGGCGTGGGCTTGCGGACGGCGAGTAATGGGTAGCCCGCTGTCCGGTAAGGACCAAGCCCTGGTCGACGGCGCGTTATGTTCCATACGCGCCTCAAAGAGATGTCAGCACAAACTGATGGGGCCCGCAAGGGCCGATACCTGCCAGGGGTGCGGGTTGTTCGAAAGAAATACCGTGGCCCCTGGCACACAGGCTACTGAGGGAACACGGGTGGGTTTTAGTCAGTAAAAGTCTGACACGCCCTCCTGCTCCACCCAGAGCGGGAGAAGTTATTTGACGATATCCCATCCAAAAAAAAAAACCATTATCTCTGTATCTGTGGGAACTCCCGCATGCATGTTGTTTAGTGTTTTAATTTTAGGTGCTTGAAATCTCATCCCTATTGGGAAATACTTTCGTAATTAATTTGACGGAATATGATTTTTCCTTAAGAACTGACACCCTATACATCGGTTTCCAAATAACTAAGCAAAACACTAAAACTTCGTAATGGTTAGTTTTAAAACGGCTATAGTTTTTACATATTATGTATCATTTACGACTGACTCACTTGATTACTAGTATCAATAACAACTTATGAAAACCTCAGGAATTTCCACCTACTAATAATAACTCGGAGTCCGCTAAAAACTTCTGCGGTGTGACGAATCAGAATAAATTCTTTGAAAACGATTAACAATTATGTTGATTCATCAAAAGACCCAGACTTTGTTTATTTGTTTTTGTGTCTATTATTGAGTCCCATATTTAGACCTACTGTGTATTCTTGCTTAAAAATTACATTTAGCAATACTAGCCCCCAAGTCACTTGGGCAAAGTAACCGAGTGCTCTTCTTGTCAAATCTATATCACAACATGACATTTCGGACATTATAACACCCACGTACCAATTATAGAAAACGTTTCAATGAGTTTCGTGTGAGAAACAGTTTATCTTGTTATTGCTAGGTAATAATGTCAAGCGTATCACTGTCACTGACTGTACAAAACGACATGAGGACACTTCAATGGAAAAGTGTTTCATGAACTGTCCTTGGAAATAACGATGCCTTTATTTGTAACATCCATTTTGAAAATCGAATATTAAAAAATAGAATCAATATAGATAATGCTGCTACTTGTATTTTTTTTATTATGACACAGTTAAAAGCATGTTTAACTGTGTTTTAATAACAAATTGAAACATTACATTTAAATAGCCTCTTTACAATTAGAATAACTTACCGTTAAACTAAAAAAATATATATATTATAGACTACAATTTTAAAATACTCACGTTTAATATCAGGAGCTACCACCACAATTTCGATAGTTTTTGTTCTGCACTGCAACGTCTTGATAGTCATTTTGATATCATTGTTTTAACAGAGTGTTGGCTGAGCGAAGGCTCCTTACTCGAATTATTACCAGGTTACACAGGCTCCAGGACATTCTCACAATCAAATAAAAATGGTGGTGTTGTCATTTATACTAAAACCACATGGAATTTCACCGTCAGTGAACCGGATATAGCAGACGCAGACTGCCTTTTAATAAAAATCAACAGTAAAATTGCTATTCTAGGAATTTATCGATCGCCATCCTTTCATAATACCCATAATTTCACCACTTCTTTAGATACCACATTGAATCAGTTACACGATTACTCCACAGTATTTGTAGCTGGAGACATAAACATCGATATATGTAACCAAATTAATAACAGAAACGCGGACTATCTGTGTATGATGGCTACACACGGTCTCCTTCCAGCAATAACTAAGCCAACTAGAGCAAGTACTTGTTTAGACCATATTTTTATTAAATCCATGAATAAAACTTCAGGAGCAATATGTAAATGTTCTATCACGGATCATGACATAGCGATGGCTATGACATGCTTAACACACAACCGATTATCCCCCTCCAGAACTAGATGGAAAACTAAAATAGACGAAGGAGCCGTTGTCGCCGAGATAAACAATCTGTCTTGGACTGAAGTCTTTAGACATCAATGTCCAAACTCCGCCGTTAATGCTTTTATTGAAATGATCACAAACATAATAAAAAAACACTCCCACAAAGTCCAAACTAGCCGAAGCAAATATACTATCAAGCCCTGGATCACACCAGGCTTAATTAAATGTATGCGACACCGCGACAAACTCCACTTAGCCTCACGTAGCCACCCTGATGATCAAATGCAGCGAATCGTATACACCCGTTACAGAAATTTCTGCAACAATCTGCTGCACAAGTTAAAAACGGAGTACCACAGTTATCTAATCGAGACCAACCGAGCTGACCCCAAAAGACTTTGGAAGGCTATAAAATCTATATATAGCGACAAAAAACCATCAACAGACCCTTCTAAGTTAGTCACTAATACAAACGACCCCACTGAATCACTCAACAGTTGCAACTCCTATTTCACTTCATTAGGCAAAAATCTGGCTGACCAAATTTTAACAAGACTTTCTGAAACTCAAGCCTCGCTTGCCGATAATTATAGACCAAATGTTACCTGCCCGCACACATTCTTTTTGCACCCCACCGATGAAACTGAAATAGATAGCCTTATATCCCAACTCAACAATGACAGTGCTCCTGGGCCTGACAATATAAACGTAAGATTAATTAAAAAAATTAAATCCACTGTTATCGCACCTCTAACCCATATATTCAACTTGAGCTTTGAGACTGGAACTTTCCCAGACCGATGGAAAGTCGCAGCTGTGAGCCCAATTCACAAAAACGGAGCAACAGACATTCCCGATAATTATCGACCAATCGCCCTACTGCCCATATTATCTAAGCTACTTGAAAAGATTGTGAACAAAAGACTAACAAACTTCCTCGAAAAACACAACTTAATATCCGACAAGCAGTTTGGTTTTAGAAGAGGTAGGTCAACCGAAGACGCAGCTAGGCTATTAACAAACTATGTATCATCTACTGTAGATAAAGGAGAACATTCCATGGGGGTTTTCTTAGATTTGGCAAAAGCCTTCGACACCATTTCGATAGAACTGCTTCTAAAGAAACTAGAAGCAGCAGGTATACGTGGTACTCCCCTGGATTGGTTTAGAAGCTACCTATCAAATAGAAGGCAACTTGTCAAACTCGGTGATCTTTCTAGCAGCCTACTCTCCATCGGTTTTGGAATCCCGCAGGGCAGCACACTCGGTCCAACTCTTTTCTTACTCTACATAAACGACATTCTAAATCTTTCTCTAACCAATGCTGAATTAATAGCCTACGCAGACGATACGGCAATCATATTTCATGGTAAGTCTTGGGATCAAGTCTACAGCCATGCTGCGAAGGGACTACGGATAGTGGCTAAGACCCTCGATAAAAACCTACTGACCTTAAACGTAAAAAAAACCAAGATAATAACATTCTATAAATCCAAGGCATCCACACCCCCTCAACACCTTAATCTCAAATTTCATACTTGCAAAAATAGCCTTAACTCCCCTTCCACAAACTGTTTATGTACCGTAATCGAACGTATTCACTCCATGAGATATTTAGGAATTACTTTAGACGAGAACTTATCTTTTAAAGAACACATACACTTACTTTCCGGCCGAGTCAGAAAACTTATACATATAATGAAAAAACTACGTGACTGTACACCTATCCCTATACTTCGCACTGTTTATCTTGGTCTTTGCCAGTCTGTCCTTCAATATGGAATCTCTGTATGGGGGGGTGCTGGTAAAACTGCATTTATCGAAGTCGAAAGAGCACAAAGAGCCGTTATTAAAGTAATACTCAAGAAGCCTTTCTTGTACCCAACCAACCAACTTTACAATGACTTTCCAGTCCTCCGTGTTCGTCAGCTGTTTATCCTCAACGCAACCCTTCATATGCATAGAAAATTTAAATTCAGGACCGATTACCAAGAAATTATGTCAAAGCGCACAATCAGGATTCCCATTCCCCAAGTAAATTCCCTTATGGCTAGACGTTCCCCAGACTACTTATTTCCACACATTTACAACAAAGCCATAAAGTGCTGCAATATAAAAGATCTAAAAATATCTCTGTGCAAAAAGCTAATAAAGAAATGGCTTTTTACTCTCTCCTACGACGAAACGGAACATATTATTTTTATGTAGGTTCAAAATACACACACAAACCCAATCTCACACTCTCTAACTTATACTCACACTCACACTCCACATTTAAATTTGTCAAATTGATTTTTTGATACTACCTAATTAATTAGATTTTTGTCGATTAATATTTTTGTTTCGAAATTATTCATAATTTTATTTTTACTTCATTGATCTCATATTGCTTTTTTAAATTTTATTTTGCCTTGTGTGATCTCACGCATATAGCAAGGTATACTTTAAGTGTTTTATTGTAATTGATTTTAGTTTAGTTTTTTTCTTTCTGTTTCTTTAGTTAATGTTTTCCTGTTATGCAATACTACTATGTACGTACCACTATGAAAATGTCGCAACTCCGATCCCCAAGATACAGGCAAATGCCTAGTTTGGGGGTCAACGCCCACTCTTTTTGTACAATATTATTATTATTACTTACCAAATAAATAAATAAAAAAAAAAAAAAAAAAAAAAAAAAAAATTACCAACTAGTAAAACCTACCACATAGACAATGCAATCCTCAACTAACGTATTTTAATACACATAAAATTAAATTGATTATTCAATACTATTAAGACATAACGCTAATGCCATCAATCAAGCGGTCACTGGTCCGATGCGTATCTTATAAGTGCTAAAGTGGCTAAACTAAATCAATTAGTATTTCATCAATGTAACGCTTTGTAACACTTTTGTTATTGATTACATTTGACCGTTGAAATGATAGGTGCGTGTATTTTCTTAGGACATTACATGACGCCAAGCAAATGCGTCGACACGCGCGAACATAGTTGACACGTGGTGCTTTCAGTGGTCATCAAGGCTGTCGATCCGAGGATCCCGCTGGATTACGCTATTCCTCACGTGGTGAGGGGTGGCGATGGTTTTTAGCAGTGTCAGTTTCTGCTACGCATGGAGGAGATGCTTGTTGAAGTCGCTATCGAGAATACGTGACAGCGGGAGAATGTACCAACCCAAATTGAGCATGTGCGTCTTGTATACGCTCCGTTTGGTACGCTGCGAGAGTTATGAATTCGAATGAGTTTTGTGCGAGTGTAGTTCAAAGGCGGAGAATCTAAACACCACGATTCAGAAATCGGACACAAGGGTACATCGCGATTTAGTTGCGAGAAAGGAAACAGCACGCAGCAGTTTGAGTACAAATCACCCTTCATTGATGCCCCAGTTCCCCTTCCGATATGACAACATACAATTTAATCTCACATTTTGAATGGTGACGATTTAAACGTTGCATAAAGTTAAGAGACGTTTGAATGTTATATTTGTATGGTTAAAAAGTCGCCAATCATTACGATACCCACCCATCTATCTAACGAACACATAAAATACTCATCACCTCTAACCCAGAATGCGTAGCATGCAGCATCTCCCTTTAATGCTCGTGCATGATGATCAAGTTGTAATAGTTGCACGTGACTGTACGCACGCGGCTAACAACGTATCGACGAGTGTTTAACTTGTCAATTAGATTGCGACAGTACAAAGGGCAAGCATGATATGGTCTTTGGAAAGTAATGGTTTTTGTAATTGAATGATACTTGGCAAAATAACATAGTATCACACCTTGTTTCCCCGAAGGGTTGGGCAGATGTGTACTCCCGCATTTCGCAGTAATGTTTAAGTCCCATGTAATAGGGGGCGAGCCTATTGCCATCAACCGAGCACAAATCTATACTCCGGGCTGCTACTGATAAATTCCAGAAAGAAAAACCCAATAACACTTTGCATGACCTGGGAATCGAACCCAGCACCTAATTAATGCACAGCAATAGCGACCAACGAGGCGTACATAGCAACATGTCGGTTGGAACATTATTTTATTTAATCACATTCAAGTTATACCTACTTAGGTACAACTAAAATCTACTCCCAAGTATTTTGAAGGAATACCTTAGACAAGGCATTGAAGTCTTCGTCAGGAGTTAAAATATCAAGGAAAAGAGTTTAAAAATCTCTTTAGTCCACTCATCATCATCAGCCTATAATTTTCCCACTGCTGGGACACAGGCCTCCTCCTGCGAGAGGGAGTGGGCCGTAACCCACCACGCGGGCCCAGTGCGGGTTGGTAGATGTCACATGTCTTCCGAATTTTTTGTTCTAGAACATGCCGGTTTCCTCACGATGTTTTCCTTCACCGTTTTGAGAGCCGTGGTAATTAAATAATTTACACAAAGTAAAGCGCCTGGCTGGGTTCGAACTCCCTCGACCTACGATAAAGCAATTAGCAAAGTCGATATTATTTTACATTGGATTTGTGCCGGTTATTTTATTTTCACAACCATTTTTTTTTTTTTTTTTAACGGTGGAGACATCGTAATTTATGAACTTAATTTAACGGGCGAAATGTAGATGTATCTACTATGGGTGGACCTCTGCCTATACTTTTGGGGAACAAGTCATGAATATTTATGTATTTTATAGTGGATTTAGTTCACTAATCATTACGATCACCGCAATGACCCAAACTTCCAATTTATTTTCACAGCAAGCTATTCCCAAAACTGATTCAATCGCAATAACTTCAGCAGAACAAATGCGAACTTACAGAAACAACTGTAATGGTAATAAGCTTCAGACCTTGCGTTTTATACGTTCGTGCGTAAGGAATTGCGCGTACGCACGAACTGCAACAAAACATCATCGAAATACAATAGATCGACGAATTTCAATACATCATTGCGAAAATAGGCCAGCTCTAAGCAAACTTATCAAGTGTTTGATCAAATACTGGGGTTGTACAATCAGTCACACCGCTGTTTGTATATTAAATCCATTTCTTTAGTTCTTATTTGTTTATTCATTTTTTAGGGTTCCGTACCAACTGAATGCCAACGGGACTACTAAGGTTCCGCTATCCGTCCTTCCGTCCGTCTGTTAAAGCTTGTGAACCGGGAATACGTAGACAGTTGATATCTTCACAGACTGAAACACAGTTACAATTCTAAAACTAAAATAAAGTCAAAAATTAAAGAATTACCACGGGGCGGGGCCAGGGTTGCGGGTTGTTCGAAAGAGATGCCGTGGCCTCTGGCACACAGGCAACTGAAGGAACACGGGTGGGTTTTAGTCAGTAGAAGTCTGACACGCCCTCTCGCTCCACTCAAAGCGGGAGAAGTTATTTGGTGATTGACACCCAAAAAAAAATGACAGGGATTTTTTTAAATGTTTTTTTTTTTTTATTACGGATTAATATCGTACGGTGGTACGGAACCCCTCGTGTGCGAGTCTTACTCGCACTTCACCGCTTTTTTATGTTAGTGTGCAAACATTGTGGTAGGTATGCATCGTTGCATCTAATAGATTTTTGAATTAATAAACAAAGGAGATTTGTTTGTGATATAACGCAATAGCCAAGGGGATTTCTGAGATTTTATTCATTAAACATTGGAATTCATTTTTCCATTATGATCTGATGAGAAAGTGTTGTTTTGATGAGGCTTAGAGTTTTCAGCAAAATTGAGAACTAGCGCACTATACAGGGTAAGTTTTTATCCAGTGCGCAAATTGTAACTATGAATTCAGCATATCATTCTAGAACCCCTAGTGCAGAAATTTTTCGCCGGTTGTACAAAAAAAAATCAGCTGTTTCATAGAAAAGTGCAATACCTACGCGGTCAAAATGTATGGAACAGCTGATTTTTTTTATGTATTCGGCGAAAAATTTCTATTTCTAGAATGATATGCTGAATTCATGGTTACAATTTGCGCACTGGATAAAAACTTTTCCTGTATATGAAGAGCAAAAAATTAAATGCATCGCTATTAATCTTCTATATAGGTATATAAAATGAATCGCCAAAATGTATGTACGCGCATAACTTCCGAATGACTGCACCAAATTGGATGATTCTTTTTTTTTATGTGTTCCTTATTGTCAGGACAAGGTTTGTATATAAGAAAATTTATTTAAAAAAATATAGATTTGAATAATCCAACTGATTTCATTTTACCGGTAGGGTTATATTTCCTCAGTCGCGATGGAGAAATAAAATATGGCGGTACGAAGTTCGCCGGGTCAGCTAGTAATTAATATTAATTAACAAAAATAACAACAACATCATCTGCCTAACCTTTTCTCAACTATGTTCGAGTCAGATTCCAGTCTAACCGGATGCAGCTGAATATCAGGATTTTACATGGAGAGACCGCCTATCTCACCTCCGCAACCCGGTACTACAACTAGAACCACAATTAGGTAAATCCAATATACAAACCATATCTACTTACTCATTTTGTACCCGCGATTAACCACATTAAAATATCGTGCGACATTTGCAGTAGGTACTGTCACAAAAGCTGATATCGATGTCAGACTATACGAAATCTATACTTCATCAATTTGCCAACTCCCATCTTAGCTGTCTATCAAGCGCTAAAATAATCGCACTCTAGATCGCTTCAAGAAATCAATGTGACGTATGCACACAGTTCACAGCGCTTATCATTGATCTGTAGGTATCGGTGATTCGAAGCCTCCGGGCACGAGATGTGTGCTGATTAAGAAATGTACGCGGATGCAATTTAGAACGATTATTAATTCAGGTAATTAAATAGTGTTCCCAGTGCTGGGTGACAGATCTCCTCTCGGTAAGGGAAGCAATAATCCACCACGCGGGCCCAGTGCGAGTTGGTAGATGTCACATGTCTTCGGATTTTCGGTTCTAGGACATGCCACTTTCCTCACGATGCTTTCTTTCACCGCTTTTGAGAGCAGTAGTGATGAAATAATTAACACAAACTAAAGCGCCCACTTTTTTTTTTTTTTTTGGGTGGGAAATCATCAAATGACTTCTCCTGCTGAGTAGAGCAGGAGGGCGTGTCAGACTTTTACTGACTAAAACCCACCCGTGTTCCCTCAGTAGCCCGTATGCCAGGGGCCGTGGTATCTCTTTCGAACAAACCCGCACCCCTGGCAGGCAACGGCCCTTGCGGACCCCATCGGTGGTTGCTGACATCTTTGAAGGCGCGCGTGTGGAACACAACGCGCCGTCCCGTCTACCACTTTTCGGCCGCAGAGGATAGGGAGAGCGGCTAACGCTATACCGACACTCCTCTTCCCCTGCGGCCCCACCGCGTCCGCCATCAAACGGTGGCGGCCCCGTCCAGGCCACGGAAGGGAAGAGCGCTGCTCAGAAACACCGGCACCCCTCCTCTACCGCAGCCCGTAACCCTCAGCCGCGATGCCTCCCATTCGACATCGCGGCCCACCTCAGTTGCGGTGCACCTCACCGCAACCTACTTTTTGGCCGCTACGTCGTCGGCTTTGAGGCAAAAGCCCTGACGAGCGGCCCCACCTTTGGGTTCCTCTTGGCTTCACCGTGGCCGGCATCCACGGTTACTGAGCCCCCCCGCAACGACAATGCGGGAACCCACTCGAGGGGGAAAGCGCCCACTTAGGTTCGAACCTACGACCTAAAATTCTTAAGTCGCAGTGATTATCATCTGGGCCACCACTGCTCAGTCCTTCCTTACCGAGTTCAGTGATTTTGTACACTTTCTTTATGTAACCACTCCTGCTACTTAACACAGAAAATTAATTGTGTATCATTATCATTAGTGACGACTTGACAGGCTAGGTAAGTATAATCATTATTTTTGTTTCTAGTAATAAATAAAAATTTCGTGTGACTAGATTTCAAGTCTCACTAAGAAAAACAATTTCAGGAAATTTAAAATCTCTCGGATAGTTAGTCAGTAAGTTGAAGCTGTCCATTCCAATTCCAAAACGTAGATCTCTATGGAGAAGAACGGGCAAGAAACTCCAAAGACGCTCTTTAACCAAGATTTTACAAAATACTGGGTACATTTTTCTTATCGCTTCAAAACAATGTAAAAAATTAAGAAATATTCCGAATACAAGTAAGCTTAAAAATAATCCCTGGAAGTTAGGAGATGACCAGTCTCAACCGACGGTGCGCGTTCACGAACATAGACGCGTGGAACAACATCGTCCAGCACCCTAATTGCGTAACTCACGATTGATCATAATTGGTTTCGTCTTCACAGTTAAACAATATTCATTGCGTTATTTATGTTGTCGAACAGACACATTTTTCGAACATATGAAGCAATGGTTTAACAATCCGTTTCAAAACGATACAGATTATGATGAATCGTGAGTTACGCAATTAGGGTGCAGGTCAGCCATTTCGCAGGGAATCGAATGAGCCAACACATGCGCCACCTTTCAGTGAGGCAAATAAGCTAGCATGACACTGCCATGTTTTTTCAAGTCAACTTAACAAACTTGGTTACAATATCTAATGCCAGTGTAAAAAAGGCAAGATGTATTTTTTTTTTTTTTTATATTAATGTTCGAATTAAAATACTTAAAACAGGATATGTCTAGTTCACTGTAAATAATTGTGTCCATTTTCGTTGAAATTTTTTTTTTTTTTTATGTTTTTTGCTGTCGTGGGAATGTGTTACTCGTCCTTATTGTATTTAAATGTTGCTATTTTAATTGTAGACATACCCACCAAAGCACAACCCAAAGTAAGACGCAGTTTTAACACAAATTAGGAAGCAGTAGGCGATTGTTAGTTTAGCTGAAATAGGCACTGGAGTAACTGAATAGCTAAAAAGCAAAGGTAAGATTTTGTAAACAATGGCCTTATTTCGTCTAGTTCAGGCAATATCTAGTATTCCAAGGCGGTTAACGACCGCAGATCAAATTAACATCACAAATCTTAATCGTCCTTCACTTCGATTAACCTCTATCACACTAAATTATCTCAAATAAACATTGCACATAGAAGCTATCCAAAAATAATAAAAACGCGCATCACTAATCAAATTTCACGTTCACCAAACAAAGGGCGGTGGCGTAAATAGGGTGTCCACGCTATCAGGACACGGATCTCCTAAGAAACAAACGGTTCGTTTCCTAACATCCGTACAAAATTTGAGGCCACCCGAATCCGCAAATAATGGAACAATTAAACTCTTGCGCAAGTCATTGACAATAACGCTAGGCGCTCCACGCGTTTGACCTTTGAAGGAAAAAATTCAGACTATGTGTAGTACGACCTACTTTAAAGTAAAGTTCATGAGTATTTTTGCAGTTAGTAGGTAAGCGGAAGAAATAACATAATCATTACCTTCTAAAGTAAACAGTTATTTGAATCTTCAAACCACAACAGTGTTCGTGGATCTTTGTGTTAGTGGTCACTCTGCTATTTTTATATGATAGAATCCTATCGGTGATAGAAAAACATGATGATGACTGAGAAATCATAGAGCGCATTAAAAATTAAATACCTTTATTTTCCTTTTTTTTAATACCTAGGTACTTCTTAGTGACAATCTACACACGACATTACCTACTAACTAGATTTGTTTTAAATTACCTACATAACAATCTTATTACTCAGGTGTACAATCAATCTACTAATAGAGCGCATTATCAATCTACTAGCAGGTAATTACAAAATCGTGAGTGAATTGGGATACGCTCCTTCTAAGACATAAGTACCATACCACAGTTGTCCCTATCATGGATTTATGTTCGTAAAAAAGTTCCCTTAGGTCATAGGCCGATTTTTAAGTTACAATGCTGAGGTTAGTAGCAAAGTAAATATAAGCCGTATGAGTCGATCCGTCAGGGTGATATACGCTGGCCGGGATTGGTCCGTGGACTGACCATCCATTTTATACCTCCACCGTGTCTCGGTAAGCACGATCATACGTGAATCTTTGACGTGAGAAGCCGAAAAGTCTGATAACCAGTCTTACCAAGCGGTATCGTATTTCCCAGTAATTGGGTCGTGGAAGTGAGATAGGCAGTCGCTCCATGTAAAATCCTGGTATTCAGCTGCATCCGGTTAGACTGGAAGCCGACCCCAACATAATTTGAAAAAGGCAAAATGAAAGCCTCATATGAATTTTAAAAAATACGTTATTTTTTCCTTAAACAAAATATTAAGCTTCAATGTGAACAATGTAATGTGAGACGATATAAATAATCGCGTCTTTCACACCTTTAACCTTGCCACAATGAGGTCGAAGTTATGATTACAAAAAATAATATTTTTTAATATCTTCTTGTCTCTTGTTGTGGTTTAAAATTCACACAATAATCGTTATCATTTCCACTGTGCGGTGTTTACGCTTTTATTAACAAAATCGTTGATAATTCAAGGCCCTGTGACTTCCCGGCTCGTAATAGTTCAATGGCTTTACCTTAACCTTTTTTTATAAACGGTATCCTGCACTCCAATTGCATAATACACTCTCAAAGATAATCCGAAGGTTTTTGAAGGAAGTTCCTTTCTATTAGGCCAAGTGGTAACGGTCCCGACTTACGAGTTGTATGTAGGTCATGGGTTCGAACCCAAGCAGGCAATTTACTTTATTTATAATCATTTCATCACTACTGCTCTCAAAACGGACTATTTCATGAAAAAGTCATCATCATTTCAGACAAAAGACGTCCACTGTTGGACATAGGCCTGCCCCAAGCTCCGCCACTTCGCCCAGTTCTGTGCTTCCCGCATCCAGCTGCCTCCTGCGGCCCTCACAAGGTCATCGGTCCACCTTGTGGGAGGCCTTCCGACTTTACGCCTTCCGGTACGCGGTCGCCACTCCAGAACTTTTAGGCCCCATCGGCCATCTGTTCTGCGAGCAATGTGCCCTGCCCACTGCCACTTCAGTTTGGCAGTTCTTCGGGCTATGTCGAATGCCTTGGTTCTCCTGCGGATCTCTTCTTTCCTGATTCGATGACGTAGGGAAACTCCAAGCATAGCCCTCTCCATTGCCCTTTGGGTGACTTTAAGCCTTCTTATGAGGCCCATTGTGAGCGACCACGTTTCGCTTGCATATGTCGGGACGAGAAAATATTGCGAAGCTTCCCGAACGCTGCCCAGCCAAGTCGGATTCGACGATTGACCTCTTTCTCGAAGTTGGACCTACCTAACTGGACAGTTTGTCCTAGGTAAACGTACTCGTCCACAACTTCGAGTGCAGCGCCTCCGACCGTTACGAGAGTGGGTGTTACAGGGGCATTGGACATCACCTTTGTCTTGTCCATGTTCATTTTACGACCCACTTTTTCGGGAGCTCTACTGTGGTCATCGAGCATTGTACTGAGGTCCTCCATGGTCTCACACATGACAACTACCCCCCCGAGTGGGTTCCCGCATTGTCGTTGCGGGGGGGCTCAGAAACCGTGGATTACGGCCACGGTGAAGCCAAGAGGAACCCAAAGGTGGGGCCGCTCGTCAGGGCTTTTGCCTCAAAGCCGACGGCGTAGCGGCCAAAAAGTAGGTTGCGGTGAGGTGCACCGCAACTGAGGTGGGCCGCGATGTCGAATGGGAGGCATCGCGGCTGAGGGTTACGGGCTGCGGTAGAGGAGGAGTGCCGGTGCTTCTGAGCAGCGCTCTGCCCTTCCGTGGCCTGGACGGGGCCGCCACCGTTTGATGGCGGACGCGGTGGGGCCGCAGGGGAAGAGGAGTGTCGGTATAGCGTCAGCCGCTCTCCCTATCCCCTGCGGCCGAAAAGTGGTAGACGGGACGACGCGTTGTGTTCCACACGCGCGCCGTCAAAGATGTCAGCAACCACCGGTGGGGTCCGCAAGGGCCGATGTCTGCCAGGGGTGCGGGTTTGTACGAAAGAGATACCACAGCCCCTGGCATAGGTACGGGCTACTGAGGGAACACGGGTGGGTTTTAGTCAGTAAAAGTCTGACACTCCCTCCTGCTCTACTCAGCAGGAGAAGTCATTTGATGATTTCCCACCCCAAAAAAAAAACCCATGACAACTAAGTATATGAAAAACTAATTCAATGGAATTAAATGAACTAAGAGAAAGAAATGAAGAACAATATTTAGCACTGTACCTACTGTATGCAAGGAACACATTTGAACAAAATTAAAATATGTAATTCGGTCTCAAGCAAATAAAACCTACTCATGTGGAGGTCCACAGATGGCTCTGCCCTGGAGGGTACATCTGGTGCTGTCCCACAGACAATGCGGCACTTAATGTTGTATCCAGCGTGTCCTGTTGTCTGCACGCTACAGGAACTGAGGGAAGCTACTGAAAGTGCCAAGCTGGTGGCCAAATTCTGGGCTGAGTATATATGTATAGACTGCTATCGACACGCTAAGAAGAACTTAGGTACGTATTATTATGTGTGCCCCACGGCCGCGCCAAAAAGGTTCATTTCAGCGATAATGCCAGAGACAAGTACTTAACGAGATAATTAAAACGAAGAAAAATACAATAAGTAGAATGTTAGCAAGATGGTCACCCTATTTTATTGACTCGTCAGTTAACCCTGACGGGTAGACTGGCAGCTGACTAACAAGCGATGTCCTAAACATCCGACTTTTGTTCTATTACTGAATGAATTATTCCGATTCTAATAGTAATTAGAGCTCTTTGCTACCTCAAAGCTGGGGTAACTGCATCATTACATCGCATTTAATGTAAATACATTTGAACAAAAACGTGCCCACCTACCTACACACACCTACCACCAACACCAATAAATACTTGTATGTGAATTTTGCGAATACTCAACAATGAATAATTCTGACATTTATGGACATTTTGATTCTCAAAAATTAATCACAAATTCATGAGCGCGATTCTTTATAAAGAAGAATGATTCATATCTCAGAATCTTTTCACACGAGAACTTAATCGTTCTTTTAACTCGGTTTAAAAGTCACCTCAGACTTCGAGAGTTAAAGTTTGAGCCGTTTTGGGTCGAAACTTAGGACCATTGCCACTACTTGGTTGTACGAGACATCTCCAAGAGATTGATCGAATCTTTGTGTGAATTGAGGGCTCACCTATTTTATGGCCAAACGTTTTTTTAATGCCCTATCATACCTCTCATTTTTAAGACTGTTAGCTTATATCATATGTAAATATTAGGTACCTATCTTAGTCAGTATTTGAGTAAATACAAATTTAAATCAAAGTATTATTTTTTTATTGGTGCTCATAACAATAGAAACCTTTAAATTACGTATTTAAACAGATTACACACTTCAATTTCACCTTGTACCTTATTTGCCTCGTCAGGAGATAAAACAAATAAATCTGCTCCGCGTCCTGTTCATTAGTGTTCAAACAATGGAACTACAACACGGTTCGATTCCCGGTCAAGGCAACACGTCACTCAGAGAAGAAAAATGGATGATTCCGATTTGAAATATGGATATAGTTTGTTTCTGTAAGTGTTAAGTTTAGCACAATGGTACAGGGATTTATGATAAGCATTGTGTTTGACACATAACTTATTAAGGTTGCAGCCTCATTAGCGTAGAAATAACAAATATATAGCATTTGATCCACAGGGTCGCGAAAAGGCTCATCAGTAGGTACAGACGCCAGCACATCAAGCTACCCCAATCTGTCAAATTTCTTTGATAGATTTTCAACTTTATAACTTACGTCTAAGGTTCATGTCCAATTGGGAAAATTTGACAGTTTGGGGTAGCTTGATGTGCTGGCGTCTGTACCTAAAGCATGCCAGTTTGTAAGAAAATTTATCTCACGCTTTCCCATGATCAAACCTCTAACAGTCGAAGGAAACGACATACCCATGTTGTTTAATGATGATTCATTTACCTAACGTAATCATATTACTGAGATTGGTATTCGCAGTTGGTTTATATCAGAAAGGCAGAAGGACGGTTCTGGAAAACCTCTTGGTTGGCAAGGTTGGAAATCAAATGATTCTAAACTACTTCCAAAAATCTGATTAGAGAGAGATATATATATCTGACTCATTCATCATTCCTTCAATCTTTCTCTTTTCTGTCTTTCTTAGGTTTTTGGTAAATCATTTTGTTTTATAAAAGTCAATTCTTAAAAGCCTTCAAGTAGAACACACAAAACACCAGACTTTCAGTCAATTTAAGACAAGTATGATATTAATAAGGTTACACACCAAGCAATAAATCCAATCCAACATCATATTAAGCGCGATTAAACTGATAATCACATCATTATTTCTCGACAATTCAGTGCAAAAACGATCAATTTGGACAAATTCAGAAGCAAATGGTATCTGAACAATTACCTTTAGAGTAATTGAAGTAAATGTTATTGTATCGCAACTGTGGCCATTTTTTGTTACATTACAACATTGTATGGGAACATCCTTCAGATGGACCATTAGATTAGCTGATCGTGTAACCGCTTTGGACTCTGCTTACCTTATTGATGCAATAGCGTGAATACTTTGGCAAGAGCCCTGCTAAAAGTTTATTATGACAATAGTGGTGTTGAAGATCACATTGTCTAAATTGCTTAAAATTAAGATAAGGTTCTCAGATCATTCAACGGCTTCAAGGGTTATATTGTGCAAAAGTCTGCTGAATTTAGAGATTTATTGAAGCTTCACTCAATCATTCAACAAATCAACTCAACCTATAACAGGCCACTCGTCATAGCTCAATCCTTATTCTTATTATCAGTATCTACGAGTATGGTTATTTCAATCACCAATTCTAAAAGCACTGTTCCAGTCCAAGTAGTTGAAATATCTATTATGCCAAGACACAATCCTTTAAAACATTAATGTCTTACCATATTTGTGTAGACATATTGATATACTTGCCCCATCATATGCTACCTATATTATCATCACCACTTATGGTTCTCATATGCAAGAACCATTTTATGCTTCGTTTAGCTATGTAAACACAGATTATCGCAATCCTCTGCTTTAAAATTATGACTATGTCCAATTTCCACTGCTACTATAGCAGGGTTTAATAAAACTGTGCAAAAATGTAAACAAAGTAGGATTGAGAGAAACTGTGTCAACATGGTCTGCAAAGAAGTAGTTACATTAGAACCCTAATGTAAATACTACTTTGCAGACCGATCCAAATATTATAAGAATCCTCTTAAAATATTTGGATTGCTGATCAATAGCTTAGCTTAAATGAAACAACAATTTCAGGTTACTCGCTTTTCCACATATCTGAACCGAATCTTGGTCAAACTGTCTTCGCGATATCTTACACTGGAAATGATGAATCCAATTTCAGTTGTAATTTTTTAGTATCTTTTAATTAGGGTCAGTATTTAATGTTTCTATCGCAAACCGTGTTTGATCTACCCGGATACTCAGGTTACTGGACAATGTCTCCACATGTTCTTTATTTTCAATATCAGACACTTTTATTAATACTGACTATACTGTCCTACAGCGTACTTCTCACGCTAACAAAAGGGTTTCCCAACTAACACGCCGAAGTTACGTTACTTATGTCGGTAATTAAAGTTTTAATACTATTTACAAAATCTATGGGAAATATCCATGGGATGCAGGGAAAGTGAACCAGATGCTTATCTTCCTCTATAGGTATGATGTTCAAGAACTTTACGGAGTAGATTTATGGTATTCGCTTCATAGATTACCTTTGAGTAAAGGTAATGATGATAAACTAGCATGACAAAATACAAAAGCACCATGCTATTACAAAAATAAATAACATTGATGATTTCAGAACGTTATTCAATTAGCCCGTGACACTCGCCCTGAGCGCACGTGCTAATTGTTCCTGCCTACCGCTGCGTGACTCATCCTCCGCCGCCAACCTGACTCGCCGCGCCCCGCTGCGAACACTACGAATTAATAATCCAATTAATTTAATTATTGACTGGATTATTAATTACAACAAAAACTGTCTTTTTCAAGGCAAACATCTGTTTCTTTACGGAAGTAAATCGTCAAGTAAATTCACTTGGCCCCTTCTGGGTAAAATCCAGTTTCGTGGTTCTCGGTGGAAACCTTACGGTGCCAACGAAACCGAGAGGGTGTTGTCCCAACACACCCGCCGAACCTCTTCAAGGCAAGGCAGTGAATTGGACGGGTCCCAGACCGACGGCCTTGGGGGATCTCCTAGTCGTCACTGGTGACAGTGTTCCTTCCACAGCTACACACCTAGTGTCTTTGGGGCGTGTCTACGCCCCTCGCGCTAGACTGACAGGACCCTGTTGCACATTAAGATTGGCAACAGGTTTACAAGCTTAGGGCTCACCCGAGGTACACATCTCCCTGTCTATACCCGACAGGGAGGAATCACACATCCCCGGGCATCCCCCCGGGGAAGTAGACGTTAGGATTGTTAGGAGAAATAGGGACTTAGGCTCACTCCCTATGAGTGGGAAGTAGTTTACCCCCTCCCTTTAAATCATGGCCGATTCCAGGGCAGCCTTTTGGGCGACCCTGGAGTCGATCATAAAGAACCCCGAGGACCGCGCGCGCCTCAACCATATTCTGGGTAATGAGAAACCCACGTTCCCCGCCGCGACCGCGACCGCGACCGCGTATAAACCCGCGCCACCCGTTATAACTTATAACGATTCCCCGGCTTCACCGGCCTTGGCAACCCCGCAATCCCAGGAGCTTTTCTCCGACGCAGCGTCCGACCTTATGGACGCTGAAGACTGCCCTTGCACCCCCGAATCACCAGGAACAGCTTGTTTCTCTTCTCCCTCCTCGAACGAAGAGGAAGTGGCAGTAACTCAAGTGACTCAAGAAGAGGGCTTCACCCCAGTTGAGTCAAAGTCGAAGGGGAAGAAGAGAAAGAAGGAAGTCTGCGATTCCTCGCGATCTTCTAAAATTACCGCGCTCGTAACCGACCGCCCCCCCACCCCATTCCCGACCGAGTCGACCCCCGCGACCCCCGCAACCCCCGCGATCCCCGCAACCCCCGCGACCCCCGCGACTGCGACCGCGACCGCGCCCGCACCCACCGCCGTACCCCGCGCCGCTGCGGGGAAAAAGGTGCCCGTTCCGCCCCCTGTCTTCATCCAAGACAAGTCAAAATGGACCGACGTGTCCAAATGGTGCTTAGAGCAAAAGATTGCCTACACCAGCGCCCGCACCACCCTCCAAGGGATAAAGGTAGCGATCCCGACGGCTAGCGACTACCGCAGCCTTACCAAACTCCTCCGAAACCGTAACGTGTCATTCCACACGTACGCCCTCCCAGAAGACCGACAGACACGAGTTGTCTTAAAGAGGGTTCCGGTCGAAATCACCGTGGAAGAAGTCAAGGCCGACCTTGACTTTCAAAACATCCCGTACACCGAAGTGCACCGGATGCACCGCGCCCGCCGCGGAATGCCATACGACATGGTGCTCGTAGTCTGCCCGCCCTTTGAGGGCCATAACCCGATATTTAATCTCCGTACGATTTGCAACCTGTCCGGCATTCGGATCGAAAAGCCCTACAAGACGGGAACAATCGGCCAATGTCACAGGTGTCAATTGTACGGACACGCGCAATCGCACTGTTACGCCACCCCTAGGTGCGTAAAGTGCTTAGGTAGCCACGGTACAGCGGATTGTACCAGGCCCAAGGACCGCTCCTTGTGCACGGAACCGCCGAGCTGCGTCTTATGCGGCGAAGCCGGTCACCCTGCCAACTATAGGGGGTGCTCGAAAGCACCCAAAACCACTTCTCCCAAGTTGGTGAAGCGTGCCGACGCCCGCCAGCAAAGGGAAGCCCCCTCAGGGTACCTCCCAGATAGGCTCAGTCCCCAGAGACCGAGCCCCTGGAACTTCCTGAACCACCAGCAGGCGTTCCCTGCGATGGCTTCAGCCAGGCCCGTCCCCGCGCCCATCCCTCAGTCCAAGAACCCGGGTTCAGGCGCTCCCGCGCCCCCTACCGCACCTCTTACCGCGACCACCGCCGCCGCGCCCCCCGCCGCCGCGACCCCCGCGTCCCGCGACCCCCGCGTTGGAGCACGCCCCGAGGCGCGCCCCGCACCCACTTACGCCGGTCCCATGACCATGTCCCCCGCCGTCGTGCATCAAAAGCTCGATAACGCGTTCTTCACTTTCTGCACCCCCCGTGCCCATCAGATGGCCATGGAGGTAGATGCCGCCACAAAGGCAGGCGATATCCTTAGGATATACGCCATCTATGATGCGTACCCTGACATTACGCAAGCCCTTTTAAACGCTAGACTTTCCGTGAACCACAATGGATAATACGGCCCCTACGCGTACTAAACCCCGATCCCTAAAACTAGGAACTTTTAACGCCAACGGTATCCGTACCCAAAGGGATGAGATCGCCACGTTCCTCCGCGACCATCACTTGGATATCCTGTTAGTTCAAGAGACGTTCTTAAAACCCTGCTATCGTGACCCGAGAATTGCCAACTATAAAATAGTTCGCAACGACAGAGCACATTGCCATAAGGGTGGAACTCTCATTTATTACAAAAAGTCCCTACACTGCATTCCTATGGATGCCCCCCCCCCTCTCCCGATTAGAAGTGTCAGTCTGCCGACTGGGCATGACGGGTCATCAACCCATCACACTAGTCTCAGCCTACCTTCCTCCCCAGACCGAATCAGAGGACTTTCAACTGTTCTCCAATGACCTCACCGCCCTGTTGAGCATGAGCGACTCCGTTATCATAGCGGGCGACCTCAATGCGAAACACCCCGCGTGGAATAGTTCCAGGGAATCGACCAGAGGGAGACACCTGTTCAACCTCTGCTCGACCCTGTCCTTCGACGTCATCGCCCCGATGTCGCCGACTCATTTCCCCCACACAGTGGATCACAGACCTGACGTACTCGACATTGCAATTCTGAAAAGGATCAACCTACGGCTGAATTCCATAGAGGCAATAAACGAGCTCACCTCTGACCACCGTCCGGTAGTCGTGCATCTGGCTCCCCGCACGGGTCTCCCAGATACCGACCAACCTCCGCTCACCAAAGTGGTAACAGACTGGAGGAGAGTAAGCGATTCGCTGAAATCCAACACATCCGCCCACTTGGACGCCATCCCCGACCATTTCGACTCTCTCGCGGACACAACGGCCGCGATCGACTCATTCACGGGTCACGTACAATCTGTCCTGAACGACTGTTCGAGGCGGGTTCCGGTAGGGGAAGACCCCCGCTGGAAGCTGCCGGACGATGTACGCGAACTGCTGAATGAGAAGAACGCGGCCGTTCGTGCCTACAGCAACTTTCCCTGCGACGCGAACAAAGCTCACATGCGCTATTTACAGCGAGCTGTAAAGACACGCATGTCGGAGCTACGTGACGCGGGCTGGGACAAGATGCTGAGCGAGTTGGAACCCACGCACTTAGCTTTCTGGGAACTCCAGAGGAAACTCAAGTCCCGAGAAATAGCCACCATGCCCCCCCTGACCCGGCCCGATGGCACCGTTGCTTTCGACGACATCGAAAAGGCCGAATGCCTCGCCGATAGTCTTGAGGCCCAATGCACACCCAGCTCTCTACCTGTAGACCAAGCACACCTCGATGAGGTGGACGCTGAAGTCGAACGTAGAACCTCTCTCCCGCCCGTCGAAGACCCTGATGATCCATTACCTCTCGTCACCCCGGACGAAGTTCACGAGATCATCAAGGGTCTGAAACCCCGAAAGGCCCCCGGAGCTGACGGCATCACCAATAAGGTGATCCAGATGCTACCCGCCCACCTGATCATGCTCTGGACCACCATCTTCAATGGAGCCTTGAGCAAAAACATCTTCCCCCAAGCTTGGAAGCAAGCCACGGTCATTGGCTTTGAAAAACCAGGCAAACCCAAAACGGAGCCCGCGAGCTACCGGCCCATCAGTTTACTGGACAGCCTCGGAAAAATCTATGAGCGACTTATTTACAAGCGCCTCAGGGACTTCGCCGAGACTAAAGGCCTGATACCCAACGAGCAGTTCGGCTTCCGAACCCAGCACAGTTGCGTACAACAGGTACACCGGATCGTAGAGCATATAGGCGTTGGTCTCCAACGCAACTATGCGACCGGTGCAGTATTTTTCGACATAGCGAAAGCCTTCGACAAGGTCTGGCACAACGGCTTGATTTACAAGCTGTACAAACTCGGCGTGCCGGACCGACTCGTACTCATCTTACGAGATTTTCTGTCGAACCGCACCTTTCGCTATCGCATCGAAGGGGCTCTCTCATCCCCCCACCCGATTCGCGCCGGCGTCCCTCAGGGCGCCGTGCTATCCCCTCTCATCTTTACGCTGTTCACCAGCGATATCCCCAAGAGTGGTAAGGCTCAGTTGGCTCTGTTCGCAGACGACACGGCCATCTACCACTCTGGGCGTAGTTCCAAAGCGATAGCCAAATCCCTCCAGACCGCAGTCAACGTACTCGGTGCATGGTTTAGGAAATGGCGAATCGAACTAAATCCGGACAAGAGCCAGGCGGTTCTCTTTAAGAGACCGCAGCGCCGCCAAGACCCCCTCCCGGCCATCTCCATATTCGGCAAGCCAATCCCTTGGGAAAAGCAAGCCAAATACCTTGGAGTAATTCTAGATCAGCACCTCTCCTTCTCTGAGCATATCAGGAAGGCGCGCTCACGCGCCGCCTTCGCTCTCGGAAGGTTGCATTCTGTTCTGAACGCACGTAGCAAATTGTCACTCAAGTGCAAATTGCGTATTTACACGGCGTGCATAAGGCCCATCATGACGTATGCATGTGCAGTCTTTGCACACACCCACGCCCGACACATCCATAGGATGCAGACCCTCCAAAACCGTTTCCTCCGCCAAGCCACAGGCTCCCCATGGTACGTTCGGAACGAGATCCTCCATCTCTATCTGAAAATGCCCACTATTGCTCAATTCATGAAACGCAACTCGAAGCGTTTCTTCGATAAAGCCGAGATACATCGCAATCCCTTGATTGTGAAGGCCGCTAGTTATGTCCCCAGTAGAATCAGTAGTATTCGCAGGCCGAAACATGTCCTCTCAGACCCAGACGACCCCATCACTGTTCTCCAAGAAAAGAATAGGGCCACCAGTACAGTACACAAAAACAAACGACGACCGTCCTACCGACCTCGCCGCCGAGGTCCTCGCCCCCCGCGAAGACTCCCGAGTAGCGATCAGACCCCCGACCGTCCCTTGCTCGTTGATGCGCCAGCCCGCGCCGCAGCTGAGCCAGTAGCTTTAAATTCCCCGTCTAATAATCATGAAAATAATACCTTGATCCAGCCTGTCCCTGATAGTACTAGCTGCCCCCCCCCCCCGCCAGCGACTCCCTGAGCCGAGGTTCGTACCCCACAGGGGGTGCCCTCAGTGCGCAGTCGTTTTAGGTTGAAGTAGGTTTACGCCCTGGCTGGAGGCTTTTAGATTCCTAAAAACCTTCACAGGAAAGTCCGGTTGAGCAGTCACGGCCTCTCAAGGTCAACTGCGAGATGCCATTCACAAAAAAAAAAAAAAAAAAAAAAAAAAAACAGAACGTTATTGTATAATAAATAAACAGTTTCCGTGCACTAACAAGCTGAAGACAGGCTTATTAAGTCAATTAAGTGGACCCTGAAAATAACCATAATCGACTCAAATAATATGGATTCTAAAGAACTACAAAATTACAGATATTACACAACAAAATTCTATAATTTCTAGGTCATCATTGCAATCAGTATATCCTAACATCCCAACCAATTTCAACATTACTAATAATAGCATTACAGTTCAAATACGTACTACGAGATTACAATAAATTGTTCTAAAAATCCATATAATTGATAATTCGTAGATAACAATCACTTTGAAGATAATGACAGTAGTATCATTAAATAATTCGAAATAAACGGAGGTAGTCATAAATCATTGCGCTGATACGCGATCGTGGTCGTGAAGGTGCGTACACGCAGCTGATGTGGACATAGAGTATGTAAGCAGTGGAAATAAACTTTGAGCTGTTGAGCATCGTGTTATTGCTGACCATCGAAGTGAACAATGACCCATTTCTTTTTAGTCTGGAAAATCATCAAATGACTTGTCCCGGCACGGCGTGTTAGACCTTTACTGACCAAAACCCACCCGTGTTCCCTCAGTTGCCTGTGTGCCAGGGTTACCACGATATCTCTTTCGAATAACCCGCATCCCTTTCAGATGACCCATCATCGCTACACTCTACAAGACAAATAAACGACAAAGCGAAAAAAATCCATCAATTTGTGCAAGGATTACAAAATTAAGGAATTATTATTTTTGGAATTTTGCACAGATCACGCAGTCGCTTTGAATAAATACTGACATTTGGCCGTTCTTTCATCTAGGAAGCGACTTAAGGAGGTTGTTTCTGCAGCCCTTTTTTCAATGTGGTTGGAGGGACCACCTCCAGAGGGAGGACCTCCGTCATTCTAATAAATAAACAGTATCAGACAGGTAAAAAGGTCGTGTGCATTCGCTGTGGCCGAAATAATTCATCATCATTATCATGAGACAGGTATGATTTCAATCATACTTCATATTAATATTTTATATGTGAAAGTTAGTAAGTTCAAAGTTTGGATGTTTGTTAATCAATCACGCAAAAATGGACGAACTGATTTGGATCAAACGCACACAGATAGTATCTAACCTGGCTTAACACATAGGCTACTTTTTGTCCCGGTCGTGCCTTCCCGTGGGATCATTTTCAATCTCCACGTGTGAAGCCGCCGGCGGAAGCTGGTAACATCTATTAGCTAAACGACAAAATCTAGTCTATGTTAACAGATTAACATAAAGTTTATATTAGATAAGGCTAATTTATGACCGTTGAAACTTTTAAGTATAATACAACCAATTTTGGACACTACTGACGAAATCTTGATTTAATTCGATTAGAAGGTGGCAATTTATTAGATCTTTCATTTTATTTACTAGATGGTGGATGCAATATCACTGCTGTCAACTTATTCCTTGCAACATTTTGTAAGCGCAGGCGCACCTCTATTATTTTACGCGAGAATCTTGCTATTGTCACCCATTAAAAAACAGCGCTAATACAAAATGAACTTTGATTCTCTATAAATAGCGTTAGGTTTCGTATGGGCAATGATGTAATACTTATGCGTGTGATTGTTAACTAATTTTAAGTTTACAAGCTATAAACTGCACCTATGTTATTTGGGATCCATAAACAACACTTAAGGGGACACTTTTCACGGGCTCGAACTCACTGGTGGGCCTGGCGAAAAATCACGCTGTCTCACCAGGCTTCGTATCCGACAGAGATAGTATCAGTGATGAGCAGTTAGACGCTAGTCTACACCCACAAGGCCCACAACGTTATTGAGTGAGATGCAGGAGCATTTATAGCAAAACATTCGCGAAAAAATTAAGAAAAATCTTTCGGAAGATCGGGTTTTATGAAAAAACTACTGCATAAATTAATGACCAATAAAGTTTATTGAACTTATCGATAATTGAACTTTGTCCGTACCGACTTGGTTTTGGAGATTTTTCACTTCTTTTAGTACTTAAACACGCCCAAAGGTTAAATTAGCATGAATAACGAATCTTTGTTGGCTCATAACTTTTTAATGGCTTTTTATTTTAGTATTTTGTTTCCGTACCGACAATATTAATAATGAGACAAAACCATACCATGTTTAAGTTTTGATGTACACTGTCAAACAGTGGAGTAAAACCCTCCCGAAGTTTGTATGGAAAAAATGTGGACTTGTTTCACCTTAAGTGTAAGAGCTGCAATTATCAGGTGAACTTTTTGATCGGTAAGCAATTGGCTAACTGTGTGATTGTGTTGTGTAGGACAGAACGATAGAACGAGGGATCAGGCACAAAGGCTAGCTTAAGACAAGAAAAAAGTTACTAGCCTTTTCATAATCATCAAAGATGGATGACGATTTCTGTTGGATGCGGGCAGCCCAGGACCACAACATCACTTGCAAGCTTAGGTAATGGGTTCACACTTTCGAATTTTAAGAATGATAGATTCACACTTACAGCACTCTGCAAAACGTAAAATCAAGTTTTTTTTTTAAATAAAGCTTTGACCAGCGGCTTCGCCCGCATTGTGGTCTAAAACTATTCCTCGGGACCGTATACCGGGATAAAAGCTATCCTATGTGTTAATTCAGGTAATAATCTATGTTTATCCCAAATTTCATCTGAATTTGGTCAGCCGTTTTTGCGTGATTGAGTAGCAAATACCCCCGTGTGGTGGTTGAAGATTGCGCCTCGGGAATGTACTACCGGGATAAAAATCCTATCCTCTGAGTTAATCCAGGTTATAAACTACCTGTGTGCCAAATTTCATCCGAATCCGTTCAGCCGTTGTAGCGTGATTGAGTAACAAACATCCCAAGTTTCACATTTATAATATTAGTAGGATAGTAGGATTATAGGCGTATTACCCAGTAACTGGGTTGTGGAGGTCAGATAGGCAGTCGCTCCATGGTATTCAGCTGCATCTGGTTAGACTGGAGACTGACCCTAACATAATTGGGTTACAAGGCTAGACAGATGAATGTAGTAGGATATAACATTATAATTTAGATGTACACTATCGCATTAGGTGCAACCCTGTAATGATAGTTATAAGTTGGAAAAAAAATAGGAGGATAGTAGGATTGCAATTTAACGTTAAACTGACACGTTCATAAGCTAAGTATAGACAGTAATTACAAGTAATAATTAGCGACTTGTATCGACAGTCATCAATCAACATGGCGTCACTCACGATGTAATTACTAGCTTCAAGACAACTGATTAACTTCTTGTAGGAAGGACGGGGCATGGAGAATAATGTTAGGTCGGTCGTGCATTGGACTAGTGCATGGTTTATTTATTAATGGTACGTTTGTTTGAAATGTATGTATCTAGGACAATCAATCTGCTAGCCTTTACCCAACTTTTGTCGCCGGCTTCCAGTCTAACTGGACGCAACTGAATACCAATATTTTAGATGGAGCGACTGCCTATCTGACCTCCACAACCCAGTTACTGTGTAATACGATACCTCTTGGTAAGACTGGTTGTCAAAATTTCTGGGCTTCTGACGACCCATTATTCGTAGATCTTTGAAAGTGGAAAAATATCTGCAAATTACAGCCGAGATCAAGCTTAAGGCTGCCCTCTCAAAAAATGGTTGAAAACAGCATGCAGATGAAATCACTTTTCGTCGGCATTTACAAAGAACTTACATTTGAAAAACCGGTCAAGTGCGAGTTGGACTCGCGCACCGAGGGTTCCGTACAAACCTGTGGGTATATAAGTAAAAGTTCAAAATTGTCAAAAATATTTTTTTTTATATGACGAAACTAAAAATTTACGGTTTTCGTAATTTTTCCTATATCTGTACTATAAGACGTGACTTCGTACAAAATTTCAAGATTCTAAGTTCACGGGAAGTACCCTGTAGGTTTTGATTCCCGTGCGAGTTTCGAAAATTTGCGGAATTTTGCAGCCTAAATGGCTGTATCTTTTGATTGCGTTGACTTAGAAGGTTGATTTTTCTACAGCTTCCAGGGACAGTAGAACTAAGTATCATATAGAAATTTCAGTTTGATACCTCCACGCATTCCTGAGAAAAACGGTCTTGACAGACGGACGGACGGACAACAAAGTGATCTTATAAGGGTTCCGTTTTTTCCTTTAGAGGTACGGAACCCTAAAAAGTAGTTACTAATCTACATGATATGATACGTCATTTGGTTTAGGAATAACTTTTCTGTGGGTATCAAATAATAACAAAAAAAACAGCAAATCACCTCCCAATCGTTGAGATGAAACCATTTTACTCCTTCATTTTTTAACAAAAGAGTAAAAAAAAAAAATTTCTACTTCTTTGCAGTACAAAGGAAAATGATTTGATTTTGTTACTTTTTACAAATATGCAATAATTTTGTTATAATAAATTAAAAATGCGACCGATTAAAGACTACACGGCTACATCACCCCGCACTCGCCCACAGATTTAGTGCGCCCAAATGCTGAAGATCCTTGGCGTGTATACAAGCCTTAACCTGCTTTCCGAGGCACGAAGGAGTTACTTAAGTACTTAATGGCTGCCCATCCACAAACCTATCGCGGCAAGCGTAGCTAAACCTTAAGTCGACCCGCTCAGTGGCTGCTATTATTAAGGGCACACTTTGCGCGGGCTCGAACTCACTGGTGGGCCTGGCTAAAAATCACGTTGTCTCACCAGGCTTCGTACCCGACAGAGATAGTATCAGTTGTGAGCAGTTAGACTCTAGTCTACACGTACAACGTTATTGAGTGAGATGCAGGAGCATTTTTGGCAAAAAAATCGCGAAAAAATTAAGAAAAGTGCTTCAGAAGATCGGGTTTTATGAAAAAACCACTGCATAAATCAATTACCAATAAAGTTTATTGAACTTAATGTTAATTGAACTTTGTCGGTACCGTCTTGGTTTTCGAGATTTTATACTCCTTTTATTACTTAAACACGCTCAAAGTTAGGTTAAATTAGCAAGAAAAACGAATCTTTGTTGGCTCACAACTTTTTAATAGCTTTATATTTTAGTATTCTGTTTCCGTACAGACAATAATAATAACGAGACAAAACCATACCATGTTTAATTTTTGATGTACATAGTCAAACAGTGGAGTAAAACCCTCCCGAAGTTTGTATGGAAAAAATGAGGACAAGTGTCACCTTAAGCCGCAACCATTATCTCTGACGCTGAGAGTATGAATTGATTCTGTTCGTAAGTGAAAAATTACTTTAATTTCGAAAGGCGATGACAAAAAAATTGAATACATTTCCAAAGACACCGACTTCTGAAATTAAAGTTATTTTTCACTTTTTGCTGTGTTTTCGGAAGTTGGTTGTGTTTTTCAGTCAACAGAACAAGCTGTTATTAGAAAATATCTTTAATATTACTTGTGAATTATTTCCCTTACTTTTATAGTGAATACCTATAAGGTTACGCCTCAGTTGATATTGACCTTAAAACATGCACCTTGTCAGAACAATTACTTTGCTCAAATAGCAACGAGCTGAAAAAATACAACATGTATGAGTATTTTTTTAAATTATAATCAGTGTTATCTATCAACATTATATTATCAATTTGTTAGTTCATCAAATTGCTTTGTTTGTTGATACTTCCCACACTGCAACTTTGAACTTAGGATCATTTTCGTATAGCGCTATTCGCGCTTTTTGGTGGGAAATCATCAAATAACTTCTCCCACTCTGGGTGGAGCAGGAGGGCGTGTCAGACTTTTACTGACTAAAACCCATCCGTGTTCCCTCAGTAGCCTTTGTGCTATGGGCAGCGGTATCTCTTTCGAACAACCCGCACCCCTGGCAGACATCGGCCCTTGCGGGCCCCATCAGGTTGTGCTGACATCTCTTTGAGGCGCGCGTGGAACACAACGCGCCGTCGACCTGGGCTTGGTCCTTACTGGACAGCGAGCTACCCATTACTCGCCGTCTGCAAGCCCACGCCTACGATGGCCGGGAATCAGCCTGGGATTCCCGACGCCCAGAGCGTCTCCTGCGAAGACTAGGGCCGTGAGGGCGCATATACTGCCTCTCCCTCACGTGCGCCGCCTCCCTCTTCGCGAGCATTACTGCTTCAAATTCAAATTCATTTATTATTTTGTAAACATAAAGTCCCGTGTGGTAGCCGGGCGTAAAAGAATAGCACCATCCCATTTCTTCCAGTGGGTGTCGTAGGAAGCGACTAAGGAACTTGCTAGAGAATGGGCAGCAGCGTTCTCTTTGTATTTTTACCACCATACTGCGATCGCCAACCCGCCTGCCAAGCGTGGCGATTATGGCAACCACCCCTCCCCCCCCCCATGGGGGAGGCCTATGTCCAGCAGTGGACGTCTTTCGGCTGAAATGATGATGATGATGATGATGTAACATAAAGTAAAAATTATACAGATCTTATATAAAACTATGTTGGTCCATACTATGTCCCGTCAGAAGGCATAAAAAACAGGGTGGTAAATCGAATGACAGTAAAAAAATTAAAACAAAAAATAAAATCAATAGGTAATACCTATGTTACAATTTCTTTCAAAACACTGATATCTAATTAATAATATGTCAGTAGATTGAGACGGCACGAAACAAATATATAATATTTCGCTGAAGGAGGTGACGCCTACCCATACATTCTCGCTCCGTACCATGGCCTGGACCAGGGCCGAATGCGAGAGATCGCTGCCGACGATCGCCTCCATGAGGACACGGTGGTGCTCCGCCCAAGCCAGGCAGTCCTCCACCGAATGCTCCGAATTCCACCGTGTCCTCAGAGCGATCTACGCAATGGAAACACCGGGCGTTTCCTCCCGCCTTATCTGAAACAGGAACCTCCCGAAACAGCCGTGTCCGGTGAGGATCTGCGTCAGGCGGAAGGTGAGGACTCCATGGCGCCTCTCCGACCACTCCTCAAAGTGGGGACTTACCGCCGCAATCGTGGCGTGTCCATACAACCACCTGTTGATTGTTCATTTTGGCTGTAGTCGCTCTTACCAATACCACGACAATAACTACATTTTCTAAGTCCTCACATTCACTAGTCGCACCAAACATCAATTTTACCAATATTGACACGTAACCTGCGGCCGCTGACGTTGCTAATTACGGTTTTTGTTGCTATTACAATATATCGACGATATATCCGACCCTGGCAGCGGAGGACAGGTTAACAGGGTTGGCAATGTGTTCCTAATCGATGATACTTATACCACCCACGTCCGATTAGGTGATGACTGATGACGTAGATGCATTGCGAGTATACTGTTTGTAGGGATGACGGTTGAGACTTTATCCGCTAAATATCATTATACTATTACTATTTTCACCCCGCGACTTACTTAATCTGCGTGAAATTTCTTATTCCCCTGACCCACCCGGTGGCGCATCGCATCGCCCGCCGGCTCGCGCTATTAATTTGTTTTCGCTCCGCGTTCTTTCTGTTTTTTTTTTTAATATTTTTACTGATTTTTTAAGAGTATGTTAATTAACCCATACCCTTCCTCAATAATTGGGCTATCAATTGCGAAAAGTATTTTTGAAATCCGACTGGCAGTTCCAGAGATTACCGCGTTCAAACAAACAAAATCATCAGCTTTATTATTTAGTAAATAGATATAGTATATAGATATAAAATTTATACAGACAGATATAGATAGGCAGTAAGCTCAAACCATGGCGGCAATGCAGCATACGTAAAGTACCAACATTTCGCCAGTTAGATGTTTTAGTTGACAGTACTACCAGTTGGATCAAAAAAGGTATCAACTGAGTGGTCCACGTTTCTACTAAGTGTCTATGCATGGACGTTTAACAGGAAAAATAATGAGCAAAAGTGAAAGATATTAGTGTCTTAAATTGAGATTTGATCATAAACGTATTTTTCTTTCTGTTATCTCTAACGTAAATGTTCGGGTAACGTAGGGCAATTTTGAAGCGGCCGATTTTTTTTTTGGGAGTGAAAAGAACACTTGTTTAACTTATGTTAATGACTTTGAGAAACTGGCAACCCTAGAACACGCACACGCGTGTTAATAGGTATTTTATTAATAATATAATCATTTTTTAATGCATACACGCATTTATAAAATTTAGATAATTGCTCCGTACGTTTTATTTTGTTATGTAGGTACCTATGTAGGTTAGTTAAACTTCCTGGATGGGAACGATTCGATGTACCGTGGTTTTGAAAATAGATAATTTAAGGGCGGCAGTCCCCCCCGAGTGGGTTCCCGCATTGTCGTTGCGGGGGGACTCAGTAACCGTGGATTCCGGCCACGGTGAAGCCAAGAGGAACCCAAAGGTGGGGCCGCTCGTCAGGGCTTTTGCCTCAAAGCTGACGACGTAGCGGCCAAAAAGTAGGTTGCGGTGAGGTGCAACGCAACTGAGGTGGGCCACGATGTCGAATGGGAGGCATCGCGGCTGAGGGTTACGGGCTGCGGTAGAGGAGGAGTGCCGGTGCCTCTGAGCAGCGCTCTTCCCTTCCGTGGCCTGGACGCGACGGAGCCGCCACCGTTTGATGGCGGACGCGGTGGTGCCGCAGGGGAAGAGGAGTGTCGGTATAGCGTCAGCCGCTCTCCCTATCCTCTGCGGCCGAAAAGTGGTAGACGGGACGGCGCGTTGTGTTCCACACGCGCGCCGTCAAAGATGTCAGTAACCACCGGTGGGGTCCGCAAGGGCCGATGCCTGCCAGGGGTGCGGGTTTGTTCGAAAGAGATACCACAGTCCCTGGCATACGGGCTACTGAGGAAACACGGGTGGGTTTTAGTCAGTAAAAGTCTGACACGCCCTCCTGCTCCACTCAGCAGGAGAAGTCATTTGATGATTTCCAACCCAAAAAAAAAAAAAAAAAAAAAGGCGGCAGTGGACGTAAGAGCTGTGTTATAAAAATTACAGCCTCTATGTGATTATAGCGATGCCGATTGCTTGTTGTGTTGTATCGAATGAGGCAACCGAAAACAAGACCCTGTTATCATGGAGGCGTAGCTCTAGTAAAAGAACAGTCATTTCGATTTCATTCGTAATGGGGGCGTAGCTCAGATGGTAGAGCGCTCGCTTAGCATGCGAGAGGTACCGGGATCGATACCCGGCGCCTCCAATCTCTTTTTGGCATTATTTTCATCATTTTTCCAATTTCATTTTTTAATCTAAAAAAAATGTTGTATTTTAATTGTTTAAAAGCAAAATATTTTTTTATCAAACACTAATTAGAGTTACTTTTCCTTGAAGACGATCATTATAATCGTATTAAAAAGTTTTCAATTGAATCACCAACCTCGAACCATAAAAACAGTACAGGATAATAAAAGCAAAGTACGACATTTATGGAACTAATGAAAATTATGTGGGTATGTATAAAAGTTTTTTTTTTAATAATATTATATTATTCGGTACGTAGAACAATTTGGTACAGCTGTAGTATTAATCACCTAAGATCTCCCTAGTCATCTTTAATTTTTATGAGCTTTGAGTAGCGACTAATTATTTTTAAATTAAAACTTATTTAATACCGTCTTAAATTTTAATTTTTGTTAAATCGAGTAAATATGTTTCACCCGAGTACTTAAATAAATAAAACAGCATTTATTATGATCATCATCATCATCATCATCAGCCTTTAATGTTCCCACTGCTGGGACACAGGCCTCCTCTTGGTGAGAGGGATTGGGCCATAATCCACCACGCGGACCCAGTGCGGGTTGGTAGATGTCACACGTCTTCGAATTTTTGGTTCTAGGACATGCCGGTTTCCTCACGATGTTTTCCTTCACCGTTTTGAGAGCAGTGGTAATGAAATAATTTACACAAAGGAAAGCGCCTGGCTGGGTTCGAACTCACGACCTACAACTCGTAAGTCGCGACCGTTACCACTTGGCCACCACTGCTCTGGATTTATTATGATGCTATAATTTAATAAACCATTTATTTCAGGCGACGCAGGCCCATAGATAAATATCTTAACCTAAACATACATAGAAACTAGCTGACCCGGCAAACGTTGTTTTGCCTTAACCCTTATCACTTAGGGGTATGGAAAATAGATAGTAGCCGATTCTCAGACCTACTGAATACGCATATAAAATTTGGTAAAAATCGGTAAAGCCGTTTCGGAGAAGTACGGTAACTAACATTGTGACATGGAAATTTTATATATTAGAGATAGAAATAAACTTAAGTTTATAAATAAGACTACATATGTTAGTAGCACTTCACTTTGCACTAGCTTCCCTAAGTACCCTCTAGCTTGATAGATGGCGCTATACCGTGAGGAGCCATTTTGTAAATCGCGCTATGGTTTCCTTTCATAGCGAGCGAGATACATACCAAAGCTAAGCCAGCGAGCTGGAAGTCTAGTGCCACTGTTGAAGTTATTTTTGAAAAACATTACTGCTGATCTGCCGTTAGTCTCTTATTTATTTATTTAGGTATAAATACTTTATTGTACACCAGAAAATACATTTATAACAAAACATACTAGGTACCTGTTTAAAATTTATTTTTTCTGCACACGTATTGTATGCGAGATGATAGTAATAATAAATGTCTATTTCTATGTGATGGGGTTTTTATCATAACGACACGTCTGTCTGGTCAGCTAAAGGTTAGGCAGAGGTACGTAGAGACGTATATTATAGAACCATTTTAGAACTTTCAAATCAGTGTACAGATCTTTGAAAGGCAGCGACCATTGCTTTTAAATACGGCATAGTAATCTGACGGACGGCCGCAAGGTGTAGATGACATTATTAGCCTGTGAACACACGTCTTTACTTTGGGCGGAGGCTGATCTTTAAAAGTCAACTGATAAACTGGATTAATACATAACAAGATGCATACTTAGTATGGCCCTCCTAACGATCACAAGAATGAACAGATTGCCACAATCATAGAACTTGGTACATACATACAACTACAGCATGCAGGGCCATGCAGAGTTGTCAGGAGAGTCTGACGACCACAAAAATGAACAGATTGCCACTGTCTTAGAACATGCTAGATACATACAACTCAGCATGCAGGGCCATGCAGAGTTGTCAGGAAGGCCTGACGATCACAATAATGAACAGCTTGCCACAGGCATAGAACATGCTCTTTCTCTTCTTAGTCGTAACACTCTTGTCAGAGTGGTCGTGGTTGCGTAGACGAGGTACACGGAGAGATGTTCGGTGGGTCGTTGACTTCCCCGAGGATTGCCCTTTCAGCGATGTGCTTCCATATCTGTCGGTTGGAGACGTTGCGAGTACACTGGACCATGGTAGATTCAGTAGCTTTCTTGATCAGTTCAGACCAGCGAGTTGGTGAACGGCCGCGTGATCTCTTGCCCTCCACCCGGCCCTGAACCACCAGTCTCTCCATGGAATTTTCGCTTCTAGTGATGTGACCAAAGAACTTCAATATTCGGAGTTGTACAGTAGACGAAAACCGGTCCTTAATATGAAGTTCCTTGAGGATGGAAACATTGGTGCGAAACGATGTCCACGAGATCTTTAGGAGGCGTCTCCAGAACCACATCTCCAAAGCGTCGACTTTACGGCGATCCTGCATTCGCAGAGACCATGTTTCGGCACCATAAAGAAATATCGGAAAGACAAGGCATTTTATCAATCTGACCTTCGTCTTTTTGGTAATCCTTCTGTCCCCCCAAATCCTTCCCAGCCGTTCCACTGCCGACCTGGTGATGGCGCACCGTCGCTTTATCTCATCGCCACATCCTCCAGTATTGGAGATAGCAGAGCCGAGGTAGATATAGCTCTGTACAACTTCGCAATTAGCTATGCTCTGTACGTTAATTCTTCTTTGTTCATCCCGGCTTACTATCATCATCTTCGTCTTGTCTCGGTTGATGGCCAGTCCGAAATTGAGGCTGGTAGTCTCGAGACGACTCAGAAGATTTTCTATATCTTCTCTAGACTGTGCGAGAAGGGTTGTATCATCAGCGTATCTAAGGTTATTTATCACGCGACCCCCAACTGATATACCTTTGTCCCAATCCTCCAAGACAATGCGCATGATGTATTCTGTATAGGTGTTGAATAGCAACGGCGATAAGATGTATCCTTGTCGCACACCAGCCTCGGTCTTAAAGTGCCCAGAAAGGGTATCGTCTACTCGTACCACCGAAGTACCGTCCCTATATAGTCGCCTCAAAAGAACTATTAGGTGAGGCGGCACACCCATTTCTGCCAGTATCTTCCAGAGGTGTGTCCAAATGACAGTGTCAAATGCTTTTCGGAAGTCCACAAAGCAAATGTAGAGAGTTGAATTAAACTCTCTGGCCTTCTCAATTATCTGACGCAGTATGAGGATTTGTTCGCGAGTGCCTCTTCCCTTTACGAACCCGGCTTGCTCGGGTGCAATTTGCTCTGAGAGGTAGGCCAATAGTCTTGTATTGATTATGTGGAGCATCACCTTACTTGCATGCGATATTAGGGATATGAGTCGGTAATTGTTGCATTTCTTGGTAGACCCTTTTTTGTGCACCGGAATAAAAACCGATTGCGACCAGTCATCAGGCCATATGCCAGTCTCCCATATTCTACTACAGATAGTAAATAAGACATCGATTCCAAATTCTCCCATCGCCTTGAAGACTTCGATTGGGATTTCATCACATCCTATGGCTTTATTGCATTTGAGGTGTTTAATTGCCGCTCGTACTTCATCCCGCATGATGTCAGGCTCACGGTCACGTATTTGGTCGGTAGAACATGTGAAGTTTGGTGTAAAATTGCTGGAAAATAGCGACTTGCAATATTTCTTCCACACATCTACGATGTCCTTTATCTCCGTAACCGTTGTCCCAATGGAGTCCTCAATAGCCCACGTCTTGGGTTTAAACTGGCGTGTTATGTATCGCACCTTATCATGGAGATCTTTGGTTTGATATTTATCAGAATGCTGCTCCAGTTCATCACATATCTTTCCCAAGTGGTCGTTGCGGTCACGTCTGCAAGCAGCTTGTATTATAGCTGACTTGGCATTTAGCTCAGTAATGCTAGCGCCACCGGCTTTAAGTTTCCTGCGTTCTTCGACCAGGTGCCAGGTGTTTTCAGTCATCCAGTGCTGTCGCTTTGCCAAGATGTTTTTTGGCTGTGATTCTGTAATAGCATCTACAATATATTTCTTTGCCGAAGTCCACAAAGAATTAGAGTCTTTGCTCCCAACACCTGCTCTCCATGCGGCATGTCTGACCTCTGCCAGAGTGGCTAGAGAGTTTGGGTCTTTCACTTCTATTCTTCTTGCGGTTTTAATTTGTCTCGCTCTTTGCAGTTTCAGTCGCAAGTTTCCAATAAGCAGTTGGTGATCAGAATGACAGTCAGCACCGGGTAGAGAGTTATTGAGCTTCTCCATCTAGACCTCACTAGTATGTAGTCTATTTGGTTGCGATACTTGCCGTCGGGGGAGGTCCAGGTATACTGGCGTCTAGGATGGTGATTGAACACCGTGTTCATTATTGTCATATTGTTGTCCGCAGCGAACTCTATGAGGCGCTCGCCTCTGGGGTTACGAACACCATGACCATAGTTCCCAACAATATTCCGAATGCCTGTGTCCATAGTGGTGTTTCCTACCTTGGCATTAAAATCTCCAATAATGAGTAATATCTCTCTCTTTGGTATTTTAGATATAGATGACTCAAGTTGGCAGTAGAAGTCCTCTATTTCCTCATCCCTGGCAGAACTTGTAGGAGCATAGACTTGAATAATGTTGAGAGGGGTCGGTAGTGCGCTAAGTTTAATGGAGATGATTCTATCATTTATAGGGTGGTAGCCAAGCACCGAGTTTTTCCATAATTTAGGGATAGCCACTCCTGAAAAGCTACTCTTATCATTGCCGGAGAAATAGATAGTGTGTTTCTGTGAGTCAAAGTGGCCGCTATCTTTCCAATGTGTCTCGCTGAGTCCTGTGATGGTGAGCTTGCATCGCTCAAGTTCTTGTTCTAAAATATGAAGTTTTCCATCGTCGAGAAGTCCTCGTACATTCCATGTACCAATGCGATGGCCTTTTCTTAAATTGAAATTTTTTCTTCTTCCAGTAGCATTTTTTCCATAGGATGCCTGGTTGCCTGCATCCCGATGGCCAGTAACCCATTTCACACCCTCAGCCCCGGAAAGCTGAGGGCGCCGGTCGCTACTCGGATTGCCAGGCGGTCTTACTATAAATAATGTAGTAGGTTCCCGTTACTTTCTACATCGCGGTACTATAACCTCAGTGGCTAGTATTCCATAAGTAAACCGATTCAGAACTTATGGTTCTTTCGCTTCACTTTGGTACTGATGGCTACCGCTGCCCTCCATCAGGATCCAGGAACTACGCCCCTGTGGCTTGCCTCCTCCACTAGTTCGGCCATATCGACAACTATTGTCTACGCTCTTACCCACCGTTGAGGTCTTCACCCGTAATCCTGGGCACGGACTCCGCGCTATACCCCGCAGAACTGGGTCCCTGCTGAACTTCGCCATCTACACACTCTGGCTTACTAGAGTATAAGATGCCCACCCCCGCGACGTGGACGCGCCAGACAGGAATTGCCCAAGTGAAGGGTAGAAAAGGTGACTCTACTCTCCCAGGGGCCGGGTTAATGGTAGTGTATGGTGCCACGACCAATGGCCACGCACATGCTAGATACATACAACTCAACATGCAGGGCCATGCAGAGTTGTCAGGAGAGTCTGACGACCACAAAAATGAACAGATTGCCACTGTCTTAGAACATGCTAGATACATACAACTCAGCATGCAGGGCCATGCAGAGTTGTCAGGAGGGCCTGGCGATCACAAGAATGAACACACTGTTATAATCATAGACCTTGGTAGATGGATTAGAGATCGTGTACCTAAATATCGAAAAATAAATAACGATGAGGACTTACTGGAGAAAACCTATTTACCTATTTCATATTGAAACATTTTTAAGTGCATACGTACGTATTTATTAACAAAACTAAACTTAATGGACTCCCAAATAATAGTGAGAGCTTTGTCTTCTTATGTTCCTAATTCTTTAATAATCATTAAGTACAAAAAAAAAAAAATTTAACAGCATAGTTTTGCGTAACAATGACAAAATATTATTAAGATCAGCATCAACATTTGGAAACTAGAATAGCTAGTCTATATATTATGATTATGAGCGTGGGCGGCTTACGACACAAGAATGTCTTATAAATAACACTTATTTACAAATATAGGTCAACTCAGAACACGGATATATGGTATAGATATAGTATATAATGCAAACGCAATAAAAGAGAAACTCTTGTAAATATTCACCAATATCTTCATTCTGCCTTGGGCAATCCCAACCATATTTTTCTCAACCTCTGCAAGAAGGTACTGTAAGCCTGAATCTACAGTGACTAAGATAATCGAAGAGTCCCGGGGAAATGATTATACTGTAAGTAATCAGAGAAGAACACTGACAAAGTCAGAAAAATAAAGAGCGGTTTCCACATTTGCAATATCGCAATGACACGCATGCCAATGAAACAAAACAGTGGTAGTTAACAGTCATAGATAGACCCCTAGTTATAATGTAGCAGGTAGGACAAAGTGATAGAAAAACAATTTATCATTGTTAATGATAAGCAAATTGAACATTCGTAGCAAACAGACAAAGGCTGGTAGGGTATCTGTCAAATGGTCCACCTACGCCCACCGTGGTTCTCCAATGTATAATAATGGCTACCTTCAAAACAAAATACCCTTGTTACTTGTCATGTTAACATAATGATGGAAGTAACGATTAGTAACATCTAATGACAGCTTGATGTTCTTTTGTTTTTAGAGTGTCTGAGTTCTCATATTACTCATAGTTTTGGAATTCAAATCTAAATGCTGATGTATTGGAGAATTAATAAAAGAATTTACTGGCTTAGAATACGTGCCACTTTGTACAACTAAATCAAAACCAGGCAGAAAGTGAAGTAAAACTACTTAATGAAAATGCATCCAACAATTATTCAATTCTATTCATCAAATATGAATATCCTCGTTTGTCACCAATCTCACATTTAGACGAGAAGGTTTAAACCTGACTGCAGATAAAACCAACACAAAAGCTCTTTATAATAACAAATTACAGCCACTCTTCATCGGTTAAGCAACTTATCAAAATGATGACACTTCCCTAAAGCTATCTGAAGCAATAGCTTTAAATACAGTAATAATAAGTTATGAAGTGACGAGTATGGAACAACCTCTGACCGCCATAAACATTACTTTTAATCATGTTACGTTAGCTCATAAGCTTCAGGCGATGATATGTTTAAGTAGGTATAAACACAGCCTTTAATTGCATAACGTTTGGTTGAAAATGAAAATGACCCTCAAGGGGATTGAGTAATAAATGACTTTCATTACTGTGTCATAAAACACAGCGTAAAACCGTAGCAACTTTTCTTTTCATTTAGGAGAAGCCATTGAAATATAACCACGAAGGCTTCTGGAAACTACATATTATAAGGATAACTAAGTTACGTCGTGGTTTTACATCCAGCCTATCCGCATGTTCAATGGAGTGCAAACTTTGCTAATCATAAAATAAGTGATATCTATCTATATAAATAAAAAGAAAGGTCCTGACTGACTGACTCAGCAACGCCCAGCCAAAACCCTTGGACTTGGAAAGCTGAAATTTTGCACATAGGTTCCCTTTATAATGTAGACAAGGAATAAGGAAGAATTTTTCGAAATTCAACTCCTAAGGGCGTTAAATAGGGGATGAAAGTTCCGCGCGGGTGAAGCCGCTGGCAAAAGCTAGTTATGAATATAATCACAGCCAATCAATTAACTCAACCCATAGATAGTAAAGTAGGTACCCGTCACTTACACCACCTCACCCAGTTCTCTGCCTTATACATCCAATCTGTCAATGTTATCAAGGACCAATGCTATACTCCTATATTCTCCAAATCTCATTGCATCACGTTCTTGAGCATTTGATCTGATTGTTCTGGTCCTGAACAAAGCCTCTCAAAAGGTCAGGCTATTGGCACCTTCTGATGGACAGCTGCCGTGATCAACGCATATTTGTGAAGTGCTCTCGATTCGGGGTCAGATGTGATTGACAGGGTCGCTTTGTTGTGCAGCTTTTGTTATGTTTAAGAGGATCACGATGGAATTTTTGGCAGACTAGTCGCGGCTACGGTGTTTGTTTAACTTTCATGATGTGGAATCGCTTAAATGTCTTTTTAGTAGGAACCAATTAACCGAAACATAAAAAAGATCATTTATTTACACAATTTTATGTACAGAGGCCAGCACATCAAGCTACCCCAATCTGTCAAATTTCTTTGATAGTTTTTCAACTTTATTACAAAGGAATAAGGTTTATGTTCAATTGGGAAAATTTGACAGTTTGGGATAGCTTGACCTGCTGGCGACTGTACATTTTATTGATTTGGTAGTTAGTAGACTCACTTTTGTATTTATGAAAGTGCGTGTGTGCACATGATCTCCTAACACTCTGTCCTTCTTCTCCATTTTGATGACGATACAATCACCTAATCGGAAAATAAATATCAGCCAATCAATTAGTTCCACTGCATGCATTTACATTACACCAATGTATCCCTTCCTTTTAAGTCTCAGTTGGAAGTCATGTTCAGCAGAGGAATCAAGTTTCACACTTATGAAAGCTTGAGATAGGACTGCAGAGTGTAAGGCTCAAAGTATTTAAACTGATGCCTGCCCTTTCATTGGAAGTTTGACTTTCATTGACATGTATTTAATTAAGTCCTTTCTGATACCATTACAAAAGACTGACTCACCCGTTATACCGTCTGGTACAATCAGTACTAAATTGAGAGCTCTTCAAACCTAAATAATAGTCAATATTAAATGCCCTTGTTCAAGTTGAGAAGTTCAAGGCTTCCTTTTGGTGCAAGATCTTTTGTTTGTTCATCTGCGACCAATCTACATACCGATCCTCACCGACTTTGTTTCGGCTATCCTCAGACTCATCAACCTTGTCTTCATAAAAATTGGATCCAATATTGCTTGGCAGTTTCAATTTTAACAGCAAATTTCGGGTCGTTATCATTGTTTTAAACAATAATTGCAGCTATTACATGGGTCTCCACGTCTATATGCAAATACTTTGTTATAATAATTGAACGATCGACATTATCTGCATTGTGTCGACAAAGGCTTAAATTATTAATGGATTTAATTGGGATTCTTTTGAATCTAAGTCTTTAATTACGTATCATCAATGTCTATTCATATGTCTCTTGATTTGATTTGAGCTTAATTACGATTGTTCAAACGGCCCCCATGTTGATTAGAAAATTAAACACCGGGGTGATTAGGCTATACAATTTTCATCAATTTAAAATTAGATACAACATTTTACCTTGTTTTTTTTTTTGTACACTTTGATTGATCGCTGCCTCACATGTGGATAATTCGCAGCTACATCCTATAGCGATATAATGCAATTAAACGTACATATCTAATGGTGCTTAGAGCTTTCTGTAAATTATTGCCTACTTTGGGATGTCCACAAGGTAAGTGTATAGCAAAAATACAGGGTAGATGCTACTGCTCTACAGGGTATCAGTATATTCCGTATTAGCATAATCAGCCTAAAATGTTCCTTCTGCTGGGATGCACCATTTTGAGAGCAGCATGAAATAAATGACTTGACTGCCAGGGTTCAAATTCACGACCTTAAGCTGCGGCACATACATTGCGATTTATATTTAAACAAATTGGATCACAAGATTACTTAAGCCGTTGTTTTTATCACCCGGACACGGTAACTCAGTCGAATAAAATAAATAAACCACATTCTGACAGAGCTTCTGCTCTATTTCAATGTTATGGATGTGTTAAGATTTATGAGTCCACATTTTTGTTTTGTTATAAATGCCATTCAATAAAACTGGATCTTGAGATATCGTATCTGCCACTCGTAGAAATACCTCGTAGTCAAAGTAACACTTACCTATTTCATTGGTTCATCGCTGGTAGCTGCATTTTCGCTTTCAGCTTGTTGGTGGAATCCCCTTGTGGTGGCGTTTGATCTTACAGTATTTGGCATGTTTAGGTTTCATTAATATGTAAAACGTATGTGTGGTGCCGGACGGAAAGAATAGCATCATCCCATCTGTTCCCGTGGGTGTCGTAGAAGGCGACTAAGGGACTTACTAGAGAATGGGCAGCAGCGTTCTCTATGCATTTTACCACCGTACTGCGATCGCCAACCCAGGCCAAGCGTGGCGAATATGGCAAGCCCCCCCAAATTGGGGGAGGCCTATGTCCAGCAGTGGACGTCTTCCAGCTGGAATGATGATGATGATGATGAATATGTAAAATATTAACATTCATGCAAATTAAGCCGATTGAACAACCAAGCAGTTAACAATACGCAATCAGACTAATATTTGCATTTACAACTTAATTCGCCACTACCCACGCGAAAAATCGCCATTTTCCGCATACGTAAATATATGCTAATCAAACAGAATAATACAATAAATTATAACAATGTGAAATCCTTAAATCACGCCGACCATTGTTGGCTAAAAACCTATTGAATATGAATCCTCGGATTCTATCAAATTCGTGCTGAATCAAGGTTGTTGCTAGGTTATTTCTATTGTCAACGGAATACCGAACAACATTGTTAGAAAATCATGATATTTTGGCAGTTCTAATAATAGGCCTGTTAACACCGGAAGTGACTTTAGATCCCATGAAGAACTATTGTTGGCTATTCCTAATATTGAGTTTATTGAGAGTTTACTAAAGAGCCCCCAATGCAGCAGATGACTCTCCTATAATCCTCCTCCTTTCTCCTAATGGGACACTTGCTTTTTTTACCAACATTCAGTTCAACGGCCAGGGATCGACAAGACAGAGAGGTTTGGAAGGAGAAAGAAGTCGCCCTTGTCCAGCATTTAAATATTCAAGTTATAAACTATTACATTATCATCATATTTACCTGCCCTCTCGGCCTTTCGAAGCCAGCTAAAACTTAACTGCAAACTTTCGTTAAGCGAAATAAAACTTTAATAGACATTTTTCGATCAGGCGCTTTAACATGTTAAAAGCTTCGAATCTAAATATCATGTTAGGTAAAACGAGCTGGTGTCCACAACTTCACGTCAGTTGTTATCTTAATGACTGCTCCAGTTTCGCTTATTGTCCAAAGTAACACCGAGATACTTGACTTCGTTGGCCAACTGTAGTTCTGTTTGAACAGTTTCGATATGCGGAAACGACTTAATGCTCGTTTTTGGGTGAACATGACTAGTTTAGTTTTAAATATCATGTTTAAACAAATATACATAATGGTCAAATTCGTTTTCGTTAAATAAACACTGTAAAGCTACGTAGATTCCGTATCCGCTACAGATATTAATGACCAAACTGATAGGTATAATACCTAGAAAATATAGATAACATCAAAAATAACTTTTTTTTAATGAACCTTACACCTATTACGAGCCTGCCAGGGGTGCGGGTTGTTCGAAAGAAATACCGTGGCCCCTGGCACCCATGCAACTGAGGGAATAAGGATGAGTTTTAGTCAGTAAAAGTCTGACATGCCCTCCTGCTTCACCCAGAGCGGGAGAAGTTATTTGATCATTTCCCAACCTCAAAAAAAAAACTCCTACCTATTACGAAAAGGTTAATAGGGTTTAATTTCGTAGCATGCAATCATGTCCGTAATCAGATAATTTTAAAGACTATTAATTAGCTTTCCCTGCGATATTTAAAATTATTAATACCTACAAATTAATCGTTAATTGTATACCTATTGTAAATCGTAAGATAAGATTTCAATATTGTCAATTGCGAATTTCGAAATAATGCCACTGCTTGACACAGAACCGCACTTCTTGAGTGTTATCTATTTACATAAGTAAAATTCTAGAAGCGTGAATATAAAACAATAGTATGTAACCACTTGATTTGACCTCATTATTTATTAAAGAGCCTCGTCTTCGAGAAGAATTTTCTAGCTCTCTATTGAGTGCTCAGACTATAAAACAAAGGCCGCCCGGAACACCAAGAGTGAGGCAAAAAACCAAATACTAAAGCGTCGTATTTGGTTTTTCGTCTGAATGCCAACAAACATTTGTGTGGGCATTCCCTTAAGTTATGGGAAAATTCATCCAAGCTAAAGCCTTTGAAGCATTTCTTGTCTAACAGAGTTGTAACAGCATGGAATAGACTCCCAGAAAATGTTGTGATGGCTCCCTCACTAGGCTAGCTACTTAATTAGTGTAGAATTTTCTATTCAACACTCCACACATTAAAGTCCTTGCAGTTAATCGAATATCTACTGATGTAAACTGGAAAGATATAAAAAATTCGGGGCCCAATATAGCACCCTGTGTCACACCGAGTTATACTGATCATCTTTTTGTTGTTAAAGATTGTGGAACTTGGCAGTAAAAAATTCTTTTGTGGTCATTTTGTGTAATGAAGTTAACAAAAGCTAATACCGATCTAATTTCTGGGATTCTCTAAAGAAATTTGCTTTTATAGATGTCGAAGGCGGTGGAAGGATCACTTTTGTTGTTGTTTACTCTAACATGAAATGCTTGGATGGTTGCTCAAATTCACAAATTAAAATGTTGACAGGACTTGGTTTTACCTCGAGTAAGAAGAGTAGAGGTTGAGACGACGATCTTTTAGAAATAATAGATATGTATTTACGTAACGTTGAATTTTGTCGGGAATTTTTGGGAGAAAGTAATTTAATTTACGTGTGTACAGAAGTCAGCACATCAAGCTACCCCAATCTATCAAATTTCTTTGATAGTTTTTCAACTTTAATGCAAAGGAATAAGGTTTATGTTCAATAGGGAAAATTTGACAGTTTGGGATAGCTTGACCTGCTGGCGATTGTACATAGGTATCCATCATACCACAATAAAAAACTGTAAGAAGTTCAAGGATAATAATAAAACAAAACAAGATAATATGAAGGGAATTTTTAATAAGTGTAATTATTTACAATACCATATTCAGGTACTTTGTTATTATTAGGCGCTCTTGCAGTGCGGTGTGTAGGTATGAAAACGCTTCCTCACTCCCCGCAGTAATAGGTATTATCGAGCGTAAAGACGTGGCGAGCGCGCGCCGGGCGCCGGGCGCCGAGCTAGCCGATGCTAGCGTTCAGACATGCCACAATGCAGCATAAATGCAGTAGGTAAGGAAGGTATTTCGGGTTCGGGTCATTGATGGAAGAGTAAAATAAATTGCTTTTCTGGTTGGTATGTATCATTGTTATGTTATCAAATATCAAATAAACATGCATAATTATGTAACCTGAACATAACCCTCCCCATATCAAAATACATCAAGAATTAAACAACCCAAAAATAACTAAATACACTTCTCTCCAATAGTCAATAAATGTGAAATTATTATTTGTGTATTTTATTAACTAATTTGTAATATGAATACTCAATCTTGAAATTCATGTACCTCTTTTCCTCAAAGAACAATTCCCACTTCCCATACATTTAAAAACCTGATAACTAAAGTGTATGTATAGTTATAAGGTATAGAAGCAAGACTACCTGTAGGTATAGAAAATAAAGTCATATAGTAATTTTTACGATTACTTATTACGACGCTACGAAGTCCAAAAAATATTAATGTTACTTTTTGGTTAGGATTTGCCATTACGCCAGCAGATCAAGCTACCCCAATATGTCAAATTTCTTTGATAGATTTTCAACTTTATAACATAAGCATAAGGTTCATGAGAGCAGTGGTGGCCCAGTGGTAACGGCCGCGACTTACGAGTTGTAGGTCGTGAGTTCGAACCCAGACAGGCGCTTTACTTTGTGTAAATTATTTCATCTACACTGCTCTCAACACGGTGAAGGAAAACATCGTGAGGAAAGCGGCATGTCCTAGAACCAAAAAATTCAAAGACATGTGACATCTACCAACCCGCACTGGGCCCGCGTGGTGGATTACGGCCCAATGGCCTGTGTCCCAGCAGTGGGAACATTATTAGGCTGATGATGATGAAGGTTCATGTTCAATTGGGAAAATTTGACAGTTTAGGGTAGCTTGATGTGCTGGCGTCTGTACCAAATATAAAGAAATAAATGTGTTAGAACTAATTATTAACGCTCAAAAATTAGTTTCGAGATCTAGGGGCGGTAAATAGTGCCGTAACACACATAAAATGGCAGAGTACACAACGAGACGCAAACAAAACAACGAAGCTGTGCGCCGATACTAAAACTGCCAATAGCAAAACTGTCAAAAATAAAAAAAACCGTTTCAGTCGTACGAGCTCAGTTACAAACTAGATTTAGATGAATTTTAAGATTTATTTCATTTCTACACATAGTCAGGTGAAAAATGGGCGTTCTTCTTGAATCATTTATTTTCTCACTTTTTATTTTTAAATTGTTAACACTATTGTAGATTGTAATATGAATGCTAATTCTTGAGACGTTTTTTTCTTTTTCCCAAATGTTTGTTTTCATCGTTCTTAATTTATGTTTTCTCTATTTAAATTTTTATCGTGTTTACACTTAGTTATATGCCCATGCTGTGATCTCATGTGACCTTCTACTACATACACACACACGTAAAACAGCACACGTAAAATTTACTAGCTATTAAGCTGTTAACATTTTACTGAACTAGCAGTGCTCCGCGGTTTCACTCGCGTAGTTCCCGTTCCCGTGGGAATACGGGAATAAAATATAGCCTATGTCACCTGGGAATAGTGTAGCTTCCCAATAGTGAAATAATTTTTCAAATAGGTGCAGTAGTTTCGGAGCCTATTTAATGCAAACAATCAAATCTTTCCTCTTTATAATATTAGTATAGACATGTGTAACCTTTGTTGGAGATCCCAAATAAATATACAAAATATATATTATATTATCAGAAGAGGGAGGGGCTTGTGACTGTCATAACAGCTACTCGAGTCGATAGATCAGGTTAAGCTACGCTTGCCACGGTTGGTTCGTGGATGGATGACCATCTTTACATATCAAGACCCCTCCGTGCTTCGGAAAACACGTTAAGCCGTTGGTCTCGGCTGTCATTCGTGGATCTTTGACAGCCGTTACGGGTCGTCAGAAGCCCGAAAGTGTAATAACCAGTCTTACCAAGGGGTATCGTATTACCCAGTTACTGGGTTGTGGGGGTCAGATAGGCAGTTGCTCCATGTAAAATACTGGTATTCAGCTGTATCTAGTTTGACTGGAAGCTGACCCCAACATAGTTGGGAAAAGGCTAGGCAGATGATGATATATGTCAACAATTCATACTAAAAGAAAAAAATCACTATACTTCTAGTCAATAAAACAGTAAACCTCGAAATTGCTCGCCCTTGATGAGTAGGTAGAGGCCAATAAAGGGCTTTCAAGTTTTTTTTACACATATATTCATTCAAATATAAATGTGGAACATTTTAATAAGAATGGCATGTTTAATTTGGAGAGATCAAACAACAATATGTAATACAAACTACCCATGGTTTTTATGTTCTCATTGATGCGCTGCAAAATAAACATTATGTAGTCTGTTACACGTCACGTTGTTAAAATAATTATACCTAGAATTTACAAGATCTTTTACAATACTAACCGATATTTCAAAGTTATTGAGCAAAGATAATAATCGTTTGAAAAAATTCAATCTGTTCAGTAAATCTTACCTACTGTACTTTTTTACGTTGTGGCACGTCTAAGAATTATTGTAGGTAAATAATGTTTGGAACTTTACGTCATCAAACGAAATCATTTATCGTAAATGAGTAGATTATCTACATACTTATTTATTTTACGGTAAATTATTAGATATTATGTAGGTACTAACCATTTTTCGAGTACCAATTTTTGTTTTGCCTTATGTATAAATTATCTGTGTTCTTTTATTCTTTTTACTACCCATTATTGGTAATAAAAATCTAAACAATTTTTTATGAATATCTTTACCTATTTAGAAATCGCAAACGCGGGGGAATTTTCGCGAAACAAACGGCGTGCGTCCAACCTCGAAGACGCCTCGGCGGGCACTGGCCGGCCGTTGCGAGCGCTTGAACGGCCAAATTTCGTGTTTTTTAATCCGTAGAAAAAAAAAATAAAGAAATTATAAAATGTGCTTTTACCATTTTCTAAAAAATAAAAAGCCCTATCTTTTGGTACAAATTTGACATTGTTTAATGATGTAATCTCGTCAAGAAACACGTTTAAAATAGCGTTTTAGTGTCATCTTTATGATTTTTTTTTATCGAGCCAAATTGTTTTATTCACGTTTCTATCTTTACGAAGTGCTTGACAACATGTTCAATTTTTCTAAAATATTTTTCTTTTTTCCAAAATTAACTATTTCATTGATTTACACAGGTTTAAAAAAGTTACAAATTACTGCAACCTGGCCTTAAACGTATCTAAATATTTATGACAGAAATCTATAATATTTAATACACCATTGTTTGATAACGTGATTCTAATCATATCTGATTGATCTACTTAACATATAGATACCAAATAATTTCGTTTCGACACCTATTTTGTTAACTGTAAATAGAATTTTGATAAAGATCTAACAATAAATCTATATTTCTGGAAAGACTTTGAACCGACCACAAGTAATAAAAAAAATGAGACCTGCTAATTAAAACTACCCCGTAACTAACTGGTACGGTTCCAATTGATTTATGAACTAATAAACTACACACATGAGAGACCAGCACCCTAATTGCGTAACTCACGATTCATCATAATCTGTATCGTTTTGAAACGGATTGTTAAACCATTGCTTCATATGTTCGAAAAATGTGTCTGTTCGACAACATAAATAACGCAATGAATATTGTTTAACTGTGAAGACGAAACCAATTATGATCAATCGTGAGTTACGCAATTAGGGTGCTGCAAATTCAATGCGAGTAGCTAACCGCATTTTAAGCAAGTTGCAGCAATATAACTGCAACCATGTTTACATAAGCTATCTTTATAAGGAGTCGGTCAAAGTATGACCTTACAAAATCTGCGTGGGATCTGTACGAGAATATACTTTCAATATCTTTCTATTAGGAATTTAGTCGAAAACCACTGAAGCATGTTAAGAATATACCTAGGTACAACAAAGTGAATAGGTGATAAAGTTGGATGGCCAGCCTTATCAGCGATATGTAGTGATAACGGTCAGTGTGCACACAGCCATCAACGGCAGCGCAGCTCAACGATGTGTCTTCTACAAACTTAAAACATGGTACGTACAGTTTTTAAAGCTATTAAGTGTACAATTCAGTGTTGCGCCCTTCAAAGGCATCAGTGGGCATTGTTAAAGGGACGTGTTATGAATGTGTAGTTCGTTCGATTGCTTAAAGTTTTTCTTTGGAATAGTCTGTCTGAAGTTTATCATTGATCTAACTCTCTCGTTGACTACTTGTTGACTAAACTCGATCGTTTCTAAACTGAGTCTCGGTATTATTGCTACGTAGATTTGGTTCTAAAATAAAAACACTAGAAAGTACGTTGCCTATATAAGGGCTTAGTCGATAAGCTGTCAACTTTCATTGATAGATTCAAAAATTTCTTCTTTTTAAGGATGACTCAGGCGTATCAGTAGTGTAACCTTGGGATTTTCCTCATAAAGATTCCCACTTATGAAGAAAATGGGTAGATCAACAGTACCTACTGTTGAGTATCTCACTAGTACTTGACTAGTTCAATATCACCCATTCTTTGTCATGTCCAGCGGACTCCAGCGTCATAATGTATCAACAACAACTAAGTAAATATACGTACCATCAATGGAATACTTGTTTTCTTTTCTGAAAATAGCATTTCATTCGTATGTTTAATTGAGGTTTAAGTAATTTGACTCGTTTCATTTCCCTGGCTTTTATCAGTTCGTTGTTCTAAAATAACGAACTTTCCTTTCGGAGTACTTCCCGAAACAATGTTATCGCCAATTATTTCGTCATTAACTGAAATAACCGTTTTTCTGATAATCGATAATCTTCCGACAATTATAGCGATTTCACATCATAACAAAATATTCCTGATACAATCGCATACATCTCGATAAGATATTTTGCAATTAATGAGTAAATTAATAAACCATTTTTATAGCTAAGAGTAAAAACATGCCGCTTCTATCGTGATATAAATAATATCGGAATTTCATACAATTTTGAGATAAAATGATAAAAGTAAAGATATCGATTCCTTATCGACGGAAGCTAAGTCACAAATATTTTATCGAAGTTCGAAGTGTTTGTTTACTGGCTGGAAACAATCTTATTAATAAGAACGTGAGAATTATTCTCATCCTCATCGTTCTGGCCTTTTCCCGAATCCAGTCGGTGCAGCATGTCTTCTACTTCCCCACATCTCTTAAGCAAATAAATATGTTCTATTCTGTTCTATTCTATTCTCTATTAGTCGCCATCTCAGTAGTCACCAATGAGGTAATATATCATCGGTAGTCACCCCGTTTCTAGTCAAAAATTCTTTCACACAATCCATCCACCGTTTTTTCGATCTTCCTCTAGTTTTGTATACCCATCCACATTCACACTCTAAACTGAAATGAATAATTATTCAACTATTGCCATATCTTATTTTATTACAAAAGAAGAGAACGATACGTCATCACTAATTTCGTAAATTGTCATTATCTACAAATACACAATCATTCACCCACTTTTCTTTATCTACCCTCGTTTTAATTCGTCGCTGTCAGTTCACGTTAATTACTCGAAGTGTTTATGTTGTGTGTTTGAAGATTTTTGTTTTCGTAGAATTTTACAATGCTCATTAGTTGTTGAGTGCTCTCAAGTGTAATTGTGGTGTTGTCTTCCTAGTTATTGATATTATTAAATATGGTAAGCTTAAAATAATTTTTTTTGTTACTGTTAAATAATTTGAGTTAATGTTACACAGTATATCGGTGGTCGTTGGTTTTAAGTACCTAAGTGAGCATCTAACAAAAACTTTTTGAAGTTTACATTAAGCTGCTGCCTATGTAGCTGTTTCCTCTGAAACCTAGAGGTAGGTGGCTTCTAAAGTGGCCAACTAAAAGCCAAGTTAAATGTTTAACCAACAAAACTTAAATATTAAAATCTAACATGAACTTAGGTGCCTACCACCAGCAGAATAGCCGTTTCCAATAAATTAAATCATCCGTTCTTTTCCATGTTAAAATTTTCGAGATTCGCTGACTCCCAAGAGAGTGCGTGCACTCACTGGATAGTGCTTTCCTCAAAAGACACTAATCTGCATGGTCCTCATATGGCGTGACGAAGATTATGTGTGTACTTTAAAAGAGACTGACCTCTGAGTTTGTTTCGCTGTTTCCTCTCAGAGTAATGAAGTTTGTGTATTTTAACTATATGTGATAGTATAACATCTTTGTTCTGACTGTTGCGCAGGACGCAGAGACCCAGATCATCATAGTAGCGGGCGTGTTCGCGTGCGCGTGGCTGGCGGTGCTCATCGTGGCCATCGTGCTCTGCACTCAAGTGCGCAGTCTTCGCAAGAAGGTCGCAGAGATGCAGGCCACGGGGCGGATGAGGATACAGTACGTTTGCTTAAGTTACCCATCGCCTATTTCTGGAAGGGGAATAGAGATGTACCTAAAGTCAATCTACATTAATTTTCTTGTATTTCCCGAATAAGTATCTAGGCACAAGGTTACACTCCACCTACATTTAGTCAGGTTTGTTATAACTCCATGAGGAAACCGGGGTACCCTAGAACCAGAAACTCAAAGACCTCAAACATTAGGTACCTTCGGCCCGCTCCCCCTCTCATAGAGGAGACCCAAGCTCCAGCAGTGGGAACACTACAGACTTAGATATATGCTACAAGTTCCATGGCTTTATCTATTGATTTTAACACTAAACCAGCAGAGCTGCTTTACTTTCGATGCAAAAAGTTGTGTTCCTTCATTTATGGCAAAATCGTGAGTAACCTTGGCTGAAAAAAGGGTATAAAGGTGAATGGGGCCCATACCTTAATTGTGTAACATACTTTCAATTACAATCTGAATCATTTTGAAGGATAGGTACCTACTGCTAATCCGTTTCCTCATATGTTTGAAAAATTTGTTTGCTCAACAACTTAAGCTTGCTGCCAAAATTAAAGCCCTGGCTACTGTCAGTGTTATTCGCAATCACCCAGGTGGACCAGTTGTTAGTCACGTCAGTGACGTTTTTGAAAATCGTGAAACGTTGAATATGAAGTGTATTAGAAAATCGGCCACGTGTACTGATACGATATCGTCCAGTCGATACCTAAAGCTAAACACCATTTACAATAAATCTTTATTTCAATTAAACAGGTCAACCAAATAAATGAACAAGAACAGCATTCCCACTATCATTCATGATCCATTCCACAAGAATGCGAATTGATGCTGACACAAACACCTTTTTTCACCTGTAAATATGCTTATAACTTTAATATACTTACGATAGAAACACAACTAGTTTGACTAATAAAACCATCGTATAATTTCACCATAAAACAGATGCGTAATTACTAGCCTAGTTCATTAACCCTCAAATTTTCTAAATTCCAGAAAGCTAAAGTTGGACAAAGACGATAAAAACCATGCGTTCCACAACCCCGCCCTGGCGCCAGATGAGGAGCTGACCCGTCGAGGATACTCCATGTACCAGAGCAACGAGGATGTGGAGGGCGGCAGACATGAGCGGTACGTGTATACTCGACTTATTCTAAGTAAAAGATTACCACCGTTAAAACGGAAAAAACAGATTGTAGAAACATTTCAATTAAAAATTCAATCAATTCAAGGACCAGCTGAAGTTACGATTCATATTTTCGAATCCAGGCAGGCGTTTTACTTTGTGTAAACTGCTCTCAAAACGGTGAAGGAAAGTATCGTGAGCAAAACGGCATGACCTAGAACCAAAAACTCGAAGAAATGTGACATCTACCAACCCGCAATGGGCTCGCGTGGTCTACCACGCGAGCCCATTGCGGGTTGGTAGATGTGAGTGGGCTATAATCTAGTATCCCCCTCGAAGAGAGGAAGCCTGTAATCCCAACAGTTGTGTTATGTTGTATTGTTATCTAATAAATTCGTGTGTAGAAAGTTATCATTTCAAGCATGCTGGTCAAGTTCCTAGGCGATCCTGTTGGACTGATGGCACGGCACGACTTCAGTCCCCGGAGAAATCACTTTGTTTACCACGTAGATTAGTAAAACTCTGCTACCTTCTGTCTATACCTGAACTTACTCTTTATTTGTTCTAATGAGCTTAGACTGCCTAGTCTAGGTAGGCATACCCATTCATTTTCATCAATCACCACATCACAAAAACAAAATCAAATCGTTACCTAATAGTTCTAAGTCCACACAATGCATAACTTTGTATAGATTTACCAGCTAGATCCAGTAACAGTATAATAACATTTTCGCTCTTATTTTATTTACTCAAGCTTTGTTTTTAATTTGGCTGTTATCTAAAACTATAAATCCTTATCTTTACCCATTCAATACTCACCTGCTTTCAACATGGTGACTTCATTTATTTTTAGTTTATGATGCGTCATTATCTGTTCTGCCTAATTAGTCACCTTTCAAACTACAGTAAAGATTAGGTACATTCTTACGTGGATAAGACCAAGATATTCCATAGATTAGTCTTAAGTGTGACTCCTTATTAATTTAAGTTTTTGCATCATAAATTTAACAACAAATAACATGCATTATCATTATCACACTACCGGATACCGATATTATAAATGCGGATAATCGGACAAATCGAATCTTTGCGGAAATCCTTGTACGATTTCAAACATCCTAGAAATAGGTCGTATAGTAAAATTAAGAAAATCTTTCTCACATTCAAAGTATCCAGTCCTTGGAAATTGTCATAGGACAATGGCAAACAGTTTATTTATTTTTTCCTACAACAAATACAATATCTACCTACCTATGTTTTGGGTGCAAAGAATAGATAACATACCTAACATTAAGGTAACTGCGACCAGCCTTGGTCCTTCCAAGAACGATTTTAATTTCTTAACATATATAACCTCTTACTGATCCCCGTATTCTTTCAGGCAGACGGGTGGGCAGTTCGTAGACAGGCAAACTCCAACCAGTCTTTATGAAGAAAGGCAGAGCACTCCCCACTTCGTCGACGAGCTGACGCGAGAGCTCGACAACAGACAGCAGAGGGCCAGCAACCCTCCACCATTCCTGCTGCAGAGCATCCAGGACAGTAAAAAGAAGACCAGGAGTCTTGCCAACCCTGTTGCCAATGGCAGGCAGAGCGATACCAATCCTAACTTTATCTATTAACTTTTAGCTACAGGTGAATTATTAGGCGATAATGGTCAGAACTGAGTGAGAAAACAGTGCATTACCGTTGCAGTGCGCTTAGAATACACCTTGGTAGTTCATAAAGCAAAGACAACTAAAAACGTCACATTCAGAACATTTTAACTTGCATCCGTATTCTTGACAACGACTCTTTGGGCAGGGTCGAGGAAATGGCTTAGAATACAGATGTGTCTTGTCAAGTTTATACTGAGCGCATCGTCAACGCTGAATGAGAACAAAATCTCTTGCTCGGTCATGATTTCATGAATGCTATCGCTGATAATCTACCTGTACAAAACCTATCTCAGTCATCTGATTGAAAGACCTCTCCTGAGAAAAAAGGTAATAGTGGAAGTGTAAAAGTTGAAAACAATCTGATTGGTGAATTGAATGACAAAGGTTCCAAATGAGAAACAGAATGAGACAGAATTTATCAAAATCTCGTCTACTGAAAAGTCAAGTTACTGTGAAAGACATCCATGCAAGTATTTTACGGTCTTGTATCGTAATAAACCGACAACGTAAACCACCCATTATTCAGACGTTTTTTGTCTAATTTTATGACCACATTTTTTAATTTAATACTTTTCTATAACAATATTGATTGTGCATGATGAATTAAAAATTATAATTAAGTAATTCTTCTATTTTCTTTTCGAAATTGTCTTCTATGTAAGCAACAGTAGAGGACGCAAATTGTTGTTTATTTACAAGATAATTTCATCTATCCTTATCTTCGTGCATGGCCGCACTTATTAAGGCAAGACACCTGGTACTTAATTTATTGAAATTCCCTTGAAAGGCGTATGAGTGAAAATGCAGTAAACTTTTCAACTAATTTTAATTTCGAAATTAGATGGAAAAGGGTTACGTAACGTAATTGTAAGATTATAACTATAATTTGTAAGTTACTATTAAAATTACGTTAGATATAAATTCATTTTTATTTCACGAAACGTGCATTATTTTACTATTGCTACGTTTTAAGTTTGGATACGAAAATAGGTACACTTAGATATTAATTACAGTAAAGTAAAAAACAACAACAATAATTTAACGAACTCAACACTTATTATGTTACCTAATATAGAGATATTAATCTCCAAATAATTCAAAATACGTATTTAACAAATTAATAATGAATTAGCCTTCAAAGCATAATTACACTGGATACTATTGAGGAGGTACTGACAAACCTTTCTACAAATAAAGCAAGCGAAAAAAGTACAAATAAAAAAACAAATAAATCGGAAATAATGCTAGGTGGGATAAAAGTTAAAGTGCTAAAGACGTTTATAAGAGAAAATCAAGACATTTAAATGACTACTCAAAATTACTTCATTATCGAAATTCAACAGATAAACCTATATTACAACCAAAATTAAATCAAACAACAAATACTGTTTTCAAGCCCCGAACATGGGGCCTACTCCTTGTACGATAAGACCCTGCCCCCCTCTTCCGACATCTCCCGGACACACATCTAGGCTTTGAAACATTATTATAAACCCGTGGAGGCTTCTTCCTTTTATTCTTGCCATAAGAAAGATACTTCATATTATTATCATCTTCATTCTTGTTACTGCTTTCTTTGTTTGCTTCATGAGCATCTAAGATTTCTTGGATACTTTTATAAGCTTCACTTTGTTCTGGCTTAGGTCTTAAGTAATTCAAATAAGGTTTAAATCCTCCTACGGTTTCAGGAAACGCGTACCTTTCTTCTTCATTCATTTCTTCTAAGTGTTTCAGATAACTGTATGTTTCTGGGTCGTTGTTCTGACTTATTGGCTTGAAGTTTGAGTAGCTAACGAAGTTAATTGCTGATGTTGCTGATGGCTTCTTCTTATTGAAGAGCTTCAAAGTCTGCTTGCTCAGCATATTGTTGTAACGGTCCCCGAAATTGAACGCCTCTGGTTCGTCTAAATCTTCGTCGAGGTTCAGAAGATACCGCTCGTTCTTCTGTGAGGCTTCTTTCTTATGATCGGTGCCTATAATTATGCTTGGTGGTAAAGATTCCCCGTAAATATCTCTGTCTGAAGTTTTACCGTAAACCTGTTCAAATATCTTGTAGTCGTCCGTCCAAAATTGTTCAATTCCTGCAAAGGCACAGATTAGAATATACTTTACGTAAATTTATTTCGGTAATAACACGGTATTAGATTAGTAAACTAACAACCAATTTGTTAAAACGACGTGGATTTATCTACTAGAATGAACACTATGAGAGAACAGTGATAATTAAATAATACGGAGGGAAAAGTGATCTGCCATGGCAGGTATTTCCAGACCTTTGTCCACTTAAGAAAGTTGCAATAAAGTGTGATCTCGACTCCGAGGTGAGATAAAGTAGTGACGCTTCACAACCGGTAAATCTCGAAAGTAGGTACACATAACTACATAAGAGAAATTACATCAAATTGTACCACACATTGTCACTTTCGAACATATCGCTTACAAAACTTAAATCTATACAAATTGCAAAGTTGTTGACTCATGGAAGTTACATGATTGATTTAGTGAGAGAAATTCTAAGCGGTGAGACAGATGAACAAGAGGTCGTCAAGTCGATCCCAAGTTATATTAGGTCTTTACCTATGAAATTGCCGTTCTGCAGTACTGGCCATTTCAAATCAAAATAATTTTTGTTTGGCTAAGAATTCTAATTTCAAATTAATTTTATTTTAAAAACATGGTTTTTTTTTTCTAAAAGTAGTCATTTCTTTATTGATTAGTGTTACATTTTCATCGCATTTCAATCTTTTTCGTCATCATGGATACGTTAAAAATTCGAGTAATTATGGAATATGAGTACCGTCGTGGCAGCAACGCGGCACAAGCGGCACGCAACATCAACGACGTTTACGGAGCTAACACTACAAACCAACGCACCACCTGTTATTGGTTTGCTCGCTTCCGTTCTGGAAATTTCGACCTGAAAAATGAACCTCGCGGTCGTCCGAAGACTTTGGTCGACAATGACGAATTAAAGGCGATTGTGGAAGCTGATGATACACAATCTACGGCTGAATTAGCAGCAGCTTTCGACGTTAGCGTCAAAACAATATTGGTCCATTTGCGTCAAATTGGCAAGGTAAAAAAGCTTGACAAATGGGTGCCCCACGAACTCGATGATCGCCAGCGCGAAGTACGCGTCGAGACGTGCCTTGCACTGCTCAACAGACACACAAATGAAGGAATTTTGAACCGCATTGTTACCTGCGATGAAAAATGGATTCTGTTTGATAACCGTAAGCGCTCAGCAAGTTGGTTGGATCCTGGTTCAGCACCTAAACAATGCCCTAAACGAAAACTTACCCCTAGAAAAGTGATGGTCACTGTTTGGTGGTCTAGCGCCGGTGTGATTCATCACAGCTTCTTACCAAACGGGGTGAGCATTACTGCAGATGTGTACTGTGAAGAACTGAACACAATGATGGAGAAGCTGGCGCATCTCCAACCAGCATTGGTCAATCGCTCGTCTCCGCTGCTCCTGCACGACAACGCGCGACCTCATACTGCACAGCAGACGGTCTCCAAGTTGCAAGAACTGGGATTGGAAGCTCTCCGTCATCCGCCCTACTCACCAGACCTTGCGCCTACAGACTACTACTTTTTCCAGAATTTGTATAACTTCTTGGCGGGAAAAAAATTTAAAACCCGAAAGGCAGTACAAAATGCCTTTGAAGAATTTGTTGCCTCCCGTCCAGCTGATTTCTTTAAGAAGGGCATCAATAAACTGCCACTGCGATGGCAAAGATGCATTGATTGCATGGGTGATTACTTCGATTAATACAAATAAAAAATTCATGAAAAAAATTCGTTTAAATTTTTTCATACAAAACGGCAATTTCATAGGTAAAGACCTATTACTATTGAACCCACTCCTAGCAGAAATATATACCTACCTATCTAAATCTATACCTATTGGAAAATAACAAAATCATAACATTTTATTTAACATAAACCTGCATGGGCACTTATGAAACGTCAGAAGCTAGGTGCACGGTTCCAATTGGTCGTTTCCTATGGAGAAGAGCCGGCAAGAAACACCACGGTTACTCTTTTAGAAATAATTGGTTTTTACAGTTTCTAAATTACAATGATAATAGGTTGTATTGTAAAATAATACCCAAATAAATTATTATAAGTCTATGAGAAGTTTCATAACCACATGATGATGGCATAAATTATTGAAGGACTGATTGAGCAGGTAAGAGAGTGTACATCGGAACATATGCTGTCCTTTCAAATCCAAAGGAAGATGCTGCCCCTACCCCTTTGCCGATTAAGTCACAGCGAATGAATCGTGACTTTTCACTACTTAATTACAGCCACCGAGAGAAAGGGAGTCAGTACTTAGGTTGCTCTGCCGACCAAGTAATTGTTTTACTCTATTCAATTTCCGGTTCAAACCATTATGAGGACTCACGATTCGAGACTGAAAAGTGAACGAGGGAGAGTGAAACAATGTTAGGTAGGTAACTCTTTAAAAGTTTTGAAGACAAATGATATGCTGCTTGTTGAAAGGCAATGGAAGAAATACGCATGCAAATGTGTTTTTCAACATTGGCCCTGAGCCAAAGAAAGCACTGGACTGGACAGCATACCTCCACCCTGGCACCTGAGCATTTGAAGATAAACTGCGTCAGTGAGCGGAGTTCGCGCAGCTGAATTTTGGGAAATAGGAATTTGGAATTTTGAACTTTTTGCCATCGATACGCTAAGAAGAAGCATATCTCGAAAGTAAATCAGGGAATTTAATTGCCAAGCAAATTGACAACTACTTCGATTATCCGTATATTCAAATGACAACTGCCAATCATTGGTATCAATTTGCTACCTTTGCTACTTTGCTCTACATAGGTATAGGTACTACTGATATTATACGAGTAAATGTTAAAGTTTGTATGTTTATGTGTTTGGATATTTGGATGTTTGTTACTCAATCACTCAAAAACGGCTGAATGGATTTGGATGAAATTTGGCAAACAGATAGTTTGTAACCTGAATTAACACATAGCATACTTTTATCCCGGTAGTACGTACCCATTGGATATATTTCGACTCGAATTTTCAAGTGTTAACAGAGATTCTGTATGATCAGAACCAGTATCATCAGGTTTAACGTACTCGTAGGTTCAAACCGTGTAGGTGTAGGATATATTTTTTCTATCGGATCTTCGGATCCAAAGTTCACTATAATTATATACGAACTAGTGCACTAACCTGATGTTTTAGTAACTCCACCCCCACCGTATACACACGCAACCAGCAGGACACACGCCCGCAACGCTAGCCACATCTGAAAGCCAACAGTAAATTTCCCTTGTAAAATTCATACATGAACCCCATACATAACCCTTACCTTTAGATAGAACACAACGCCTGTTTTCCCCAACAGTATAGGCAGATATAGTTACAACTCAGATTTCGCCTTTTATAGGAAATTGCCATAATCGAATCCATATATAGTAGGATATAGTGCCAGGCTCTAGGCTGCAACAGCTACTGCCCGACTCAGGAACAAATTCAGGACTATAACGTTTCGTCGAGTCGCACTTGCGACTAGTAAGTAAACCAAGGAGTACTTATGGTTTCAGTGGAGACTTGTTAGTTCTACTAAAAACTATAACCATTCTTTGTTTTAATCTGTAAGTTTTCTTATAAAAAGTTATTGATACAGTCGCCAGCAGGTCAAGCTATCCCAAACTGTCAAATTTTCCCAATTGAACATAAACCTTATTCCTTTGTAATAAAGTTGAAAAACTATCAAAGAAATTTGACAGTTTGGGAACACGGAATACCTACATCGAAAAAGTGTTTTTTTTTTTTTTGCACTTTCTCAAAAATAAATTTACCATCCTTATTGGAAACTGTCTGCAAAACAGGTTTTGTATAAAATGTATGGTAGGTATAGTTCACACCTCCCAGGATACCGAACAGCTATAATTTGCTGTTATAACAACAACTACAAAAGTTTTATTGTAAAAGTTCCATAATGTAGGTATATCTTTCGTTTCTGTCTGCCTGACCGCATTGTTCTTCTAAACTACGCAACGGGTGTTGGTCATCATTTAGAGAATTTATTCCGGAAAAAATATGTACCTATACAGGATAAGTTTTTAACCAGTGCGCAAACTGTAGGTAACCATGAATTTAGCATATCATTCTGGACCCCCAGCGTAGAAATTTTTAGTCGGTTATAAATTTTAAAAAATCTGCTGTTCCATACATTTTGACCGCTTAAGTATTGCACTTTTCTATGAAACAGCTGATTTTTTTTTACAAAAATTTTCTGCGCTGGGGGTCTAGAAAGATAATTGCTGAATTCATGTTTACAGTTTGCGCACTGGTTAAAAATTTATCGTAAATAATAAATTAATATTTAATAACATTTATTTAAAAAAAAAACTTATTTTATTTAACCAGTCGTGAAAACTGTGCGACCACCCCTGCTTCGCACGGTTTTTATCGCTATTTAATAAATAAATATAAACGAAACCCGTACCTTTACCAGCCTGCACTGTATCACACCATTGGCACTACTGCACTGCTGCACCCTACACACGCAATGAAAGTAAGATGACAACACGCTGCAGCATCCTATATAAGCTCGGGACGGCGGACCGACGCGGCGTCAGGGAAAGTGCGGGCTCGCTGCAACGAATGTAGAAATTTTATAGCTGAATGATGCATTATGCGAATTCATTGAAATGTGTAACTTGCCCGTCCTAACCTATGGTGCTCAGACCTGCACCCTAATTGCGTAACTCACGATTAATCATAATCTGTTTCGTTTTGAAACAGATTGTTAAACCATTGCTTCAGTTCGAAAAATGTATCTGCTCAACAACGTAAATAACGCAATGAGTATTTTAGAACTGTGTAGAAATTGAAACAGATTATGATTAATCGTGAGTTACGCCATTGGGGTGCTGGTCGCTCACTGAGTCGAAACTTCTGCCTTGGGGGTTGCCTAGGAGCAATTGGAGCGCAGCATTTTAGGCGTTAGACGAACCGACCGAATACGAAACACCACGCTGCGCTCCAAAACGGGAAGGTAATTTCATTCCCATACATTTTGGCGTAGCGTTTGGCGTGAACGATAACAGAAATGTGTTTTATCTAGGCCTGCAGGAAATCGAACACATGACTCTATGAACGCTTGCGCTCGCTAAACCAACAAAGCAGTTGATTCTTAGTACCTACCTAAGTTGTACTGGCAAATGATTATATTATGCCAGTATTCTCTGAGATAAGCGACGAGTACGCCGACCCTTCGCCAGTTAACTTCCATATTTTATGTAGCTGTACCTATAGGAGCCAGACAAATTACTAAAACTAGAACTAAAATCCCCAATAACACTAAGTTTTCTACTTGGATCGCGTGGCTAAAGTTCGTCGTAGGTGGCCTTGCGGACGCGACGACTAGCGTCCGTTAGGGAAAGTCAAGTTCAAGCTCCTCGGGAAACGTCCTGCCACGCCCTGTGGAGACAACTACCCGCCACTGGATGTACCTGATCGTCCACATTGCTATTATGAAAGTCCATATAATAAGCACTGAACAAGGCCTACCAGGCACCTTATTGACTACAACAATGTAAGAAAGGAATCATCACCATTTTTGTTGCAGCAAGCTGTGGTAGTTCTGTTGAAGCTGCTATCGAGACCACCCTCATAAAAAATACCTCAAGTAGGTACACGGCCGTAGCTAGGGGGGGGCATTGTGGGGCAATGCCCTACCTTGAAATCACAATGCCCTACCTTAAAAATACCAAAAACTAAGAAAAATTATTATAATTCAATTGTTCATAGTTTGAGAAACCACAGTTTAGGACATTCATTTCATGTTATAATAATTCTTTGTTCTGTGTATAGATGGCATTTGAAGCGCCATCACATGAAGCGATGGGTCTATTTAATTCTAAAATCTGCGATACAGAGATTCCCCGTACCATAGATCCCCTTTTAAACTAAATAAACATAATGACTGTGATTGTTTGTAGTTTGGTTTATGTGAAGTGTACGGTGAAGAATGTTTTAGTCAAAAATCTATACTATTGTTATTGCTATAAATTGAAGATTATTTAATTTCGCGAAGGATATACGGGCCTTCTTTGGAAAAAAACGAAGAGTTGAAGAGAAAATTGACCACCTCACTGCTCAAAACAGGTTGAAGCACAAAATACAAACGCTAGGTACTCCTAGTTCCATGGCAACAGGTTGGTCAACATAATGTTGGTAATGTTAGCTATGGTATTCCTTCTGATATTACACAAATCGGAGAACCAATAAAACAAGTTGTTTTAGACACATATCCAAAACAACGTAACAGAGCCTTTGTTTCCGATTGCTTCAAGCGTTATAAATGGTTGCAGTATTCTGTGGAGAAAGATTTTTACCTCATGGAAGCAAACAGACTTCGTACACTTCCACAGGATTTAGAAACTGGAAAATGCCACTGATTCTAAAACTGGTTTTCCAAAACATGAAAAATCAATTTCTCATATTCAAGCTATGTGGATGTGGCAGGAGAAATTAAAAAGAATATCTACAACTAGCAGTGTTGTAACGTTAATAAATCAAAAACTATTAGAAAAATATGTCAGTTGAAGGGTTACGAGAAGTCTATCATTGAAGTAGGTAATACAATATCTAATTGTCCACGAATTAGCTTGGCGTGTAAATTATATTTTGATGGTGTGGTACCTATTTACTCGTATCACCACACCCAACAACTAATTATTACCTCACTCTCACTCAGACGTGGATCTCAACATCCGAGCCTGGAATTTCAACCATCTTGTTCGGTTGTTCTTCATCATTGAGGATCTAATAGTTAGATCCATGCTCATGTTCTGTCACAGAAATTAGGTATTTGTATTGAATGTACATCACTGACCTAGAGGTCAGTGAAATACCTACATGGTAATTGATTTAGGAGCCCGTGCTTCGAGGACAGATCAATTATGATAAAAAAATTACTTCCGCCCTATCTGTAACCAATGCTGCCCTACCTCAAATTCGACTCTAGCTACAGCCCTGACTTTTACTGGCAAGTTTAGTACCTAGGTACTTACGTTTACCTACTTTCAGACTTTTCAAAGCTTATTTGAAAGTCAGACTTATTTTCGTGTTTTAATAACCCCTGGTCAATGAGTAAAATATTTAGATATACTCGTAGGTCCATTCCATGGTTGCCTGGAAGAGATCGCAGAAAGCGATAAACACCGCCCATTGTATATTTTATAATTAGTTTAATTTATTTTTTAAAGACATCGGACTGCTAGGCCTACCCCAAGCACCGCCACTACGACCGTTTCTGTGCTTCCCGCATCTAGTGGATTCCTGCCAAGCGTGGCCATTATGGCAAACCCTCCCAAAAAATGACAAGCACAAAAAAAACGGCCCCTAGTGCCCGGCGGCCCGCCTACCCGTTTATCCTTGGCTTTGGCTTGGCGGTAGCGGTCAAGGCTACGGTGAGACAAGGGGGGCTAAAGTAGAGGTAAATAAAAGTACCCAACTAAAACTATAAAGGCATTGGGGTAAAAGGTTCCCTCTCCTTATAAGTAACCACATTACCGTGACATAGGTAACTACCACACGGAGGGGGCTGTCGACTTAACATGAGATGTGGATGAAGACGCGAGACTGCAAGCAGAAAGCAAATTAAACTACTTTGCGTTTAGCGAGTGCGTTTCATTTCGGGTCTATCTATAGATATAAATTAAATTGAAGTACAGAGGCCAGCACATCAAGCTACCCCAATCTGTCAAATTTCTTTGATAGTTTTTCAACTTTATTCGAAAAGAATAAGGTTTATGTTCAATTGGGAAAATTTGACAGTTTGGGATAGCTTGACCTGCTGGCGACTGTACCTACCTATCTGTTTTTAATGTCGTAAAAACAGATTTTTACTAAATGCATTTGAAAGTTGATACGGTGCTTACTACTTTACAAAAAAATAAAATGTAAGTGTCCGTTAGTTCCGGCAAATCTCCGAAACGGCTAGAGCGATTTTGGAGAGACTTTCACTGACAGGTAGCCGATGTTATAAGGAGTAGCGACAAGTATTTTAGTCCCGGCAGCGCGTTTCCATGGGATAATTTGCGACATCCACGCGAGCGAAGCCGCGCGTACCTACAGCTGGTAAGTCACAGAGCATAATATTATATGTGGTATGTGTTGTTAAAGGGCTAAGTGAGTAAGTAGATACCTACAAACTAACAAAAAATAAAGGTTCATAAACGACACTCGTGTACTATGTAAGCAAATAGGGCCTAGTAAGTAGGTAACAAGTTATGGCTAAGTTTTAGGTAGGTAGGTACTTATCAAGCTAATTTCAAGACACATGAGACAGCAACCGCATTAGCTTTCACTAACGACGTGACTCGATTCCCTAGACTCTAGAGTATCATCAATACTAGATTACATGTACCTACCTACATCTTAGATACAACGGGGAAAGGAAGATGAAACGGACTCTACCGGTACTAAGATCAATTCAAATTAGGATGAAAATCAGCACTTTTCGAACGTCCGACACGAACTTGTTTAATTTATTTTTGATGAAAAACCCTTGCCCTCCGTCTGAGATGAACGTAGCATGATGTCGGTCCCCCACCGAATAAAACCCCAGTTCTTTCTATGACCATGAGTCGGGGGCCTGAGCAATACTTGTACTTAAGCCGCACCCCCGACTAGTATCAGCCCGCCATGCCTAGCGGCCCATCACAAAGTGTGGCCGACCCCACGACCGCACATCCTCCCATACCTACTGCGTGCCACCTCTTTAAACCTGACTGTTCGAGCGACGACATAGCCCCAATTTCGCTGCTTCTCTATACGGTAGCATTTGATAGTCCAATTCTTGAGGAAGGTTATCGGCCCTTAGGAACCGACCAATACCTAAGTTAAAAAAATACAAAATCAAAAAACCCCACTGCCCAAAAAGTGAACTTTATTACAAAAAAAAGATTGAAACAACAAAAAAGATGGAAACAAGAAACTTGTTTTAAAAGGATGACTATTAGACTGAATACTAAACTAAGCGATCTCATGCAGTCGGAGGCAATAAAGGTCCATTGTTAAATTTAAGAAGATGCCTCCGACTGCATGAGATTGCTTATAGTATTCAGTCTAATAGTCATCCTTTTAAAACAAGTTTCTTGTTCCCATCTTTTTTAATTAAAGTTCACTTTTTAGGCAGTCGAGTTATTTTTTTCAGTTTTTCTATACTAATTTTGTTTGCATTGAATAGGCTCCAAAACTAATGAACCGATTTGAAAAATTATTTCACTGTTGGGAAGCTACACTATCCCCGGATGACATAGGCTATATTTGATCCCCGTATTCCCATGGGAAAGGAACTACGCGGGTCAAACCGCGGAGCGCTGCTAGTAATTAATATAATAATTTTTGACGTTAATGAGACCTATTTATGAAACCCTTTATTTTATGTCCGTTTCAACCGCTCGGCCAACTCATAAAATTTGATGAAAATTTGCCAGGAATTAGTGGTAATTTGTTACTATACACACCTCTTTTCCTGAATTTGTTGCAAAAAAAACTAAGACGCTATGACCAAAAATAGTTGGCCGCTAGAACCGCCACTTGCCGTAGTCATTGCCTGTGATTGCACAGAAACTAAATGACGCAGATAGGCGAATGATACATCAAAAGAATGGCCTTAATTTGTTGTATTTGTTGCAAAAATAAAAAACATCAAAACGTAAATATACAAAAAGTTATGCTATATTTAGTTACCAGGTTAAGGGTAGGTAAGTATCTCACCATAAATATCAAATTATTAGAGGTTTATGCGTATGGAAAATTAGTTGCTAATTTGTTGCAGCGAATAAACAAGAAAAATACTAGAAAATAGGTTTAATAATTTGTTACGAGTCGATTTTAGTTGGCCGCGCGGACGGCAATGTGCCTAAAATACAATGGCGTTTATTTCGTTATTTAAAGTAGGTTCAAGTTCAGTTTAAAGTACATATCGACCGATAACGTAACCTAGTTTGGATAAATGTGGCGAAAATAACGGTGAAATTCATATTTTAAGAGATATTCACTGAAATATAGTAGTATGAAACTGTATTAGAGTAGGGTGACCATGAATAATTTTAACAATGAAATGAGACTGAATCGTGATAATTGGAATGTTCTTTCATCTCTCAATTTTTTAGGGCGAGTGCTTACACTTTAAGGCATCATATAGCTCAGTTTATTAAATTTAAAATTAATACTATGTAAGTACACGGGTGTCCGAGACATCGACGCGCTCGGGCTCTAAAGAGAGCCCTGACCTTATATTATTATATTTATATTTCGTTTATTCATTTATATACATATTTATTTACATTTTTAAATATTTATTAAAAAGAAAAATATTATTATTAGTTATATTATAATTATTAAGTATCAATCATATTATACAGGTAAATCAAAAGATAATGCTAGTAATTAATCTAAAAATATTTTAAGAGATTCTTCTTCGAGACGACCACATTTACAGTAAAATCACATTAAAATGTGGCAGAGACTAATTTCAGACGTCTTTTTAAATATATTTTATATTTCCGCAGATATTATAATAGGTATAACATTCACAGTTTATTTCTTTAATCAAGTCATGAAATTGTAAATAAAACTTACCGCAGTTGATTTGGATCCCTCTGTAATACATTTTTTGGTGGCGACTTCTACATTAACAAATGCAATATACACTTGTATATTGCATTTGTTACAACTCATAACTAAGCACTTTTGAACACTTGATTTAGTGATAATTTTCTCGGTAACTTAGTAGTATGAAAAACTCGGGAATGAAATACGTACGACCACACACTTCAAAATTCTGCACAATAATGACAATATTCACAACAAATAATACTTACTTTTCAAACACCTTGCGACAAATATTTTTAACAATAGTTTGGAAACAAAAGAGATCCTGTTTCTGGAATCGTTCCCATCATAAAACACCTGCGGAAAGTCGATGAAACGAAACTTTTATCAGTAAATACTTTAAAGAATTAAGAACAATAAAAATATATAAGGCCGCAAACGAACCACATATTTTTTCAAACAGATTACAACAATAATACACATAAACAAACAAAAGATACAAAAATTAGGTTGATGTAATGATTAGTATATATGTAAGTATAGGTAGCTAGTTGAACTCATATAGATTGATACCTTATGTAAATAGGATACCTTTTTACCTATTATATTTTTAAAACATGCCTTCGTATTTATGTACCTAATCATGGTCACCCTACTCTAATACAGTTTCATACTGCTATATTTCAGTGAATATCTCCTAACATATGAATTTCACCGTTATTTTCGCCACATTTATCCAAACTAGGTTACGTTACCGCTCGATTAGTACTTTAACTAAACTTGAACCTACTTTTAATAACGAAATAAACGCCCTTGTATTTTAGGCACACTGCCGTCGGAGCGGCCAACTAAAATCGACTCGTAACAAATTATTAAACATATTTTCTAGTATTTTTCTTGTTTATTCGCTGCAACAAATTAGCAACTAATTTTCCATACGCATAAGCCTCTAATAATTTGATATTTATGGTAAGATACATACTAAATATAGCATAACTTTTTGTATATTTACGTTTTGATGTTTTTTATTTTTGCAACAAATACAACAAATTAAGGCCATTCTTTTGATGTATCATTCGCCTATCTGCGTCATTTAGTTTCTGTGCAATCACAGGCAATGACTACGGCAAGTGGCGGTTCTAGCGGCCAACTATTTTTGGTCATAGCGTCTTAGTTTTTTTTGCAACAAATTCAGGAAAAGAGGTGTGTATAGTAACAAATTACCACTAATTCCTGGCAAATTTTCATCAAATTTTATGAGTTGGCCGAGCGGTTGAAACGGACATTTTATTTTGATACCCCAGTCAATAGGTCTCGAGAAAAAAAAATCTATCATTGTTTTTTCAATTTTGATATTCCCAGTGTCACTCTCACGATTAAGACAAATCTAACGGCACCTCTCAAGCTGAAATCGATCAAGCCGTAAACGGCTTAAAAGCTACACAGCGTACCCAAGAATAAAATTATACATACATACAGTCGAAAAATAACCCTGCTTCTGGCGCAGTCGGGTAAATATCTGTATGAACGCTAAGCGAAATCCAGTACCTATGCAATACTCTAACCTTTTAGCTCGTCCTTATAATTTACAGTAACTGAGGAATACTAACATACTGCCATAGGTACCTATTGCTTATCACCCATAGCAAGTACCGTGACAAATTTATATCCTTCACGCTGACCAGACTTTTATGGAATACCTAAAACAGAATGTATCTGGTAGTATTTTCGTTATGCTAGAACATACATTCAGACAAACAAAATCGTACAAACTATATTTTCGGCATTAATATCGTTCCCTGACTCCATAGCAATTACTTTTTATCAAAGTTAATAAATTTCGATTTTGTTATGTACAGACGCCAGCAGGTCAAGCTATCCCAAACTGTCAAATTTTCCCAATTGAACATAAACCTTATTCCTTTGTTGTAAAGTTGAAAAACTATCAAAGAAATTTGACAGATTGGGGTAGCTTATGTGCTGGCCTCTGTACATTCGATCATTCAGAGATTCAGTTTTTTGCACCATTTGATTCATTCACTCTCACAATAAAGAAGAATCTAATGGCACCTCTCGAGCTGATATCGATCAAGCCGTTTAGGCTACAGAACGTGCCAAAGAAATATACATACATACATTCACTCGAAAAACACAACCCTCCTTCTGGCGCAATCGAGTAAAAAAGACGCTTATGGCCAGCAGTGGGTGAAATCAGGTTGTGGATGATGATGATGAGACCCTACCCACAGAATGTGTCAAGTCACTCTGCTTTAATCACTTGCTAATTTAGCCACTTCCTTTTTTCTGCCCTACCTGGCGACTCATTTAAATGATCACGTATTGGAATTTGGGTGTTGAAACGTTGAGCCGGACGACTTTAGAATTAAGCTAACTCAAAAATCACTTGAAGGCTTGACTAAATTTATATGGGACCACCCTTTGAAAGAAAATATTTTTTTCAAATTGGTTTGTAGGTAAATGACAGAGTTCTGCGGGCTTGACGCTTTGTATTTCTACGAAGAATAGACAGTGCTTTTTCAATAAAAAGTGACATTTCGTTCCTACATTTTTGTTATCGCACCGTAGCTATCCTTCTACAATCTGTCATTTAGTCTTTCGTTTCTAACGATATTTGTCTTGGTCCTTATAAATGTAGACTATTTCAGAAGAATATTTCTTCCCAAACTGTCAAAATCACACTGACAACAAAACGTTCTACTCGACGGCCACAAAGTTTATACGATTATCTACAAAATTATTATTCGTTTAGAACGCATAACTGTGATAATTATTAGAAAAACATAGCTATCTTCTCCTATTGAACATCATTTAGTTAATAGTCATGTCTATTCTTCCGTCGACAAATCCGTGCTCGTGCTAAGCCTGCTGAGGTAATACACATTTTAATTGAGAACCTCCTTTTTTCAAGTCGGTTAAAAGTAGGGAAACTGAAGAATAAAAACAAATTCAGGACACATAATACATTTTCTTTCAATTTTAACATAATACTAAATAGGTACATGTAATAGTAAAATAAAAGTATCACGAAAAATAACATACATTCTTTGGTAGTCATTAAATAATATTCTAACATAAACGGTATGACAACTTATTTTTGCTACCGTCACAATACATGAACTCTAGATCAATCTTCATCTTCCGTATTAAGGTACCCATACATTAATATGAAGTTTAATGTCGCAACATAAAATGGACGTAGCGCTTATTTTAGGCCGATATAAAAGCGAGGGTACCTACCCTCGCGTTAAATATAATATATCAGAATAATCTTTCAGAACTCCCAAATACAAGTGGAAATAAATGTGCTATTGTTTCACTTTTGCAGTAACAACATTTATATTCCTACTTATTGAAGATCAGATCATCCAAATTGATTAGTGCCATTCATGCTACAGTGCAAACCGTATTACAAATTTTAATAATAATTATGAACTTTTGTTGACATTATGATATTCAGTAAGTTATTGCAGTGCAGTACCTGCAGGCTACATAGAAGACTATTTTTTACACAAAAATAATCAACTTCGAGTTCTCAAGTATATACTTGATTTTTGTTAATTTGATTACCATCTAGAGAACATTATCATCTATTTCAATTATAATTGAAGACATACTATCTTTGTTAGAGTCTATGTCAATTTTTACATCTCTGTGACAGATATTCTTTTGTGTTTTCTTCAGTTTGTACAATTCATGGTCTTTGACTAACTTCATTCCAGACGAGGATTGCATTGAAGATAAATTCGTGATCCATTTCTCATTCCAGATTGTTCCAAATTCTTCCACGCCATCATATAAAACCTTATTACATTCCTTTATTTTTTCAACATTTTGTTTTAGAAGTTGTTCATCCTTCTTTATTTTGCTTTTTTTTTCCAGCTGTCGCTGGGTTAATTTTCTTGTAAATAATTTCGATGAAATCATGCTGATGTTGTCATCAGAATCATAGGCTTGGCTCGCTTGACTCATTTCAGCCCATTCTGATCCTGACAAGTAAGAGTTAGTACCAAGGGTTGATGTACCTCTTACACTTTTTCCTCCAGATTTGGTTGATCTGGCAGATCTGTTTGAACGCGTGGATCGTTTTCGAGACAATTGTGAAAATTCTTCACCTGCATACAATCCATCATCATCACTGGAATAAACTGTGTAATTTTCTTCTAAAGGATATAAACATACGTTGTTTGTGCACATCAGCATTTTCGAAAAAAAATTGATATAGTAGAGTCGCACTACTGAGCCACACAGTGGACAAATCTGCAAAGAAATATTTAAATTAAATTTGTAAGTATTTTAAAATTGTATTAAAAGTGCCACTAGAGCTAACATGAGAATGGACGTTGTTAGAAGAGAATGGACGAATTTACCCTTGGACCCTCCAGTCCAAGAGTGTTGTCATTCTTAACATTTACAATAAAACTGTTAATAGTTTTATTGTAAATGTTAAGTAGCATACTGCTTGTTCTTCATGAAATAGTCTTTCATTCAAATTAAATGAACGTAAGAGGTAATTTTGATGATTTAAATGATTATAATTATGTAAAGCCATATTTATTACGGTCGCGAATTATATTTTAATTAACAAACAAGCATGCGCTGACCTGAAAATTAACAAACGTAAGAAAATTTAACTTTGATTTTAGTGGATAATCATCATTAGTGGATAATCATCATTAGTGGGTAATCCTCTATGTAATCCCACATTTTTTTTTTCTTTGAGATATTCGCGCCTGTGTGTGTTGTGTTAGTATTGATGATTTTGCCGCCGTCATTGCATGATGACATGCTTCGTGTAAATTAATTCTTCACCACTGCTCCTAAAACGTTGTCGGAAAACATAGTTGAGGAAACCATGTCGTAGAACCAAAAACTCGAAAACATGTAACATCCACCAACCCGCCTATGGACTCGCGTGGTGGATACCACACCATCCCCCCCCCCCTCTCACAGAGGGGAGGCCTGTGTCCCGTAGTGGGATCATTATAGGCTGATTTTACTTAAAAATCACAATTTCAGCCACAAAACGTCCACAGCTGGACATAAGACCCACCACTTCGCCTGTCCGGGCTTTTCGCATCACGTGAATTCCTACAGCCTCCACCAGGTCAACAGTCCATCATGTCATTGATTACGAAAGCCTAAATATTATCCTCTATATCCTCTTTATTAGCAGTCTCTGCATCTTCGGATAATATCAAGACTTGCCATTATTATGTCCAGATTTTGATCGTATTGTCAGATCGTAATTGCGACCGGGTTTTTAATAGGTATTTCCTCGCACAAATCGATAAAATTACTCTCCCCCGGCGCCAGTGAATGCGCTGGGCTGGGGCCCAATCAGCCGCCAAATGAAAATGTGAACAACGTGGCTAGGGATGCTAAAGGTCGAGTACTCAGTAGTCATATATACAATGATAAGTACATAATTTATGCAGCATAAGCATAATGTGGTATGATAATTACTACCAGTTCTTCAATTTCTATAACTGCTTGAATTCAAATAATCAAAACAAAGGAGATCATTCACTATCGGCCCAAAAGTGTCGGCAACCGAAAAAAAAGGTGTCACCGATATTGGGGAAGTCAGTCCGAGTATTTTTACTACGGCACTTTAGTCTCTACAACCATTCCTTAACCTGATTTAGTGGGTTGAAAAATATGGTTTTCCGTATGTTTTATCACTCAAAAATCTTTTCATCCGCTGGCGAAAAAGTGTTAAGAGCTTGTTGGGATTATGACCTTGAACAAATAATATTATAAGTGTGGTGTTTGACACCTAGTTGACATTGACAATTGACTGTCAGTTGATTGTTAATACAAGTGAGGGTACCCACACATAGTAAAAAGCAACCTGCAACAAACGAGCAGAAGTCAATATGGACGCCAAGTAAGTACATAATAGTGGCGACTGAGGAAAAATAGTGAAAAAACCAGTGAAAACATTGTGAAAACGTTTTAGTACATACAATGGCAGATATAAGATTCGAAACATTTGATATTAAAAGTGGGGATTGGGAATCATATAAAGAACGATTTGGTTATTTCATACTAGCACATGGCATATTAGAACCGAATAAGCAAAAAGCCACATTTTTTGCATCATGTGGTAGTGATCTGTATAATTTAGTTAAATCATTAGTGTTTCCGGATAATGTTAGCCAGGTTACACTAGTCCAAATAGATATAAAACTAAATAACCATTTTAGTCCGCGACCAAATGAGATAGTAGAATCATTTAAATTCCACAGTAGGAATCAGGGTAAAAATGAATCAGTTCAAGAATACATTGCAGAACTTCGAAAAAAGTGTAGATTTTGCAACTTTGTAGATTTATAAAGGAACCTTGAGAGATATACTGGTGTGTGGCGTAAGTAATGCTAAACTACAAGAAAATTTGCTGAAAAAGGCTAACTTCACCTATGTAATAGCTGTGGAGTTAGCATTGCAAGCGGAAAGATGTGTTGCAGACCTAAAGATCCTAAAAGTACCAGCCATTGAAGAATTATCAAGCACCCATACTGCAAACGCAAGCAGTGAGGTAGAACCAATGGAGGTAAATATTGTGGAAGAGAAGAAAAAGAAGTTATACTGCTACAGATGCGGAGGAAGCCATTTGTACCATAAATGTAAATTTGTTTCTGCGAAATGCAACACATGCAATAAAGTAGGACATATTGCAAAAATGTGTAGGAAAAATAGTAATGGAACTGGTGATATCAAAGAGATCCAAGAAAGGGAAGACCTTTTCATGAATGGGATATACTGTGTGGGAGAAATTTACCGTGAACCGGCTATACATGTAGAACTTCATCTGAATAAAAAATTAGTCAAGTTCGAGGTTGATTCCGGCTGTTCTTATACAATAATCAAAATCAAAATCAAAAGTCATTTATTCAAATTAGGCTGAGAATCAGCACTTTTCGAACGTCAAAATACATAAGACAGTCCCCCAAAAACGCCCACCCTTCGACACTTCCTAGTGCTTTAGCTGGGAAGAAGAAGTGGCGCAACAAACTCCCCAGCAGCACAGCTGTCTGTTTAGTCGGATGGACTTGATTCTATACATACATATGCAAGGTAATAAACAATAACGCATAATACCAAAAATAAGTCTCCTGGTATAAGGGGTCTAAGCGCTCCTGCACACGATGCCGGCACCACGCCGTCGCCGCGCCGACGCCGCACAACTACACTGTACATACGAGTCGCGCGAAGACCGCCACCGCGCCGCCGCCGCGCCGCCTCCGCGCGCGTTCCCAGTTATTTCATTATCCTGATTCATTCCATTGCCGGCCGCGTATGAACATGCGGCCGGTAATGGAATGAATCAAATAGATGCGCGGTGGCGAGAGGAGGACCGCGCGCGGTGGCGGCGCGGCGGCGGCGCGGTGGCGGTCTTCGCGCGATTCGTATGTACATTGTAGTTGTGCGGCGTCGGCGCGGCGACGGCGCGGTGGCGGCATCGTGTGCAGGAGCGCTAAAGCTTACATATGCAATGTCACGGGAACAAGCAGAATTAATCTGGCCAAAGGGGTTGGATTTACAGGAATGCAAGCTGAACTTGCACACCTGGACTGATGCTAAAGTGCAGGTGCATGGCAGGATCAAAGTTTTTAATTTTTTTTAAAAACTATAAAGGTTACCAGCAAATAATAATTGGACAGGGACGAGGTAATCTCCTTGGTAGGAATTGGTTCAAGCCTCTGGGGATTTCAGTTGAAGGTATAAATAACATTAACTCCCTGGATAGTGAAAAGGATAAATCTTTGTTGAAAATACTTAAGAAATATGAAGAATTGTTTGATGGACTTGGCGAATACAAAGGACCTGAAGTTGTGATCAATTGCAAGAAGGATGTACAGCCGAAATTTATGAGGAGCAGGTCAGTACCATTTGCGATAAGAGATAGAGTTTGTGATGAAATAGATAGGTTGGTTAATGTCGGAGTAATGGAACCAATAGCTTATTCAAATTGGGCTACACCAGTGGTTCCAGTACTAAAAAAAGATGGTAGTATTCGGCTATGTGGAGACTACAGATTGACTGTAAATTCAGCAACTGACACCGATACATACCCTCAGCCAACAATAAACGAGTGTCTATCTGAAGTCGCAGGTGGTATAATTTTTACCAAATTAGATTTAAAAGAGGCGTATACACAACTGAAAGTATCGGATGAAACAGGAATGCTCCTGACAGTTAACACATTAAAGGGATTATATAAGATGAAGAGATTACCTCATGGTTTGAAGGCTTGCCCGGGTATATTTCAGCGGGTCATGTCAACGACATTGGCAGGCATAAAAGGAGTGACTGTTTTGCTGGATGATATTTTAATAAGTGGAAATAAGATGCAGCATAATGCAAGGCTGGAAAAGGTACTGGCATGTCTAAAAGACGTAGGACTCAAGCTGAACCGAACGAAGTGTGAGTTTGCAACAAATAAGGTAGAATTCCTTGGTTATGTGGTAGATAAAGATGGTATTCATCAAAGTGATAAAAAGGTTAAATTGATTATGAACGCAAGGAGCCCTAGAAATATTAAAGAGCTGCAAGCTTTTTTAGGTTTGTTGAATTTTTATGACAGGTTTATGAAAGACAAAGCTACGTTATTGGAACCATTACATAGGCTTCTTGATAAAGATACTGTATGGAAGTGGGGTAAATTAGAGGCAGAAACATTCCAGAAGGCTAAAGCTACACTGTCTAGTGAAGATACTTTAATACATTTTTTAAATAACAGAAAGGTAACATTAACATGTGATGCTTCAGAGTATGGGGTAGGAGCCGTTCCATCTCATGTTATGGATGATGGATCAGAAAAAGCTGTTGCTCTATGGGATCCAGAACTTTATCAAAATCGGAACGTAACTATGCACAGATAGATAAAGAAGCGGCGGCGATTATATTCGGCTTGGAAAAATTCAATCAGTATGTATATGGAAGACATGTAGTAATATACACGGATCATAAGCCGTTGCTTGGGATTTTAAGCCCCAATAAAGCAATACCTAAAGTGCTGTCAGCAAGAATGATGCGATGGGCTTTAAAGCTGAACTCACATGATTATGAATTACAATATAAACGCGGTACTAGTATAGGTAATGCTGATGCTTTCAGTAGATGGCCAATGGATAGTACTGAAGATGGGAAGTCAGATACTAATGATGTTCAAGAAATTTTATTAATGTCTGAGACACCAAGCTTCACCGTTCAGTATTCATCAAAAGATATTGCAGAACAAACAGGGCGTGACGATATTTTATCTAAAGTGAAATTCTGGATATTGCATGGATGGCCTAATACTGTAAACGACAGTAATACGAAATTATATTGGCTAAAAAGAAAGGAGCTATCTGTTACAAATGACTGCATAATATGGGGTACTCGAGTGGTCATACCGCCCCCGATGCGGATGCATAATATGTTACAGGCTTTACACGAGACTCACGATGGCATAGTGATATCAAAATCAATTGCAAGAAGCTATTTTTGGTGGCCAGGACTGGATCATGAGATTGAAGCATTAGTGGCAAATTGTGATAAGATGCCAGGTAAATAAAAATATGCCAGCAAGCACCGGACATTCTTGGATAACCCCTTCGAACCCATGGCAACGTTTACATATTGATTTTGCTGGTCCAGTTGACAGAAGAATATATCTAATTGTGGTGGATCCACATTCAAAATGGCCAGAAGTAAAAATAGTTAGATCAACATCGAGTGAATGTGCAATTAAAGCTTTAAGACAAATTTTTGCTGAGCAAGGATTGCCTCAAGTAATAGTATCAGATAATGGAACGGCATTCACATCTGAACAATTCAAGAATTTTATGAAATGCAATGGCATTCAACATTATATTGACTCCACCCTATACACCATCGTCAAATGGACAAGCTGAAAGATTTGTGCAAACAGTAAAAAAGAAATTACATAGTTTGGCTGGAACTGACATAGATATTAAATTACCACGTCTTTTGTTTAGTTTGAGAGTAGCACCAAGCTCGGTTACACGAAAGTCTCCGGCAGAATTGTTGAATAGACGTCGTTTTAGAACACGGTTTGACATCATGCATCCATTCTCGACAAAACCGGTTGCTGAAAGACAAATTGAAAGTAACAAAGAAGTACCGGTGAGAATATTTAGATTAAAGGACAAGGTATGGCTGCGCAACTATGCAAGAGGAGAGAAGTGGGTGAAAGGAGAAGTCTTCAGAATCAAGGGTCCTGTTCGTTTTTTGGTAAAGATAAACGATGGACCAATCGTAACACGTCACATAAACCAGCTACGACGACGTGATTCTGATGAAGATCCAGGTCCTAGTAATGAAATACGAGATAATATACTCGGCATACCAACAGATGCGGTAGTAACTTGTGAAGGAGGCAGGTTACAAAACAATTAAATAATAAGAGTCATATAGATATTAGGATAGTTAGGTTAGTTAGGTATATAGTTTAGTGAAATACATAAAGACTATGGGGGAAGGCATGTGGTGTTTGACACCTAGTTGACATTGACAATTGACTGTCAGTTGATTGTTAATACAAGTGAGGGGTACCCTCACTTGTATTAACAATCAACTTGTTTGTTGCAGGTTGCTTTCTACACATAGTAAAAAGCAACCTGCAACAAACGAGCAGAAGTCAATATGGACGCCAAGTAAGTACATAATAATAAATAACACCAACCGCAGTAAATAATATATTTTATATATATATTTTTTATGCGGAACATGAAGGACGGGGTGTTGTGGCACAACATGGGAGAGGTGTATGTCCAGCAGTAGACTGCGATAGGCTGAGATGATTGAATGATATTGGACTCATCTGTTGTTCAGACCAGCCTGATTCATTGGCCACATTGTATTTTAGTAATTGCTGTACTTTATATTACAGGTTGCCAATAACAAGTTGCCAAAGTCGGTTACAGAACTTAGCGATGGCAAGTTTAAAACTCACATCAAACGTGCCCTTATCAAAAAAGCATATTTTAAGATAAAAGACTGCTTTGAAGACGAGGAAGTCTGGCATTAATTCCTTTTGCACATGTAGCTTCCCTGCTACCTCATTAACAGCAGAACTATGTGAAAGTCTATTAACTGCTCCCAAATTACAATGTTAATTTTTATTTTTTAGAATACAGACATTGTAAAAATAAAAATTATTCTCGTCATTATTTGACATTATACATCAATTCTAATCTCAACTATTTATTAGTATTTGTCATGGAAATCATGTCACTTGGTTTAAATAGGTTCGTTTTTATTTTTTATGTAGATTCTTTTACATATTGTGAATGAGAGAATGTTGTTGGCCTTACAGACTGTAGATTTGTAGACGATTTTCTGTTCTCTATTTTCATTCCTCTATGTACCTGGTACTTATTGACAGGCCTGCACTCGCACTGTCCTCCCATGCCTATTATCACTGTAATTCGAAAACATTTTAAAAGCCATTTTTTGTAAAGAGCCGGCTCTTCTCCATTGGAAGCGACAAATTGGAACCGTGCACCTAGCTTGTGACGTTTCATATGTGCCCATGCAGATATAAGTGAAATAAAATATTTTGATTTGACACACAGGACACCACAGCATTTGTACAATTACGATAGAAATTATGACTAATAATGACAACTACGGTTTTGTGGTATACAGCGGCAATGGACACGTTGATAATATTTCTAACTTACCTTTGAACTTGTTGGAAGTTCAAATTGAAATTCGTTTTCTTCTTCCGTGAGTTCCATGATTAACCTTGTGTTGTAAATGTTGTAATTAATAATATTTAAGTACTTAATAAGTTCACAATAAGTTGAAATACGAGAATAATGAAAAGCCAGGTCAGTGGAGCCAATTTAAAATTTGTTATAGTTTAAAACCCAAGCTTCAAACTCAAATAGTAAATATTTAACAAAGGCACGACATACACATACGCCAGACACAAACAAGAAAAGCGCTGGCCACAGACTGCTGACTGACAGAACACCACAGAGTACATTTTATATAGGGTACAGAACACTGCTTGGCGCTGGCTGGCTGGTTGTGTCAAAGAGTGTAAGTGTCCTGTTCCGAAATTCAACAAAAGTGATAATATCGCGAAGCCAACCAAAATAAAAATCAGTACTAATGATCTGATAGCTCTTAAATTTTTTGACTATGCAATTTGGTCGGGTTCGCGATATTATCACTTTTGTTGAATTTCGGAATGCGACAAAGGTTGTATTGTGGATACGATTTTATGAATGAAATGAAAGCACATTAAAACAGGCTCACAGGCCACGTTCCGAGTTGCGATAATATCGATTTGAGCGCGCTCACACCCGTTCCGAATTGGCGTCAGCGCGAGAACTCCGACCATGCGATATATTAAATCACCGTGAGCGCTGTTAAAAAGGAAAGTTGTGCTGTTTTGTTTTGATTCGCATCGTATCTTTAGCTAATTTAGATTTATTTGAAATAGTGCTTCTATCTAAGAAGAGCAAATGTGTGGTGTTCTCACGGCTACACATCAAGCTATACATTACCAGTATAAAATGATCTCGAATTGTACCGTACAGTGCGAAATCACCGTAAACTGGAAATGTATAGCTTGATGTGTAGCCGTGTGTACACATTTTACCCAATATATGATGAATTTGTTTTAACGTAGAGTGAACTGGAAGTGTGGAACACTATAATCGCGATCACGTGCGTTCCGTAATTGATGACATAAATTACGGTTCTCAGCTGTCAGAATCGTGTTAACTCGGAACGCAAAATATCGATGTGAGCGCTCGCAGCGCCATTTTTCAATAATAAATGAATGAATGAAGAATATGATAAAAGATGACACTCTGCGGGTCTGTGATGCTTCAGTCAGGGCTGCCAACACTAAAATCCAAGAGAGAGTTTGCGGTACGGTTTGCGGCTTCATCAATACACGACCGATATTCTTCTGACAGCTGTTTGGTTTGCTGTCGGTGTCGGGGGCAATCTACTATTTAAATGTCTGTGGGGGCAATGCCAATTAGATTATCGAAATGTGTAATTTTCGATACGATAGCCTTTCAAATGCTTTTGAATTGTTAACCCGATCTTTCTCGGTTACATAGATCATGCTCGGTAACACAGTCGAAAATAAATATAAGTACGCATCAACCCACTCCGCGTTCATTGCCGTCACTTAAAATTTTCTATAATATCCTGTCATTAATAATTATTGACAATCGCTTCAATGAGGATAAAAACTGCCACTTGCTGACTTCAGATGTCGCTGCAGCCATTGTACATACCCAGAATTTGAGAGCTAGCTGCCACTATCACACATAATTTGTGAATAAGCGACTTCTTTGACTCATAATTAAAAGGTTGCCTCTCTCACATCAATCATGTGAAGCCATGTAGTAGCGATATCCTTCAAAATGATTGAGACTGTGATCAATCGTGTGTTACGCAATTATGGTGCAGGTTATTTCTGTCGTACGCCTCCAGTCTTCACCAAAATATGAACTTCAATTAAACAAAGACGAGATAACCTATAAATTATAAAACGTTTATAATTCAGAAGAATTCAAACAGTAGCATCAGAAGCACTATGTAACCTTTACGTCATTATACCTTAGGGGACCGGACTGCTTCTCCTTAAAACAGGTTTTCATAACCCAGCTAGGAGAGCAGGGCGTAGTGCTCACCCACACGTTTGTAGATACGGTAGGTACTTATTTTTGTATAACTGTATTATTTTTTCATGTGTAACAAGATAAATGCCTTGTTTTTTTTTATTTTTATTAAATTTAATTTAATGTTTCCTTCTGTTAAAGCTGCTTTTTTACGCTTCCCTTTTCCTTTACTCCACTTTTAGTTGATACACTCCAGCAGGCTTAGCATGAAGCTATTTCTACTCCACCGCAGAATACAAAACGCTTGTCTACATTTCTCGGTCCAAAACTGTCAATTGTCTACGTGGAAACCAATGATTTTATAAGTAAGTAGTAAGTAGGTATCATTGGTGGAAACGTTATATTTTTGTTCACGTCAGCTTTTCACTGAGAAATGTAGGCAAGTGGTTTCTATTCTAAAGTAGAGTAGAACTAAAAAGCGTCATACTAAGCTTGCAAGTCACATATATTTTTGTCCAGTTTTTGTTTAATTTGTGACGTGACTCAACAGTAAGTTTATCGACGGACAACAGTGCTGTCATCAGTCTGTGATAAGGTTTCAGTTTTTTAACCCCACTTCTGCATTTTTAACCGACTTCCAAAAAGGAAGAGGTTATATTATGTTCAACTGTATTTTTTTTTATCTATGTTCATCGATTTCTATTCGATGAACATTCTCAAAAAATAATAATTTAGAGTAAACTCTTGAGGTGGTCTCATTGGCACCAAGTCAGGATCTGATGATGGAATCCCAGGGAAATCGAGGGCAACCCTCAAAAGTTATAGGTATTATCAATGTTTTTCATATATTTTCTGAAGCTATTATGAATTTATGACGTTTGCGTTTGGTTATCGTCATCTCATGACGCTGAACTGATGAAGGAAGCTAAAACTCTATAACAGTTAGGAGTCAGGTGGAGGTTCAGGCATAACTCCGTCATATAATAGACCGATTTCCAAAATTATTATTTTTTGTTCGAAAGGGGTATATTCCGAAATAGTCCCATTTAAATTTCGTTTAGATCTGATGTTGCGTTTCGGAGACAGACAACGGTACTCTTCAAAAAATGACAGCAATTTAACCACGATTGCTGCTCTCGCTTAATTAAGCATTGTTTTGACCCCAAGGATGATAAAAAAATTAATTGGTGTGGGGTAGGTACAGTCGCCAGCAGGTCAAGCTATCCCAAACTGTCAAATTTTCCCAATTAAACATAAACCTTATTCCTTTGCATTAAAGTTGAAAAACTATCAAAGAAATTTGACCGATTGGAGTAGCTTGATGTGCTGGCCTCTGTACTACAACTAAAAAGTGAAAAATAAAAACTTTTCCCAAAAAAAAAAAACAGCTGACTTCCGGAAAAACACTACAAACTGAAAAAAACTTTTTTCAAAAAAATAACAACCGACTTCCAAAAAAACACTACAAAGTGCAAAATAACTTTAAGTTCGGAAGTCGGTGACTTTGGATGTGTATTTTAATTATTTGTCACCGCCTTCCGAAAGTTATTTTGCACTTTGTAGTGTTTTTTTGGAAGTCGGTTGCTATTTTTTTGAAAAAAGTTTTTATTTTTCACTTTTTAGTTGCCTACCCCACACCAATTCGAAATTTCATCATCCTTGGGGTCAAAACAATGCATACTTATGCGATAGCAACAATTGCGGTTGATTTGCTGTAATTTTTTGAAGAGTTCCGTTGTTTGTCTCCGAAACGCATCATCAGATCTATATGAAATTGTAATGGGACCATTTCGGAGTAAACCCCTTTCGAACAAAAAAATAATTTTGCAAATCCGTCAATATACGACGGAGTTATGCCCGAACATACATAAAAAAAAAAATATAAACATGTCGAATTGATCCTCCTTCTTTTTGAAGTCGGTTAAAAATAACTTTAATTTCGGAAAGCAACGACAACAAATTAATGAAATACATTTTCAAAGTCACCGACCTAAATTAAAGATATTTTTCACTTTATAGTGTTTTTCCGGAAGTCGGTTGTGAATAATGGGTTTAGCAATAATAGTTTTGTTGATTAATGAAGTTAGTCATACGTGTGACCACGGAGAAACGAAACGCAACCAGTGTTGCCAATTTAGTGACTTTGTCGCTAGAAGTGAGGTTTTTTTTTTTTTTGGGTGGGAAATCATCAAATAACTTGGAGCAGGAGGGCATGTCAGAATTTTACTGACTAAAACCCACCCGTGTTCCCTCAGTAGCCCGTATGCCAGGGGCTGTGGTATCTCTTTCGAACAAACCCGCACCCCTGGCAGGCATCGGCCCTTGCGGGCCCCATAATTTTCTGCTGACATCTCTTTGAGGCGCGCGTGGAACACAACGCGCCGTCGACTTGGGCTTGGTCCTTGATGATGATGACGATGATGAAGGGACTCCCTTTTCCGCACGTAGACTCCCATTCGGTCCGTTGTGCGTGGGGATACTGGCTAGCAGAGCCAGCCTAGCTCCGCCCAAAAGCACAGAAGCTGCCTGGGAAAGCTCCCAGGCAGGCACAGGCTTCGCGGAGCGACCTCACTGTTCCGAGGATTTCTTCACGTTGAGAAGCCACGGCCTCGCATTCCAGGATGACGTGTGCGGCTGATTCCTCGGCGTCAAGGCAGCCCCTGCAAAGCGGGCTGTCTGTGGCGCCTATGTTAAAAAGGTGTTTGTTAAGGGTGTTATGGCCCGTAATTGTTCCTATTATTATTCTAAGGTTATTTCTGCTCAGGCTGAGAAGTTTTTTGGTTACTCGCGGGTGTACAATTGGTAAAGCCAATTTTGACTGTCTACAGTCTGTTGCCCGTGACCATCTGTTGTTATGGAGTTCGGTCAACCTTTGGCGAATCCACGCACGAAATTTTGAGAAAGGCAGGGGGAGAAGTGGGTACGGGCCTAGCACTTTCATATCAGAGCCTCTCTTCGCAAGTTCATCTGCGGCATCATTGCCTAAAGACCCACTGTGCCCTTTGATCCACTGGAGTGCAATGCGATTGGACGTCGATAAACTCTCCAGGGCAAGAAGGCACTCAAAAATTACTTTGTTGTTAGTTTGTTTGTTTTCTAAAGCTTTGAGCACAGATAGGCTGTCGGATAGGAATTTAATGCCGTAGTTCCTGATGCCTAAGCGCTTTACTGCTGTAGCGGCTTGTGTTAAGGCAACACATTCACACTGAAAGATTGAACTGTGTGTGCATAGCGGTATGTGAAGTTTGATGTTGAGGTCAAGGGAGTGTGCGCCAGCACCTGAACCGTTTTGTGTTTTTGAGCCATCTCAAAGTGTAGATGCGCACTTCATTGGCTCCCTACTGATCCCTTTCTTCCTCTACTGTTTGTATGATATAGTTTTTGTTGAACATAGGTTGGTTTGGTGTTCTATCACACGGGGCAGCGATGAGTGGCTGGTACTCAATCGCCCGGTCCAGGCTGTTAGCGTGTGGGCTGGTTAAATTCTTGCCCCATATGCCCAGATGCATTAGCCTGATAGCAGCTAGTGCGGCCTCCTGCTGTATGTACAGGTCCAGGGGAGTTAATTGAAGGGCTATCTCCATGGCTGCTGTTGGGGTGGTTCTCATGCAGCCAGTGGTAGCTGAACAGGCCAGTCGTTGGAAGCGCTGTAGTCTAGTAATGGTGGTTGAGAGTTCGGTCCTCGTCCACCAAATCACAGCACCATAAGCCAAAATTGGCCTGATCACCGCTTTATATAGCCACAGGGTAATCTTCAGAGAAAGCCCCCATGTTTTTCCTGACATTTTTTTTACATTGGTATAGTGCAATTGTGCTTTTATTGAGTTTGTAGTCAAGATGCTTGTTCCTTGGGCTTGGTCCTTACCGGACAGCGAGCTACCTATTACTCGCCGTCCGCAAGCTCATGCCTACGGTGGCCGGAAATCGGCCTGGGATTCCCGACGCCCGGGGCGTCTCCGTATCCTAGAAGTGACGACTTTCGTTTAAGTCTTAGTGACAAAAAATAAGATTTGACGACAAAAATGCTTTAGCGACTTATCTGACGACTATTGGAGTACAAGTCAAAACAATTTTAGAGCTTGTAATAAATACATTAATTTTATCTCGACACACATTTATATAGTGCCAAGAACTATATATGGAAAACGCAAACGCGCTTGCGCGCAAAATCAAACTTAATTTAATTAAAGTTGGATTCGTATATGCTGTATTCTCAGCTAAAATATCCTTTTTTTATCAAATTTGTGTTTTAAATTTTTTGTTTACTCTCGCTCTAGATAAATAATAAAGAAAATGAGAGCGCACGGAAATCATCTAGTTTATAAATTACATAAAAAATATTATGTAAAATTTGAACGTCAAATTTAAGGTGCGCAAACAGAATACATGTAAGTTAGTAAGGTAAACTAATCAAACCTCAGCATCTGCTTAGTATTTAGTAAACCTGAACACGACCACTGGCTCTATATTAATATTGATTAAGTTTTATGTATTTTATAATCTAACTTAGTAGAATTCTTTTTATTTTGTATTACAATTACAATTGCATGGTTAACAACAATTTAAGTGATTGTTACAATGATGGTAATTTATTAAAATAAACATTAGTATTTTTATATGTATTATAATTAAATTACCGCCACTAGCCTCTCTCAGAACAAAATTCTGAGTCCGCTCCGAATAGAATCAGTTTTAGCGACTTTTTGGCGACTTTTGATATTGAGTCCAGCGACGAATTTATAGGAGTTGGCAACACAGACAGAACGCAACGTCAAAAAATTATCGGCCTTTCCGAGTAGTGGAGTTTGGTGACTGGTGTCGTCGGTAAAAAAGTCATTACTCTAGAAGAAATTGTATCGTGAAGATCTAAATATCGTCATTTAATAGTGATTTACTAATTTTGCAGTGTTCTAATTATTTTCTAATCGTAACTCCTTGAGATTGCAGAAATTCAAAATGCCGACTGTGCGAGCGGTGTGTGTTCTCAAGGGCGATGTCAGCGGAACCATATACTTCGACCAACATGTAATTATTGAAACGTTTTTGTACAAACCTGCAACAGGACTTGCTATAATATATAACCTTGAAATCCTAGTGACCGCTTTCTGTAGTAGTTTTTACGATCTAAAATGTTGATTATCCACTTTTATGGTTCCTACCTACGTATAAATAATTCTTATCATCGTCGTCTATAGACTATTCTGGAACGACGGGTGAACATTAAGCAATCATCTACTTCATGATAATGATAAGGCAAACATCGTATGCTGGATTCTGTCGTCTGTTTTGGCAGGGATAGTGCATGTAGCATGAAAATTTTTTTGACACTGAAAATCCTACTTATCTTGATAAAACGCGTAGCTGATTATGTTCTAAGTAGATGTAATGTAGTGATTTCACAAACAATCTTCATCATCGTTAATATAATATTACAAAAAACTTGCATAAAATTCAACATAAATAGTTAAATTGTGTGATCCTGATAACTTTTCGCTTAGAGCTTTGTAATTGTGGTATTTTGTTGATTGAATATCACACTAAAACACATTACCTTTCAGGCCTCTGCTACCAAATAAATTATGATTTGTGGTATTTTGTTGATTGAATATCACACTAAAACACATTACCTTTCAGGCCTCTGCTACCAAATAAATTATGATTTGGATTACCCTAAGTTTAAAATGGCTTCGCCCCATACTGGGGCCTATTAAACTGGTAGTAGGTTAAGTAAATAAAAGGAAACAGGGGCCACAATAATTTAAAAAGTACCATAGATTGGTAATGAAGATTTTTTTTTGAGACCAGCTCTTAATTTTTTGAGTTGACAGTTAAATTTTATTCCGTTAGTTAAATGTAAGTAGGTAGCCACTTTTAATATTTTTTCTATTTCCAGGATGTAGGTGGACCTGTAGTGTTGTCTGGTGAAGTCACAGGTCTTTCAAAGGTATGTCTATGCAAACAGGAAGATTTGCTAACAATGTCTTTTATTTTGTAAAACTTGCACGTAACAATGGGTTCTATTAACAGTGTAATAAAAATCCATTGCACTCTGAAGGCTATGTAGGATATGTCTTTGGAACTACTGATCTGATATAGAAAATTGTTTGACTAATGTCAAGCTACAGTATTGCTGAGTGTCATAGGATATCATTTATGTTAAAAAAAGAAACTAAATGGCAGACAGAAACTAATAAAATAATTATTTCAAATCAGAATGACAATGCAAGTTTGGTATGTGTAGGTACAGGGTACACATAATGTGTACATATAAATTAACATATAATGACTATCAATATAATGTAAAGATTCAACAATACAAGGTCGTAATGTATGTTGTTATTCTTTTAATCAACTTAATAAATTATTCAATGATGTATGAACGTAAAAGAGGCAAAAGGAGAAGACATGGATCTTAATAGATTGTAGTTTCTGACTACCCCCATAGGAAGACAGTGTGAGTTTATGCATGTATATAATGATTGAACAACTATAATTATGTATTGTGTCGATTAAAAGGCAGGCATTCCTTTAAACTTGTATTGTAGTTCAAATGAAATATGTGAGATATGTTATCAAAGGTTAGGTCTTGTTGTTTTTAAGTTCAATCTTACAACAATGCTTTAATAAATATAAGGATTTTTCTTATCATACAATAGATGTAAAATAAACTCAAATTTGTTGCTTCTGAAATTGAAGAAATGTATTTGAATGTAAGTTTTACTAAATAAACTAATTAATATTACATACTAGGCATTCATATTAAACGTACCTGAAATTGAAGAAACGACATTTAAAGTTCTATATTACATCTATGTCGATTCTTACAATGAAAATTGTGAACAAAATAATTAATAACTATAAAATCAAGTAATTCGTTTGACGATGTCACCTTGACGTCCTTTCCATCCACCTTTGAGGTAGCATCTTTAAAGTTTTTACCAAAAAGTATTAACAAGAACGCGGAACGCGAATAAAGAAAATATAATATATTTTCTTTACATCTCCCCCCTTAAGAAGAAAATTTTTCAGCAAAATTGTCGTTTAAAACTACTATTCCTCTTCTATTTCTTCTTGTTTATTTCCAAATGCCAGGACTGGAATAAGTTTAGCTATATGAAAAAGATTTGATTCATTTTTCCTGTGCCTTGTTCCTATTCTGTATATAGAGTTTGAAATTTTTTCTAGGATCTCATATGGGCCAACGTTCAGTTCATCTAATTTTTTCCTGTTTAATTTATTTCCATTTTCAACGTAAACCATGTCCCCTATATTAAAATCATAGTGTTTCCGATTTTTGTCAAAAAGTATTTTGTTGTAATTATGTGATTTCATTGTATTTTCAAATGCTGTATTTTTATCTCTAATCCAGTCACTGTTCGATTTTTCTTCTTTTAATTCCTTCGGTAAAATTTTGAAATCTGTGCCATATAGAAGATAACTTGGTGTAAAGCCAGTGACTGAATGATTCGTGTTATTATATTTACTGACGCATTCTTGAGCGATTGTTGCCCAGGCTCTCTTTTTTTCCGCTTCATTTATTTTGCATCTGATTTTGTTAACTAATGTTTGATTCAACCTCTCATTTAGGCCATTAGAGAATGGTGCATTTACTGCGGTAAAGACCATCGATATCTGCTTGCCCTTTAAAAATTCTTTAAATTCTTTCGAATTGATTCCCGGGTACTGATCGGTGAGAAGCATACCAATATCCTCCGTGTCTGCTATATTCTTGACGAGTTTTAGGAAATCGTTGGCACATTGTGTCTTAGAGGTGAGAATAAATGCGTACCTAGTAAAGTGATCTACTAACAGATGTAGATATTTTTTTGTCGATCTTGAGCCTCCAAAACCTCCAATGGTGTCTATGGAGATTATTTCGAAAGGCTTTGTAGCTGGGCCTAGGTGAGACATTAAGCCAAACCGATCGTGTCCTCTTGATTTATTTTTAATACAAATTTCACAGTTTCTACAAGTTTTTTGAATATTGCTGGTCAAATTTTTGGCAGTGTAAAGTGGACTTATCATAATTTGCATTTGTCTGATTCCAATGTGGCATAGGTATTCATGTATGTATTTTAGAAGTTTGATGCTAAACTCTTCTGACAGCATTATTTTCTCTTTCCCTCTGTATTTTTTTAAATATATATTGTGTTTTTCGATCAACTTGGTTTTGTTATTTTGTATTTCTTCATTATTTTTTTGATCGACTATAATATCCTCTAGTTTTATTAAGTTAACAACTTTTAATTGCTCATCTCTATTTTCACCTGATTCTAACACTGGATTTCTGCTTAGACAGTCTGCTTCTAAATTACTTTTGCCTGGAGCATATTTTATTTTAAAGTCATACTGTGATAAATAATATGTTAAATCACCTAACTCTTCGTCGGTTCTCGATTTTAGATTCATGTTTTCGAGTGGTTTGTGGTCCGAATAAACTGTAAATGACTTACCTATTAACCAGTATTGCCAATATCTCACTGCTTCTTTTATAGCTAAACATTCCAAATATATTGCTTTCTTTTTCTTTTGAGCTTCATTAAGTTTTTTTGAAAAATAAGCAACTGGTTTCTCTTTTCCATCAGGCTGTGTCTGTTTCAAAATTGCTCCAACTCCTTCTAATGATGCATCTGTATAAATATTAATTGGCAAATCTTGATCAAAAATTTCCAAGACTGGTTGAGAGCATAGCAGGCTTTTTATCATTTCAAATGTTTTTTGGCATTCATCTGACCAAAAGAATTTTTGATTTTTCCTGAGTAAATTATGTAACGGATCTAATATTATGGCACTTCTTGGTATATACTCATGGTAAAAATTAATTTTTCCGAGAAATTGTCTTATATTCTTTTGTGTTTTTGGAACAGGAAAATTCATTATAGAAATCAAATTATCCTTTATGGGTCTTACCGAATTATTTTGTATTATATGACCCAGATATTTAACTTTGTCTGTGGCAAAAGTACATTTTGTAAACTTTAACCTGAATCCTTCTATTTTTATGGCTTCCAGCAACTGTGTTAGATGTTTGATGTGTTCCGAATACGTTTTAGAGAATATTAAAATGTCATCTATAAAATTTACAGCAAAATCAGTAAGTTTATATTTTCTTAATATATTACTTAGTATCCTCTGAAAAATTGCTGGCGAAGTCTTTAATCCGAATGGTAAGCAGGTCCATTGGTATTGTCCTTCTTGTGTTACGAAACCCGTCTTTTTCCTGTCTTCAATTCGTAAAGGGATCGACCAAAATGCAGAATTTATATCTAGACTTGAAAAAAAATTACAATTTCTCGCCTTTAACATTAAGTCGTCAATCAACGGAAATGGTTGGGCTTGTGGTACTACTATTTTATTTAAGTCTCTGAAGTCTACACATAATCTGGATTTTCTGTTATCCTCTTTTTTAAACGCTAACGTGACAGGTGCAGCAAATGGACTATAAGATTCTTCTATTAATTTGTAATCAAGTAGTTTTGCTATTTGTTTTTCTATCTCTTTTTTATCTTCAACAGTGCATCTGTAAGGTCTCTTACTACAATATTTGTCCACTAATAAGTCTATTCTCGCTTCATATCCATTAACAGTGCCCACGTCATATTTATGTTTTGCAAAAACAGAATCATATTTGCAAATCAGTTTATCTATTTCAGACTTTTGAAACTGATTCAAATGATTTATTTTTATTTCAAAATCTTCTTCTTTTACATGTTCATTAAAATTTATTTTGTATTCTTGCATAGTGTCATCAATTTTTTTATCCGTAGAAATTTCTTCCATATTATTTTCATTATTTAAACGCTGTTTACAAGTTACTTTTAAATTTTCATCTTGAATTAGTTGGAACTTTTTAATCAGGTCTAATCCTATTAGAAAATCGTACTTGAAATTATCGTCATCAATAATGTATACATTAACACTTTTTTCAAGATCAAAGATTTTAACATGCAAAGTTGTCAAACCGCTTGTTTTTTTAACACCACTAATTGTAACTAAATCTGCTTCATTCATATTGTTTCCTTTTCCTTTTATGTTTAATAATTTTGAATTTATCAAAGAAACATTTGAGCCTGAATCGTAAACTCCAGTAATTTCTAATTTTCCATTCAGTTGTAGTTTGACATTAATTAATGGTGTCATAATTAGTTTTTTTGATCGGTTTCATTTAACTCCGCTTCTATCACTGAATTGTTTACATTTCTGATGAAATTTTTCTTTGATTTATCATTTTCTTTTGTTCTAAACCAACATATAGCCTCCGAGTGATACCGAGTACCTTTATTTAGCTTTTCACAAATGTTACATGGATTTTGATCTTCATTTCTATCTTTAGTTTTTTGATAGACTTTTTTCTTCTTATCCACAAAGCTTTTTTTACTCACCGTCTGTTCGTACTTGCTTACTTCATTAAATAAATCCACAGTGTCTTTTAATGTTACTCTATCAATTTGATTAAGAATAAATTCCGGTAAACCAGCTGCAATAAGATCAATCAAGGTACCTGTGTCAATTGATTCTCTCATATCTAATAATAGTTTTTCTTTTCTCATAGCATAATCCAACAATGAACCATCCTTGTATTTAAATAGTAATGCATAAGTAACTGGAGTCCATCCCTTGTTTACAAACGTCTCACAGAATTTATTTTTCCATATTGACCACTCTGAGTGCATTGTTAATTTTATAATCATTGAGCCGTACCAATCCATACAAGTTTTATCCATGAATAATCTGAGTATTTCTATTTTATTTTCATCAGTTGTCACATCAAAACGTATACATTCTTTTTCGAAAATATCCATCCATTGGTTTGCATTTGAAGTTTTGCTTGTAAATTTTTCAATCACAAACTGTTCTGCAATGTGTTTTAAGCTCTGACGTTTACTTTCCTGTGAATTTTCTATTAATTTTTCTAATAATCTCTCCAATGTACCAGGTTCAGTTTGATGTGCATCAGCGAATTGATCTTGGTTTATCTCTTCTAGAAATTGATCCCCAAATTGTAAATTATCATCTTCGTCCATGTAAATAGTTCTAAGTTCTTCTGTCATTGTTATCCAAATTCTTCTTACCTGGTACCTTTTTTTTAAACTATTTTTTACTTTACGATAAGCATCTGTTTTTATTATTTGCCCATGAAAAGAGACTGGTTGTAGCTCTTCTGGTATTGCGTATACTTTATTATCAGATGTGCCTATTGCACTAATGGATAAAACGTTAGATTTTCCATCACTTCCAGGCAATAGTGTGAATTCAAAGCGAAGTTTTGCCATTTCGAAGTTATTTTTAACGAAAAATGTCGTTTTATAAGGATTTTTCTTATCATACAATAGATGTAAAATAAACTCAAATTTGTTGCTTCTGAAATTGAAGAAATGTATTTGAATGTAAGTTTTACTAAATAAACTAATTAATATTACATACTAGGCATTCATATTAAACGTACCTGAAATTGAAGAAACGACATTTAAAGTTCTATATTACATCTATGTCGATTCTTACAATGAAAATTGTGAACAAAATAATTAATAACTATAAAATCAAGTAATTCGTTTGACGATGTCACCTTGACGTCCTTTCCATCCACCTTTGAGGTAGCATCTTTAAAGTTTTTACCAAAAAGTATTAACAAGAACGCGGAACGCGAATAAAGAAAATATAATATATTTTCTTTACATAAATATAAAAATGTTTTTGATATGCTTGTCTTGCAATCAGTTTTTTTAATTATGATTCAAATTCAGAGTATTTATTTGTAAACATAGGTTACAATTATGAGTAGATGAGTTGTAGGAAGATCTGGCAGGGAAGAGTTACTTCTTATCAGGAGCAATTCTCTTATGCTAAGGTGTTCATTAACTTCTGTCTTCCTCATAAACCACAGTAGTTTGTGTTCATATTTCTTCCATAGGTAAATAATGTACACTTCTTAAATTCATTATCTCCTCTTTCAGGGAGATCACGGCATTCATGTGCACGAGTTTGGAGACAACACAAATGGGTGCACTTCAGCAGGTGCCCACTTTAATCCTAAGAAGATGGACCATGGTGCACCAGACAGCGTAATTCGCCACGTTGGAGACCTCGGTAACATTAGCGCGGCGGGTCCAGGCATTGCCACTAAGGTAAATTTTGTAACAACCAGAAAGTGTGGCAAACTAGATGACAGCAGTACTTACTTTCTCAAAGAACAATGATCAGCCTCTTAACATGCTTGAGCAAGAGCAACTTGATCATTTTTTGAAGTTCGGAGAATTATTAATAATTACATTAAATGTTTAGGTTGTGCAGTATATTTTGAATTTGTTATTAAAAAAAAAAAACCTTTAAAAACTGATTTTTATCACATTTTAATTTTACGATTAATTAAAGTGAAAAATCTATCATAAGTATTCATAAGCAATAATCGCGAAAAGTTTTTTTTATGCTAAAGCTGAGAATAATTCGTCGATCTAGCTACATCGAAAACATTTAAGATTTTTAAGTAATCAATTTAAATCGATTTTTATTTAATTTCAATATGGCAATAAAATATGCTTTTCAATACTTTGATCCCTAGTCACTGTAGATGTGTGTTTTGAACTCGTTCACACACTTCCTGTCCAGCCCGGCGACGGAGCTTTAGTGCCTGCCCTGTGTGTACGCCAAGGTCCTGTCACCTTCCGGGCACGGTTCTGAATGTGTGGATAGGCCTTGAGGGTTGCATCTTGACTATAGAACCCTAAAAATTAGTCTTTTGTTTAAGTACTTCTAAAAAATACGGAAAAGTAACATCATGTTTTTAATGAATAAATTGGCTTTATTAAATTCTTACTTAGTAAATTCAAATAATGCTCATTTATAAAATAAAAAATTGTTTCTTTCTTTTCTAAATGTTAATGTCTTCATAGACCAAAAGAAGTATGATCTCGACAGCAAGCGAGACATCCTCCAAAGCTAGTCAACCACCCTTCAATATACTTTCCCTTCTTTACCTTAAGTAGGGTTGCCAAACTTATTCCAATATATGGTATTATACTGGGATATAAATCCTCTTGCAAAATTGCGCTTTCGATTAAAACGTTTCTAAATGTTTTGATAACAATCACACAAGGGTAAGAATCTTTATTTCTCATAAAATTTACAACAGAATGAGAAACTTAAATGTAATTATAATAAGTAGACTTATTAATGACCGTAGGTACCGTAGGCAAACTTTACTCGTAATTTTTGGTTAATTTGCATAAAAATAGTAATAAGTGCACAGTCCAGTTCTGAACATTTTTTTTTTATATAAAACCTATTTATTACACTTTAAATCTTCAACATCACAACTTCAAACATTCCAGGTATCCATCCAGGACAGTCAGATCTCGCTGTCGGGCCCCAACAGCATCGTGGGTCGTACTCTGGTCGTGCACGCCGACCCCGATGACCTCGGAATCGGTGGCACCGACCTGAGCAAGACGACGGGCAACGCCGGCGCCCGCATCGCGTGCGGTGTCATCGGACTCGCCAAGGTCTAGAATAACCTACACTTCAGTCCACCCCTTCATTGTTACTGCTTATAAGTTTCTGGTAAAGGGTTATTGGCTAGTTCTGATACAGATGTTGTCCTGGGCTCAAATCGATCAGATGTTTTATCAATACTAAAAGTACATTATCAAGAAAAATACTTGAGTGATTCAAGAAGCAGCCTCCAAGTGGGACTGATGTTTGTGCCTCTATATAAATGTTTATAATTTGGGTATCTAATACTTATGTTGTCAATGTATCAGGGTTGTAAGTCCAGCAACAGAACAATGCATATTTAAATAAATATAAACGCTAAATAGGTTGCCCAACTATGTAGATAGAATATAAGACTATATTATTAGATGTTGTGATGTATTATATAGCATTCCTGGCATATCTCAGTGAACAAGTTAATGGAATTTTGTGATTTTTGTTTTTTTTTTTTAAGTTTTATTATTGGTGCAGGACAGATATGTAAATGTCGTATGTACTAGATTGTTTCAATAAAAGAAATCTAAATTGACGTTATTTTTCTTTTATTTTCTTTTATAACAGATCTCCAGGACAAAATCATCATTATAGTGGGGTGACTTCCAGCATTTCTTAAGAGTCCCATGGTATCTTCTTGGCAAATACATTTATGTAGCCGCCTATTGTAACAAAATGTGTGCCAACATTGCATTAATTTTTATAGAATTTTGTGACTAGATTTTGTAAGTTAAATAATCATACTTATTACTTTATTTAAGATTAAATAGTTTTAAGTATTATAGTTTTTTCTCTTTCATCATCATAATCGTCTGCCTAGTCTTTTCCAACTATGTTGCGGTTGGCTTCCAGTATAGTTTTTCTCTTTATGACCAAATGAAAACCTTTTCAGTGAATGCATAAAAGTCATCCAACAGACACTGCTATTGAGCCTCTAAATTTTTAAGGACTGTGCTACTCTGACTTATAAAATTGAAAGAATAATATTCAGTAAGTACTTGCTTTATTCTTATGAATACTTTAATAATTGACCTATTAAATAGAACATGATAATTCATTCCATACAAACACGCTTTAAAAACCAAACTAAAAACCTTAAATATTTTTTTACTTTTTTGTTTGGTTTTTAAACCTTTATTATTATTTATTTTCTATTTTTTAGTTCTGCTAACTACAAAAGCGTGATTTTTCCTTTTTTTTTATGATTGAATTATCACCGGTCCTCGATAAGTCTACAAAAGTTAAATTAATCAATCAATCAATAGTCTTTATTTGTAAACATAGGTTACAACAGTGTGTAAGATGGTACAATAGTCAATTACAGTTTCTCTATGTTATGCCATTTGGCGTACAAAATTGGACCGTTTGAAGTGGGGCAAAATCAAGTCCAAAAAAGGAGTCCATTACAAACAAACATACAGGTGAAGCTAATACAAGCGTGTTAAAAATACATTGCATAAAGAATCCTGAGCTTGGAACATAGGTAGTTGGGCAACAGCAGGCTTAACACAAGAATCGTACACAAGCGTTTTGTCGACGGAACAGTAGACAAAAATGACGTTTCCGTGTAGACAATAGAAAGTTTTCTATCGCGATTACAAAATCGAATGTAGACCCCCTAGACGACTGTCTACGTCAAGGATGACGGATTAGGCGCGGGCTTGCATAGGGCGAGTAATGGGTATCTCGCTGTCCGGTAAGGACCATGCCCAAGTCGACGGCGCGTTGTGTTCCACGCGCGCCTCAAAGAGATGTCAGCACAAACCGATGGGGCCCGCAAGGGCCGATGCCTGCCAGGGGTGCGGGTTTGTTCGAAAGAGATACCGCCACCCCTGGCATACAGGCTACTGAGGGAACACGGGTGGGTTTTAGTCAGTAAAAGTCTGACACGCCCTCCTGCTCCAAACAGAGCGGGAGAAGTTATTTGATGATTTCCCACCCAACAAAAAAAAACATGACGAACAATAGTTTATAAGTTTTCTTTGATTTCTACAGTTTGGGATAGAATAGAAGTGTTTCTTCTGAAATGGAAAAAAACGGACCTAGACAAAAATTCGTTACTTACCTAGTTCTTTTTTCGTCTAGGCGAGTAATTTCATTTAATAGGCTGAAATTAACAAGTTGGGTGTTGTAAGTTTTTAGCCGACTGCTCCAGAAGGAGGGTTATGTTTTTCGAGTGTATGTATGTAGGTATGTGGATTTCTTTATCGCGCTCTGTAGCCTAAACTGCTTGATGGATTTTAGCTTGAGAGGCGTCGTTAGATTCGTCTCAATGGTGATAGTGACACAATTTTATAATTATGAAGCATGAAATAGCCGATTTTTGGCGATATTTTGTTCTCAAATCCTGTCCAGTGGGGAATCAAAATGAAGGGTTGCATAAAAAAAGTCTTATTTACGTCAAAAATAATAATAATATTAACTAAAAGTGTAAAATAAAAAATAAACCCGACTGTGTAAAAAAAAAGATGGGAACAAAAGCTTTTCTATTAAGTAAATGAAACTGAAAACTATACAATCTCGGGCATTAATAGGGTATTTTCCGATTTCATAAAAACTATTTTAATTTGAAGATTGGGACGATATATTTAACAGAAAAAACAAAATAAATTTATTAATACACATTTTCTCACTTATAAACGATTAAAATTAAATTTATTTTTCGTTGTTTTGAATTTACCACCAAAACGCTCGTTGCGATAACTTTTTAGCACATGACATGTGACGTCAACTATGTTCATACGGCACCGGTACAAATACTTAGTTTGGCGCCGTTTTAGAAGTATTTGTGCACAGAGGCACCGCACACCAGTAATATCACTTTATATCCATAAAAATCTTGTTAATTATAAACTCGACATTCAGTTATTTACTTGCTAACTACTTTAGTTTACACAAAGTTGACGTCACGTGATAAAAAGTCATCGTAAGAAGCGTTTTGGCGGTAAATTCAAAACTACTAAAAATAAATTTGGTTTAAATCGTTTTTAATTGAGAAAATGGGTAGAAATCAATTTATTTTTATTTTTCTGTTAAATATCTCGTTCCAATCTTCAAATTAGAACAGTTTTTGAAAAATTGGAAAATACCCTATTGTATGAAGACGAGTTTCACTAATTTTATACCTTAGTGTGGTGTGATTTGGTACCTACTCATGCGTACACGAGTGTTAAATAAAAATATGTTTGTTTGAGCAAGCATTTTTGTTTCTATTTATAATAATCATTTCCATAAAAAACGACTCATAAAAATAGTTACTGTACCTATATGCAGACATAATAAAATTGTGGGTAGGTACCCATAGTTAGGTATTTGTCAATCGATTTTTCGTCATCCGCCGTCCCGGCTCGAACACGGACGTGTGAACGAGTTTATACCTACACACATCAATCAACTAGCGATCAAGGTATTATTTTAATATTTTATTGCCGTATTGATTACCTATGGAAATGTAATTAGGATTAATAAAATTAAAAAAAAAATGTGCACGTCGAACGTCGACGGAGTACTACTCTCTGGTTTTGCAATACTATATAAGTACTTCACGATTTATGCTTATTCTGAATTTTTCACTTAATTTAATCCTGATTTTTAAAATGTGATAAAAAGATAAAAATAAAAGATGCTTTTCATTGCGTAAAATAAATTAGTAGTTCATATTTCCGCCGCTATCGCGTTTAACACAATCGCAGCGAGTTTATTATTTGTAACATTAATTTTCAATTTTTCATAAAACCTTATTATACTTTAAATCTTACCAACTACAAACATTCCAGGTGTGCATCCAGGACAGTCAGATCTCGCTGTCGGGCCCCAACAGCATCGTGGGTCGTACTCTGGTCGTGCACGCCGACCCCGATGACCTCGGAATCGGTGGCACCGACCTGAGCAAGACGACGGGCAACGCCGGCGCCCGCATCGCGTGCGGTGTCATCGGACTCGCCAAGGTCTAGAATAACCTACACTTCAGTCCATCCCTTCATTGTTACTGTAGTATTAGTGATACATCTGCTTATAAGTTTCTGGTAAAGGGTTATCGGCTAATTCTGATACAGATGTTGTCCTGGGCTCATATCGATCAGATGTTTTAATACTTGAGTGATTCAAGAAGCAGCAACCAAGTGGAACTGATGTTTGTGCCTCTATATAAATGTTTATAATTTGGGTATCTAATACTAAGTTGTCAATGTATCAGGGTTGTCCAGCAACAGAACAATGCATATTTAAATAAATATAAACGCTAAATAGGTTGCCCAACTATGTAGATAGAATATAAGACTTTATTATTAGATGTTGTGAACTTGTGATGTATTAAATAGCATTCCTGGCATATCTCAGTGAACAAGTTATTGGAATCTTGTCTTTTTGTTTTATTTTTTATTTTGTTATTGGTGCAGGGCACATGATATGTACTTAAATGTATGTACCTACTGGATTGTTTCAATAAAAGTAATCTAAATTGAAGGTTTTTTTTTGTTGTTTTTGTAACAGATTTCCAGAACTTAATCATCATTATAGGGAACTGTAGGTAGGGGTGATTACCAGCATTTCTTACTCTTATCCTATCATCTTGGCAAATATATTTACATTGCTATATTTTTATAGAATTTTGTGGCTAGATCAACTTTCGTTACTATGTAAGTTTAAATGACATAATGCTATAAAATTAAACAGTTGTAAGTATTTATTATTAGTTTTCTCTTTATGGCCTACAAATAAAAACCTTTTGGGGCAATGGATACTTTCAACAGATACTGCTCAATATAAGCCATTCAACAGACACTGCTGTTAGCCTCATAATGTAAACTATTTTGAAGGACTTAAAAGTACAGAAAGACTTAAGTTTATAAAACAGAAAGATATTAGGTACTTTAATTGCTTTATCATCCATACTTTAATTGGCCTATTGAGTACAGTAGATGATCATTATGGGTAAAGAATACATTGCATGAAGAATCATGAGCTTGGAACATAGTTGGGCTACTGGTCCATCTCCACAAACTGTTTTCATCACTTTGTATACTTATTGATGCCCAATAGTTCTCAGATTCCTTTGCCAGAACATACTCTGACAGTTTCTTACATAACTTACTAATCAGGGAAGGAGTTACAAAACCTCTGGTTATCAAAATGGATATTCTTCCAGTTTTTAATGCATCCTCACTATCTGGTTGGCTGTAAGTGCTGATATAAGGTTCTGTAGGTGAAATATCTAAGTCATGAGCTAGTAAACCAATCCATTCAACCATTTCTTCAGCATCAACATCTTTTATTGAAGGTATTTCAGTTACTGATGGCGATATATGCTCGATTTTCAGGGAATGAACTGACACATTCATATTCCTTTCACTAAAATATTTTGCTATAGATGATGGGCAAATATCTTCATTATTTGGCTCCCATGTTATTTTAAAATCAAACTCTTCTAGTTTCTGAAGCCCTGATCTCACTTTGGAATAGTTTTTTATTGTTTTGAGATCTATGTTTACTTCATAGAAGCTGTGAGGCCTCTTTGTTCCTTCAAATCCTAATGTTTGATATGTGTACTCAAGAATGTTAAGTACGAGATGTCCATCAGGAGTTATAGCTGCGCAATTTTGTATGATACAGTTTCTGTCTACTGACAAACAGTAAACTTTTCCAGTTTTTATAAAACTTTCAATGAAAACTGGTTCCACAAATTCTGCTAGTGAACAAGCCGATAATTTATAATAATCTGTGTCTTCTGTAATTATATCTTGAATAAAACTCGGTGTCTGTATTTCATCAGGGCATGTAACAATCAAACTTTTGTAGAAATTGTTCATATGTACGGTTTTGTTTACTGCTTCTAAACTTATATTTTTTCTGTGATTCACTATAACTTTTGGTGGAGGAAAGTTCCATACTTCTGGGCACAACATGTTATTGATTTATATAGATTTCTTTACCTTCGCGTTACTCACTTAGTGAACTTAAACATAAAACTTACAAAACTTGACGAAAATAGGCAATAATAACATAACCTTACTTTTTGACTGACGCATAACCCCCAAACTTGCACCATTTGACAGTGACACTGACAGCATTTCAGATTCAGAGTGATGTCCCTATCTGAATCACGCACATCGACTAATGTTTATATAATTTCGGTTTTGTCTATCCCTATTACTATTTCTCCTTTATTTCAGGCGACTAAGGCCCATAAAACACAATACATATAACTATAAAAAAAATAACTAGAAACGAATACAAATTTCATAAAAGAAACTTAAAAAACCTACTCCCTACTAGTTACGAAGAGACGGCGTCGTATTACGCTGCGAGGTGTCGCGTAGCTGGCCGCGGGAACGCCGATACAGCACACCTTTCGAGCAAAACTTTTCCTTGAGGAAGGAAGCCTCTCTCGCCACCCTCCCTCCGGCGAGATGGCATCGGTCTGAACTGGTCGAGTGATTGGAATGTTCAATTGGGATTGACAGTTTGGGGTAGCTTGATGTGCTGGTGTCTGTACCTAGCGCAAACGCATCCGTTTCCGAGCACACATTGCTACACTGTGCTTACGCGCTTATTGGTCAGGCGACCAGTCCATCAAAAATCATAAGCTTTGACGTTGACGTCGCCTAGGTGGGTCCAGAAAATAGACGGTTATGGGCCCTTGCAGAGTATTGAGTTGGCCTATGCCATTAGGTTATTTCGAATTTTCGGTTTACGTTCAAAACTTAACTAGTCACACCACCACCACATTGAAAATGAGTTTATTTTAGAAGATAGATCATAAGCTAATCCATTACGGGTATTCTGTGTTTAGTACACCAATCTTTAACGACGGGGATAGGGATTTCAACGTCCCTTTTACGAGTTTTACAATTTTGCACCGTCGATATAGTAGGGGAGGTACCTACTGCTCGAGTTTTGCGACCAATTTGAAAAATACTAATTAAATTAGGAAACGAAGTGAAACCGGGCGCACTGTCACATACCTACCTTTTTTTTTCTTGGGTGGGAAATCATCAAATAACTTCTCCCGCTCTGGATGGAGCAGGAGGGCGTGTCAGACTTTTACTGACTAAAACCCACCCGTGTTCCCTCAGTAGCCTGTATGCCAGGGGTGGCGGTATCTCTTTCGAACAAACCCGCACCCCTGGCAGGCATCGGCCCTTGCGGGCCCCATCGGTTTGTGCTGACATCTCTTTGAGGCGCGCGTGGAACACAACGCGCCGTCGACCTGGGTTTGGTTCTTACCGGACTGCGAGCTACCCATTACTCGCCGTCCGCAAGCCCACGCCTACGGCGGTGGCCGGATATCAGCCTGGGATTCCCGACGCCCAGGGCGTCTCCTGCGAAGGCTAGGGCCGTGAGGGCGCATATGCTGCCTCTCCCTCACGTGCGCCGCCTCCATCTTCGCGAGCATCACTGCTTCCCATGCACTCTCGCTCCGTACCATAGTCTGAACCAGGGCCGGACGCGAGAGATCGCCATCGCCGATCGCCTCCACGAGGATACGACGGTGCTCCGCCCAAGCTGGGCAGACCTCCACCGTGTGCTCCACCGTACTTGTACTCAGGGCGATCTTCGCAATGGAAACACCCGGCCGTTTCCTCCCGCCTTATCCGAAACAGTAACCTCCCGAAACAGCCGTGTCCGGTGAGGACCTGAGTCAGGCGGAAGGTGAGGTTGCCGTCGCCATGCCGCCTCTCAAGCCAGTCCTCAAAGAGGGGACTTACCGCCCCAACCGTGGCGTGCCCAGTCACACACCTTTTTTTTTTTAGGGTGGGAAATCATCAAATAACTTCTCCCGCTCTGGGTGGAGCAGGAGGGCGTGTCAGACTTTTATTGACTAAAACCTACCCATGTTCCTTCAGTAGCCCGTATGCCAGGGGCTGTGGTGTCTCTTTCGAACAAACCTGCACCCCTGGCAGGCATCGGCCCTTGCGAGCCCCATCATTTTTTGTGCTGACATCTCTTTGAAGCGCGCGTGGAACACAACGCGCCGTCGACTTGGGCTTGGTCCTTACCGGACAGCGAGCTACCCATTACTCGCCGTCCGCAAGCCCATGCCTACGGTGGCCGGAAATCGGCCTGGGATTCCCGACGCCCAGGGCGTCTCCGTATCCTGCGGCGGCTAGGGTCGCGAGGGCGCATATGCTGCCTCTCCCTCACGTGCGCCGCCTCCCTCTTCGCGAGCATCACTGGTTCGCTGAAGGAGGTGACGGCTCCCCATGCCCTCTCACTCCATACCATGGCCTGGACCAGGGCCGGACGCGAGAGATCGCCGCCGCCGATCGCCTCCACGAGGACACGGCGGTGCTCCACCCAAGCTGGGCAGACCGCCACCGTGTGCTCCACCGTGTCCTCAGGGCGATCTTCGCAGTGGAAACACCCGGGCGTTTTCTCCCGCCCTATCCGAAACAGGAACCTCCCGAAACAACCGTGTCCGGTGAGGACCTGCGTCAGGCGGAAAGTGAGGACGGCATGCCGCCTCTCAAACCACTCCTCAAAGAGGGGACTCACCGCCGCAATCGTGGCGTACCCAAGTCACACACCTTTAGGGTGCAAAATTGGATTCAACGGCAACGCTGACAGCCACTTCAGCCAGTTTCCTTAGCGGAACGGAACGGGGTGCGTGTGCTGTCGTACCATACAATTTTATTTCTTGAATTAATTTTTAACTACCGGTAACATGTTTTTCTGATCGAAATGTGTGAAACTGGTATGTGCAATTACGCTTACATTCATTCACTTAAGATTAAGTCATGGGGGATTGCATTTTATATTTAAACTGAAAGCAAACAAATCTTACTCAAAAACTTAATCTACTTTATTATCACATTGCTTGTCTACCCTACCGATTGCTTCTGATCAACAGTTTGCAAGAAAATCAATTATGCGATGAACAATTCTTCTGCGGGAACAGCCTTATACAAGGCTTCGACCGCCTCCACAGTGCGAGCTACGATGGCGTGAACTATCGGGGGGGCAATCTCCTGCATTACTTCACGCCAGTTTGTATTCACGAAGTCTTCAACAGGTCCAGCTGAAACAAGAATACATATGGATAGTTATCTACCTATGTATGAAGGTACCCGCCTAAGTGATAGTTGGAAGGATGTTTATGCCATTGAGACAAAAGTACAAAGTTCTTGAACTACGAGTACTTAGCCACACCTGCGAATACTGGACATACGCACAATTAGCAGGAAAAGGTTTGCATTTACATATTTTACTATGGGAATCGAATCTGCGCCCCGTCAGGCGGTACTCACCCAAAAGTTTGTTGCCATTGAAGAGGTTGTCGAAGTTGAACCTGGCACCAGTTTTCACCTGGCTATTGAAGTGCCAGTTGTCAATGTGCCAATGCTTCTTGCCATCGTCGCCGTCTACCGTCACCAGCGTCGTGCTGGCTTTGATCACTATGTCACCTGGAATATTGTCCCCAAATTGTTAGGATGATGATCATCGTCTTGTTTTATTGTATCCTAACTGCCAGTGACTATAAACTCGAAAAGAAGAAACAAGGAACGTTTGGGGTCGTATTATTCTATGGACATTGGACAGCTCATCGAATTAATTAAATGCAATCCAAGCAAAAAATACTGCAGGCTACTTATTCTTATAATATTTATCTTATTCGTACGAAGTCATCAACCCGAGGGCAAACAAATTAAAAAGGTTTATGATTTACCAATCTAGGTCTTCATAATAATCAGCCTATACCTAATGTTCTCACTGCTGGGACACAAGACTCCTCTCGGTGATAGGGAGTGGGCCGTAATCAATCCCCGATAGATGTCTTCATTTTTTTAATTCTACGACATGGCCGGTTCCTTCACGATTTTCTCCTTCACCGTTTTGAAAGCAGTGGTGATGAAACAATTTACAGAAAGTAAAGCGCCTGTCTGGGTTCGAATCTACGACCTACAATTCATATTTCCCTATTAACATTAAGAAATGTTCAATATCGTGTTTATTATTTACTTTATGTTAAGGTGATGTTACCATGTTCTCTAAAACATGTCGTTTCTCTACGATTTAGATACTGATTGACGTATGTTTAACTTACGTATAGTTATGTGGTATTTGCCCTCGCCCCTGATGGGCAGCACGAGGAGTTGTCCATCCAGCTTGTAGTCTCCAACCAGGTCCACGGTGCATCTGATAGTTATCGCCTGCTTGCCTTTTGTCAGGTCGTGCCTGTCAAGCGAAAAAAAAAATTTCAAGGTAAAAACCAGTGCGGTAAATACGTACCACACTAATAGTAAATGGCTTTTAATTAGACAGTTCAACAGCATTTATTGTTTTAAGGAGACAAATTCGAACATACGAAGCAACAAGCAATGGATTAGCAAAATCTTTCAAAATAATTCAGATTGTGACTGATCGTGTGTTATGCAACGCAATTAGGGTGCAGGCGTGCCGCGTGTCGCTGCCGTCTGATATAGCGAAATGGTACCCTGTAGGTGTTTTAGATGTTTTAGACTATGGTCGAATCATATACCTACACGAAGACAATTGTTTCACACACGTAGTGCGTTGGGTTCATAAGTCCGTACGAATAGCAGTAATTAATAAACAAGTAAATTTCCTAATAACAATAGGAAAAAACGATGGCAAAAAACGTCTTCCTGTAAGAAAATCACTTAATTTTGCATGTAACCAGCCATTTTTTTCGTGTTTAACGACTGGTTTCCAACAACATACGTAATTGGCTTAATTTCTCTCTATAATTTTTCAGCAGTTAGCTCAAATGTGTTTTGTTTTTGTTATTTCATTATCTTATAAAGGCCTCGTATGACCTATCCATTATATAATTATGACGTGGGTCCTAAGTATAACCTACACGAAATTTGAGTTTGCGACTGAAGACGTTTTCAAATGCCCTTCAACTTTTGTCACAGGAAGTCTATTTATCTACCTACTATTTATTATGAAATACTTAATCTCTAATTAGGTAGCATATTACTGTTAAATTACAGCCTGACATTACAATAATAACAATAGTACTTATGTACGTAAGTAGCCACAACTCTTGAGGTAAGCTGACATTGGGATCTTAGTTTAATAATAATAACTTAATTTACGTGCTCGTTGTGATTTTAGTACCCGGAATTGTTGGCTCAAGTTTAGATCCCTACTCACTTCCATTAAGCGTATCACAAATAGGCCTAGCTAGCCGACATCTGCCAACCCGCACTTATGACCCACTCCCACTCACTGAGAGGAGGCTTGTGTCCCAGCAGTGGGAACATTATAGCTATCTAGCTGGAGTGGCTGATCTAATCCGCGTCACTTTCAGGTCTTGTCAACAGTTATTTTACAAGGCTGGAATAATTTAAAAAACAGTCCTCCAGACCGAATTTTGGCCATGGCGACCGATCTCAGTGGAGTAGAGCCTTCAGCGTGGAGGATATAATAGTGCGCAAGTGTGTGCGCAGACACAGGTTCACTCTCTCTTGCCTCACTCTAATATTCCAATGGGACGGCAATCCGATACGACCGGAGAGAGATCGGGGCTCAAGTCTGCTATTTTTATAAATTCGTCATTCCAACATGATCCCATTGTCATTTTGCTGAAAGTTCGTAATCTGCTAAATTCATAATGGTCGATCACTGGTCTTTCAATGGTCTCGTAATAGAATTGTGTTATAATGGCATTGTCGAATTGCCATTATTATAAAACCCGTTAGTAGAAATGATTTTCGAAAAAATACTACTAAATTTGAACATTTATTCATGCCAGATTTCGTATAGATATATTTTTACATACTTACAGTAAAAGTTTTTATCCAGTGCGCAAATTGTAACCATGAATTCAGCATATCATTCTAGAACCCCTAGCGCAGAAACTTTGCGCCGGATATACAAAAAAAAAATCTGCTGTTCCATACATTTTGACTGTATTATTTGTATTATTTTACCCTGTATTATTTTTTAACATAGGTATTATTTTAGGAACTTTCAAAATTTTTGCAGATTACCGCCTAAGTCAGTCATTCATTTGTCATTAAGTACGAGATTACCAATAAATGCCATTTTTTTCAATGAAGTGTCCGTGGCTGACCACTGGAAATTCATAATGACGCCATTATATTAGTAGATTACCAAACTTGTCAAAATCCACAATTATGAAATCAATGATAGACTATTCTGACACTTGTTATAGCCAATTTCCGAACTCCGGGCTGTTACTAAGAAATTAAAGTAAGAACCCAATAACACTTTGCCCGACCAGGGAATTGAATCCATGACCCAGCGGGGCTGCCCCGTTGGTCTCGTGGTCTCAAGCTCGGAGGCTGAAAGTTGAAATACCAACTAAATAACTGTATCTACACTGTGCACAACCAAGAGACCAAAAATTGAAGTAGGTACTTGGTTTTTATGATTTTATTTCTGCAGTAGAGAACTCATACGAAGGTTGAGACGACTGCCTGTCTGACCTCCACAACTCAGTTTCCTACTGGGTAATACGACATCCTTCAGTAAGGTAAGACTGCTTATTAGACTTTCGGGCTTCGGACGACCCGTAACAACTTTCAAAGATCCATGAATGACAACCGTGACTTAACGTGCTTTCCGAGGCACGGAGGGGTCTTCTACACTAATAATAGAGAGGAAGGATTTGAGTTTGTTTGTTTGCATTGAATAGACTCCGAAGCTACAGAACCGATTTGAAAAATTCTTTCACTGTTGTTGGGATGCTACACTATTCCCGGGTGACATATGCTATATTTTATTCCCGTAATCCCATGGGAACGGGAACTACGCGGGTGAAACCGCGGGGCGCTGCTAGTCGTATATAAAGATGGTCAACATCCATAGAAACCTAACGAAATAAATAGGATTCATAGTGAGGTACCTCCCTGCCTACACTCAAATGACAATGTTCTGATACACAATTACATAAACAACGATAAAATTATTTTATCTTTTATGTTTATGATGGTTAGTTTATGGCTTCATTTAGTCACAATGGCTGCCCTCGACATCGTGGCGTGTCATGTTGTATGACAACCGGACTTGACGACTGAAGGAGGAAAATTTGTACGTATGCTAGTAGGTAGGAATGAAAACTGAGCTTATAAGGGGGTTTACGTGATGCTCCACCGAATATCAGCAGTTGCAGAAAAATGAAGAAAAAGCTCAGAAAAGAAAAGCAATATTATGACCTTGTGCAAAAAACAAATCTGTGTAAAACTGCTAATTTTGCTAATGTATAAACAATATTTTTATGAAGCATCTAGGCATAACTACGTATTTATCAATTATTGATATAGTCTTCAATACTTAATAAATTTATTTATTGCATTCCACAATCTTCTAATGGCTTCAGAAAAAAAGCAATAATCACAATGGTAAACCTGGATTCAAGATAGCTTTAATGAGCTGCCAAACGCTCTTTTATAGAATATGGAATGCCTTCACTAAATCTAAGAGTAAAACCTAGGATCACATGAATCGCAGCCGTCCTTAACATCACTCCACAAAAGTGGATGCTAAACAAAGGATAAACAGTGTCCATATAACACGTATCGTCAATATTGAGTAGGTAGACAAATAACTAGAAGATGAAAACCAGTCGCTTCGTGATGACGGCGTACCTATTCCGAGAAATGTCATATTTGAATATGCGTCACTTACCGGTTTATCGAGTCTCTCGCTAGACCTCAGAAGGACTGCGTCGTTGGTCTAGTGGTCGTAACCGTTACTGCTGAGCGTGAGCTGCAGGGTCGACTCCCAGGTCGGGTAAAGTGTTATTGGGTTTTGTTCTGGAATTTCTCACTAGCTACCTAGTTGATGGCAATAGGCTCGCCCCCTATAACCTACATAGGACTTAAACGTGGGTGTACTATAGGTACCCGTCTGCCCAACCCTTCGGAGAAACAAGGCGTGATGCTATGTTAAGTTAGATCTATGAAAGTAAGTTTTAATTACCTTAAGGATTATTGGAAATTAATGGAAAGTTTCGATAATAGGTATGATGGGAATGTAAACTTGGAGTCGTTACCTCGTAGGTACAGACGCCAGCACATCAAGCTACCCCAATTTGTCAAATTTATTTGATAGATTTCATCTTTAACACATAAGCACAAGGTTCATATTCAATTGGGAAAATTTTACAGTTTGATGTAGCTTGATGTGCTGGCGTCTGTACAAGGCTAACATGTGCGCTGATACAGTGCGACGTTACACAAATAACTAGGCTCGGAACAAAATATTTGTAGACTCAATGAACTATTTAACACGCATATGATATATTTTTAAACTAAGTAGGTATTTAAATTGTGGTAGCAATACATACAGACATAAGAACATCGACACGCAAACTGAAACCATGAATTCAGCACATGCTTCGGGAAATTTTTCGTCAGTCATAAAAAATATATCTATTCTTTCATAGAAAAGTGCCTATATGGTCAAAATGTATGGAACAGTAAATAATAATTGTAATATTCGACTAAAAATGTCATCTAAACTTTAGAATGATGTAGATATGTACTAAATCTATGGTTTCGTGTCGATGTCCCTGCCACCCTGTATAGGTACTTAAAGTATTTAGGTATAGGTAAAATAATTGGCTTCTTAAGTCAGAACTTCCACTGAATAAAAACAAGTAGGTGATGATACAATCCATTCTTGTCGCTTTTTGCTAGGTGTTCTAAGTTTCTTTTGTCATCCAGTACATAAGAAACACCCTGCTTCAAATAGTACTTACTAAAGTATTGCACATAACAATAGATGCAAGTAAGATTACAAAGTACAAATCTTTTGTTTTTAGTTGCTGAACAACGAAATCTTTACAGGAAAACAGTTTACCTTTAAGGTGAATCTTGTTGACATTTTTTCCATACAAACTTCGGGAGTTTATTATTCCACTGTTCGACAATGTACATCAAAAATGTAAACAGAATACTAAAAAAAGTTTTTCTTGCTAATCTAACCTAACTTTCGGCGTGTTTAAGTAATAAAAGAAGTGTAAAATTTCCAAAACCAAGTCGGAACCGACAAAGCTAAAATATCGAAAAGGTCAATAAACTTTAATGGTCATTGATTTATGCAGTGGTTTTTTCATAAAAACCGATGTTCTGAAGGACTTTTCTTAATTTATTACGCGCCTTTTGTACTGTAAATGATCCTGAATCTGACTCAACAACGTTGTGCGTGTAGACTAGCAGAGGTAGTATCATCATTGATACTGCCTCTGTCAGACACGATGCCTTGTGAGACAGCGTGCTTTTTGGCCAGGCCCACCAGTGAGTTCGAGCCCACGACTAGATTCCCCTTAAGGTGAATAAGCTTGAATTAAGGGAGATGGGCGTGGGTGTGGGTGGTAGGTGTAATGATGGTGGTGGGTTGGTGAAGAGCGGCTTAGACATCATTTATTATTCAGGTATTTTTTTCCGATGGGAAGTCCCAACGGGCGGGCGCACGGCTTCTTACAAATCCTATGAAAAACCCCGCCCCGAACACCAATAACTTACGAAATGACAGACAGAGAACAGAGAAGGAGGAGACGAGGTGTGAAGTTATGTTGAACCTAACACTTACTTAAAAATATAACTTGTACTCACTTAACACCATCAACATGGCACCCCTTCATGCCAGTGACCGTGGTATCTTTGAAGGTCAACGTCAGCCCCCCCTGGTCCCCCTTGATCACGTCAAACTGCATGGGGTCCAGGGACTTGACCCCCAGCTCAGGGATGCCCACTGCCATGAAGGGCACGGCCTTCTGTGCTGATGCCAGGATGCAGGCGTTGTCTCCAGACTTGCATGGTGATATGAAGGGAGCTGTGCGGAAAGAAATATAAATAATACTTTTACCCGTTGAATATTATTACGAGCTACGTGATTTTGTGTTACAATGGCTGTCGGTAAATGCTTCAGATAGGTACCTACCTATGGCAATTCTTGATTGTTTCTTCTTTAACCGCGTTAAAATCCGTTGCGTAGTGCGGTCATCAATAGGCAGAGTGATTCGAGAGGAAGGTTTATATGTATATCTTATACACCGACCCCATGCGGGCGAAGCCGTTGGCTAAAGCTAGTTACATAGTTTAAAACAAAGTTGCTTTCCGTGTCTGTTCGCTTAGAACTTTTAAACTACGTAAAGGATTTTAAAGTGGTTTTCATCAATAGACAGTTAAATCCACGCGGGCGAAGCAGCTGGCAAAAGCTAGTCTATACTAATATTATAAAGAGGAAATATTTGATTGTTTGTTTGCCATGAATAGGCTCTGAAACTACTGAACCGATTTGAAAAATTATTTCACTGTTGAGAAGCTACACTATCCTCGGGTGACATAGGCTATATTTTATCCCCGTATTCCCACGGGAACGGGAACTACGCGGGTGGAACCGCGGAGCGCTGCTAGTAATATAGAACATGGAGAAGTGCTTCACATTGGCTGGGTCCATTTCAGTTATATATATAACTGAAATGGACTCAGCCAATGTGAAGCACTTCTCCATGTTTCACTAGTTAATCCTAAGGTGAAAGCCTTGCTCGCAGGCAGGTGAAGACTTATTCAACTGCTGAGTGCCTTCCTTAGGGTCCCGTTGGCACTCGCGGAACCCTTTAAACGATTTAGGTGAAATCTATTAAAGACTTAATCGCCGGTTATACTAGGCAAATCGTCCACAATGTTAGAAAGTTAAGGCTTCTTCAAACAGGCGCGTCGCTACTCTCGTAGAACAATTTTTATGAAAACTTCATGAAAATTGTTCTAGAACGCGTCGCGCCTGTCTGTAGAAGCCTTTATCTTTCAAAGTAAGAATATACAGTAGGTATCAGCGACACGGATTTTATGAAGATTATTTTGTTGATAGGCAGAACGTTGACGTGATCACCTATTAAATTGTGACGCGATAATCTGTGCCAATCTGTATTCGATCAGACGTTTTGATCATGTAGTTGAAAAACCAAGCAAATGATAGTCATTCACCCAAATAAAGCTAAAGTCGTCACTTGTTCGAGTCAGCATATTCGATTCGGTAGTGTTTATTGAACAAAAAACCGAACCGAAGAAAGTACTGCGCCTGTTCAGCAAATCAAATCAAAATATTTTATTTCACACTAGCTGTGCCCGCGACTTCGTTCGCGTGCATGTCGGAAAACAATAATGTGTCGCTTTGACGGTGTAGGTACCACTCCTCCGATCTTCCGATCTATCCTGGTAGGAATCTACCACAGCTTTCGAATGCAGTCCAGAGCCTAGAGACAAAACACATTACTATTGGCGTTCACGCTAAACGGTACGCCAAAATGTATGGGAATGACATTACCTGCGGAAAGGACACGGTAATGTCATTCCCATATATTCTGGCGTAGAGTTTAGCGTGAACGTTAACAGAAAGGTGTTTTGTCTAGGCCTGCAGGCGTCTTTAGGGGTTATAATGATATTGCGACGAAGTCTCACTCAGATTTTTAAGAATAAATATAGATCAAAGCGCCTGGTCGAGGCTCATTTTATAATAAATGTGCACCTGCCGTAGGTACAGTAAAAGCTCTTTATTCGCGAGGTATACGTTCCGTAAAATACCTACCGCGAATACAGAAACCGTGACTATGGAATGGTAATTTATATGGGATTATAGGGGATACGTTCCTAAGTGACAAAAAAAAAACAATTTAATTGAAGTTTTTGACCATATTGATTAATTGTATGAGCGTGATATGGATGCAAGCGACTCTCCAAGGCGTAAACGATCAAGCATTTCTACGCGTTAAACAGATTTTTTCGCGTCGAAAATCGTTTTTAAGTAAAAAAAAAATTTTCAACATTTTGCAATAAATGGAAAGATGAAACAATAGGTAAAACACGCAAAGCGGCTCGTACCAAAGGATGGAATGTCTATTAAGTCGCAGCATTTATAAATGTGGGGGAGGCCTATGTCCAGCAGTGGACGTCTTTCAGCTGAAATGATGATGATGATGATATATAAATATACTTTATGGTGATGAGGTTGGTTTCATTATGTTTGTTTACATTCTCAAAAAACTTAAAAAAAAAAAATACCAACCGACTTCCAAAAAACACTACAAAGTGCAAAATAACTTTAATTTCGGAAGTCGGTGACGTTGGATGTGTATTTTAATTATTTGTCACCGCCTTCCGAAATTAAAGTTATTTTGCACTTTGTAGTGTTTTTTGGAAGTCGGTTGTTATTTTTTTGAAAAAAGTTTTTATTTTTCACTTTTTTGTTACCTACCATACACCAATTCGAAATTTCATCATCCTTTGGGTCAAAACAATGCATACTTATTTATGTGATAGCAACATTCGCGGTTGATTTGCTGTAATTTTTTGAAGAGTTCCGTTGTCTGTTTCCGAAACGCATCATCAGATCTATATGCAGGGCCCAATCTAAGGGGGGGCAAGCCGGGCAAATGCTCAGAGCGGCAAAAATGAGCGGCGGCAAAATCTATACTTACAAACATACCTACTCTCATGAATTTTGGTATACTTGTTCAGAAGCCGTAGTAGACTAACGTAGGTATGTGAATATTATATAGTTAAAAGAATATCACATAATTATGGTCATACCATCTTTGATGGTGTTAGTGCAAAGGGCGGCGAATGTTATTTTTGCCCGGAGCGGCTAAATAGCTAGATCGGGCCCTGTTTATATGAAATTTCAATGGGACCATTTCGGAGTAAACCCCTTTCGAAAAAAAAAAAGAATTTTGCAAATCCGTCTATATACGACGGAGTTATGCCTGAACATACATTAAAAATATAAACATGTCGAATTGATAACCTCCTTCTTTTTGAAGTCGGTTAAAAACACCGACCGCGGCGAAGGCGGCTATTGTAGATGTCAAAGGCCGAACCAATACAGCGGCGATATCATTTGACAATGTACTTTAGCCGAAGTTGTAATAAGATCTATTTCACTTTTTTATAGTCCATCTGACGACGCGTTTACAAAGGATATTGGGTTGGATACCTATTGGAATCCTTTTTGTTATTTGTTAATATGTATGTACCGATGTACCGATTAGACCCGCAAATAAATAAATCTTTAGCCGCGGATATAGGATTTTTTTTTAATCCGCGAGTAGTGAAAACGCGAATGAAGGAAGCACGAATAAGGACCTTTTACTGTACTTACTCAATAAATCGACTGCGCGTCTGGTTGTGTGTGCTGAAGCATTATTCCACGCGGGGGCGGGCGCCTATCTCGGCCCGTACAGGCGCGTGTCTTTTAGCTTTGTTTATCAAACGTTGACCACTGAATAAAACCACAGCAGTGGGAATGCTCTGCACGGACTGCGATAGGCCTCGACAGGTAGCAGTGCAGTAACACCTGACGCCACCTGTCAGTTAACGGCCCGTGGGACCATGGCGTTATCACGATGAAGAAAGATCACGCTGTAAAGGTGGATACTGTCCGGCGTCACGGGTCAAAATGCACCTAATATGTTACCAAGCAAGTATTCGTGCAGTCAGTAGTACCTACGGCAAAACATGCGAGCGAGCAACACTGATTTTAGCACACGGCGTAAAGACATGCTCGCTGCGAATGTTACCATTACCTACGCCCCGCAACGTCGGTCATTATCCACATTAAAAGCGCTGTTGAAAAAAAAACCAAACCAGGCAAAAAAAACTATTTAATTGTATAGCACGGGTTTTCTATGACATAGTAAGTACGATGTTGTTGCTACGTAGTGCCATACCGCGCGCGCCCCCACCTCTCTCCCCGCTGCTGACGCAGGCAGCAGGAAGAGAGAGAGCCCGATCCCGAGGATAATGGACGTAACAGAGCGATCCTCCGCGACTCTCAGTTGCGATGCCTTTTTATTGTAAATTGTAATCAAAAATGTTTCAGTGTTTCTTTTGTTCAGCCATACATTTATTTGTAGACCAATAAATAATTATATTTAAAGAAGCGACTTTAAAATTGTCAATATTTTACTATTGTGATTTCTATTGTTCCTGTGTAGGTAATGTATCCTTTGTTGGAGATGCCAAATGGATAAATAAATACATTTTTAAACTTGTTTTAACTAAGAAAATGCTTCTCTGTAAGCGATGTTGCTCGGAAGAGCATCGACATAACTACAGTTGCCCGTGTGAAAACCTATCTATTTACTCAAATCCACCAGGAGTTATGGTCGCAATTTTGGATTTTTTTTCCTGACTTTCACCATCCGACCTCGCTTGAACCCCTCCCCACCTCGAAAACTAACATCACGAAAATTAGCACATAAGTATTTACAACTCTTTACTCCCAAAACTCCCATTATTTGAATCGAGTAATGCTGTAAACACGCATTTAAATTTAACATTATCAAATTTCGCGCGAAATCAAGTTGTTGTCTTTGCATGTTTGCTATTCAAACCTAGATGGCGTTACTGACGCTAGAGATTAAGAATTTGGAGATGTTCCTCTAGCCGCTCTAATTTTGCTATATTATGCTAGATGGCGCTACTAAGACTTTTATCACAATTAAAAATGAGATTTCTTCCCCTCTATTTGTATTAATTTGATTGATAAAACTAATAAATATTTATCTAACATTGCATTCTAGGTATATGACTCAGAACACCACGTCAGTTAATATTATCACAACTTTTTATTTGAAATTCTTTTCGTGGGAATCAACCACCAACGGAAAGCGATTTTAGTAATCAGTATCATTACTTTTTGAAATAACACAGACACAGTAAGTAACTTAAATGAGAATGACGTGTTAATATTAAGTATTCGTTAGTACCGTTTCACGCCAATAGATGTCGCTAAGTGTTTCAACATTACGTAAATAAATTCTCCTTGAACACTTTAAATTATTTAGATAGGTTGACCGAAGCGATTGCGATGAAACAAAGACTAATATAAACTCTGAGTTATAAACAATATTTGAGTATGAAAGATAACCATATTAGTTTCGTTCTTTTGACGTGATACTTGATCTATTCAACATAGAAACTGAAAAACCGAGCTACAGACAAAAATTTTGATAAGGGTTAAAATGTCATCTGTTGATTATCCCTTACCACCCCAAGCAATTATTTTCGAAATATTTTAAATGTACAGAAAAAGTTCCTTTACAGATTTATTATATGTATAGATATAGAAGAAGATAGATAAACATACATGGGCACTTATGAAACATCAGAAGGTGCACGGCTTTCACATATTCGATTTTGTCCCTCGGCTGTGCCGAATCATGTCGACCCGAACAAGTATGTGGCACCCCTAAACGCTACAAAAAAGCAAAAAGCAGAAAAACTCAGTAGATAGGTGTTGAGTTTTTCTTCTTTTCTTGTAACCTTCCGTAGCGTACCGTAGGTACCATGGTACCGTAGTCAGATTTCTAGTTTATAATTAAACAACGTGTTTATATATATAATGTTATGCAATATCAGGCAGGGCCATCGACGCACAAGCTGTAACCATGAATTCAGCATGAGATTCTAAAACCCCTAGCGTAGACATTTTTCGTCGATAGTAAAAAAACCTGCTCTTTCATAGAAAAGTGCCAATACCTACGCGGTCAAAATGTTGATCAGCATTTTTTTTTTGATAAAGTCCAGTTCAGAAAAAAATTACTGAATCCATGGTTTAAGGTTTAGCGTCGGATGTCCCTGCCCTGTATACACATCTTAATGGTGTAAGGTAGAGGTAACATTACCGTAGTCATTAGGTTTTCATGAACAGTTTAGAAACACGGGCGTTGGCAATACAACGATGTTTACATTTACTTTGTTAAACAACTTTAATGAAGGCAAGTTTAAGTTGATTTGCAGATTTTGTCGTGGAGCTAACAATTTGCGTGAAGCAAAAACTTTGTATCACTTTTCACGAAAATCACGCATACGGAGGAGTTTAAAGCTCAATTAAAGTTTGTATGGAGAAGGAGTTCAGAAAGTTAATATTTTTATTTAATAACTAGAAGCGCTCCGTGATTTCACCCAAGTAGTTCCCGTTCCCGTGGGAATACGGGGATAAAATATAACCTATGTCACTCGGGGATAGTGTAGCTTCCCAACAGTGAAAGAATTTTTCAAATCTGTTCAGTAGTTTCGGGGCCTATTCATTGCAAACAAACAAACATACAAACAAACAATCAAATCGTTCCTCTTTATTATTAGTATGGATGCTTTAGAAATACATTCAGTTTTAAATGAATTATGGCCGAATTTCGACCACTTGTAGAATATGGATACACGAGAACGCGCTTGTGCGTAAAAATTTTGGCCAATAAATTTAAGAAAACGAAGAAATTCCATTTCGTTGGCTTGAATATTATGAAAAAAAGCCATTCTCCACAGTTTCATACATTTTATAGCAATATTATAGCAGTCATCTATGTCATGTTTTCATAAATAATTTAATTATGAGATCTTGTTATAACTTGCGTTCATAACAATAAGTAGGTACATTTTATTTTATCACAGGAAATGGAAATAAAAAAAGAAAGATTTTCGCTTACCCAATGACGATTTAGCGCCTAAAATAACAGCTAGGAAGCACAAATACGTAAGTTTGCTCATCATACTGCACTCGATGTATCACAGTGTTCACAGTAGAATCCTGCGCAAGTCTGATGGCCACGAAGTCTGACCCATGCTTATGTATATGTGTTGTGGGCACGCGCTCGACGTCATTCGTACATTGTCAACAGCACTGGGTTCTGACTACGTTAAGGGGAATATGTTTTGGATTTTCTCCAAAGAATTAAACTGAGTATTTTTTTTATTGTACAAATATATCGTGCCTCGGAAAGCACGTTAAGCCGTTGGTCCTGGCTGTCATTTGTGGATCTTTGACAGTCGTTATGGGTCGTCAGAAGTCCGAAAGTCTGACAACCAGTCTTTACCAAGGGGTATCGTATTACCCAGGAACTGGGTTGTGGAGGTCAGATAGGCAGTCGCTCCATGTAAAATACTGGTATTCAACTGCATCCGGTTAGACTGGAAGCCGACCACAACATATTTGGGAAAAGGCTAGGCAGATGATGTAATATATCGCTCTGAAAACTGCTGGAGTTGGGACCTTCGTGAAATAAAACTCAAACCGTTTATTTAAATTAAATCATTTAAAGGTGCTTTTGAATTGACAAAGGAGTGGGTCAGTCAGAAATATGAAGCTTTTCTGAAATGAACAAAGGTAACAACCTAGTTATTCAAATCTGATTTTAACTAAAAACCCAGCTACGAATAATACGGTGCTTTTAGTTAAGGTTTTGGGCCCATTGTGTGTTTGTCGTTCCCCTTTTCACGAAGGAAAACGCTCTCTTGGGAACTGCATCCATCATCATAATTTCAGCCAAAAGACGTCCACTGTTGGATACATGGTAAGTTTTTATTAAGTGCGCAAATTGTAACCATGAATTCAGCATATCATTCTAGAACCCCTAGCGTAGAAATTTTTCAACGGTTGTACAAAACAAAATCAGCTGTTTCATAGAAAAGTGCAACATCTACGCGGTCTATGGAACAGCTGATTTTTTTGTGCTTCCGGCGAAAAATTTGCGCACTGGATAAAAACTTTTCCTGTAGTCCTCCTCCAAGTTCCCCAGTACCGAAAAAAAATTATGTAGGAAAATGCAAAACCGGGAAATGCATCTGGTACCTAATGATAAAACACTCTTGCCCAACAAAACCATAAAATCATAACTTAACTTGAATTTAGGCTTTTCTTACTCTCCTGCATTCTACTCTAAGGCCAACGAATCACTAAATGCATTAGGTACACTAAACGTTTTAAACGATTGACAGAAATAAAACTATGCTTTAAATTCGTTTAGATCTAAATGCAGCTAGTAGATAATATGTATGTGGTGCAAGTGGACTTGTGAGTTGAACGAAGAAAGCACTTCAACGGATTTACTTATAGGCTGCAAAATTTAACACTAACTTTCTGAGCCTGAGCCTATTTTCCCTTCCACTCAATACGACGTACCAAAATCTAGCGACCCGATCAGCCTATTAGTCACCATGCTGGCTTCCCCTTAAGAAACACAAGCAAGCACTTCGAAACACAACATGGTCGCCTCACCTTGATCTTGAAATTTGAACTGCGACGAACAATAACTGCTCAAACGAAACAGATTAACTGCACTTAACTCTGATTGCTCTACTTACACTTTCTGATTTTTATTTCCTGGCACACAGGATACGAGAGGTACAGTGACGAGTTTCTGGTCCAAAAGAAACCATAAACATATTACTCGTAGATATTTTTCTGTTTTCTTATAATACATAGGTAGGAGAAATGCATAGAAACTCGAAACCTAAGGATACCTACCTAGTTTGTTGCCGACAAGCACTCCCCGGATTACGATCAGTTAATTATAATTTAGAATTCGTATTTCTACATAGTTTGTTAGTCATTCATAGGTTAGTAATTTCTTTTTATTTCTGTTCTTTTTTGTCTTTCTATATTTTTAACTTCAAAAATTTGTTCTGACCGACTTCTGCCAGCTAAACCTTTTCCTGGTGAAGTAATGAGAACAGATGCCCAACAATATAAATAAATTATGTTTCATGGTTGTTTTAAGAAATCTGCGCGATGGCGGCTACTACAGTTAAACCTGTGCGAATTTACTAAGAATATTCATATGAATAGTCATGGAATCAATACGAAGATCAAGATAAATCCATAGTGGTCAGTTGGAAGCTACCTATTTCCGTGAAAATCCTTGGAACCCTTTGGAAATTGTTGGTGATTGGGGATATTATCTGATTTTCTTCTAGGTACCTACTACCTAAACTTTTCCCACAGGAATGTAACCAGAAGAGACCTAGATGTATGAGAAGAAAAATCGAATTTTTTGTGATACGCTCTGTCTTAACCTGTTTTCATCCCGGTCGGATTCCGTATTGACGAACCAATGTAATCGTTATTTTTCCCACTCCATATATTGCTAAGTTTAAAACTGTTGTGTTAGTTTTTAAAGACTCCGGGAACTCCTGAAAATGTCGCTTCCTATGACATGAGTCTTTTGAATTTGATGGGAATATAAGAACATTTTAATTCTTAGCTGAAAAATTACTAGTGGCAAGATGCCTATTGTAACTCGAGCATTTGGCTTCGTCTATTAGTGACTACTGTCGTAATCATTGTAGATTGTTATGACAGGACTCCCACGTTCCTCTACCGTCACCAAACTGCCGAAATTTCGTCGGTGGGATGTTGGGCGACGTCGAAATTGATACATAAATGAATGGGTCAAGTTATTGGTGGGAGTTTCGACCCCTGGGCCCGGTGGTGGCACGCAGGGTACGAAACTTAACGTGAGTTTATGCTTCAATCGGTTCAAATCACACCACAATGCGTTGATCATCTCTGTATCTTACCCTAGAAGAAACTAACCTAGCCCATATAAATATACCTAGCTCACTAGTGTTAATGTCAAGCATATCTGCACATAATCTACGCACTTTGGTTTACACGTCATGAAATCGTTCTCAGTAAATTGTATGACACGTTTTAATGACCGTATATAAACTGTATATGACCTACGAGTTTAACCCAAGTTCAGCAGTCCATGTTTCCAGTATTAATTTGATGATAATTTGGAATCAAGGTCCATTGAATGGTGTTTGTTTATAAGCTACTCTGAAACTACTCTTTCAGAAGCTATTAAATTACATGTATTACGTACTTTAGCCACTTATATATTATTAGTATTGCTAAGCGTTTTATTTCTTTTTTAAATAGGCACGTGGATAGATCATCTGCTATTTAGACACTACCAGAAAATGTAATAAAATAAATTAACTCCCTATAAATAGCACAGGTAAGGCTGATAATTAAACCATGATCTTGAAATTGGATCTACTATAACCATTAATTTGTTTATATTGTCATCTAGTCATTATAGCAGTTTCCGTTGTTATGAACAATTATTATAATTCGCTGTGAACGTGTTTGTAATTTTGCATAACGTTTGAATGGATGGTCACTCAGATTAAGTGACAATTAAAAAGTTCAACTTATTAGACCTACGTATGGTATATTTATGTCATTCTCTTCCCCGTATCCGGCGACAGCGACCTACAGATTTTTTTATTCTTTTGTGAGCTCTCTTCTTACAAGACTTGTTCAGTCCCCGTACAACAGAGCAGAAGGCTTATTCTCATAATTAAAACCGTTCAAAATCTAGTCGCAGTGTCATCTCAGCGACAAGCAAATGTCAAAAATGTATGAAAATTCGAGGTATTTTTGACAAATTGACACTGAGATCAGACTGTTAACGTTCTTAAAATTAGTAGAATTACCCCTCTGATCACTGTTCAGCATCATTGTCCGAGTATGTACCCATGGGGCGGTTCCTAGGTGATGTTTACGTATTTGGTGCTAAAACTAACTAACGAACCTAATTACGGATTATGCTGAAAACGGTGGGGCTTGTGGCTAAATAACAATAGCCCACGGGTCGGTCGACCAGGTTAAGCTACGTTTGCCGCGGTTGGTCCGTGGATGGGTGGCCATGTTTACATGGCAAGAATCCTCCATGCCTCAGAGCTGGTAAAGCCGTTGCCCGGCTCTCATTCCTGGATCTTTAACAGTCGTTACGGGTCGTCAGACGCCAGATTGTCTGACAGCCAGTCTTACCAAGGGGTCTCGCTTTACCCAGTACCTACCTGGGTTGTGGAGACGCCGAGCCGACCCCAACATAGTTGGGAAAAGGCTAGGCAGATGATGGATGCTTGAAAAATGTAAAATGGCAGTATCAATATAGGAGAAATCCTAGTAAGAAGTAATTTATTGCAGAAAAACATTAAAGTCTCTTGGTTGATGATTCAGTCTACATTTTTTAAAGGCTATTTACAATAACGCAATGAATATTTTTTTTGGCCAATGCTCTTTCTGGTGTTTGCCTTGAAAAGGCCATTTTAGAGGCTCATTTAATAGTATTTGTTAGTCCGTATTTACTTAGATCAATATTCTATTTATAAGCTAATCTGGTTTGTGCCTTGAAGAGGTTTTTCCCCAGTTGTTCCTAATTAAACAATGCAGTTTTAAAGTGTTTGCGCAAAAACTTGAATTGATATACAAATAGATTTCTACATAAACGATTCTTAGGATGCTTATTGTCATCGCGTGGGCTTCCTGCATTTAAATGGTGTGCACAGATATTTTTATTGCACATGAGATCTAGATGAGTTATCATTTGAGTTATAGTATTGTATGAGTTTATAACACCAAGAATGATGTCATTTTAACTGTAATGTTGTGTTTTAAATAAATACTTACATATTTTGGTTACGATATGTACTTAGATACCATTCAATACATATATAAAACAAATACAGTTCTGAGTAACTCATTCATCATCATCATTTCAGCCGAAAGACGTCCACTTCTGGGCACAGGCTTCCTCCACTTCGACCGGTCTTGTGCTTCCCACATCCAGCGGATTCCCACGGCCTTCACAAGGTCATCGGTCCACCTTGTAGGAGGCCTTCCCACTTTACGTCTTGCGGTACGCGGTCGCCACTCCAAAACCTTTCGGCCCCATCAGCCATCTGTTCTGCGAGCAATGTGCCTTGCCCACTGCCACTTAAGTTTGGAAATTCTTCGGGCTATGTCGGTTTTTTTGGTTCTTCTTTCCTGATTCGATCACGTAGGGGCAATGGAGAGGGGCTATGTTTGGAGTTTTCCAAATATAGCCCCTCTCCATTGCCCTTTGAGTGACCCTTATGTCGGATTCGGCGATTGACCGCTTTCTCGAAATTGGTCCTACCCAACTGGACAGTTTGTAAACGTACTTGTCCACAACTTCGAGTGTAGCGCCTCCGATCGTCATGGGAGTGGGTATTACATGAGCATTCGACATGGCCTTTGTCTTTTCCATGTTCATTTCAAGACCCACTCTTTCGGAAGCTCTACTGAGGTCATCGAGCATTGCACTGAGGTCCTCCATGGTCTCAGCCATGACGACTATGTCATCGGCAAACCGCAGGTGGGTGATGTACTCGCCATTGATGTTTATGTCAGCCCCTTTCCAGTCCAGAACCTTGAAGACATCCTCCAATGCAGTGGTGAACAGTTTCGGAGAGACAACATCTCCCTGTCTCACACCTCGCTGCAGAAGGATAGGTTTCGAAGTCCGGTCCTGGAGTCGGACTGACATAGTAGCGTTTTCATACAGACACTTCAACACCTCGATGTACCGATAGTCGATCTGGCACCGTTGAAGAGACTGCAGTACAGCCCATGACTCGATCGTATCGAAGGCTTTTTCGTAGTTCACAAACGCTAAGCAGAGAGGGGTTTGGTCTTCTGTATAACCTGCCGCAGCGTATGTATGTGGTCTACGGTCCTAAAGCCTTACTGGAATCCGGCTTGTTCGGGAGTAACTCATTAGTGTATTTTCTTTGTTAACTTCATTTGCTGTAAGCACATACATACATGTACAGAAGCAAACTTAATGCCATAGCCATAAGTTATGGCTACGGCATTAAATCCGCCTATGCCACTTGTGGACAAGATGGTTATGACCCATAACCATCTTGTTCTTTATTTTAAATCACACTTCACATTGAACTTAATGTGAAGCAGTAAAGAATTTAATGCTATGAAAACACCATTACTTCTGTTTGTAAGTAACAAAGTTCGTGGTTATAAAAGTTTTTTGCACCATGTATACGTAGGTACAGCCGTCAATATTTACCCGTAGGTACCTACATGGTACAGGTGACATAGGTTTCTCTGAACTCCACGTCGTTACGTCATAGTCACCACAATGGTCATAAACATATTAAATCGTAAAATGTGTGCACGGTAGTGTACTCTGCCAAGGTTGACAAAACTAGATATTGACTGAGACGTGAACTTCACACAAGCTTTAGCCTCCAACTAACGAGGAGTTGAATATCGGTATATTAGTTAAACTTTTCCTAGGGCTAAGTCTAAGACCTCTGCGGTAAATTCGTTTTCCTTACCTACATGATTCGATCTCTATACCCTTACTAATATTATGAATGTGGAAGTAAGTTTGTTTGTTTGTTACGCTTTCATGTTAAAATGGCTGAACGGATTGGGAAGAAATTTGGCACACAGATAGACCGTGACCTGGGTAAGGTACTTTTCATCCTGGATACCAGACAAGTCGTGAGGGGAAGCTAGTCTATATATTTTTTTTGTTGTGCATTGGCATCCCTCAGTCAAACGAAGTGGTATTAAAAGATTTTAATTTTGGGCATTATAACAATTGTGTAGAAGCCAAAAATGTTCTAGGTTTTGAGAAAAATTACACATTAATTGTAATTTTATTTATGTAGTTTTACTATAGTGTTAAAATATTTTAATACTAAAATAGTTGACCCAAATACCTGCTTACGTTAGAGGTCGTGAAGACAGATAGAATCTTTAAAAATCCTTAGCCTCCGGATTGATGTTATCTCATTGTTTTTTAACTTTGAACTTGCCTTGTGAACATTTGTTGCAATCACATATGTGCTTATATTGAGGTAAAATCATGCGTCGGTTGGATGAAAAAGCCATAAAACAATAATGCGTGCAAGTAAAATAACGTAAGTTTTTTGGATTTTTCTTATACGGAGGTACTTAATAGGTCATGGAATTATATCAATGTTTAATAGGTTAATTATTGTAAGGTTAAATATAATAAGGGGCTTGTGGATAACTAACAACAGCCGCCGATCCGTGGATGTGTCACCATGTTTACCTACATGGCAAGAATCCTCCATGCCTCAGAGCTGGTAAAGCCGTTGCCCGGCTCTCATTCCTGGATCTTTAACAGTCGTTACGGGTCGTCAGACGCCAGATTGTCTGACAGCCAGTCTTACCAAGGGGGCTCGCTTTACCCAGTAACTGGGCTGTGGAGGTCAGATAGGCAGTTGCTCCATGTAAAATACTGGTATCCAACTGCATCCGGTTAGAAAGGCAGGTGACCCCAAAATATGGTGATCATTTATAGTTTAATAAATCGAACTTGGCTCTATTTATTTCTTTCTGTTTATGTTTGCCAACATTCCCATTAGATATTCGCTACTATTTGTACCTGAGTTTACTTGTGGATGGGCAAACAATAGGTACTTGTGAAGTATACAATTTTAACTAGTTATGTACTTCATCATTATCAACATCATTTCAGCCGGAAGACGTCCACTGCTGGACATAGACATCCCCCAATTTGGGGGCCTTGCCATAATCGCCACGCTTGGCAGGCGGGTTAGCGATCGCAGTATGGTGGTAAAATGCATAGAGAACGCTGCTGCCCATTCTCTAGTAAGTTCCTTAGTCGTCTCCTACGACACCCACGGGAAGAGATGGGATGGTGCTATTCTTTACGTCCGGCACCACACGGAAAGTTATGTTACGTTGTGTACTTTTTTAAGGCTAAAAACCAGCATATAGACTAGACATAAGCGAGAAGTATTGTCACGTACCTACACTCAACCTTATATTTATTTTGGCTTTAGGAGACAGACGAGTTATCCGTAAAGAACCGGAGTTACCGAAATAGCTTGCAAAGTTAGTAAAATGAAGTGGCAATGGGTCGGTTATGTCTGTCGAAGGACCGATGGCCGGTGAAGAAGACGAGTCCTGGAGGTGAAGACCGGGTATCGACACGCGTAGCGTTCGATGCCCCGCAGCTAGATGGAACGACCGACCTTAAGAAAGCGAAGGACAAGGTGTTGTGGCGGAGCCTGGGTGAGGCCTATGTTCAGCAATGGACTGCAATAAGCTAAGTTGATTGAGATAGACGAGTGGATTTGGATTTATGAAAAAATCTCGAATGAAACGTTCCTTCTGCGGTCTACTCTTTCAAAAGCAGCGAGAAGGTTCCCAATTTCTTCAAAATACAGCACTGGGTAAGAAAGAAAGAAAGAAAGAAAAAGTATTTATTGTACCTCGCACAGGAACATCACAAAATAAAATAAACTAGTACAAAAATTATAAAAAACAAACAAACTTGAAAAACAGAAAGTCCTGCACGAGGCCAAAAGGCTCCTACCGCAGCATAATGCGGCGACATTTAAAAAGTGTCGCAGCGCTGGTATTCTGGTAGGGTACAATCGTTCACATCCTAAGCCTTTACCTGTCTATTGCTGCAGAACATTCAATTTTTCTTCCTGTTTAGAAGCTTTTATTTGCCTTGCAATGTTTGTATTTTACTTGGGTTTTTTTTTTTGGGTGGGATTTCATCAAATGACTTCTCCTGCTGAGTAGAGCAGGAGGGCGTGTCAGACTTTTACTGCCTAAAACCCACCCGTGTTCCCTCAGTAAACCGTATGCCAGTGGGTGTGGCATCTCTTTCGAACAAACCCGCACCCCTGGCAGGCATCGGCCCTTGCGGACCCCACCAGTGGTTGCTGACATCTTTGACGGCGCGCGTGTGGAACACAACGCGCCGTCCCGTCTACCACTTTTCGGCCGCAGGGGATAGGGAGAGCGGCTGACGCTATACCGACACTCCTCTTCCCCTGCGGCCCCACCGCGTCCGCCATCAAACGGTGGCGGCCCCGTCCAGGCCACGGAAGGGAAGAGCGCTGCTCAGAAGCACCGGCACTCCTCCTCTACCGCAGCCCGTAACCCTCAGCCGCGATGCTTCCCATTCGACATCGCGGCCCACCTCAGTTGCGGTGCACCTCACCGCAACCTACTTTTTGGCCGCTACGTCAATGGCTTGAAGGCAAAAGCTCTGACGAGCGGCCCCACCTTTGGGTTCCTCTTGGCTTCACCGTGGCCGGAATCCACGGTTACTGAGCCCCCCCGCAACGACAATGCGGGAACCCACTCGGGGGGGATTTTACTTGGGTAAGGTCAAATCATGCAACTAAAAGTACAAAATTAAATGTATCACCTTTTGTAAAAATAAGCCTCTTATTTAGTATAATGTTAAAATTCTACGTTCATGAAAGTTTAATTCAGTACTTATTTAATAAAAATGTTTTTACTCATACTTTTTTTCTCCAACCAAACATACTTAACCTTATGTCCCCTTTCACATCAAAAGAGGTAAAATAAGTATCTAAACTTAATTTCAGTACAACTACTCTCGTAATTTACCTAGCTTAATACTGTTTCGATCATACCTAATTATTAAATCTGAACAGTGCGTCGTACTTAGGTAATGAGGCCTTAGTTCAAGGCAGTTTAAGTAATGTACGTATACTTAACATTTTTTGTGATTATCTCCAAATGTAAAAAAAAAAACTCCAACAATAGTAATGGCAACCATATAATTAAATACTAGGGACAGTCATAGAAAATAATTGTTTATCAAATTGATACAATGAGGATGAAGGCCAATTGTCAAGTGCGCGTAAACCATCAACAGTCAATCTCATTCGCTGTAGTTCATAGTTCAGATAAGTTTCGTTCGATAAACTGGTCATTAGTGAATTTGCGGTTGTATACCTATTTCATATAACTGTCAAAGAATAACAGTTGTGATTTGAATTTAAGGACAATTAAAGTACGTAGTCAATTTGTTAAGCAATTAATTTCCCTGACTTTAACAAACATAATAGGTTTATTCTATAACAAGTTTGTTGATGGGCACTTTGTCGAACAGTTTGGTGAACTCGGCGACCAGCTTGGAAACGATCTCTTTCACTATAGGTGGCGCCACCTCTTGGAAGATGTCGCGCCAGTTGCTGTTCGCAAAATAATGAACTGTGTCGGCTGGAAAGTAAAAAAAAAAACAAACAAATTAATGATGTTTAAGTTTTGATGTGAAGAGTGAGATGATCCGGTACTGACCTAGCATATATTACTTAAATTATGTTTTTCCTACGTAGACTGCATTTTTGCACGAAAATGATTAAATCTTTGGAGCGGGTTATGGTAAAGAAGATATGTACATCCATTATAGTTTGAAGTAGGTACTCGGTATCATACTCATATTCTTAACTGGTTCCGTCATCGCTGGATCTTCTACATATATATAAATAGATACAAAGAAAAGTCCTGACAGACTGACTCAACAACGCCCAGCCCAAACCCTTAGACCTAGAAAGCTGAAATTTTGCACAGAGGTTCCCTTTATAATGTAGACAAGGAATACGAATTTTTCGAAATTCAACCCCTAAGGGAGTAAAATAGGGGATGAAAGTTTGTATGATTTTTGTAGTTTAAAGACTAATACTTTTAAAGCATGAAAATTGGTGTTTATCATTCTGATTAAAAATTAAAAACCAAATGTTTCAGTGTTTTTGGGAAATCAGCCCCTTAGGGCGTAAAATAGGGGATGAAAGCATACATGAAAAACCCGTTTGTTTTGTAGTTCAAACCATAAAAAATTGTATTACGCCTTTTGGTTGGTAATTAATAATTAAAGTTGTATCAGCGTTTTTGAAGAATCATCCCAGAAGAGGGTAACATAGGGGATGATTTTTTTTTTAAATAGGAAACCCGTAAATTTGAAAGCTACCCCATAAAATTGGTAAAAAGCCTTTTGGCGTTTTTTTTTTTATCATCCCCGAGGCGGTTAAAAACCCTTACTTTAACTCATCATCGCTCAGCCCAAGCATTCAAGTAGGTAATTTTCCATTCCGTTATGCATTGCGTTACTATTGTTAGATTTTGGGATTAGTAATATCCTCCAGCAATCATATATAAATCCGCGCGCCTCGGATATAATAAGCAGTGTGAGAAGACATTGTTTACCTGGATTAACACATTGGGTACTTTTAATCCCGGTAGTACGGTCTCGTGGGATATTTTCCGACATCCACGCGGGCGAAGACGCGGGCAAAAGCTAGTTTAACATAATTATGATTAAGTAAGTAAGCTTTCGCCAGCGGCTTAACTCACGTGGAGGCTATCCCACGGCAACGTAGGTACTACTGGGATAAAAAGTATCCTATGTGTATGTGGATATTAACTAAGTATCTCTGTGCCAAATTTAATTTAAATCCGTTACACGATTGGGTAACTTCCATCCAAATAACCCGGGTACCAAACCAAACATACAAACTTTTACATTCATAATATTTATAGAAGGATAGTTGGATAAGTAGGATTTCCGTTGATGTACTTACAAAGCGGCTTGTTCCCGTTGAAGAGGTTCTTAAACATAAAGTGGACTCCCTTCTCCACCTCGGAGGTGTACTGCCAGTTGTCCACCACCCAGTACTTCTCGCCGTCCCTTATCTTCTCCCCCACTAGAAACTGGATACTGACCACGATGTCATCTGAAATCATACGGAGGAAGTGAGAACGGGGCTGCATTAAAAGACCCATTGCAAATGATATAATAGGTATAAGCTATCAATCAGCTGTGGAAATTTTAACAGCCTCATGTTTAGTGTGGGTGAGTCTTCTTGCAAATAAAGGAATAAGATAAATAATGTACCAACATGTGGTAACTGCTGCTAGCCTACTGCTATAGCTACATTTCTGGACAAGTTTTATCTGTAAAACAAAGGCCGAAAAGCCAAAGTTATAATTTTTTACAGAAACTATAACAGGTAAAAGTACCTTGTTTTAAGATTGTTAACATAAGTAAAATATTTTTTAAATATTAGGGGTTAAAGTATTAAAATTGTCCAAATCACGAAACAAATGGTAGTCCGTTAGAGCAATGTCTGGCGAGTACGGAGGATGACGTATAGTTTCTAACTGCAGCTCGTGTAGAGTTACAACGGTTTCTCGTGCAGTGTGAGGTCTTGCGTTATCATGGAGCAATAATGGTGAAGATCGATTCACAAGTCGGCGCTGTTTCACTGCCAGTTTCACCATCATTGTCCGAAGTTCGGCACAGTAAACATCTGCTGTTATTGCCTGGCCAGACCTGAGAAAGCTATAGTGAATAACACCATTAAGAGACCACCAAACAGTTACCATAACCTTTTATTGCTTTAGGGCACTGTTGCGGCGTTTGACCTGGGGTCAGCCATTGCATTTTTCGCTTACGGTTATCGTAAACAATCCACTTTTCGTCACATGTCACAATTCGATCCAATATTCCTTCATTTCTGTACCGATTCAACAAGGCAACACAAGTTTCAACACGCATAGATATTTCTTTCTGCAGATCAGTCAAATCATGAGGCACCCATTTTTCTTATTGATTTGATGCAAATGAGTCAATATTGAAGGCAGGGTAACGTTAAACCATGCCGCTAATTCCTGGGTAGATTGACTCGGATCGGCTTCTACCATCTCCTTCAATTCAGCGTTATTCACCTGTGTGGGCGCTCTACTACGTGGTTGTTTCTTCAAGTCGAAGTTTCCATTACGAAAGCGTTTAAACCAAAAACGCACGGTGCATTCATTAGCAGTCCCCTCTCCAAACGCAAAGTTGAAATTGCGAGCCGTTTCTGCCGCGTTAGTTCCGCGTCTGAACTCGTATTAAAAAATAACTCGGATTTTCGAAGTATCCATCTTTACGTGTAAGCTGAATAAAAAAATCGATTAAAAGGCGAAAATCGAACGTTGCAGATTTTTTAAAAGAAGAACCTCATAAATATCACGTGATAAATGTTTCACACGAAAATCTCACACCATGAAGATTTTATGTCAATTCGAAGAGTCTATTACTATACTATACAACTTATCTATACTATATCATACTTTAACCCCTATCATTATGCCCCCCGAGTGGGTTCCCGCATTGTCGTTGCGGGGGGGCTCAGTAGCCGTGGTCTCCCAGCCACGGTGAAGCCAAGAGGAACCCAAAGGTGCGGCCGCTCGTTGGGGCTTTTGCCTTCAAGCCGATGACGTAGCGGCCAAAAAGTAGATTGCGGTGAGGTACACGCGGGAGGCATCGCGGCTAAGGGTTACGGGCTGCAGCAGAGGAGGAGTGCCGGTGCTTCTGAGCAGCGCTCTTCCCTTCCGTGGCCTGGACGGGGCCGCCACCGTTTGATGGCGGACGCGGTGGGGCCGCAGGGGCAGAGGAATGTCGGTATAGCGTTGGCCGCTCTCCCTATCCCCTGCGGCCGAAAAGTGGTAGACGGGACGGCGCGTTGTGTTCCACGTGCGCCGTCGCTCGGAGATGTCAGCGCCGACTGGTGGGGTCCACAAGGGCCGATGCCTGCCAGGGGTCAACACAGGCAACACAGGCAACTGAGGGAACACGGGTGGGTTTTAGTCAGTAAAAGTCTGACAGGCCCTCCTGCTCTCCATGCAGATCGGGGGAAGTCATTTGATGAACTCCCATTCTCCAAAAAAAAAACCCTATTATAATTTTAAATAAAATAATTATTAGCTTCAAAGAACTGTAGTAGGTACTCAACTTTTCCTATGCGACCAACTCCAAAATATGAAAACCTGCTGGTCCATACATTTTGATCGTGTTAGTTTCCTTTTTTTTTTTTAAACAGCATTTTTTTTTCATTTATGTCGGCGTTAGTCTCGCAACACCTTTTAATTATATGGGACACTCACGGATCTTGATGGAGTACTTGCCGCTGCCCTCAATGGGCATGATGAGCAGCTTCCCTCCAAGAGTGTAGTCTCCCTCCATCGTCACCGAACACTTTAGATCCAGACTGGTCTTAGGTCCTTGACGTCTGAAGAAGAAGAAACGATTATAAATTAGCCAATTTCATCACCACCATTACCTGGCTATCTGCTATCTACTACTGGACATGGACCTCTTCAAGCCCACGTTCAATTCTCGGCCATCTCATCCAGAAGCTTAAAATGAATTATTTTAATCCTATGCTCTGTTTAGGGTGCTAGGCAGTTGCTCCATGTAAAATACTGGTATTCCGTTGCATCCGGTTAGCCTGGAAGCCGACCCCAACGAAGTTGGCATAAAGCAGGCAGACAATGACGCCCTACTTAGGGCGGCTTCCATTTCTGAGCTTCGGTACAATATGATTGTGCTACACGACAGGGGCGTACTGTCTACCAGTATAACGTATTAATATTATAATTATAAATGTGAAAGTTTGTGAAGATGGTCGGATGTTTGTTGCTCAATTGCGCAAAAACGGCTGAAAAGATTTGGATGAAATTTGGAAAACACATACATTATAACCTAGGTTAACACATAGGATAGTTTTCATCACGGTAGTACGTTCCCGTGATATAATTTTCCACCTCCACGCGGGCGAAGCCACGGACAACAGCTAGTTTATTATAAAATTCAGACACTGACTTAATACTTGTTAAATTTTTAGGAAAATCGTAAACTGTTATATGCAATGTGAGCACCGTTTATCTATCACACTATAGTTAATGTATCTGTCATTGCTACATAATTAATTCTTTTGTCATATTGTGGAATTAAAATTTTATTCTAGGTGCATCGTCTTCACTTATAATAATATAATTAATGTATGTAAAATAATAACGGTGGAGTTTCTTGCCAATAGGGTATTTTCCAATTTGATAAAAACTATTTTAATTTGAAGATTGGGACGATATTTAAGGGAAAAATAAAACTAAATTGATTACATCCATTTTCTCCATTAAAAACGATTAAAATCAAATTTATTTTACGTTGTTTTGAATTTACCGCCAAAACGCTTCTTAAGATTACTTTTTATCACGTGACATCGTGACGTCAAATATGTATAAACAGCCCAGTACAAATACTTAGTTTGGCGCAGTTTTAGAAGTATTTGTGCACAGAGGCACCGCACACCAGTGATTTCACTTTCTATCCATAAAAAATCTTGTTAATTATAAATACGACATTCATTTGTTTATTTACTAACTACTTTCGTTTACACTAAGTTGACGTCACGTGATAAAAAGTCATAGTAAAATTAATTTGGTTTAAATCGTTTTTAATTGAGAAAGTCGATATAAATCAATTTACTTTTATTTTTCTGTTACATATTGTTTTTTTTTGTTTTCTGTTGCAGATGATGATTTCGTCCCAATCTTCAAATTAGAATTGTTTAAAAAAAAAATGGAAAATACCCTATTCTTCTTCATACGAAACTAGGTCCCTTTTGGAAGGGGCGACTAGAACCTATTCTATTTGTTGACGTACAAAGATAAGGTAACTTTGTACATATAAGTGCCTATTTGAAATAAATGCTTTTACTTTGAAGAGTTTTTAGTGGAAAAGCAATTATACATCTGGACTTTTGATGACAAAGATGACCCCACCCTAATTGCATAACACACTCCAGTCACGTCACAATTTTGAAGGAAATTCCATGGCTTCATAGGTTTGATTAATTCGTTATCTCAAAATAAAAGGCATTGTGATCAACTACCTGCATTTTAAATGTGGTATGCAATCACACACCACGCAATTACCACGCAGGAATTTTTATATGTTTAGGTATTTAAGATTTATATTGATGTGTTTTTCCATAAATAGGTAATAGTATATCGAATGAACTAGAAGGGTTATGTTAGACGATTGATTCAGTACCTTTACTTATCATAGATTTAATCAAAGTTAATCGTCCATCCACTTAACAGCGAATCTATTTTTAAACTGTTCCCAAAAAATTACCTCGTAATGGGGTTTTAATTTACATAAGTATTAAGACATCATTATTGTGGATAAGGTTTCCTGAGAAATTGAAAAAAACCCTATGATTCCTATGATTACAATGAATTAGGAAACATCCACTATTCATTAAACTATTATTTGAAAATTTTGAAATTGATATTCATTATAGTCCAAAGAAATAAAAGAATAGGGTTGGAAAAGAGATGACATCATCTATTTAATATGTAATAATATAATTTTTTAATATAATATAATAATCTTCTTCTTCTAATATTATAAAGAGAAAAGATTTGATTGTTTGTTTGCATTGAATAGACTCCGAAACTACTGAACCGATTTGAAAAATTATTTCACTGTTGGAAAGCTACAATATTCCCGGTTAACAAAGGGTATATTTTATCCCCGTATTCCCATGGGAACGGGAACTACGCGGGTGAAACCGCGGAGCGCTGCTAGTACTTTTATAAATAGACAACTTGAATCAATTATTATTGCTTATTAAACATGCAAGAGCAGTGGTGGCCAAGTGGTAACGGGAGTTGTAGGTCTTCGTTTCGAACCCAGACAGGTGCTTTACTTTGTGTAAATTATTTCATCACCACTGCTCTCAAAACGGTGAAGGAAAACATCGTGAGGAAACCAGCATGTCCTAGAACCAAAAATTCGAAGACATGTGACATCTGCGAACCCGCACTGGGCCTGCGTGGTGGATTGCGGCTCATTCCATATCACCGAGAGGAGGCCTGTGTCCCAGCAGTGGGAACATTATGGGCTGATTATGATGATGGAGATGATAAATACAACCACTTGACTTTGACAAAAAAAAAACATCAGTATCAGTCAATTTACTTTTCAGGTATTCTATAAAAGAGTAATTTTTCGAAAGCTCTACTACTCTCATGCATATTCGTCCTTCAATATTCTGGAATTTTATCTAAAAGTCTATCCTACAATTAAACGACCTAGCTGTAACCAAAGGTATCCCACAGTGACTTTATCCTTTTGCAAACACTTGAAAGTTTTATGTGCCAGTAATTTTACTGGAACATGACAGGCACTCTTTAAACTGGGGCCCAACAATGCTGACAAAATATATGGCAGGACTTCTGAACACATTTTTTACCAAGAAGCTGAAGTCACAGAAAAACTAAACAACTCTACTTACTTCAACATCAAAACCTTGGAATGCTTCAGTCCCGTGACAGACGTGTTCCTGAAGTCCATTAAGAGCCCTGCCTGGGTGGTCTTGACCTGCTCCACGTGCATCGGGTCCATGACAGCGATGCCCATGCTGGGCACGCCAGCAGCTAGCACTGGTACTGCGGCCTGCGCTGACGCTTTGAGGCAGGCAGCGTCTTCTTCCCGACATGGCGTGATTGTGGGTGCTGGAAGATAGGAGTTGGAGATTGAAAGAAAATAAACAAATACAAATAGTTTTACTGTAACAAAAACCGTTCATATAACACCGCAGATTTTCAGTGGTTACCCAAAAACGACGGGGCCCTAACTTAACTTCGAAATTCATATGTTCGATTAATGGAAAGTCGACTGAACGATTGTTCGAATGGAATGTATTGCGAAACAACCTTATCACCAAACACTACTTCGACTGAACGATTCATCGATTTATTTATTGACCGATGGACTGCGCTTTCTAATGAGTTTTAGTTATTATATAGTTTAATAATTGAAATAAAATGATAAAAAAAGATTTTTCGTCACATATTATTTCATACATAATCGAGGAAATCAAACACTTGATAATGATATGGTACGTTCTTCCCGTAGATTTAGAAACATGATAATAAAACTTTTAACCTACTACCAAAACATATAATAACATTATAATTTTATTTCAATTATTTAACTATATAATAACTAAAACTCATGGTTTGTTTTGGTGACAATCGTTCATTCGACTTTCCATTAATTGAACATATGAATGTCGAAGTTAAGTTACGGACCCAAAACGACGTACGTAAAGCCAAAAAGTTTCAAGTCTGATTCATATAATGAATGAAGTGGAGAAATTACAATTCGTTTTGCAACGAATTTAGTTCCATAATATAAGTTCCGAGTATCGTCATAAACCACAATGTCCAAAAACCTTAGCACTTAAGAATGACTTTGGACCAGGGGCCCAAGTCTGCTATTTTTATAAATTTGTCATTCCAACACGATCCCATTGTCATTTTGCTAAAAGTTCGTAGTCTGCTAAACTAATAATGATCGATCAGTGGTCGGTCAATAGTCTCGTAATAGAATTGTGTTATAATGGCATTATCGTATTGCCATTATTTTCGAAAAAATACTACTAAATTTGAACATTTATTCATGGCAGATTTCATTTATATGTATATATTTTTTCATATTATTTTTTACATAGGAACTCAAAATTTTAGCAGATTACCGCCTAAGTCAGTCATTCATTTGTCATTATATACTAGATTACCAATAAATGCCATTTCTTTCAATGGAGTGTCAGTGGCTGACCATTGGAAAGTCATAATGACGCCATTTTATTAGTAGATTACCAAACTTGTCAAAATCAACAATTATGAAATCAATGATAGACCATTCTGACACTATTGTAATAGCAGAGTTGAGGCCCTGGACAAAGGTCAGCCATTTCCGGACTTTGCGTCATATGCAATTGTTGTTAATTTACTGAAAAGTGTTTTGGGAAACTGGTTAAAATTGCTATAGCTGGTCTATCTTTAAAAATAAAGTACCTGTCACAATTTTATTCTCAAAACGGACCCACGTTTAGAATTACCTATAAATATTAATAGTAGGTATGTAGGTACATGTATATGACAAAAATCAGAGAGAAAAGTATCACAGGGCATCAAAAAATTCGTCCGCATCGTTGTCAATGGGAAACGTGCCTAAAAGTGCCTTTATCTAACTAGATCAAATAACAATATTGTAACTAATAAATTGTTCAATTCAATTATTTCTTAATATCAGCATCGCTGAAAATAGAAAACCGTGGTCAGCACGAGATGGCAAAATGCTGACTCTTATAAAAAGCTGTGAGAATGAAGACTAGTGAAGATAATAATTAAGTATTAAATAATCATAAATAATAGGTTTGTTTACCGTAAAGACAAATCTAGATAAATAAAATAACTTAAAACATTTATTCCTTCTACATTTCATATTCTTTATTTTTCTAATACTTCTCAATCTTGGCAATCTTGTCAATATCAAGTAATTAAGGGTACACTAGTCGCGGGCTCGAACTCACTGGTGGACCTGGCTAAAAAGCACGACTTCTCACCAGGGGCCTAAGTCTACTAATTTATAAACGTCACAATGGTCTCTCAATGGTAAGTTTTTGACAGATTTGCCATACAAAAACTGTCAAAAACAAACCATTGAGAGACCATTGTAACGTTTATAAATTAGTAGACTTAGGCCCCAGGCTTCGAGTCCGACAGAGGTAGTATCAGTGATGTTAGACGATAGTCTACACGCACAACATTATTGAGTGACCTGCAGGATCAGTTATAGTAAAAGAGGCGTAAAAAAATAAGAAAAGTCCTTTGGAAGATCGGGTTTTCTGAAAAAAACCACTGCATAAATTAATGACCAATCAAGTTTATTGAACTTTTCGATAATTGAGCTTTGTCGGTACCGGCTTGGTTTTGGAGATTTTACACTTCTTTTATTACTTAAACATGTCCAAAGTTACGTTAAATTATCAAGAAAAACGAATCTTTGTTGGCTCATTACTTTTTAATGGCTCTTTATTTTAGTATTCTGTTTCCGTACCGACAATATTAATAATGAGACAAAACCATACCATGTTTAAGTTTTGATGTACATAGTCAAACAGTGGAGTAAAACCCTCCCGAAGTTTGTATGGAAAAATTGTGGACTAAAAAATATATATTATTTTTACCACCAATTTTTTCTCCTATTCAACGAAAGCTGGTAATGTAAGTGTACAAATTAGAATGAATTAGAGATTAGAATATTACATTCAAGTTTGCTACACTTAAGACTATTGACAAAGTGGGACATGGACAACCAGGAAAGCCAGCAGTGTCAGTCAAAACCAGGGTTTATTAAATATTTAGCAAACAAGTTATTAATGCAGGTAGGTAGGTAGCAGGTAGGCATAGTACACCGGAATACAGTTATTATTAAGTAATAAATATTACTTTCAGCTTGACCAACGAAACCATTATAACATTTTACTTAAGGTCAATAATTACGATTGTAGTGTCGAAAGAAATAATCCCATTAATTTATAGTGACAAAAAATTAACATAATTATTGAAAAGTTGATTTGGAATTAGTGCTATCTTACGCAAGGTTCACAGTTTACTATGATAGGTATAAGTAGGTGTTCTGTGATTCCAATGATAATAGTGTTTTTTCCAATTTATTCAAAACTATTTTAAATTGAAGGTTGAGACAAGATATTTAACAGAAAAATAAAAATAAATTGATTTATGTCCACTTTCTCAATTAAAAACAATTCAAATCAAATTATTTTTTCGTTGTTTTGAATTTACCGCCAAAACGCTCCTTACCCTGACTTTTTTATCACGTGACCAGACGTGACGTCAGATTTGTAAATAAATATATTTTTAAAATAAATATATTATCAATAAATGTATCCTAGAGCGGTTAATAAATATATTTTTTCTTTCGAAAGAAAACTCATTTCGTAAGAAATTACGAAAGGCGAACTGGTGAATTCTAATTATAATTTTTTCGAAAGTGTTTGTCAGTGATTAGGTACGGCGTATTAGTATTTATATTCCATTTATACAAGATGTTGTTTTGCATCTTCGTCAAATTTCAGGTAGTTGTCATAAAAGACATAAATAATCAATTGAAAATACAGTACCGGGCAATAACAAATAAGCACTGCTTTTTTTTGTTGTTGAAATTTAACAGTATTTCAGAATTAAACCCTTAATTCAATACAAATAAAAGAGAATCACCCGACTACGCAACAGCGACAATGCAGCTGTGTGCGTGAGTGTCGACGTCTTACCTACCTACGAACCAAATTCAAGCGTGCGCGACCGAGCGGCGAGCAATGAATGACCTAAGCGACCGGTAGCAATAATTTTACCTAATTTTATTTCGAAAATCACCTACATTATTGTCATAAATTTAGTTTGATAATTACCTCTTTTTAAGCATCATTAGAATACGGAAATCTTACTAATTACAGTAATACTAGTGCGCCAAAGAAAAGTTCACTGACCTGGTATCAGATGATTAATAAAATGTTCGTTTTGCTCTAATGCTATCGTTCAGCCTAAACTTTTCGTAATGATTTTGTTTTTATTTGTGGATTAAATTGGTTGATTTGAAATTTTCTTTACTACTTAACGGGCTTAGGACCGGTAATAATACCTACCTACCTTAGTTGATGTACCGATCTACTAAGTTTAAAAATGTTTTTTAGGTTTGATGGAAATGGAAAGATTTGCTAGTTAAGTGTAAGTAGGTGGTGATACTTTCGACTCTTAGGTATTATTGGCGTAGTTAAAAATTTAAAATCAACTTATTTACACTAATAAAATTGGTTAAGCTAACAACGTATTTACAAAATGTACAAATAAATAAATTACCTACTTAAGTTACCCGGAGGAGTTGTTCAAAGTTGCCACCTTCACACTCTTGGCACAATCGAGCACGACGTAGCTGGTTTTCCTTTAGTTTAGGTACGTAACACTAACACATTCGTTTTAAAGTGTCGAAAGCACTAATGATCCTTGCACGTACACTGTGGTGTGGTGCACTCCAAAGCGTCGACCAGCCTCCCGCGTGCTTGCCCGTGGTTCTCGCTGGAAGTATTCCAGGATGTCTTCCTGCAAGGCGACAGGCAGGCCTACCTACGCTGCCGCGAGCTTGAGCATGCCGGGGAACGTCAAACTGCCGATGATCCCGCAGTCTCTGCGTAGCAGCCAGCATGACGCTTTGTGATGGGGGTTCCCGATCGGGAAACATTTCCGTGAACATCCGGACGGCTCCACGTAGGCTGTCTCCACTGATGGCATACAGGCGGACCATCTCCACCAACTCGACATTAGTGTAATTGTCCGTCATCTTGCACTTTGTATCGAATGACGTCTCAACAATTTACCGAGAACTGAGAAGCGCGCACGCACATTTCGGCGACATCAAACACACTGTTGGTTCGGGGGCGGGCGGGGGGCCGCGCACGCGGCAGCCGATCGAACGATCGCGCAAGCGTTGTGAATGGATGTAGGTATTGTTTGCGTTTGTGTGTGAAAGCGCGGTTAGACTAGTAACAGACGGGCCGCGTTTAAATACGGCTGGTTCACACTTACGGATTTTAGTAAACAGGAAAAAATATTTAAAAAAATACCTACCCATTTTATTGTTGATTTGGGTCGAGAATCATTAGCATAATAACGTCCTTGAATTTGACTAGGATGCAAATCTACATCTTGATAGGTGGTCACTACGTGACTTACAATACAATATGTAAAGCAAAAATAATCAATCTGCCTAGCCTTGTACAACTAAATTGGGTTTGGTTTCCAGACTAACCGGATGTCTAAGAATAAAAGGAATATAAATAAACGTTATTCCTCATTACCCTCATCCGTCATTTTTTTACTAGTCAATACTTTGGAAACGATTTTCGACGTACAACGAAACCAAATAAAGAAGATATTCAAAAAATATTTTAATACGTATTTATCGTGCGTACAAAAATAACAGGCTGTTCTTTAATAACAGATATTTGGATCTGTTATTTTTTTGTAACAGTAACAGTGATAACAGATATTGTGTTTAGACTGTTACAACCCATCTGTAACGGAAATAGGCACACTAATTTTCCACCACCTTGTAAAATGTTATTACATTAATCGATATTCAGACACCCTTCCTAAGAAGAGAAAAGGAGTAAGAGTCCCTTTTTAAAAATACGTCCCCTCAACGTCGCAACGTTTAAGTGTCGTCAGTAACATGTGGTAACATTACACCATATTTAGGTCCCGATTTAGGTGATTTATAAAACCTAAAACCTAGATTTAATCTGTAACTGTAGGGTAAGTCATCATAGCGTACAAACGATACGAGCATCATTGCGCTTTGTCGCTGTGATGACAATTTCAAACCACAGCCATATTCAGATAAACAAATAATAAACGATTATTTCAGGTTTGATAAGTAAAGTCAAGACGAAATTTTTTGCTTAAGCTCATAAATAAAAAGAAACAAATTCAAAAATCACAAGCACAATATTTGATAATGAATTTGAAAGATTTCTTTTGGAGTTAATTTGTATCATAGCTGGTACTTATTAAGTTTTCAGGATAAATTAATACCTACTGCAAACTCTATCAAGATATTTCGAAATGTTTTTTTAACCGACTTCAAAAAGAAGGAGGTTATCAATTCGACATGTTTATATGTTTTTTTTTATGTATGTTCGGGCATAACTCCGTCATTTATAGACGGATTTGCAAAATTCTTTTTGTTCGAAAGGGGTTTATTCTGAAATTGTCCCATTCAAATCTCGACGCGTTTCGGAGATAGACAACGGGACTCTTCAAAAAATTACAGCAAATCAACCGCGAATGCTGCTATCGCATTTAATATGTATTGTTTTGACCCCAAGGCTGATGAAATTTTGAATTAGTATGGGAACTAATAAAAACTTTTTAATAAAAAAAATTGAACCGCCGAAAAACCGAAAAATAAAAAATTATAAACTAGCTTTGTCCAACCCCAATAACTAAGTTCGGAAGGCGGTGACATATAATCAAATACATATCCAAAGTCACCGACTTCCGAACTTATTTATTGGGGTTGGACAAAGCTAGTTTATTATTTTTTATTTTTCGGTTTTTCGGCGGTTCAATTTTTTTATTAAAAAGTTTTTATTTTATTATTTTTTGTGGCTATAATCTACTAATTACTACATGCTTAATTTTTGATTTAATACACGACTCAGTATTAAAATCTGTGAGTAAACAATCAATCATCCCCTGTTTTCTTACCCTTAGGGTTGGAATTTTTCTTCGAAATTTATATGGGACCAACTTCGAGGTATACCCTTTCCAATAATTTCAAAATCGGACTACTCTGGAAAAAGTTATGCGTGGTCATACATAAAAAAAAAAAAAAATATACGCGTCGAATTGAGTAACCTCCTCCGTTTTTTCGTCGGTTCGAAAAGTGAAAAATAAAAACTTTTTCAAAAAATAACAACCGTCTTCCAAAAAACACTTGAAGAAAGTGCAATGAAATTCATAAGTTAGCATAATTTCAATTATACCGTTTTATACCGGAAGCTGTAGGTATGATAATGCTG